>OW443347.2:20527028-21734528 GCA_937001555.2 Hypsopygia costalis
TCCGTCAGCGCTCTGCTCGCCACCCTTTGCCCAGCCGTTACTAGAAACGAAGATCAACTGCACTGAAATCATGTTCGTAAGTTTGTCGCCTATCATCATCATCATCATCATCAACATTACATCTACCTATACCCATTCTGTTGAGCTCAACTCAACATACGCTCCAAAGCATGGAGGATATTCCGCCGCTCCGTCAGCTGCTCCGTCAACTGCTCTGGCAGCCGTTCTGTCAGCGCTCTGCTCGCCATCCTTTGTCCAGCCGTTACTAGAAACGAAGATCAACTGCACTGAAATCATGTTCGTAAGTTTGTCGCCTATCGTCATCATCATCATCATCAACATTACATCTACCTATACCCATTCTGTTGAGCTCAACTCAACATACGCTCCAAAACATGGAGGAGATTGAATGACATATAACCTTCTAAAGCCATGCAGTAGTTGACGTTGCTTGACTTCAGTTCGACAAGTATAAAGATGGTATCAACATTTCAGCCGTTCACTGCTGCACATCGGCAGGTTTTTTCTTTTTATGCTTGGTATTCATTATGTTTCTCTTACAGGTCTGAATACGAGTACAGTCAGCAGCAGCGTAGCTCCAGAAAACGTTTGGCGGACGTGTTTTCATCTGACGAGGAGACAGCTGCCAGCACAGCAACGTATGTTAATATATTTACGTCTATCATTTATTAATTAATTGAATAGAACAATTTCATCACTATCATTTCATCCGTAGGATGTCCACTGCTGAACATAGACCCTTAAACTTCTACAATGACCCGTTGTGCTATTTGCTTTCATCGACACCTCCTGTCTTTTGCCAGACTGTTGGTCCATCTAGTGGACCATATTAGTAAAGCAGTTAGAATAGACCTGATTGTATTTAGAAGGAAATAGCTTTAGTAGAAAATATATTCTCATATTACCTGTTTCTTTTACAGTGGTAAAAAGGAGAAGAAGAAGTCCCAGGGTGCAACAAAAGCTTCATCGAAAAAAAACAAAACTGCGAAGAAGGCATCCGGGTGGCAGCTGGACTTCGACAGTGACAACGAATCCGTCGAAGCCCATCGTTGCGCGTCGCCGCCATCTCTGCAGTCAGTGCTGACGCGCCGTGTCGCTGACGGTGTGTTTCGACGCACGGCAAATTTAGAAGGGGATGTTTTCGTAGAGCTCAAAATATATAACATAAGAGATATTAAAACGGTTGATCCCAAGGATCGATGGGAACATGCGGTCCTGAATTTAAAATATCAGGGGGAGTCGGAATCACCCGAATTGGCTCCTTTAAAGGAGGTAATCAAACGTTGTAAAAAGAAGTTTACAACGGAGGGTAGATTTTTTTCTTTTAAGAAATAGTTGATAATAATACCTTAGATAGTTATTATCATCATTATTTACTAATTTTTATTACCGCATTTTTACTTCGTTGTTCTTAAATACCATACGAATCCATTTACATAAATTGGTGCTGTTAAGAGTACATTAATGTTGACACTTTGACTTTTGTATTCTTTACTTATACTATACTACGAGTCAAAGACTACTACTAGGAGTCAAACATCACCACAATCTGTGCAGTTAGTGCTGACCCACCGTGTCGCTGACGGTGTGTTCCGATGCACGGTATATTTATAAGGGGATGTTTTCATAGAGCTCAAAATTTAAGTCCCCGGGTGCAACAAAAGCTTCATCGAAAAAAAAATAACAAAACTGCGTAGAAGGCATCCGGGTAGCAGTTGAACTTCGACAGTGACATCGAATCCGTCGAAGCCCATCGTTGCGCATCACCGCCCCCTCTGCAGTCAGTGCTGACGCGCCGTGTCGCTGACGGTGTGTTTCGACGCACGGCAAATTTAGAAGGGGGTGTTTTCGTAGAGCTCAAAATATATAATATAAGCGATATTAAAACGGTTGATCCCAAGGATCGATGGAAACATGCGGTTCTTAATTTAAAATATCAGGGAAAGTCAGAATCACCAGAATTGGTTCCTTTAAAGGAGTCCATCAAACGTTGTAAAAAGAAGTTTACCGCTGAGGGTACTTTTTTTACTTTTAAGAAATAGATATAATTGATAAACCTAAATATAGTTATTATGATTATTATTTCCTAATTTTATTTCCACGTTTCTACTTAGTTTTTCTTACATACCACACGAATCCATTTAAACAAATTGGTGCTGTCAAGAGCACATTAAAGTTAACATTTTGACTTTTGTATGCTTTACTTATACTATACCAATTAAATATAAAAAATGGTAAAACGTACAATATATTGCACAGTTTGTGACATATCTATTAAAAGTAGTGCATTTTCAGCACATTTACGAAGTAACATTCATAAAAACAATAGCGCTATCGAATTAAGTGACGGAATTGAAAAAATAAGTAGCGCATTCCGTAATCGGATAGCATCCTATAGAGTGCGACCGAAAGGTAATGAAGGTGGTGCATGTCCACCGGTGCAGTTCTTACGAAGGTTGCGTTCTCGCGTGCAGCAATTAATATCTGCTAGACAAGATACTTATCAATCTATTAAAGTCAACTTTGAGCTGTTTGCCGAATTTAATTTACCAAATAACAATACTACCGAAGTAAAATCATTTGCTACTGAAAACTTAGTAATCTATAACAATTATGATTTTAGTGATATGTTCTCAAAAATCGTTGATACAATTGTAACAAAAATTGATGATTTTCAGGAAAGAGATAGCGGCTGGACTCTGATACGTAATCTGTACTTAGAAGTCAATATTAACAAATACAACCCTCTGAGAGCTGCCCGGTTTATTGAGTTACCGAAACGTTTAAAATCTAAGCACGCTTGCGTAAATATAGAAAATGATGATGCGTATTGCTTCTTATGGTGTATAATAGCAGCGTTATTTCCCGCTAAAATAAACCCCCAACGAACATCTTCCTATCCGCGATATGATAACATTCTCAACACTCAAAATATGACGTTCCCAGTAGGGATTTCAGATATTAAGACCTTCGAAAAAAATAACCATCATATTAGCGTTAATGTTTATGGTCTTGGAAATAAATCTGATATTGTTGGACCTCTTTATAGGACGCAACATAAAAAAAGACATCATATTAATTTATTACTGTTAGAAAAAGGTCAATTTAAGCACTATTGTTTAATAAAAAAATTAAGTATCTTACTTAGATCGCAACTTACTAAACACCATGGTAAAATTTACTTTTGTGACGATTGCATGATATTTTTTGATAAGGAAATTAAATTCAATTCTCATATTTGTGGTGGTGTTCGGACAATGCTTCCTGATTCAGGCACTGTTATCCAATTCAAACATTACGAACGGTTGCAAGATATGCCTTTCGTTATCTATGCAGATTTTGAATCTTTGCTAGAACCGAAATCCACTGCCGATGAACTCGATTCGCACAGAACAACTGTCTTACAAAAACATTTACCAGCCGCTTTCGCTTATTATATTGTCTGTTCGTACGATAGCTCTCTTAATAAATACGTATCGTATCGCGGCCGCGATTGTGTCGAAAAATTCCTTCAAAATCTTGCTATAGACGTAACTAAAATAAACACTATTTTAAATCAACCTGTTCCAATGATACCATTGACAGAAGAGGAAAAGAAATATTTTGAGAAGTCATCTTATTGCTTCCTATGTAATCAATTGCTGCTTGATGACAGAGTAATGGAACACAACCACTTAACCGGCAAAATACGCGGTATAAGTCACACATATTGTAACCTCAAATTTAGATTACCAAAATTTGTTCCAGTATTTTTTCACAACTTAGCCGGATATGATAGTCATTTATTCATTCGACAGTTAGGAGAAACACCTGGCAAAATAAAAGTAATAGCAAAAAATAAAGAAAATTATATTTCTTTCACGAAGTTTTTAAAAATAGGAAATCAGGAATATATGCCTATCAGATTTGTAGATTCTTTTAAATTTTTAGGTACCAGCTTAGAAAAACTTATTCAAACATTAAATAAAAACGATTTTGTACACTTATCTCATCATTTTTCCAAAAAATGTCAATTCAATCTTTTAACACGCAAAGGTTTATATCCTTACGAGTATATGACCAACTGGGAATGTTATAATGAGAAAAAACTACCGCCACGAGATTGTTTTTACAGTACATTAAGTGATGACATTATTTCCGAGTGTGATTTTAGACACGCTCAATTAGTGTGGAAAACATTTGAGTTGAAAAATTTGGGTGAATATACCGACTTATATCTCAAAACCGACGTGTTGTTACTGGCAGATGTTTTTGAAAATTTTCGTCGAACTTGCAAAAATAATTACAGACTAGATCCAGCATTTTATATGACAGCTCCCAGTTTAAGCTTTGATGCAATGCTACTATTGACAAAAGTAAAATTACAACTAATAGATAATCTCGAAATAATACGCATGATTCAACAAGGAATCCGCGGAGGGGTATGTTTATGCTCCACTAGATATTCTAAGGCAAATAACAAGTATTTATCAGATTATAAGTCATCCGAACCTGACAACTATTTATTGTATATTGACTGTAACAATTTATATGGATATGCAATGTGTTCTTATTTGCCATATTCAAATTTCGAATTAATTAATCAGGTAGAAATAGATAAACTTAATATTTTCACAGTACCTGATGACTCTGCATACGGCTACATTTTGGAAGTCGATTTAGAATATCCAGAGCATCTACACGAACTGCATAATGACTTACCATTTTGTCCTCAGAAATTCACGCCACCTGGTTCTAAATGCCCTAAATTAATTCCTAATTTATATGACAAGTTTAATTATGTCATCCATTATATACACTTAAAAACTTGCATACGACATGGAATGATCTTAAAAAAAATTCATCGGGTAATAAAATTTAAACAAGGTCAGTTTTTGAAACAGTACATAGATTTAAATACAGAATTGCGTCAAAAGTCTAAATTTAAATTTGAACAAGATTTCTTTAAATTATTAAACAATAGTATTTTCGGAAAAACGTTAGAAGACACAGAAAAAAGAATAAATGTGCATTTGATTAATCGATGGGATGATAATAGAAATAAAACGAAAAAATATTACACAGCTGAACAGTTAGTGGCAAGACCAAATTTTCAAAATGCTACAATTTTTACAGAAAATTTCGTAGCTATACAAATGAAACCGGAAGTAGTTATTTTAGATAAACCTATTTATATAGGATTTACTGTTCTAGAAATATCTAAAAATCATATGTATGATTTTCATTATTCTATTATGAAACCATTCTATGGTACCAGATTAAAACTATGTTATACTGACACTGACAGTTTTTTGTATTCAATAGAAACAATGGACGTGTATAGTGATATGAAGTTTAATTTTCAGTCATATCTTGACACGAGTAATTACAAGGAAAATAACCGGTTTAACATAGTTCCTCAAAATAAAAAGATCCCTGGTTTATTCAAAGATGAAATGGAAGGAAAACTTATAGTTGAATTCGTAGGATTGAGATCAAAGTTATATTGTGTGAAAACTGAAGACATGGAATTAAAAAAGGCTAAAGGAATTAAGAAATGTGTGGTAAATAAGATTAATTTTGAAGATTATAATACAGTATTAATGTGCAATAAGCTGCTTAGAAAAAAACAAGTAGTATTTAAGTCTTTAAAACACGAAATTTTTACTCAAGCAGTTGATAAAGTAGCTTTATCTTCAAACGATGATAAACGCATTATACTGAAAGATAAAATATCCACTTTAGCTTGGGGGCATTCCTCTAGCTTTTTTTAAACTGTTTAGTAAAATTTAAAATTAGACTGGTTAAAGAAAATAAATAAATTACTGCGCCAGTTATTTTATCTGTAAGCGATAATGTAATAAATATTTACATTAATAACAGATAAGAACTTATAAATATTATGGTATCATTATTGTTATAGATACATACTTACATGGAGAACTTTCATAAATTTTTAATTATAAGTAAAACGCATATTAATAAAATGTTTTGGAACATTACTGTAGATCCGTGAGAGATAAGAGTATCAGCCTGTTGTAGTCCGCGATTGCTAACATACTTGATATCATGTATTGTGTAATTTTTAAGCATGTAAATTAAGCCTATATTAAATAAAATAGATATGTATATAAATACTTAATTATATAAGAATTAAAAAATGTATAGTTTCGTTATTATTGCATAATAACATAATTATATAATAAATATTTTCACTTTATTATTATTATTGGGCTATATTTTATGTTTTTGGCTAATTATTTCAAGAATTAAATTTGTGGTACAAGTTACAGATAATAAATATATCAATATTTAAACAGTCTTTTTTATTTCATATATTACCCACTCATTAGTAATTCAAAAGTGGTATTCATTATATAAAAGTACCTATATCAGTAATTATTAAATATCTAAATCACATAAAATTATTTTTTAGTACGAGTATATTAAATAAATACTCTTACTAAAAATAATTTTATGTAAGTACAAATGAAATTGAATATATCATAGAAAATGTAGTATTACTTGTGATGATAGACGGGTGATGTATAAATTCTCTAGTCATCATCCAGATCCTAAATCAATTCATAAAATTAACAATTGATCTAGCCAGGAATCGAACCCAGGACCTTGCGAGCAGTAGCCTAGTTCTCTCAACACTACGCCACAAAGGTCGTCTTGCGATCGATGTAAAATCATGAATACATTCTGGATATTCGATACTGCTGATTTGCTTAAAATTATATAGGTACACATGCGACCCGTCGTCCACGTGAAAACATGTTTGTACCTGTTTAAATAAATTGCTAATTTTGTGTTGCACAATTATCGTTATTGGTAGGTATATGACACCATACTATCAGGTGACACGGTGGATGACACCACATTCTCAAATACATCGCTTTGTGATTATGCAAACACGTCCGTACCGGTTCATTTAGGTAAATTTCTTGCTGCTCTTTTATTAAACAACAATCATTTTCATCGAGACATTTGGACAAGACAGTTCAATTTTCACGTAATTTGTAAGTGTATCTAGTTTATAAAGTTTATATAATAATTATTTATTATTTCATTGTCAACTTAGTGTTATGATCTTGTTGTTGTGTTGACTAATATATTTCTAATTTTTACAGATCATGGTGGATTCACAAGAAACCTTAATATTCTCTCAGTGCGGTCAAGATCCTAATGAAGGTTTGGATTTGGATCTGTATACGCCTATACAAGATTTGATTACCCATAACAGGAAAGAAATTGCTGCAGAAAAGAAAAAACAAAAAAGAAAAAAAAGTACGATGTCATTAACATCCTATGTAATTAACAAACAAAAGCAACGTGGCACCAAATTAATAAGATTAGAAGTTATTGACTTGGCAAAAGATTGTGGAAATACGTCAGAAATATCGTGTAGTGAAAGCGATAATGTGATACTAAGTGCTCAATATATTGTTAAAGACTGTGTAGATGAAATAATGGATCTCACAGAAAATCTTGTTCGAAAAATTTCCAAACAACTGTGTGGTGATAATTTTTAAGTTAATAAAATAAATCATTTAAATGTTTTTTCTTTAGGTACTTAAATTTATATCTAAATAATTATATTTAAATTTTGTAAATAAAATATTATGTATATAAGATAAGGTGTCATCGATATTTTTAAAATAAATAATAATAATTATTAGGTTATGTAATTAAATAATGTAACAATATTTTTTTTTAACATGATAGAGATACTACAATCATAGTGTAAATAAATAGAATTATGTCTTAAGTGTCTAAATATCGAACTAATGTAAAAAGCATGCAATGCTTAGAGTACTAGAAAATAAGTTAAAATAAAAGACTTTTCATTACATTGATGTTATTATTTATTCAACAATACTGCTTATAACTTAATAAACACTAATTATTAAAAAATACAAACTAGTACATGAGCTAAGTTAAATAGAAATATAACTTTATTCATTTATGGATTGAGGACAGTTTTCCAAGTACCATTTTTTTATACATGTAACATTTTTGAGTGCACAATATTTTTTATGAAATAAACAATTAAAATTACTTCGATAGTTACAATACAATGTTGCAAAGTTAGGGCATCCTTTACTTTCAATATCTATTAAAATACAGTTATCACATAATTCTCGTAACCATTTCTGTTTTTCAAGACCCTTCATTATAATTGTTTTATTTTGCAAAATTGGCGCGATTAGAGTATGAAACTGACGGTAATCAAAATTTCCCTGACTCCAGGTAATACCTTTATGACGTTCTATCCACCTCACTTTCTTTTTTTCTTCAACAGTTAGTTTCGTAAAAGGATATGGTGGTTTTATTAGAAAAACCTGAGCAAAGTCCTCGGTACACAATGCTAATTCCTTTATTATAAATTGGTTATAACGATCTTTAAACCCCTGAATATCTACAAAAATTATTGAACTCATGATAACTTCCGTACGATATTACTAAGAGGTTTATATTCAATTAAACAATCATTCAAAATGAGACAATATGCAGAAGTCTGATCAGGTATTTCTTGATCACTCTCTATTTCCAGCCGAATATTTATTACTGGTCCAGATTTTATAGTATCGTTTTGTCTTGAACAATCTATTACAAAAAGTGGTGCTATTTCTTTGAACTCTGTAGCAGTCAACAAGCACCCTCTACGTCCATAATAAGACTGTTGAAAGTTTATGTATTGTTCGTATATTAAAGCAAAGTTATGGTTTGTAAAATTAGTATTGTAATTTTCATATGGATAATATGTAGAGTTTAAATAAACTTTAACATCTCGTAAACTACAGTGATCGAATTTGGTCATGTCTTTAAAAGCATTATTTTTTCTATTGGTTTGTAAACCTAATATAATATATCTAGGTTTTTCAATATGCGACGAAGTTTTTATCGACCAAGTGTGTTTGGTGGTCTTTGGTAACATAGGGTACTCATAAAGATCCCAATTTCTAAACGCCAATTGAATAGGTCTGTCTTTTTCAAGAAGTCTAAGTAAATTAATTTTTTCTTTGTCCGATACCTTGATATGAGGCATGCGCCAACAAATTTTACGTACATCAATTGATACTATCTCACCATTATTAAGTAGCACTGAATTAAGATCTGTATTGCTTCTCAATAAAACGAGTTCATGTTTGCAGTTAACAATGACTTTTCTGTAGTCTTCTGCAAATCCTAAAATGCTGCTAAGTGGAATAGAGGCATTGATGAATCCGCCATGATTATTCTTGTGTCCATGTATATCCCACCCCCATGTTTTAGACATTTTCGCTTCAGCTTCATTCATCGATACAAATGCTTTCATGGTGCTTGTTATACCTACATTTTTAACTTTATCAATCTCAATACCATTTAGCTCATATCGTATATCTTGGAAAAGGAATAATAACGGATTATTTGTTAAATTGATAACCGGTTGTCTTTCCTTACTGTCATCGTTTTTTGTCACTTTAAAATGAGCATCAATATATAAATAACTGGCGCTAGGTAGTAGATATAAGTCTTGTTGATTTATAGGTATTCGGATTTCATCATTTCTATTGAAACTTGTAATATACGGTTTATATGAATGAGTTTCAATACCTTCAATGGTATTGTCACAAAAAGGTGATGTAGCAATATTTAAAATATTCATTTTAGAAGTCCAATTGATTTAAGAAATTTTTGGTTAGCTGCGGTTAGTTTTTTTTTAATACAGTGCGTATGTGCTGCCTTCTGAATAGCACGATTACGACTAAGTTTCTGGTTACGTGGAGCTTCCTTTTTATTATAGTCTATCATTTTTTCGTAAATGTAAGTATAAATTTATTTCTTCACCACGGAAATTAATTAAATTACCATGTATATCCACTATCCTTATGCTAATGGAATTGATTGTGTTTCTGTTCACTGGAAAATAAATGATATTTTTTGGTATTTCTATTATTCTATAACCAGGAGGTACGTTGGGTGCGAATTCATGAATTATATGACTTGATTTTCCGTTTATGTAGGAACCGCTTGCAATGTTACATTCTACCCTTACTACGGTTGTCGATAGAATGTTCACTGGAAGCAGCGACTCGTGCAATATATTTTGTTTTAAAATACCTTTGCCGTAACCTAATAAATCTCCAATAGAATCATGTTTTTCAAAATGAATATCTTTAGTGCAGTATATTGTCGTCTTAAGTGTGTTATTGTTACAGTATAATTTAAAAACACACTCTTTTATGCGAGATTGTAAATAATCGCATATATCTTGAAGTTCATACGTCCCTTCAGGAATTTCAATAACTTCGTTGGTTCCATAATAGAATTTATTATTTTTATTCGTGATGTTAGGTATGGAATTAAACGTAGAAAAATGTAACAAAGCGCATTCGTATTCACCGTTAAGTTCTAGCGTAGGAGAGTAGCTTGTTGATAATACTGAGTTGTTACCAGTTATAGACAGCGTGAAAGACATGATAGAAATGAAAACATGTAATAAATAATATCTTTATATAGTGTATTTATTCCAAAAGGTGAACAGAAACTTTATACATAAATGACCACAATTTACACTATTGAATTTTTGAAATCTGGAATAATTATAATATACGTCACTGCATCCTCTTAAATAATTAGTCAATTCCACAGGAGGTTTCAAGTCCCCGAAACTATCAAAATATTCGCAGTAGTCATTTATTTTTGCATAGGCTACCCAGTGAGTTCCATTATTCTTGTGACTATCCAAGTTTACTATACCACACTCTAACGATCTTGGTTTACGAGGCAATGTATCTCTCATATAAACTCCTCGAAAGTATGGTAGGTTTTTAGTATGTTTTATAATGTCAATATTAGTAAGAGCACGCCGAGGTAGCCTATTATTTAGTTTTTTTGAGACTTTATAAATAATCCATTGCCTTTTTTATAGGGCTTGACGTAAAGACCTTTTCCTATGGCAATAGCTTCCATGGTTCTATTATGACGTACAGACTCTTCTAGATTTTTTTGTGCTGCTTTATATTCATTTATTGTTTTGGCTACACCAGCTGCACCTCCTGCCAAGGCTCCAAGTGCAGATAGACCGGCAAAAATTGGTATTAAAGGTAAAATTCCCCCTGTTTTTGGAATCGGAATAATTCTGGGCAAACGAACGTGACATTTTTTGGGAATCAATTTTTTCGCAATCTTGTAAGCGTGTTTAATAGCCGATGTGTTATCTTTAGACTTCAGTTTTGCGATCTGTGACTTGATTTTTGAAATAACTCTTTTAAATTTCTTAATTCCCGAACCGGTCTTCAGTTTAGCTTTCATAACTTTACTAACCAACCAAGAAGCTAATTTTTCTCCTTTACCAGCATCTTTAGAATGTAACCGCTTCTTGGCCATATTCATCAATTGTAAATCTGCCTTATGACGATCGGAAATATTATTATACTTTGTGTATGCGATGTCGTGATATTTACAAGCTTCGTCCAATGGATTAACCCCACTGTCACCTCTTAATAACCTCTGCTTCAATTTCGTGCCCGGACCGCAATAATTGTAGCCTGGTAAATGAAGCTCAAACGGCAAATTATTTATTAAACTATTTACGAGTCCTCCTCCTTGCATATCTAGAAATATAATGACAAGGTAACTAAATTAAAAGACCTTATATTACTCAACAATAGATTTTTTATTCACCCAACTGTTTTTGTTATCACTAAGACCTAACCATTTTACAAATAGTTTATTTCCTTTTTTTCTTATAACTTTTTCGATTAAATATACATTCGGGTATTTCGTTTTTTGCAACTCTTCTTGGTAAAATGAACCCAATATATTATGCTTTTCTTGATCTTCTATATTATATGTTACCGGGTTGGTTCTATTTACATTTTTAATTTTAAAAATTTCAGTTGACCAGTTAGGTGTATAACCTTTTTCAAAACAGCTCTTATATTTACTTATTCTTACATAATCACCTACTTTAAATTTATTTTTGCGTTTCTTTAATGGTCTTTTATAAAAAATCCTAATATTATTTTTAACTAGGTTCTCATTTTTCTTATTAACATCTACTGGTCTAAATTTGGTAACACTGTGCAGAGTATTATTGTATGATTTTAAGGCGCCCTCCAAAGTTTTTCCTTTCCATTTATAATTACCGTTGTAATTGAAACATTGATGTAGTTTATTCTTTAATGTTCTTATAAACCTTTCTACAATTGAAGCTTTTTTAGTTGAGTACGATGAGTAATGGTTTATATTAAGTGAGTTCATAAGTTTTTGAAATTCATCATTATAAAATTCAGTTCCCATGTCAGTTTGTAAGTTGTTAGGACTATGCCCACTTGATTTTAGAATTTCAGTAAACGCTTCAACAACTTCTTTCTTTGTTTTAGTTTTTAGTGGTATCGCCCAAGCATATTTAGCAAAGCAATCGATAACCACTAAAATAAACGTAAATCCATTATTGTACTTTTTAAACGCCTTCAGATCGATTAGGTCGGCTTGCCATAGGTCATCTATACCTTTTAAAACAACAGAACGTCGAACAAAATTTCGACGAGCTGGTTTATGAATCTCATCAACCACCTTTTGCTTTGACATCTTACGGCCTAATTTTCAATTTGTTATAAATAGTCAATCTATTGATGTAGTCTATAGTACAAAATGTTTGTTCAATTCGGTTTATGTTTTGCCTAATATCTAATTTTACGCCTTCTAAATCAGATTTATAAGCATCTAACAAAGCTTTAAATTCTCCTTTTGTGATATAATTTGCAGTCTTTCTATCCACATATTCTTTATTGGTTGCATCATCAGGAACTACAGGTTCTTTAACTCCAGTTAATCTTGATGATTGTGCATTAAATTCGCCTGTGGAAGTCTTAGTTAAATAGTTTTCTGAATTATTTAATATCTCCGATACACGTAATCTTTTATGAACATGGTGACCGAATTTATCTATGTTCATATTAAACACACGTCTGTCGTGTACAATTGCCGAAAATAATATAAAATAAATAACTAACTACTTTTAATTTATAATACCACTTTCTCGTAATTCTTCGAGAATTGATATGATTTCATTATCTAGACCAGTGTTGCCAGCATCTTTGGATGCAATCAACAACTGCAATCTTTCAACTAGTTCATTAGGATCATCCCAATAAACATAATCTGTATTTTTTTTCATTCTCTTTTTTAAAATCAATCCTTCACCTTCACTAACGTTGCCTACAACACTAGCAGTCGAAGATATAGAAGACGAGGAAGGCTTACGTAACTTAAATAGCGGTTTTATAATCTGTAAATAGGTTCGACCTTTATTTGTCTTTATTGGTTTTCTAGGATCAAAATCTCTTCTATGAGCATTTGTTTCTAAAAGCAGAGCTTTGTATGCTTGACGATCTTCATCTGTTACCAATTCCAGTTGGGGTACTTTTTTGAATAATATTTCGCTAAGACCAGGCGTTTTGTTGTATTTAAGTCCTCCTACTAATATTGTATCATCATCATTGTTTATGATAACACGAGATGTGCCCATCATTAGTTTGCCACGATCTATTCTGATTCCGAACGGAACATCCTCATATATGTCTGAAGAAAGCGACCACGAAGAAGTATTTTTTGTTGGGCTAGGCACTGATTCAATTGTCCTAAATGACAGATTGCTGGTGTTAATTTTATTACCATTTTCAATATCATCAATATCGACTTCTTCGTCAGAAATATCTTGCCGGTAATCGTTATCTGATTTACGAATTTTAAGTGTTTTATTGAAATGTGAATCCACTGAAGAATTTTGATCTTTTTCATAACTCTGTGTTGGTGTATCGTCCAAAGATACATTGCGGTTCTTTCCATTAATTATCTCATGTAATGGGTTGGTAATGGGCTTAAAGACAGTTTCGAATAATTTTTCATTATGAGAATCGGTGGAACGCATATCCTTTATCTTTCTTTTAACAGCATCAGCTACTTGCACGATCTGTGTTTTTAATTCTTTTTCCATAATGAATTAAATAATATTCGTTTACAATGTATTGCTGACGCAATCGCAGGTCAAGTGAATATATCTGTTAATGAAAACCTATTTATATCAAATCATTTAATTGGTATCGAAGGTTACAAAAGTATCGAAATTCATCCTGTAACAACCATTGTTTTTATTACAGTCTTTATTGATTACTACATAATTGTAAGGTGTCGACCATATTTTTGAACTCATTTCTCGAAACTCGGACCAGGTCATGTCTGTGTTAACATGTTCATCATAAACATGACGTAAATTAATGTCATCCTGTTTGAATAATAATCTAATGTGAATGGAAGACTAGTGGCTCATGATCATGTGTGTCTACACAAAAATAGTAGTGTTTGTGTTTGCCCTACTATTGAGAGTGTGGATACACATACTTATTTAGGTTTAGTCATCGATAATAAATTTAATTGGCTACCCCATGTTGCAAGAGTGTGTGATAAACTTAGAACGTTCCTAGCTAACTTATATATAATTAAAGATAGAATACCTTTTAAGGTTAAATTGATGCTTTATAATGCCCTTGCTGACTCAGTAATTGGATACGGTTTAACTAGCTACGGTAGAACATTTAAGTGATATTTAGATACTATTTTAAATTTACAAATTAAAATCTTAAAGCAAATCGTCTCACCTAGTATAAGAGAAAGATGCAGGGGAGACGTTTTTGAATTATTCAAACATTGCAAAGTACTTCCGATTCATACTAAAGTCACTTATAGCTTAATCAAGGAACAATTTTTTAATACAAGTTTACAAAACCAAATATCTCACAATATCCAAACTAGGCAAAAATCGAAAGGAATATTACTCACTAATAAGGCCATAAATACTTACGGAGAAAGAACCACCCTGTACATTGTTCCTAGATTACTCAATAAGTTAGATAAAACATTTAAAAGTAGCATTACTAAAAATAACATAAAGTATAAATTAAAAATCCATTTTCTCAACAACCTGTAGTTCGTGCATTGTAAAACCTGTTTCTTGCTTATACCCCCATTAGTTGAATTGTGCGCGGATGACAACAGCTTATATTATTTGTTCACCCTCTTTACAGAAAATGTAGTAGTACTTGTAACAGGACTGTGTTCATTTGTCTTAAATGTATGGTTACGTAAATTAAACAGTATCAAATTATTATAATTATTATTTTCTTCTTATCTTCCAATTATGCAGAATGTAAACAGCCCAGACAAACCTCTGTGGTTTAAGGACTGTTTTATGTTAATAAATGTAAATGTTTTAGAAAATAAATAAATTAAAAAAAAAAAAAATAGAACTAACAGGTTTGTATTATCTCTAATTAGCTGTTTAGGAATTTTGCTGTAAGTTTGATTCAAATAAAAACAATCTATAGATTTATGTCTACCCATAGCAAAATAATCCCGAATGTTTGATTGGTTCTCGCAGGCAACATCATCGAATATTATTACCGAATTTGGTTTTGCATCATGAGGGCTCAGTATGAGTTCATTGTCTTGATATTTCGCAAAGGTTATGTCGGGTACTAAATTGAAAACATTTTCTAGATATTTATATTTAGGTTGGTATAATGTTTTAGAATAAAGGTAAACGTTTTTGAATCTTAAACCATTTTCATGCAACAGAAGACCTATAACAACATTTGTTTTCCCACAATTTGACGGGCCACAAATTATACATCGAATTGTATTAGGTAAGAGAGTCCCATGTCTGTGAACAACCGTTTCCGCGTCAGAACAAATTTTTGGCAGAATTAATCTCTGACGTTGCTCAATAAATTTCATCGTACAAGCTGTAATCGTATAAACTGCCTTTGACAGAATGATACATATTTATGATATCCACATTTATATACAAACATGCGATGTTTAACGTAACAGTTTCAAAACAACAACTGTACGGTGTATTGCACTGTACACTGTTAATCGCATGCGATCAGTGGAAACGTGTGAGCTGAGCGAGCGGTAAGATTTATTTGAAGATGTCTCCATTTATTTTATGGTAGGTGATTTTTGGGAATTCTAAAGCATATATATCTATAATATTTGTAAAATATACAGACTAGTATTTTCATTTTTCATGCAACCAAAAATACTAACACGACAATGATCGAGCGACAGCGAGATCAGAGTGTTAGTATTTTTGGTTGCATGAAAAATGAAAATACTAGTCTGTATATTTTACAAACATTATAGATATATATGTTTTATAATTCCCAATAATCACCTACTTATATATTACATTACCACTACATCTCCTTCCCTTGGAGAAAATAAAATAAAATTACAATTTTATTTTATTTGATAAATCATTAGATATAAATACAGATGAGCTAATATTTGAAAAATATTCATTGATAAAAATGAAAAAAAAAAAGAACATTATTGAATAGTATATGAAATTTTAAATATATAGCTTAAAAAAAACATATAAAAAAGTATTATGTAAAATTTGTATACGAATTACAATTCTAATAGTTTAAAAGAAAACTACACTGCAGTTAAGTATAAATGTCATAAGTAAAAAAAAAAAAAAGTAGATATAAATTTATAATATGCAATATGACAAATAAGCAATATGACAAAAATAATCCATGTTCATACAATAATACCCTTATGAACGTTTCACTAGTAATGACATCATAAAATTTACAAAAATAAAAATGTTACCAAATACATGAGATATGAGTTCTTCACACAAAAAAAAAGCATTAAGAAATCTTTACATTTAAACTAAATACATTTTTTATAGAATATTATTGTTACAAAAGTAAGTATAAGTCAATACCAGTGGAAGAATTAAAACAACATAATACATTAGAAAAAAAAATGACAAACAATTTTATAACACGTTTTAAAATTAATAACATATATTTTTTTTACTGTTTCTCAAAAGATTACATATAAAAATATCTCAAAAAAAATATATATGAGTCGTTCCTACTTCAAGTTATATTTGAAATAACTATATTAATTATAGAATAAATTTCTAAAGTGTATTTTATAAGTTTAATCGCTAATTTCTAATAGCTATTACATAATTTATAATTTTAATGTATGCATATAATATAGAAAAAATCATTTAGCAAGCAATATCATAGTAATTACATTGATATTGACATTGTTAGTCTTGGTCAGTATAAGTAGAACACTTTTTCGTCTTGATATTAGAATTCTCATAACGATAAAATATTTATGTCAAATCCGTTATATTTTTCATTTCATTTCATAGGAAATTAATTTATTTAAATATTTCTCCGTTTCTACTCGTATTAAATTATCAATCTACACATAGATTCTGTTTCTTTCGCTAACACTGGCATAGTAGATAACGATCAAGATATCAGATCAATGGTAGACATAACATATACCTAGGCATATTTTTCATCACATTTAATTACTTTCTGTTTACTTCTTTATACTATAATCTTATTTTTTTATATATTTTGTATCTATATCTCTCGCAAACACTGGTCTAGTAGATCACGATCGAGATGTAAGATAACTGCTACACTTACAAAGCATAGATATTTTTCCATTGCCTTTTATTTTCTTTACTTCTTTCTAATTAATTTATTCATATTATTTTTCTTCATATATAATCTTATTCTCTCGCTAACACTGTTCTAGTAGATAACGATCGAGATATAAGAAAATAATTTTACATATTTTTAAATTTGTTTCTCTATACTGCTTAATACAGTTAATAGTTTTTTTTTCTTTGAGAAATTCTACAACTATAGGTTGATCAGGCAGATGAAAAAACCTCATTTGTCTAAATCAGACACAATTGTTATCTCCTGAGTTATTTCTAAATCAGAACAACCTATACACGTCATTATTTATAAAACAAACATATACATTGTTTATACTCGTAAAACAACAGATTCGTAATCGTTTTTTAAAGTGGAAATAGATTTGTTTATTTTATTCGCTAATATTACGCGGTCACTATATTTGTTTTTAATACCTTTTATCTAACTTAGCATTGAAAAATATTTAAGTTACATTCTTAGAAAAAAATGGGTTGAAATTTTTTCATAAAATGTTTCAATCTAAATAGTATCAAAATATATGATGACATTTTGATGACCATGACGAACTTGAGCACGAGTGAATGCTGGCCGCGTGACAGTGAGCCATGTTTGGCAAAGCGCTGCGTAGGCACCGCATGTTTGCTGGTGGCCGCGCAGGGCACTCGATGCTCCGGATTCAAATTACTACCTATTACGATTGTAACTTGCCTAAGTTATTGAATAATTATTATAAAACTATCTTTTTTATTACATATAGAATTTGTATTTTAGCTACATAATTCAAATTTTATCAAATAAACACTTGATACTTTGATGGCTCTGCCACCCCGCAGTTGAGCATAAAATCTTTCGATTGAGGGGTGATCTAAATCCCGAATGTTTGACCATGAATTAAAATATAAATCGTGAATAATTTCTCTTACACATAACTTACAACTTACTATAAAATATTGTTTAGTTAACGTCTGTTTATATATGGCGATGCGCAGCATACCGCACTGCACTTGATATCTATAAGAGATATTTATAGATTTCGCCAATGCATTAGGTATTCGTAATAACAACATAAATTTGTAAGACATAATTAGTAATTTATAGTCCGCTTAATCCAATTTTTTCTATTTATTTTGATATTTAGGTAAACGTTTTAAAAGGTCCACACACGCACTTTTTTTTACACTTTTTTTTAAACAACTCCACTGTAGCGCCTTTTATTTTAATTTTATTATTTTCACTTTTCATATTACCTAAAAACGTTCGCGTTGTTTATCAGGAATTTTTTTCACTGGTCGCGTATTTTTTTCGTGTTCGTCCATCCTTACTGCAACTGGGTAAATTAGTAGATGTATGTAGTCTCGCTGGAACAAATCTCTACTTCCGTCACATCCAATATTGACAGCAATTTATTTTTATTAATTTCACCTTAATTATTATTAAGTACTTTTTTTTTTACTTTTGTTTGGAAACACTTCACTTCATAAAGTTAATTGAAAATAAGTTCTTCACATTAAAAAGATATTGTCCAAAAGTAACACTATATGATATTTGCGTCGGGAGGCGCCGCTGGCCGCGGCTCATTCTTGCACTGGCCGGGTCGCCATGTAGGGTTTGGTGTATTTGAGACGTATTGAAACACTGACTGCTCGTCGAATACTGTCTTTATTACATTAACTTACTCACTATATATTACATTACCACTACATTATCTTAATCAACAATCTCATTACATAGTTTTTTCCGAGTAATATTTTTTTCACTCGAATGTCTAGTTTAGGGACGGCCTTAAAAGAAACTGTGCAGCGCACTAGCGCCGCCGTTGAAAAAAATCTTAAGAGCCCTTTACGATTCTTGAGTGTTATTCATTTGTGTTCCTGCGAGTGAGTGAAATAAACCGAAAGGAAAGCGTTGCAATATTGCTATGGAGTTATATTTTCATGTGTTTGAATAAATAAATCTTGCCTAATTACATAATAACGCGATAACGTTTTATAAATCGATGAACGCCAGCTGCACGCACGAAAAAGCACGACTCATTGTCACGTTCCGCATGAGCCGATCGTGCAAGCGAGAGCGCGGAACAAGCTATCTATAGCTCTTCCACTCCATCGGCCAATGTTTTCTTAAGACATTATCACGTAAAATTATCAACTAATATTTTTTAATTAAATAACAACAAACTGTTGTCAATTCAAGCGTAATAATTAAAAGTAGAGAAATAAATAAAAAAAAACGCACTAGCGAGTAAATGAGTCACTCCAGTAACGCGTCAAAAATAAGGATTTGATGAGCGAAACACTTATGTAAGTGTTAACGTCTCTATAAGTTCGAGATACCCTTATGGCATTCTGTGAAACAAACCATAGTGCGATCTTAATTAGTATCAACGCCATCTAGTGGCCACTTGCAAAAGCGTTGAAAATTAAAACCTTTGTCATAGGTGGCAGCACTTTGTACAACTCTTATACTTGATTAATTTATTGCCGGATTTGAAAAACAAAATCGTGTTATCGTTTCTCCATAACTTCCCTCGAGAATACAGTGAACTTTCTCACTTATTTTATATTTGAAACATAAAGTTTTTGCTAATTTTAGAGTGCTTAACTCTAAAATTAGCAAAACTTTGATGTTTAAACATATATTAGAATCCCAATTAGTCACAGAAACGAAATTTGCTTTAAAGGAGACTACCTAGGTATGTATGTACGGCAGGGGTTCCCAACCGGTAGTCCGTGAGGGGAAAAATGGTCCGTGATACAAAGTTATAATGAAAGATATTAGCGCTATCATACAAAACACTAACAAGTCGAGTTATAGAATAATGGATTAATATCACTCTTTGGACCCTACTCTCAACAATAACCTCGTAGAGGTCCGCGAACAAAAAAAGGTTGGGAACCACTGATTTATGGAAACCGGCCTATTAATTGGTACATAATGAATGAATTATTTATTAGCAATGAATGTGGTTGAATACAGATATATAAGATATGTTTAGAGCCTTGGCATAAGTAACTAATTCTTCATTTATATTAAACTAGCGGCCCGACCACGCTTCGCTGTGGCTCAATCTTTTCGTTTCCATCCATTTCCTTAGAGATGGCGCTGTATGTGAAAAAAGATTTTCCCTCTTTTCTTTTCAAATTTTTCCAGAATTTTCTTTGCTATAAACCTCACGGAGCCCGAGACCTTTCCAACGAATGCAAAACCGTGGAAATCGGTTCGTGCGTTCTGGAGTTATAGCGTCAGGAAGGAAAACCCGACTTATTTTTATATAGTAGATTTGACTCTATTTAATTGTTATTATTCTTCGCAATTTCATAAATTTTAACATTGACAATTATATGCATACACGTTGGACATATTAATTTGAATTTAATTGTAATAATTGAAAAGACGCAAATTAATATTTAAATTATCTATATTTACGCAATTGCTTAAAATGGAAAATTTGCATGCCTCTGTATAAGGTGAACATACTGTAACCTAACTGTAACATGACATCTTATCTACTAAATAGCTGTATGTTCAAGCAAATAAATGATATTCTATTCTATTCTTGACATTCAGCCATTAACTAATGGCATGTAAAATATACATAACTAGCTGACTCACGCAACTTCGTCTGCATGTGACAGAGCGTTGACAGTGAAGCATAAGGTAACCATTTGAAAGGTTACAGTGAGCCAATCTTGAAAGATAGACACATGCTATCACGGACTTTTATTTAGAACTTTTTAAGATGAATAATTCCGTCGCAAATAATTGTTAGCCGTGTGGTATCCGGCAGACTAGAATAGAAACACTCCGTTTCTTCCCGTGGATGTCGTACAAGGCGACTAAGGGAAATACATTAACAAATGTCGATCAGGCCTCCCCAACCCGTTTGACCAGCGTCCCCTACACTCCCCGTGTAGGCCAAATCCTCCTTCCTTCTAGGACGGACGCGAGAGGGACGTGCTCCTGTAATGGAGACCAAAATGGACCTGATGATGAAATAATTGTTGCGTAACTTGAACCGTTTACACAGCGCACGCAACTGAAGCTCTCGAAAGGAACATATTTTCCCCAACATTTTTCATTGGTGCTCCGCTCCTATTGGTGGTAGCGTGATGTTATATAGCCTATTGAAAAATAGGCTATCTAACATTAAAACAATTTTTCAATTCGAAGAGTAATTCCTGAGATTTGCGCGTTCAACCAAACAAACAAACTCTTCAGCTTTATAATATTAGTATAGATCTATATATATATATATATAAATCAATGCCACTTTTCGTTGTAATTTTATAACTCAAGAACGGGCTCACGTACCCAAACCAAATGTTTTTGGCTTTGTTCGGACTATTTAATAGATGGTTTATGTGAAGTTTGCACAAAATCGGTAGAGCGGTTCTTCATTTATCACATTTTTAAAATAATTAATTGTTGGATTAAGTTTCAAAATGGCTAGCAATTAATAAAATATTTTTTTGTTTGAATAAATGAATTTGGTTCCAATTTTTTATTTTATTATTTCACTTTATACGTAGCGAAGCACGTAGCCGCTAGTATTGTATATAGCACGTGTGACAAATTAAAATTAAATTTTAAACTAAATTTATGGAACAGTAACAAACAATATGATCGTTTTATACCTAGTAAATTTATGTCAATTTCATAATTTAAATATTCATTTAAATTAGACGAGCTCGGTGGTCGAATGGTTAGCAATGGCCACTTTGACTCCGAGGTCGCGGGTTCGATTCACAAGTCAAACATTTGTGTGCACGAACATGTCTGTTTGTATTGGTCTGGACAAACAGACATGACACAGATATACTTTTTTTTTGTAAATACATACTTATAATACTAGAAAACACCCAGTATGTATTATAAGTATGTATTTACAAAAAAAAAATGTATTTAAGTACATACATTTATCAGTTGTCTAGTACCCATAACACAAGCTTTGCGCTTAATTTGGGACTTGATGACGCTGTGTGAATATTTATCTATTTATTATATTATTTAATGAGTAAAAACACTTGTCATTAAGCCATGCTGATAATTTTAAATAATAAATAATGATGCAATTGCATCGCGT
This sequence comes from Hypsopygia costalis, assembly GCA_937001555.2. Taxonomy (NCBI): domain Eukaryota; kingdom Metazoa; phylum Arthropoda; class Insecta; order Lepidoptera; family Pyralidae; genus Hypsopygia; species Hypsopygia costalis. Next base: position 20,549,652 of record OW443347.2, read on the forward strand.
TGCATCGTTGCATCGCATAAGTCTGGTGTTATCGAAAAATAGCCGAATTTCATCTGCAACGACGCAACGAGACCGCTTACCGTCGACGATGAACTAGTTTAAAAAACAGTCTAATTTTCGACTAGTTTACGTCGTCGTCGATAAGACTATTTCTTCACAGCGATTGGAAAACATACACCGTTTACGTCTAATTTTCGACCAGTTTACTACGACGACGTAAACTAGTCGAAAATTAGACTGTTTTTTAAACTAGTTCATCGTCGACGGTAAGCGGTCTCGTTGCGTCGACTGGGTAAACGAACGAAAATGTCATTTGTCAAGTCACTAGACGAGACGAGACGATCGCGACGCGACGCAACGGACTCATCAACCAGTCGAAGAATAAACTAGTTTATCTGTGAACTGTAAACTAGTTTAATCGTTCACGCACAAAAAACAGATAAAAAAATGGTTCGTTCATTCAACGCCCACCTCTTTATCAGGGTACAATTTTGAATGGGGTTGGCAAGTTAAAGCTGATCTCAGATGGCGCCACCACTGTACGAACCTTTGTCATTTATCATTAAACGTTTCGGATTTGTTTGTTGCGTTGATATCTTGACAATTTTACGATTTAAAACATGTATTTCAATTGGAAAATATGCGAGTTAAAAATTAAAATGGTTAATAATATTTATCGCTTTGAGCCACAATTTTTTAAGTTTCTCATCTCGAGGAAACTGGTGGCCTCCAGTTTCTTTACAATTTGGTACACACACAACATCTAGGCATTTTCTCAATAATGGTCTCTATCTATGAATTCACTACTAATTTCATACAAAAACTGCTTTGTTATTGGTTTTGCGCTGCTAGCGCCACTTTGATAGTTGTCGACCCCATTGAATTTTAAGATACGGAATTAAACGCATTGGAGTAAATTAGTGTTGCCGCATAATCGATCGTGTATCGATTATAATCGATTATTAGATGGGCCCCAAAATCACCCATACTATCGATTGCAATATCGATAGTATCGATATTCTCGATATAATCGATACTATCGATTTCAATTATTTAGCAATACTATCGATTGTAATCAATTAATCGATTATAATTGTCTAAATGCCCAATATAATCGATTATATCGATAGTATCGGTAACAATTAATATAGCAATATAATCGACTTAATCGATCGTATCGATTTAATCGATTTAATCTAACATTGGTTTAGATAGTATTGCATGCCTTTGCAACTATTAGTTAGATGAATAAGTATGAGCAAACTTAATAAAAGTTCTGTGATTGAGGGTACTTTAATAAAACTGCTACGTTTAGTAAGCATTTATTATAATCATTCTTTGACGGTTCATTGTTATAGTTTGTGACGTTTCACGATGGGCTATGGATATATTGCAGATCAGTAACAGGAGCAATATAATCTAAACCAATGTAAGATTAAAACGATTAAATCGATACCATCGATTAAGTCGATTATATTGCTATAATAATTGTTATCGATACTAACGATATAATGGATTATATTGCGCACTTGAACAATTATAATCGATTATTCGATTATAATCGATAGTATTTCTGTATTATTGACATAGATAGTATCGATTATATCGAGAATATCGATACTATCGATAGTCTAATCGATAATACGAGTGATTCTGGGTGAACACAATCGATTAATCGATAGCCGATTATTTTGCAACACTAGAGTAAATAGCCCCTCCAGGAACGCGTCAAAAATAGTGATTGTAAAACACTACTTGTAACTGAAGTGTCTAGAAGTTCCAGTTGCCCTTGTGGCATCCTATGAAACAAACCAAAGCGTCATCTAAAATGGCATCAACGCCATCTAGTAATCAAATGCAATAGCGTTGTAATTAAAAGCTTTGTCATAGGTGGCAGCACTTTGTACAACTGCGTTTTCATTCATACAGCTAGTTATTGCCGGAATTGAAAAAATGTATTATCGTTTCTACATAACTTCCCTGGAGAATATATTAAAATATATGACTTATTTTATATTTAAAAGATATGCCTAACTCTAAAGTTAGCAAAATCTTTGTTTTTAATTTATATTTTGTTCATGCCCGGAAAGCATTGATAAGACATATCTATCACTACATAGTATAAAACAAAGTCGCTTTCTCTGTCCCTATGTCCCCATGTATGCTTAAATCTTTGAAACTACGCAACGGATTATGATGCGGTTTTTTTTAATAGATAGAGTGATTCAACTGGAAAGTTTATATGTATAATATATTTTATTTATTTATTTATTTATTTCAGAACATACATAAATTTACAGTAAATATTTTACCAAAACATTCATGTACATAATACAGTTGTAGTAACTATTAAATTAATAAAACATTCATTCTACTTATACATAACAATACACATATTTAAAAATTGTGAAATCGTATCTGCGAATACGTCGGCATCTGGACATTGCCGATGGATATCATTTAAAACGGCAATACAACGGGCCGTAGGTGCATTCTGTGCGCGACAAGTGCGCACGGGTGCTGCGGTAGTGAACAGCCGGTGCCGACGACGCAGCCCTTCCACTCCACTACTACGAGAGGGTGCAACTAACCCAATACGCTCTAACGCTTTGGGATTGTCAATTTTATTTCTAAGTAGCTGATAATAGTGTACTATCTGCTGAATTGTGCGTCTTAACTCTAGGGTATCCATCCCAACCATGCCTCCTACAAAGAGAGATGGATAAAGAAAAGGATAGTAGCCATATTGCCTTTTATAAATAAAACGAGCAAATTTTTTTTGAACCTTTTCAACTAGCTTGATATACTTGCTCTCATGCGGATTCCACACCACAGCTCCATATTCAAGCCCACTGCGAACGTAAGCGTTGTAAAGTAACATTGCAGTTTTCGTACTTGAAAACTGTGGAGAGACTCTCATAACAAAACCAAGCGTCTTGTTCGCACGATTACATATCGCTCGCACATGGGAGTGGAAGTCCAGTGTTGGAGTAAGCGTTAGGCCAAGGTCTTGAATTTCATCCACTCTCTCTAGGGCTATTCCATGAAGGGTGTATGAATGTCTAATAGGGTGTCTAGCCATACTAAAAGTAATTATTTGACACTTTGATACATTTAAGGGCAATCTATTTGACATACTCCACCTCGCAACAGAATCGATATCTTTTTGGAGCAGCTCCACATCAGCAGCCTGTCTAATACCCAAATATAACTTGACATCATCTGCAAACATCAAACAGTTAGCGAACCCGACAACCTCCGGCAAGTCATGAATCATTATTAAGAATTGCGTAGGCCCAAGTGTACTACCCTGACTTACTCCTGAAGGGGTGTTATAAGCGGATGATTCATACCCTGCCAGTCGAACATATTGACTTCTGTTTGACAGATAGCTGGCGAAAAACTTTAGGAGGTTAGAAGTAAAGCCTATACTTGCAAATTTCTGCAACAGTATATCATTATCAACCAAATCGAAGGCCTTTTGGAAGTCTAGGTATACTGCATCAACTTGTCGACGGGCATCCATTTCAGTGTGTATATAATCTACATAGTTAACGAGATTAGTGGTGGTTGACTTAGCCCGCCTAAATCCATGTTGGTCCTCGCCCAGCCAGACGCCAATCTGTTGCCTAATGATTTCGTCGATGCTGATCTCGAACAACTTGCCAAAGCCTGACAAAACCGCTATGGGCCTATGCGCGCGTACATTTGATTTTGACTTACCCTTCGGGACAGGAGTCACTCTTGATACCTTCCACCGTGCTGGATATTTCGACTTGCGTAGTGCAAGGTTGTATATATGCAAAAGTGGCTCAGCCAACACCGAAATACAATCCTTAATTAGGTAAGAAGGAATCCCATCAGGGCCGATCGCCGCACGACCTTTCAGCTTTCTAGCCGCAAGACATAACTGCTGATATGTGATACAGTCAACCTCAACAGAGCCTCTCGTTGCGCTTGTTGTACTGTTAGCACAGCGTTGGGCTTGATTAGCGTCTAGTGATGGTATATCTTTTAGAAAAATTGAGCTAAAATAATCTGCAAAACAATCTGCTGCAAGTTGTCCACTAACTGTTTTGTCGTCATATGTGTATTCACTACACTGCCCTTTACTGCTACGTTTATCTTTAATATATTCCCAAAACTTGGTAGGATCTCTATTGATATTTCTTTCTGTATTTTTTAAATACTGTTTATGAACCTGATTTATTAAGACTTTTACACGCGATCTATAAAATTTATATAATGAATGATTAAAAATTTTCCCTTCTGATCTAAATTTTTTTAAATGAAAATATTTATATTTTATATTTTTAATTATGTCAGGAGTGTACCACGATGGGTACCTATATTTACTGGTACTTTGTTTTAACCTTTTTATCGGCACGTGTTTTTTTAAGCAATTATTGAATAGCTTATAAAATATTTCTGTAGCAGTGTCTACCTCGTCGCTATTTAACACTTCCGCCCAATTTACACTAGCCAATTCAGCATATAGCGCACAAAAATCAGCTCTACGAAAGTCCCACTGCGGTCGGACAGTTGACGGGTGTGGAGATGGTGAAGCTGATGTCACACCCCGGCACATTTGCACTGTAATACTGAGAGGGGGGTGATAATTGTCGGGTGTTACCAGCGGTTCGACATCCCCTGATACTCTCACTTTTTGTGGCTCGATTCCAGTAAGCACAAGATCCAAAATGCCGCCGTATACATTACAAACTTCATTGTGTTGCTGTAAGTGACAAAATTCGCAAAAATTTGAAAATTGCGACTTCACGTTTTCGCTACAAGAATTTAAATTGAAGTCTCCCACTAATAGGAAGTCTAGTTCTGGATAATTACATACAAAATTCTCGATACAGTTGAGTACACTTAAATATTGTACGTCATTATAACTAGGTGACAAGTAAACAACACAACATAAAAATTGAACGTTTTTCCAACTAATTAACGCGAAAATTATTTCTTTATCGGATGTAAGTCCATCTATGTCTGTAATTTGACGTACACTATAGCAGTCCCTTACAGCCAACAACACGCCTCCCCACCCGGTATCTCCTTCTCGATCTTGCCGTAGTATCACATACCCCGGGGGGAAGAGCTCACCATTAGCTACTGAGCTATTTAAAAATGTTTCAGTGAGAGCAATAATGTCCGATGGGCATGTCAACATATTTTGAAAAAATACTGCAGTCTTAGATCGTAGACCTCTTACATTTTGGTACAATACATTTAAGTATTTAGGCTTATTGCGCTGCATTGTGTTTGCTTTCACCTGACCGACGAAAAATCTGCCTCCATGGTTTTATGCAGATATCTTCAGGCCAATGCTGGGGGTTCATTACCAAATTGACAAGTTTAGACGGAACCCCAATTTTAAATGATGCATAGTTGCCTCGAGATTTTAACCCCTCCACTACGCATACATCCTTATTGCAAATAGTTAATAGGTGTTCACGTACCTGGTCAGTCGTTGTACCTTTCCTGACGTAATACAAGTGAACATATTGCACCCTCTCAGCCGCTTCCAATACCGTTGTACCTGGTTTTGCAGTTCCATGAAGTACTCCTGCCAATGATGTTCGGCTCCGCTTACGTACAACTGTTGTCCAAGCATCCTCCTCAGCGTCAGTGCCCTTATTGTGACCGAAGGAAGGGGTCTCTTCACTACGGATTAATGTTTGAGATGATTCCGCCGTCATAGAAATGTTCGATGGCAGTGTCCTAAGCTTACTCGTACAGGTTTGTGAGCCAGAGTCGACGCCCACTTCTTTAGGTGTATTTTGCAAACTGTGTCGACGACGTGGTTGCTTATTTTTTGGTTGAGTCATCAGGAGTGGCTGTGGTGCCATATTAGGCGTCTCATTTTTACCCTGTACAGATTCCGAAGACTGTAACTGTTTCCGTTCAGCTTCTTCGTACATTCTAAGCTTTCCCTCTAAAACAACATTTCGGTTCACCACATCAATGAGATTCAACATTAAATCCTGCATTTTTACGAATAGATTGTCCTTTGTTAAGACTGCAAACTGTTCGGCTATGGTGTTTTGGACAACAGTACTCAACTGATTTTTACACATAATATTTATCTCGTCACGTATTATATTACGTATGGTATTTATCATATTGAACTCGCCAAGCGACGCCGATGAAGCCTCCGGTTGTGTGCGTTCAGATCTCGTACGAAATGTAATATTATTAATGTCGAACAACGTTGCATTAGTAGACGAATCCCCCAAATCAGATGGTTTGTCGTTACATTTTGCACAAATCCAGGTAGTTAAGTCGTTGTCATTAAGCGCCTCTCTAATAATATTGGCACATTTGATATCATATGTTTGTTTACATGACGAACAGTGTATGCATTCGTCAAGTATATCCCTGCTGCATCCAGTACATATGTTATATTTCGATGCCATCATTATTTTGAGTTAATAAGTATTTACTCAATCCGAGAGTAGGTAATAAATAATATAAAATGTATGTAGCTGTATTCGTCGCACGTGCGATGATATAGTGCGTGCGAGCGAGATGAATTAGTGCGCCCGCTTCGTTGATCGATGTCCGATGGCAGGTAGTATGTTGACCGTGCCAATAATTTTTAACACAGAATATTCACTATTATATTATTGGTATGAACTAGCACTATCACTTAAATCACAATTTAATACTTTGCCTATTTATGGTATTCGTTTTAACCACTTAATGCACGTTTAAGCTTTTAAATTCACAAATCGAGAGGGAGTACAACTAAAACAGTGTTATCTTGTCAGCGGTAACGGACGAAACTTTATATGCATAACATAGTAGAAAAACACTGATAATTTAGAGGTTTCTAATGTGATGTCGTAAATAAACACATTTTTTTGCTCTTTCATTGCAAACGCTGGCTGAACCCAACGAGATAGATCAAAATAATGTAGTACAGTATTGTTCACCTTAAAATGGTCTACAAAAAAGTTCGCGATGGTATATGTGTATCTCTTAGTGGTAACACACAATAACCGTTATTTTATCCTTTGCTTTTTACAAGAAATAATGCCTTATTTACGAAGCGATTTTAAGCAATACAGAATTAATCCTTATCCAATTAAGTACCTTAAATACATTGCGCATTTAATATAGATCAATATGGCCCTTCACAGCATGTAATTTAAATGAATAGTTTAGAAGATATTACACATTTAAAATGCAGGGACATAACGGCTGTGGCGGTACCGGCCACGGAGCCGGCGGCGTGTGCCTATAACTGGGGAAGGACTGGATAGGACAAAGCGCAAAGACCTTCTGTAGTACATTTAGTATCAGCATTGCACCCGTGCGAAGCCGGGGCGGGTCGCTAGTATTTTATATAAAAATCAATGCCAATTTTCGTTGTAATTTTATAATTCAAGAAAGGGCACACCTATTCAAACCAAATGTTTAAGGCTTTGTTCGAACTATGTAGATGGTTTATGTGAAGTTTGCACAAAATCGGTAGAGCGGTTCTTCATTTATCACATTTTTTGTAACAAATTAATTCAATAAATGGCGGATCATTTTGTTAATGGGGATTTTGCTGTCAAATTGAAACTTTTTTCAGTGTTGACAGTACAAGCATGTTGTTATGTCATTCATGCTAGCTAGCAATTAATAAAATATTTTTTTGTTTGAATAAATGAATATGATGTTCCAATTTTTTTTTTTTTAGTATTTCACTTTATACGTAGCGAAGCACGTACCGGGCCGCTAGTAAATTATATTAATAAAACATACTTTACGACTTATTCTCACACCTACCAAATTTATATGGTAGTTTATGAAAATGTTGTATATTACGGGTTCTTAAAATAAGAGTGTGTGTGAGTTTATCACATGAACCGACGGCGAATGTGATAATAGCATCACACGAATATTTTAAGACCTAATTGTGTGCAGTTTCATACCTTCATGGTTATATATTTTATATAAAACCATGAAGTTCTTATTCATAAATCCATTTCCATCGATCATGCGCAACACGCATGCTCGATCTGCAAATAAGCTTTTAATCTCTAAATTTAGAGATTAAAAAACTAAACACAGAAATAACTAAAAACAGAAGAAAGATAAACTCACGCTCGTATTTTAAGACCCCTTATTATGCAACAGTTTCATAAACTACTATTCTTAAAACATCGAATACTTTTTGTGTGAGTTTTTCGTTCGCGTTCCACGTGTCAACCTATACAAACCGATGAAATAGATAAAAATTCTAATGTTATGAATTTATAAGAAGCGTGTTACATATCCTTTTCGCGCAGTCTTTTTCCACCAGCCCCTTCTACTACTTCTACAGTCGCACCGCTCGCCATCAACAGGGAATTCATCCTCACACATTTCCAGAGAAGTTTTCTCCCGTTTTATTGTCAAGCTGTGGAATGAACTGCCTGTCGAGGTTTTCCCAGGAAACTACAGCATGGGGATGTACAAAGAGGTCGTGAAAAGGTTTTTACAGGATCGCAACGCACGTCTAATGCCCTGGTGTTACAGACGTTCATAGGCTACGGTAACTGCTTTCCATCAGGCGGGCCGTATGCTTGCTTGCCACTTTAGTGGTATAAAAAAAATTGGTAACAAAAAATATGTGGTTTATAATTTGACATATATTGATATGTAACACGCGTCTGGTAAATTCACAATATGAAACTTTTTCTCAATCTGGTGGGTCTGTAAACGTTAACAAAGTTGAATTTGTCCAAATAAAATTCGCACTAAGCAATCAGTAGAGCCGTTTCGGAGGAGTGCACAAACACCGTGACAGGACACATATATATATACACATATATCATCATCAGGTCCATTTTAGTCTCCACTACAGGAGCACGGCCCTCTCGTCCGTCCTACACGGAAGGAGGATTTGGCCTACACTCCCCACGCTGGCCAAACGGGGTGTATATCATATAATATTATGTTCTAATACATAATTATTATGATTTTTTTTCGCCCGAAATCGAGCTGAAATAATTATATCCCCCGGCATATGCCTAATTATAATAGCATAATTGTTTTTATGAAGAAATTTGCTATACTAATTAAGGGCGTTTGCCATAAAATTAATAAGTTCCAAATTTCGTAACTTCGTTCGTTATTAAATCTTGAAGTTCCAAAACGTTGTCACTAAGACGACCTACTTTGTTTGTTTCTTTCTGTTCAACGAATTATATTAAATAATAAATAAATATTTATTCCTGGACAAATTACACAACACACTGCCATCTAGTCCCAAACTAAGCAAAGCTTGTACTATGGGTACTAGATAACTGATGATATTCTTAAATACATTTTTTTTTTGCAAATACATACATATAATACATAGAAAACCTCCAGACCAAGGCAAACAGACATGTTCATATTGTTCATGCACATAAATATTTGTCTTGTGTGGGGGGGATAGAACCCGCGATCTCGGAGTCAAAGTGGCCATTGCTATTCGACCACCGAGCTCGTCAATTATAGATATAATCTTTATATTAGCTTCACGTGTATGTTTGCTTGTTTGTTAGTTTGTAATCGACTTCTTTAATTGATTGATTTTGACTCACTTTGAACGGTCAGATTTAATTTAAACTTTTTATACTCCATTTTAATTTAGCGACCTGGCAACCAATATCGGCTACTTTGGTTTTTAGGGTTCCGTACCCACAGGGTAAAAATGAACCCTATTACTAACTCTACTAGCTCCTCTCTCCGTCCGTCCGTCTGTCACCAGGCTGTATCTCATGAACGTGATAGTTAGACAGTTGAAATTTTCATAGATGATGTATTTCTGTTGCCGCTATAACAACAAATACTGAAAAACAGAATAATATTAATATTTAAGGATCAGAACAATTGATGACGGTAATAGGTAGACGCTTGTAATACTCACAAAGTATTTAGTTATATATTCACTTTAAAAATAAATAATTAAATAAAAATTAAACAAATATTTAAATATTTAAATTAATAATTTTCGCACTGTGCACCACCAATAAACGGCAAAAAAAATCACTTTTGTTGTATGGGGGCTCCCATACAACAAACGTGATTTTTTTTTGCCGTTTTTATAGATAATGGTACGGAACCCTTCGTGCGCGAGTCCGACTCGCACTTGGCCGGTTTTTTTATATGAGGGGGCAAGCGAGCATGTGGTTCACCTGATGGTAAGTGCAACACAATGTACTGCCTGGTGACAGACGGACGGACGGACGGACGGATGGACGGACAGCGGAGCCTTAGTATAGGGTTCCTTTGTACCCTTTGGGTAGGGAACCCTAAAAATGACATTTTTAACTTTTGCTGTTAGTAACATAGTAACAAACATAATATGAACTCTATATTATAAACTACAATATAGCAAAAAGTCACAAAATCCCAACAAACACCCAGTAAATTTAAATAATGACGTGTGCGCGTGACGTTGACGTATGACGTCACGTTACATGACGTGGCGGGATGAAAAATAAGGGCAGTTACAGAATAGTGCCACAGTAGACATATTGAGAGTAGATCAACTCGACGTCCGTAATCGACATATGTGTTCCATTTATTTCAATGGAAAATTCCTCAAGAACATGATCGACCTCAATTATTTTTCCATACAAGCCTCAAGCATGTCGAGGTCTTTAATCGTGACAAATTTCATCAAAATCGGTTCAGTGGTTTTGGAGCCTATTCATTTCCAAAAGTGACTTTTCGGTGTATATGTCGCAGCCAATTGGTAGAACTAGGCTAACTTTAGGTAGATTGCATTTAAATTATCTTTTGGTTAGGTTTGTGTTATTATAACCGTAATTAGAAATAGCCAAGCTATTTGATTCTATTATTGTAGTATTCTAGGTGGTACACCATCAGGTAACAATTCGGTCGTGTAATCATTATGATGAAAAGGCGGGTTGAAATAATGGCTCCGCCATTTTTTAAAACAGCTAGACGTTATGTAATGTGGCGGATTTTACGAATTGGCTGCGACATATGTAAGTGTTGTGCTCGCTCCTCTCAATAATACAAATGTGTCAGTCTAATCAAACACGTTAAGCAACGTTGACCGTACTGTGTCCATGGAAGGGTTTTTTTTTTATCTGAAGCTCTTCCACGTTTCAGAGATTCCAGCTATTGATGATAGTTGTCTAGGTATAGATGCAGTGGCGTAACTATAAGGTAGCATGGCTGGCGAAATGACACGGGCCCCTGATCCAAGAGGGCCCCGACCCTTGATAAAATTGTTATCAGTGTTGGATAACTACTTAAGTGGTTTATTAAAATTAAACCAAGTAGGTACAATGTGACGATTTTTACTGATAGGGCCCCATTAAAAAAATTTGCCACAGGCCCCAGATCGTATAGTTACGCCACTGTATTGATGATGTCTTTAGATGACAGTCGTTTAACCAAGCTAGTGGCCTTTAGGCGGCTTGTCAACACTGCCATCCGCCTACCCGCTGTTGAATTGTCTCTCTAGGTTTTTTTTAAGTAAAACTTCTTTACGCACGCTTCACTTGGGAAGTAAGCTGGTGAATGCGTGACGAGAGCGTTACGAAAAGTGTGATCGGGCGAGGCGAACGGAAGTTGAGAGGGATATATAAGTTTTTTTTTTATACTACGTCGGGTGGCAGACAAGCATACGGCCCGCCTGATGTGAAGCGGTTACCATAGCCATATTAACGCTCGCAATAATGAATATCGCTCGCGCGCCGCCACCTCCGCTGACATCGCAGTATCTCCTTCCTTTCTGGTGACCTCACAGAATATATTCTGTGTGGAGGTACATTCCCCAGTCGGGTAGCTTACAATTACGCTCTCTACCTCTTTTTTCGCCAGAGCTTCGTTTGTCAGTCAGCAGGGTGCACGGCGTGCATGTGAAGTTGGCTGTGGTTCAAAGATGTTGCTGAACCACTTTCACCCCTAGTTAGTAGAGTTAAAGAAGTTTTACTTCAGTCGTGTGGTATAAAGCACACTCGTATATTTTTTTACTTGTGAGAAGTTGATATACTGATTTGTAATGTCTACTGTGGCTGGCACTTTTGACCCAGTCAAAAACTGCGTGACGGAGTTGACTGCATGGATTTAAGAGTGTTTTTGCAGCACTGACGTAAATAATGTTTTATTTATTGTTGAAATTTGACGTGCAAGTAACTGACTACTAGCCCGGATTCTAGCCCACGGGGCCGAAATCGAGGTTGAGTGGGGCGAGTAGTTTCGCTGAGTGTATGTTTTCCATTGATTTCAATGGAAAATGTATTTGATGATCATTCCTCAAGGACATGATCGATATCAATTTTTTTCGACACAAACCTCAAGCATGTCGAGGTCTTTAATTGTGACAAGTTTCATCAAAATCGGTTCAGTGGTTCATTTCCAAGAGAACCAACTTTAGAGCCAAAGACAACCTCACCTGCACGTTATGCACCTACTGACAAACAAAACAAGGCTCTGTCAAGAGAAAGGTAGCATACCGTAGTTATAAGCCTTGATTGGAGAAGTAATTAATAGTAAGTATGACGAGCTCGGTGGTCGAATGGTTAGCAATGGCCACTTTGACTCCGAGGTCGCGGGTTCGATTCTCGCACAAGACAAACATTTGTGTGCATGAACATGTCTGTTTGTCTTGGTCTGGGTGTTTTCGGTGTATTATAAGTAAGTATGTATTTACAACTCCTCCCCAACCCGTCTGGCCATCGTGGGGAGTGTAGACCAAATCCTCCTTCTGTCTGAGACGGACGAGAGAGGGTCGTGCTCCTGTAGTGGAGACTAAAATGACCTGATGATGATGATGATGAAGATGTATTTACAAAAAAAATGTATTTAAGTACATTTATCAGTTGTCTAGTACCCATAACACAAGCTTTGCGCTTAATTTGGGACTAGATGGCGCTGTGTAAATTGTCCAGAAATATTTATTTAGTTCCACTTTATAGGCCAAGAGGATTGTTGTGTTCTGCGAGTGAGTTAGGTCACTAGACGTAAGGAAATACTAGTAACAGCGGGGTGTCAGCAAGCCCTCCTTGTAAAGTTGTGTTGTTGTTGCCAATGTCCTTGTCGCTTATTATATCCTGCATTAACTGCTTTACATGAGGCGGGCCGTGTGCTTGTTTCGCACTGTGCACCACCAATCAACGTAGTTTTTGGGGTGTAAGTGGTTCACCTGCACGCGGTGCACCTTGCTGACTGACAAACGAAGCTCTGGCGAAAAGAGAGGTAGGGAGCGTAATTGTAAGCTACCCGACTGGAGAATGTACCTCCACCTCACAGAATACCGCAGCCAAATAACAATTCCCGTGAGGGTTGTTGTGTTCCTGCGAGTGAGTGAGGACGCCAGAAAAAAGAAGATGCTGCGTTGGCAACGGAGGTGGCAGCACGCGAGCGATATTTTATGTTGCGAGCGTCAATATGTCTACGGTAACTGCTTCACATCAGGCGGGCCGTATGCTTGTCTGCCACCGGATGTAGTATAAAAAAAGTCTGGTGACCTAACTCACTCGCTGAACAAAACAACCCTCTTGGCCTATAAAGTGGAATTACTTCTCCAATCAGGGTGTACAACTAAGGTATATTCTACCTCTCTCTTGACAGAGCCTCCTTAGTCAGTAGGTGCACCACGTGCAGGTGAGCTTGTCTTTGGCTCTAAAGCTGGTTGAGTGTAGCATATAAAAATATTTATTTTTTACTAGCGCCCCGCCCCGACTTCGCACGAGTAGCAGGAACATATCGATACCTCCAATGAACACTACGCCAACTCAAAACATACACATCCAGACACACCGCTAATATGAGTTATACATTTACTTAGCGGTTTGTATTTGTCGATTTTGTTGTGTCTGTGTGTCTTTTATAAATATAATTCAGGTAGCATAATGTTACTGAATTAATGAATCGATTTAGATGAAAAAAGAAAACTATCGAAATTTTAGTTAGCGTAGTGTTCCTTGGAGGTATCGTTATTATGCTTGCATATTTCGATGAAAGCTCCCAGGGGACTTGAGTTTTTCTTACATTTTAACAGTCGTCACATTTCAGCGGGTTTACACAAAACTAGAGGAGCAATTCTCGTAATTAAAATATAGTCAAAATTCAGTTTCGAACCAGTCTCGATCTCACAAATGCCACATTTGGTATTCTCGTAACACAATATGTAACTTCAAAATTAAATTTAAGCGGGATTATATCGAAATGTGAGTGAAAATTTAACAAACTAAGAATGTTGCTTTGCCAATAACAAGAATTGATAATAATTAAATTAATGAAATCAAATATAATTTTAGTCAATTCACAATTCAATCTCGATTCGATCAACTTTCAATCTGCGTTCGTAGAAAAATGTCGAGAATAGTCAAGATATACACTATCTTAGTGTGGCTCACCACGATCTTTGGAGCCAAAGTCAACCTCACTTGCACGTGGTGCACCCTGTCAACTAGCGAGAAGGTCTGGCAAACGAGAGATAGGGTACAAAAGTTCTGCTTTAGGAGTATTTATATGGCTACACTACAGTTAAACGCTTCACATCAGACGGGCCGTATGCTTGACTGCCATCTGACTTAGTATAAAAAAGTGTCCCTTCTGTTTTTTTTTCATCTATGTCAAAGTTTTATATGTGTGTGTGTCGCCCTTCCATCGTCACGACACGCCCTGTGAAAGGTTTGCTTTTGTGTGCGTGATACAGGTATCACATTCTAGAATGCCAGCCCGGGAATTTACCCCAATTTTAGGGTAAATTTTGATATTCGGTAGAGTTAATTTTTCATAATACGAGATGTTCGTTTTAGCTAACATATATATTTAAATGATCACTTTGTAAATATTTGCGATATTTAATAGCTTTAATTGGTTTATTCGTATACAAAAAAATGGTTAACTGCAATGTTGGTTTACGAACGACAATTTTACGTGATAACGTCATAAGAAAACATCGAAGAGAGATAGATGCGTCAGAAGCCGAACTTGGGCCAATCGTGCCTCTCTATCGCTTGTTCCGCGCTCTCGCTTGTACGCTCGGCCCAGGCGGAACGTGACAATGAGTCATGTATTTTCGTGCGTGCAGCCGGCGGTCATCGATTTAATAAGACGTTATCACGTCAAAATAATGTAGTTATAATAATAACTTTTAAACTTTCACGTCACATGATTTAAAAGATAATGGACGCGCCGTGGCTTGCAATCCGCGGGCAGTATTTTTATTGCGAGTGGATTTCGAGGGTACTCTCAACGGCAGCGCATATCAGCTGTCGATTTGAAGAAATCAGTCGTTACAAAATCACGCGAGAGCACACACGTATCGCTTAACCCGCGCGCGACACGCACATAACCTTCTCTATATAATATTACGCTGGTGTTAAGGGAGAGAGAAATTTTGGAAGAACTGCTGTCACATCCTCGAGGATCCTGTAACATTACTTCTGGAGACCCAAGTAAGTCCATATCGTAATTCTTTTACTGTCTACGGTTGGGAGTTGCTGCGCGCCATACTTGCGGTTTTTGGGGAATTAGGATTCCATATTTTTCGCTTCCACGCACACAAAAATAATGGTGAAAATAATATGGCAAAAAAACTTTCTTTTTACCAAAATACAGTCCACTTGCCATATTATTTTCACCATTATTTTTGGTCCATTTCGAGACGGATTTTGCCTACGCACATACGCGCCGCCATCTTGTGCAACGGTCTCGTTCTTGTTTAAAATTTAAATAAATTTAGAGGACAGATTGTACTACCATCTCTTAATAGATGAATTATTATAGATAAATGCTTAATACATATAGAATTATCACTTAATAATTATATTTAATTATATTTCGCATTGTAACTACGCACACGCTACGCATTTATTATCTAGGTACAGCCCGGGAATTCTAATAGTTTTCGTGGTCAAATTTACCTACTCGCATCTACTTATCTAATAAATATTTCTAAAATATATTAGATTGGTAACTATTTACGCATAAATAACGCTTATATACTTACGCATTTTCGATCTACCCGCCCGGTAATTCTAATAGTTTCCGTGGAAGAATATTATCGCATCTATTTTATACACATTATTTAATCGCATATAATTTTATATTCAATCGGGTTGTGTGTGTGCTCCACTCTTTAAAAATGTCTAAAGACGCAAACGCAATTGACGCTCAAATAAAACGATTTGAAAGTCAAGTCAACTCTTATTACGCCCGAGTTCAAGCGATTTTCGATGCTATTCCGAAATCATCGCTGGATAAAGGCTTAAAACGATTTTTGTCTAAAGTCAAAACGCTAACGTCCGTCCGCAATACTTTCATTGCATTGGTTAATGAACTTAATGAATTGTACAGTAAAGCTAATCCTCCCCGTGAGCAGAACTTTGAGTCCCTTTGGTCATTTGATGATCTCTTCGGAGAGATTATGTCTGCATACGACGAATATTCCATCAAATCTAACGGTAATGAAAATATCCCGTCGGAAAATAGCTCCACTTTACATCATAATAATATGATTAAATTGGAAAAATTATCGATCCCGGAATTTTACGGTGAATACGAAAAATTCCCAATGTTTATCGAATCGTTCAATACGATGGTTCACGAGAATCCTACGTTGGACGACTCACTGCGCGTACGATATTTAATTTCTAAACTCAAAGGAGAAGCTGAATCTATTTGGCTGGGTATTATGCCTACTGCACAAAATTATAATTTAATTTACACGGCTTTAATACAGAAATACGAAGATCACCGCGCAATTGCTCTCAAATATTTAAATAATTTATTGGATATGCCCAAGTTATGTAATCCATCACCAAAGCAATTTGAACAATTCGTTGATTCGTATAGTACATCAATAGCCGCGCTTAAACAATGTAAAATAGATAATTTATTGGATTTTATTTTTGTGCATCTTGGATTGCGTAAATTGGATGTCGAAACTATTAAATTCTTTGAAATGAGTACTCGTAAACAATCCATACCTACTTACGCTGAATTTTTAGATTTTATACGCGAACAATCAAAAATAATTATGAGAACTCAGACGGATAAACAACTAATTCGTAATACATTAAAAAACAATAAACCCTCGCGCTCATTTCTTGTAAATGAAAATAATAATCACGCGCCTGTAATTACTTGCAAGTTGTGCAATTCTACGCACGCTCAAATGTACAAGTGTTCAGTGTTCGAAAATATGTCACCTCGGGATAAATATCAATACGCTAAATCAATAAATTGTTGTATTAACTGTTTAGGATTTTACCATACAGTTACAGAATGTAAATCGAAGTCTCGGTGTAAAATTTGTCAAAAATCTCATCATTCCTTATTACATTGGAATTCGAATAATTCCGATAAGGAACTCGTGAGTCGAAATACGTCATATACGCGCAATCCCGAAGGCTCGCAGAATCAACCGCCCGCCACGGCCGCCGCATATAATATGAAGGTGCCAGCGCCCGGTCCCGCGAGTCTCGCTGCTGCATCGACCACGCCCCTTGCATTATGCAGTCTATCAGGTGGAGCTCAATGCGTTCCGCCGCGTACTACGTTCGACTCGCGCGCATCTAAACATAAAATATTGTTGGGGACCGCCGTAGCCTATACACGCGATAATAATTATCAGAAGCACGCTGTACGGATTCTAATAGACATTGGTTCTCAGAGTCATTTTATAACTAAATATTGTTGCAAACGTTTACACTTGAACATTTTTAATAATGACGCGATATCATCGGTCAAAGGAATTGGTGAATCTACTCAAAAAGTGTTCGGGCACACTAATGTGACATTATACTCGAGATATGAAGAAGAATTTTCTTTGAATATTAAACCACTCGTTATTAATAAAATCGCCGGTGATTTACCTGAATCACGATTAAATATTAAATCGTAAAATTATCTATATGGCTTAAAATTAGCTGACGAAGAGTTCTATATACCGGGCAAAATAGACATTATTTTAGGGGCCGAAGTCTTCGTTCAACTTTTACGCGCGAATAAATTAACGGGTCCGCCTGGACAACCTGACGCTTTAGAAACCGCATTCGGGTATCTTATCCTTGGCTCTAGTACTCCGCTCGCGACACGTTCGCCACGCCACACACGGTCTTTTCTGGTAACGAACCAGGAACCGCTAAATAATTTAATTTCTAAATTTTGGTCGATTGAAGAGACACCCGCTACTAAGCCTGCATTATCGCTACAAGATATGCAATGCGAAAAAATTTATACTGATAATATCGCTCGTGATAGTGAAGGTCGATATATAACAGCTCTACCCTTTAAAAGGAATCCATCTTTGTTAGGGTCTTCTATGCCCATGGCGTTGAAAAGACACAACGCATTAGAACTTAAATTACATAAGAACGCATCTATTCGTGCCCAGTATGATTGCATAATTAGAGAATACCTTCAGAAGGGTTATTTGGAAGACGTACCGTCTGTCAATACAGATGACCTATCTTATGTTATACCACATCATGGCGTCACACGCAATGATAAATTAACAACTAAGTTGAGGATAGTGACAGATGCGAGCGCTTCCACCTCTAGTGGGCTCTCACTCAATGATTGCCTACATTCCGGACCTAACCTGCAACGCGACTTATGTGAAATAATTCTAAGTTTTCGCTTATTTCCTATTGCCATCACTGCTGATATTAAGCAAATGTTCTTGCAAGTTATTGTACGTCCCGAAGATCGTCGTTTTCTACGAATATTGTATCGCTTTGAGAACGATCAAGATACAAAATTGTATCAGTTTGCTCGCGTTCCCTTCGGTTTGACCTGCAGCCCTTATTTGGCTTTAAAAAGTATTACTCAATTAGCCGAAGACGAACGTATTAATTATCCACGCGCCTCAGAGATTACTTCTAGGGATATATACATGGACGATCTAGGAACTTCGGTTGTGACTAACGAAGAAGGCTTAACCTTGTCACTGGAATTAATACAGATGTTTCAGTCAGGAGGTTTTGAATTAACCAAATTCGTTAGCAACTCACCTGAATTGCTCGCTGCTCTTCCGAGTTCCTGTCGCTTAGAAGCTAATGTCGAATTTGATAAAAATGAAACTCTAAAATTATTAGGTTTATGCTGGGATCCAAAGCTCGATGAATTTTTCATAAAACTCAAACCTTTCTCGCGCGTTTGTACTAAACGCAGTATACTTTCTACCATTGCAAAATTATGGGATATTAATGGCTACTGTGCCCCCGTTATTCTTCACGCTAAATTATTAATGAGATTATTGTGGATTGATAAGGTAGATTGGGATGATCAACCGCCCCAAAAAATCATTAATGCATGGGAGAAATTTCAAAATGAACTTCCCTTATTAGAAACGCTACGTATTCCTCGATTTCTCGGTATACAATCTAAGGAGTCAAAAATAATTATTTTGGGTTTTTCCGACGCGAGTGAGCAGGGTTATGGTTCTGCTATATACGTATGCGTAATTCATCCGAATTCAAATACTCCTAACTCGGTGAATTTAATATTTGCCAAGAGCAAAGTTGCTCCGCTTAAAGTAGTGACATTAGCCCGACTTGAACTATGTGGTGTAGTTTTGATGTCAAAGCTCTTAAAATTCGTTATTAATAGTATTTCCTCACGAATTGATATTCACGCAGTTTACGCATTTACTGATTCCTCAATTGCTCTTCATTGGGTACATTCCGAACCCTTCCGCTTTGGAACATTTATTTCACATAGGATTACTGAAATCCAACAGAACGCTCCTACCGCTCGATTTTGTCATATCAGCGGAAAGGAAAATCCCGCTGACTGCTTGTCACGTGGTCTTACGCCCTCTGAATTAATAAACCATCCCTTGTGGTTACACGGTCCTCCTTGGACACTCTCGGACCCATCAGAATGGCCGCTCACACGTTTTGTCTTCAATGAAACGTCATCAATCTGTAGTGATTTAGAATATAAAAGGGAAGCCATTAGTTGTCTTACTACGACCAATGACGAATTACCTTATTTTTATACGCTCGCTAAACGATATTCCTCTTGGTTAAAATTGCTATATGTCATAGTATATATTTTACGCTTTATTAAGAAATTACCTCGCTCCAATCGCGTTGATGTATCACAATTACAGGTCGCAGAACGCTTGCTTATTATAGACTTACAAAAGGTAAATTTCGCCAGTGAATTAAACTCCGTCGCAACCGGAAAAGTATCTCGGTCCTTGCAACCGCTTTGTCCGTTCATACACGAGCAAGTGTTACGCGTGGGAGGTCGATTGGAAAAATCAAGTTTGTCATACGACGCTAAGCATCCGATTTTGTTGCCTAAAAACGATCATGTGGTAGAATTGTTAGTAAGACATTATCATAACAAATACCTCCACGCCGGCCCGCAATTGCTGCTGTCTATGTTGAAACAACGCTACTGGATCATCTCCGGTCGCAACATAGTACGTAAAGTTTTTCGTTCATGTAACAAATGCTTTAAAGCTAATCCACAGTCACGTGCGCCATTGATGGCAGATATGCCGTCATGTCGCGTAAACTCGGCTAAACCGTTTTTGATGACTGGAGTAGATTTAGCAGGCCCAATACCTATCCTAATTAGCAGATATCGTGGTGCTCGTCAAGAAAAGGCATACATTTGTCTATTCACGTGTTTAGTTACGCGAGCCGCTCACATAGAGTTGGTTGTCGATCTCAGCACTGAAAGCTTTCTTAAGGCTTTCAGACGTTTTTTAGCGCGACGCGGTAATTGCAAATATTTGTATTCCGACAACGGAACCAATTTTATTGGAGCTAAAGCTTATCTAAATGAACTCCAAGACTTGCTCAAATCTAAGGCATTTATAAATACTTTAACTGACGAAGTCAATGCTAATGGTATTAAATGGTTTATGAATCCTCCCTCCGGCCCACATTTTGGTGGAGCTTGGGAAAGCAACATTAAAAGTATCAAAACTCATCTAAAACGTACAATGGGAGATACATTGCTCACGTACGAGGAATTATTAACTGTACTCACTCAGATTGAGTGTATACTTAATTCGCGTCCACTGACGGCTCTTAGCACCGATCCAGCGGAACCAGAGGCGTTGACTCCTGCTCATTTTCTTACATATGGACCCTTAACGTCCACTGCGTTTAATATTGAGGATGTTTCACTGCATCCACCTAATTATCGTCGCATTAATAATATTTTGAAACGCATAGTCGATGGATATTGGAAACGTTGGCGTTTAGAATATGTTACCTCATTAAACAATAGACAACGTTGGAACACACACACCAATCCTATTACTAAGGGTACATTGGTCATTTTAAAAAATGAAAACGCACCGCTTTTGAAATGGCCTCTTGGAATTGTCGAAGAGGTTCATCCCGGTTCGGACGGTATCGTGCGAGTAGTTACAGTTCGTACTAGTTCCGGTACATTTGTTAGACCGGTAGTAAAGATTTGTCCTCTTCCGTCTCAATAAACTTTTTTATTATTTTATCGCTTTATTATATTTTCGATTCATACTTATTTATTTATATTAGTTATTCATTGCCTAGAATAGGTTTTTTTTTTTTTTTCTCTCTCTTACTAATTTTTGCCTCTTAATAGGCTTAACGCTTATCGCATACTCTCCTTTTTTCTATTATTGGGAAGAAATCGCATTTTTCTCCCCAAGGCCGGGGGTATGGACGCGCCGTGGCTTGCAATCCGCGGGCAGTATTTTTATTGCGAGTGGATTTCGAGGGTACTCTCAACGGCAGCGCATATCAGCTGTCGATTTGAAGAAATCAGTCGTTACAAAATCACGCGAGAGCACACACGTATCGCTTAACCCGCGCGCGACACGCACATAACCTTCTCTATATAATATTACGCTGGTGTTAAGGGAGAGAGAAATTTTGGAAGAACTGCTGTCACATCCTCGAGGATCCTGTAACATTACTTCTGGAGACCCAAGTAAGTCCATATCGTAATTCTTTTACTGTCTACGGTTGGGAGTTGCTGCGCGCCATACTTGCGGTTTTTGGGGAATTAGGATTCCATATTTTTCGCTTCCACGCACACAATAAAAAAAAAACTTTCTTTTTACCAAAATACAGTCCACTTGCCATATTATTTTCACCAGATAATAAACCCGGGAATTAACTCGATCATGAAGTTTCATAATACGAGGGTTAGTTATAGCTCTTACAATACATATTTTTAAAAATTCACTTCGAAAATATTAGCGATTAGTGTAAATAGCTTTAATTGGTTCTATTTCAGTATCATTGCAGCTAATAATATAATAATAGTAGGTAGTTTATTGTCTAATTTATACATATTTTTACTTAAACTCTCACACTAGGCGAAGCCAGTCCTGTGGGAATTATTATATAATATCTTTACCAGCAGTATCACTGCGGAACACAATATGAAATCAAATTTAAATAAATACACAATTACAAAATTAATAATTATAAATCTTTAGTAGATATATATCAAACTTTATTTTGGTTATACATGTTATAAGTAAGGGGCCGTCCATTAATCACGTGAGGTTCAAAAGGGGGGGGGAGGGGTTCGGTAAAAATCACGAAATATCACAAGGGGGGAGGGGGGGTGTAGTAAAATATCACGTGTATTTATTTTTTTGTCAAACGCGCGATTTCTAAACCGAAAAGCGGCGTGTTGAAGACATTGACTCGCCGATGCTAGGCAATGAGCGAAGTTGAAGACGATGACGGCCTACAACTCCCTGCGCATTTAGTGATGTAACGAATATTCGTATTCGCATTCGCGAATATTCGCATATTTCTCGACATTCGCATTCGCAATTTTATGCGAATGTTTTGCGAATATGAACGTCCTAAAAATAATTAAGATTTTCAATTACAAAAAGGTAAATTAAATAGAGAAATAAGTATCAACTTCTTATATATTTATTTTAAAACCTTATCTTCTGTTAGGATTTTTTGTTAAATAAACAATAAACATCACTCGTAAATCAAACAGCAATCGGCCTTCTTCGGATCGGCTCGACAATGCTCTGAAGTAGATGCAAATAATTACAAATGTGTGCGTGTAACTCGCGCGCCAACTAGGCTGTCAAAATAAAGCCAAAGACCAATGGCGCCAAATACAAAAGTCAATATTCGTTTCGCATTCGCGAATATCGACGGCAGATATTCGCATTCGCATTCGCATTCGCGAATGTCTAGAAATTGACATTCGTTACATCACTACTGCGCATACAGTATAATAATGGTTTCAGAGTATTGATGGAGCTGCCACGATTCTGTAGCGCGTCTGCCATGTTCATGCTTGCGCGAACAGGCCCCTTACCACCAACTCTTATTGCGATTCAATAACTGAATAGAATGCTTATTCATACCATTGAATAAGCGACTATTCAATTTGAAATGAGTCGTTTATTCATTGGTATGAATAAGCATTCTAGTCAGTTATTAAAACGCAATAAGAGTGGGTGGTAAGGGGGCAGAACTTTTATGCAACGATAAGGGGTCACTACATTTGACATAATACCCACGGCCTCCTCCTACTGTTGCACCGCTCGCCATCGACAGGGAATTCATCCTCATATATTAGAACCGAAGAGGTCACGTACTGTGCGGTTCCAGAGAAGTTCCGTACTATCAAGCTGTGGTATGAACTGCCTGTGGAAGTTTTCTCAGGAGACTACAACGTCAACGTGGGGTTCTTCAAAAGGAGGACGTGAAAACAGTTTTACGCTCATACGTGTAGGGTCGGCAACGCGCAAGTGATGTTTCTGGTGGTATAGGCATATTTTTTTCTAAAGGGGTAGAGCTAAGCTGGAGTCATTTAGTGTCCATGACATGGTCGCGGTCAAGTTATGGAGATTGAGTGACTGCAGCTCGTAATTGGGCCGGCTCGTCCGGGGCAGTACCACTCTCTCACAGAAAACCGGCGTGAAGTAGTAGCTTGCTATTGCTTTCGTGCGGTGAGTGTTGAGACCCGGAGCCCAAACCAAAAACCTCGACTCTGGATATGGCAGTGGCATTAGGAAGAAGAATACCCCAGGAGGGTACCGTCACCGTTGGTGAAGGAGAATCCCTCCCTGAGTCCCACTCTCACTACTCAGGCCGCCCGACGTATTCTGGGGCGGGCACTATGCCGCTCTGTATCTCTGCCAGGAGCAAGTGTAAGAAGAGGACAGCAGTGATGTTCCCCTGAGCTCCATATCGAGCTGTGTAACATAAGGGGGCTTCACTCCAACCTGAATGCCGTCCACCAGCACCTTGAGACGGCTAAGCCAGCCTTGCTCTTTTTGACTGAGACACAGATATCCCCACCATCCGACATCTCGTATCTGCGCTACCCAGGGTACATACTGGAACACAATTTTGTGCCACGAGCCGGTGTGTGCGCGTACGTTAGGGAGGATATCTGTTGTCGACGTGTTGGCAGTCTTGAAGAGAGGGGCCTGTCAATTATGTGGCTGCGCGCAGATTATGACGACCATATTCGTATCTACGCGTGCCTCTACAGGTCCCACAGCGGTAACGGAGCGTCTTATTGAGCACATCCAAACGACGACTGACAGCCTACTCCAGCAAATGCCTTCTGCCGAGATTGTGGTTATGGGTGATTTCAATGCCCACCACGTCGAATGGCTTGGGTCACGCTCTACTGACCATGCTGGAAGATCTTTTCATGACTTTGCCTTGGCATATGGTCTAACGCAGCTGGTCTCTTCACCTACAAGGGTACCGGATGTGGAGAACCATGTGCCATCCCTTTTGGATCTTCTGCTGACCTCCCACCCGGATAACTATCGCGTGTCTGTTGGCGTCACTCTTGGTTCCTCAGATCATTGCCTGATAAGATGTGTGGTGCCACTCATACACCAAAAGCGACCGCGTACAGCAGGTATCCGTCGTGTGTGGCATTTTAGGTCAGCAGATTGGGATGGGCTGCGTGACTTCCTAGCTTCCTATCCTTGGGGACCAGTTTGCTTCTCGCTGGATGATCCCAGTGTCTGTGCAAATGCTGTCGCTGATGTGGTTCTGCAGGGTATGGAACTATTTATTCCCAATTCTGCGGTGCCCATTGGCGGCAAATCTCGACCATGGTTCGGTGGGTCTTGCAGAGCCGCGTGGCGTCAGAAGCAAGATTCCTACCGTGCCTGGTCCAATGCTCGGGCAACTGGAGATCCAAATACCGGCGTACTTAAAAAAAAATACAACTCTGATTCCAGATCGTTGAAGGGTTGTATCGCGAAGGCAAAGTCCAGATTTATTAGCGAAATTGGCGAGAGACTAGTGCGTTTGCCCTCTGGGTCTCGTGCGTTCTGGTCGCTCGCCAAAGCCGTTCAAGGTAACTTTTGTCAGTCGTCGTTTCCACCATTGCAGCGGATGGATGACTCGCTGGCCCATACTGCAAAGGAAAAAGCCGATCTTCTAGGGTTTCTTTTTGCATCTAACTCGACTCTGGATGATCGGAGAGCCACACCACCTACCATCCCTCGGTGTGAGAGCTCTATGCCAGAAGTTAAGTTCAGGCAAAGAGCCGTGCGTAGAGCGCTTTTCTCCCTGGACATCCATAAGTCGAGTGGGCCGGATGGCATTCCATCCGTTGTTTTGAAAATGTGTGCCGCGGAGTTAGCCCCAATTCTAACCCGCCTATTTCGGTACTCGTACTCGCTTGGCGTGGTCCCCAGCTCGTGGAAGGAGGCTTTGGTTCACCCGATCCCTAAAAAAGGTGTTTGCTCAGATCCGTCCAACTACAGGCCCATTGCTATAACATCCTTGTTTTCCAAAATAATGGAAAATATCATCAACCAACAGTTGATGGCATACTTAGAGGATCACCAGCTGATTAATGATCGCCAATATGGCTTTCGTCAAGGTCGTTCGGCTGGTGATCTTCTGGTATATTTGACTTACCGTTGGGCGGAGACAGTGGAAAGCAAGGGCGAGGCTTTGGCTGCTAGTCTGGATATCGCAAAAGCCTTTGATCGGGTGTGGCATAAGGCACTACTATCCAAGCTTCCTTCTTTTGGGTTACCTGAGAGACTGCACATGGATTGCCAGCTTTCTTACTGGGCGGATCACTAAAGTTGTGATTGACGGTGCACGTTCCGATCCATTATCCCTGAACGCTGGTGTGCCACAAGGCTGCGTATTGTCCCCCACATTGTTTCTTCTGCATATCAATGACTTGCTGCATGTATGCGGCATCCATTGCTATGCAGATGACAGTATGCAATGTTTCTCGGGATAGCGTCGTAGAGTACCGAACAAAACTTGTGTCTGAGATGGAGACGTCTCTTGGACACGTCTCTGATTGGTGTAGACTGAACTTAGTCCAACTGAATCCCTCAAAGACACAAGTTTGTGCGTTTACCGCAAAAAAAGTCCCCTTTTGTTGTATCTCCCAGATTGGAAGGTACTCCCCTTATTATAAGCTCCAGCATCGGTATCTTGGGTGTTGACATATCGAGCGATGTTCAGTTCCGTGGTCACTTGGAGTGCAAGGCCAAATTGGCCTCTAGGAAAATTGGCATCATCTGTAAAGCCAGACGGTATTTTACACCACACCATCGCCTTTAACTGTATAAAGCCCAAGTTAGGCCTCATATGGAATACTGTTCACATCTCTGGGCTGGTGCGCCCCAGTACTTACTTGCTCCATTTGACCGCATACAACGAAGAGCTGTTCGAATCGTCGGTGACCCAAAGATTTCTGATCGGCTGGAGTCTCTCTCTACACGCAGAGATGTTGCATCTCTTTGCGTTCTATATAAATTATATAACGGGGAGTGCTCGGATGAGCTATTTGATTTGATACCTGCCGCTGAGTTCCACTATCGTACAACTCGCCATAAATTAAAATTCCATCCTCATCATCTCGATATTTGGCGATCTACTACAGTACGCTTTTTGAGACATTTTCTACCACGAACTGTGAAATTGTGGAATCAACTTCCTCCAGCGGCATTCCCAAATAAATACGACATGGGGGGACACTTGATGTCCCCCCATGTTCGCTTGCCCCCCTCTCATATAAAAAAAAAAAAAAAAAAAAAAAATAGGCGTCCATAGGGTACAGTAACAGCTTTCCATCAGGCGGACCGTATGCTTGTTTGTCACCTTAGTGATATAACAAAAATCCTTTAGTTTTAAGATTCTTTGTAGCTACAAAAAATACACGTGATTTTGGGGGGGGGGGGGGAGGGGGGGTAGTCTAAAACCTCACCAAGTATCACCAAGGGGGAGGGGGGGTGTTAAAATTGCAAAAAAAAAAACCTCACGTGATTAATGGACGGACCCTAAAGTATGCTTAGAAATAGATCGCTTCTGAAAGAAAAAGACCTTGCTGAAGCTACTTCGCCTGCGTCTACATTATTAAAAAAATAACCAAATCATTAACAAACCCGGTGGTCGAATGGCTGGCAATGGTTACTTTGGCTCCGAGGTCACAGGTTCGATCCCCTCAAAATACAAGTATTCGTGTGCATGAACACGTCTGTTTGTCTTAGTCTGGATGTTTTCTATGTCTATTAAACATGTATTTATAAAATAAAGTATTTAAGTACTAACCCATAGTACAAGCTTTGCGCTTATATTGGAACTAGATGGCGCTGTGTAAATTGTCCAGAAATTTATTTATGTTAAGCACAAAGAGCATTAAACCCTCATACTAAACAAATCAATAAACAGGGTAATTCCCTATTAGGGTAAAATATCTTTTAATCTGGCAATCTCATCCCTAGCTCGACGGCAAAACAAATTTTTGACCCCGGCAGTTCGCGTTCCTACGTTCCGTAGAGCGGTCGTTGTGCGTCATTTGTGTATGTCTCTCGTGTATTGTGTATAAAATTGTGTATATTTTTGTGTAACTGTGTTTTTTAACTGTATCCAATTGTGAATTCTACAATACTTCGATTACCGTAAGTTAATATTATTATTGCTTTTATTATAATTGTATAAATAACTGGTAATACTTCGTTATTGCATTTGCTTTCGAATTTTTATGTATTTTTGTCCAAATGTTGCGAGCTTTTTATGTATTTTTTACTGTTTAAGCCGATCAGTTTGAGCTTTTAAGCTTCTTGAAACCTATAAGGTCATGGGTTGGGAAGTAGAAACCTCTTGTGTTGTATAGGTAGAGCTTTTCAATGAGCTTACGAAAGCCCACATACGACTGCTACTTTTTCGTTGTTTTGTACTGAGGCAGTCGTTATATTACTGCCTACTTCTTTCATTATTATTGTGGTGTTGAGGACTACTAGGTACTTGTGCTTGCAGTTTATTTATTTATTTAAAAACTTTATTGGTAACAAATAAAGTTTTTAAATAAAGAATACAATTTAAAATTATAAAATATTTAATCAATAAATATGAACAAAATTGTAATAGTTAATAATCAATGTAATAATTATTTTTAAATCAAATTTAAATAATGTATTTTTATAATGATTTTATATTTATACATATATAAATAGCATGACAGAATGTTTTTATATATATATTGTAACATGTAACGCGTAGGTGCTTTGGACAATATTCTGTAAGCCTATTGTGAGAATGAAAATAAATAAATAAATAAATTATAATATAACTGTACAAAAGGCGGACTCACACTAAAAGCATTCTCTACCACAGCTAGGGATGGCAACTTTTTTTTTTACAAGAAATAAAGTATATTTAGGTCTGAGTAGAATATTAAACAGTATTTTAGAAAAATGAACAGTATTTTATTTATAGTTTTAAATACATATTTTTTAGAGCTTCTTGCACAACTTATTAATTTACATGTCTTGTCTTTTTTACATACATACGCCTCACCACTATTATAACTAAAATTAAATCAGGAGCTCATATTTTATTAAATTAATATTTTAAAGTATTAATGACTAAATTAAAAAAATGTGTAAGCGTCTAAGTCTAAGGCAAGTGTTAAGCATTTTGATCCTGAAAACAGTATTTTGTATACTTTATTTTTGTTGTTCAACAGTAAAAAGTATTATGTAGTGAAAAACAGTATAATACTGTTTTAACAGTATAGTTGACAACCCTAACCACAGCGATTCCCAAAGTGGGTTCCTCGGAATCTTAAGGCTCCGTGGTAAAGTCACTAGGAATCCGCGAAAGAACACAATGTCGGTTTTTCTTTTTATTTAATAAAAATATTTGTTGTTCCATATATGAGTTTTGTTTAGGGTTCCGCTACCTACCTTAAAAGTTTGGGAACCCCTGCTCTACCAGTCAACCTTCTGTTCTGAAGTGCAAATCAAAAGCACATTTAAGTACTAAAATATAATACTACAACGAATAAAATAGCATTTATATTTGCTGCAGAAAATAAAATAAACATACATAGCATAATTATAATTATATTTAATAAACATACATAGAATTGCGGTTCCAGAGAAGTTTTCTCCCGCGTACTGTCAAGCTGTGGAATGAACTGCCTGTCGAGGTTTTCTCAGGGGACTACAGCATGGGGTTCTTCAAAAAAGGCGTGAAGAGGTTTTTACAGGGTCGGCAACGCGCGTGTGATGCCTCTGGTGTTACAGGCGTTCATAGGCTACGGTAACTGCTTGCCATCAGGCGGGCCGTATGCTTGTTTGCCACACTAGTGGTATAAAAAAAATAAATAAAAAAAAAATACTTAGATGCAGCGATGATGATGATGATTTGTTAGATAAATCGTTTAAAAGAATTGCATGGATTTTCTTATTGAAATTGAATTTTTTCGAAATTGCCCTAACAGACTTCAGGGAGCGGTTTCACTCGCATGAACATCTGTTATCGTCAAAAGGTAGGCTATGTCCTTTCTCGGGATATAATCTTTGTCTAAACCAAATTTCATTCAAATACGGTTGCCACTTTTTTTTAAATTAAAAAAAATATTATAAAAATAGTATAATAAAATAAGTACATAAGTAGTAAGTACATAAGTAGTATCAAAATAAAGTACAATTTATTTTTCTTTATTATTTAAAATGTTGAAAAACATATTTTTTATTTTTTAACCGACTTCAAAAAAGGAGGAGGTTCTCAATTCGACTGAATTTTTTTTTTGTATGTATGTTATTTGATATCTTCGCGAATTGTGAACCGATTTTCAAAATTCTTTTTTTATTTGTAAGGGTATGATTGCAAGGTGGTGCCATATTCACCAAGTCAGGATCTGATGATGAGATCCCACGGAAATCAAGGGAAACTCTTAAATTTTATAAGCACGTATGGTCAAATTCTTTTTTTTTTATTTGAAAGGGTATGATTGCGAGGTGGTCCCATATTCACCAAGTCAGGGTCTGGTGAGGGGATCCCAGAAAAATCGATGGAAACCATTAAATTTGGCCTATTGCCAGCTGAAGTCGGTTTTTATTTTTTCTTAAAAATCATTATTTTTATTACAGTTTGTATGAAATTCTGGCCGTGTGGTTTCCGGCAGTCTAGAATAGAATCACTCCGTCTCTTCCCGTGGATGTGTCGTACAAGGCGACTAAGGGAAATAAATTATCAAATATCGATCAGGCCTCCCCAACCCGTCGGGCCAGCGTGGGGAGTGTAGGCCAAATCCTCCTTCCGTCTAGGACGGACGAGAGAGAGCCGTGCCCTTGTAGTGGAGACTAAAATGGACCTGATGATGATGATGTATGAAATTTGTATATCTAGAAAGGTGATTTTTTCCATTTTTTTTTAATATTTATAATATTCTGGCAAGTTGGCCTATAATTAACACACTTTTATTAGGTCGACCTGTATGTAACTAACTATGTAATGGAATCTAAGGTAAATAATTTAACCATCTTCCAAGGATCGTAGCGTAATGAAAATTGGCAGCTGTATGTAGTTCTGATGACAATACAATAATATGGTACTGTCGAACTGATCTGATGATGGAGCCGAAAGATATGAACTGGAACTTCATGATGGAACATCGTATTATAGCTGTTTTTTGATTTCTTAAAAAAGTCTTGTAATGAACTTTGACCACGATTAGGTTTCAAGGTCTGATGATGAAGCCGGAAGACAGGCACTGGCATTCCAAGATGGAATATCGTATCATAGTCGTGTTTGCACTTGTGAGAAAGGCCACCTAATGGACTTTGAACACGATCAGGTGCATTTATAAAGGTGTGTTTTTCTAGTGTTTTTTAAACTATTAATCCTTACTTCCTTACTAATATTATAAATGCGAAAGTAACTCTGTCTGTCTGTCTGTCTGTCTGTCTGTCCTGCTTTCACGGCAAAACTACTGAACCGATTTAAATGAAATTTGGTACACAGATAGTTTAGAGCCTGAGGAAGGACATAGGCTACTTTTTAATGCAAAAAAGGGTTGTAAGGGGTTAAAAGGGGGGGGGTGAAAGGTTGTATGGAAGTATCGTTATTTTTAGAGCTAGAAGCATGAAACTTATTTTTTAGGCTGTTGATTCGATATAAATAAATATGACATTCAAAGTTTGTGTTTTACCCACACGGGGGTAAAATAACAATAGGGAATAGGGGATGAAAGTTTGTATGGAAATATGTAAGGTATAAGTGAATGTTTTATAAGTTTGCGACAAGAGACAAAATATTAGTGCTATCCTGATGTAGATAACATTTACGCAGTCATTACAAAATGAGAAACTGAAATTAACGCGAGTAAAAAACTTGCCAAGCATCGCGCCGTACTAGAGATGGGCAAAATGCCGGGCATTTACAATAAATGTCCAAAAAATAGTTATAAATTCCCTATTTATGCCCAAAACTAGGCATTCATTGGGCATTTACAGGTACTTACTGGGCACTTATTGTAAATGCCAGGCATTTTGCCTATCTCAACGCAGTACACCACCCGTACACATTGAAAGCTGCCGCGCGGCGGTCAGGGAGCGGGCCGGAGGTCGTTACGCGGCGTGGTACCACATGAGTAAAAAACGGTGGTACGGCACAGAAAAAATATGCCCAAGTGGGCTTGCCCAAACGTGCAGACACGTGACAATTATTATTTTTTCCGCTACAAATGCATTATTATTCCCTGCACATTGTTTACAATTCGATTTGCTTACTTTAGTAGATAAGTTATTAAATATTTTTTTCTTTAGTTGGGTCATTGTTTTATTTATTTCATTCGTTAAAAGTAGATTACTTTCGAGTTTAATTAGATGTTATTACGTCTTTTTTTTTTGTTGCACATTTGTATGCTAGGCAGGTACCTAAGAACGGTAAGTTAATTACCCTCACCAAATAAACAGTACTTTTTTGAGCATTGTACAAACAAAGCATTTGACCATCTGTGAATGTAAACAAAAGATAAGAAAGCTTAATAGTTTTATGAATGAGTCTTTATGCCTTTGCATGCCGACTCAGTCAGAAGTCGCAATATCCGAAAGGGATTTCTAGGAATCGGTTACAAATGGTTCATAAAAACAAGTTCTTAAGTACAAGTGTAAAAAGTTATACTTAGTATAGAGATTTTGTTTATTTGGGTCAATAAAATTAGTTAAATTTAATTCATTTGGGTTTATAATATTTTTTTAAATAGGTTTTTATACAATTAAATAAAATACTTAAATAAGTTATTTTCATAATAAGAAGTTTTGTTTTCTGTGTTTACGGTTAAAAGCAAAATAAAGTGTAAATAGTTATAGGGGTATAGCGCACACGGTTCTAAAACTACCATTGAACTTAGCTGATGAGGACATGCCGGTATGTAACATTAACAAAAGCAGTGAGCGCGGAAGAAAGTTGCAGCAGTGTAAGCTGTTGGTTGGGATTGTAGTGTATGTCCAACTAAGACAATACATACATTGTCTCGTGTGTTCGTGCATATTGGCATAAACGTCAGTACACGCGAGCCGCGGGTGAGTGTGGACGTTGTATGAGTGTATGTGCGTGCATTGCCGAGCCAGTGACCTAGGGGTGGAACAGCAGCTTCTACAAGTGGCGACGAGTCAAAAGGTAACAAAGAAATAAAATTAGAGAGAAATAAATGTTATGACGTTTTGGGTTCTAATTGTTATAAATCAATTTTATATTTTTTAATTCTTAACGAACATTGCAAATGTTATCATTTATCACGTTAATGTTTTGATATTGCATGAAAATCTTAGTGAATATAGAGTAAGATAACTTTAGAAATGTTTACATTTTGAACAAGCTGCGGCGGTAGGTTCCCACATGAAGCGGCTGTTGCTGGTCGCATTACACTATGTATACGCATTTTAGTAGAGTTGGACTCGGATCAGAGTTATCTTATAATGTAAACAACATCGTCGACTTGTTATTATAAGTTACAAGCATACTGTACCTACTGCGTTCATAACATATTTGATACATATTTTAAGAAAGTTAATGTAATTGATATGTTTGATAAGAACATTATTATTATTTAATATGGCTCGATATAGCACGTAAAAAGAAAAAAAAAAGAAAAAAAAATCCGTGCTATCGTAGGTAAATCGAAATGAAATCGTTAGTACATTTGATTGGAAATAATCCCAACGAATAGTTTTGAATATATTGAAGGAAAATTGAACGCTTCCTTTTTTTTTAAAAAAAAAATAATATTAATAAAAAAATAAAAAAGAACTTATTTGTTTGGTTAAGTTTACCTCCATTAAATTGGAATATAATTTGGCCTCAAATACTATGAGGACCTCCATTAAATTGGGAACTGGTTGACATGACGTTGACCTCCATTAAATTGGGAACTGGTTGACATGACGTTGACCTCCATTAAATTGGGAACTGGTTGACATGACGTTGACCTCCATTAAATTGGGAACTGGTTGACATGACGTTGACCTCCATTAAATTGGAAACTGGTTGACATTACGTTGACCTCCATTAAATTGGGAACTGGTTGACATGACGTTGACCTCCATTAAATTGGGAACTGGTTGACATGACGTTGACCTCCATTAAATTGGGAACTGGTTGACATGACGTTGACCTCCATTAAATTGGGAACTGGTTGACATGACGTTGACCTCCATTAAATTGGGAACTGGTTGACATGGCGTTGACCTCCATTAAATTGGGAACTGGTTGACATGACGTTGACCTCCATTAAATTGGGAATTGGTTGTTAAAGACCTCCATTAAATTGGAAACATTTATGGTAGCATGCTATTGCACTGAAATATGTCGTAGACTACCTCCATTAAATTGGGAATTGGTTGATAAAGACCCCGTTAAATTGTAAATATTTATGGTAGCATAAACATGTTGTAGACTACCTCCATTAAATTGGGAATTGGTTCAAAAAAAAAATATATGAACGTCCATTAGGAAGTCTGGCTGTAAATATAATAAAGGCCTCAATTTATTTCTTGGACGACAGGTCTAATGAATAGCTTGGTAACAGCTAAAGTATAAGTAGTCTATTTATTTCAGATCACCCCAACGGGAATAAATAATGGCTAATCCATTACCACCTTTGGAAGGGCTAGATGTAGAAGGTGACCAAGCCTCGGTCGGACATAGGTGGGAGAAATGGAAAAGAGCTTTGCTTATATACCTAGATGCATCTAACATAAAGGCTCCAAAGAAAAAGAGAGCAACATTGTTGCATTTTGGGGGGACTAACCTTCAAGAAATATACTACAACTTACCTGGTGCCCATGTTGAAGCTGTCGCCAACATTGACGTCTTTCAAGTAGCTATCGACAAATTGGACGAATTCTTTCTTCCAAAACAGAACCGAGTATACGAGCGTCACTTGTTTCGACTCATGAAACAGGAAGAAGGAGAAAAATTTGAAAGATTTTTGTTGCGACTTCGGAAACAGGCAGATAAGTGTAATTTTGATCGGAAAGATGATCATCTCATTGATCAAATAAGCGAAAAATGTACTTCCACAGAGCTACGAAAAAAAATTTTGTCGATCGGTGATGAAATCACTCTCGATCAAATTGTAACCGCAGCAAATACGCTGGAGGTTGTTAATGATCAGATGGAAAAATATGGAAATAAAAAACAAGAAAGTCAGGAAGTTAACGCGATATATAACAACAAAGAAAAAGAAGAAACAAACACAAATAGACAGTTATACAAGAAAAACAAGACGAAATCCTGTAGCAGATGCGGGAGCAGTAAACATCGATCAGAAGACAGAGACTGCCCTGCAAGAGTAAAAGCATGTTACCATTGTAACAAGATGGGACATTTTCGTCAGTATTGCAGATCTGTAAAAATAGGTATAAAGAGGAAGCTAGACGAAAAAGAGAGAACAGGTAACAACAATTTGGAAGAAAAGAAAAAGAAGAGGATAGAAGTCGATTACGTATTTAATGTC
Organism: Hypsopygia costalis; assembly: GCA_937001555.2. Lineage (NCBI taxonomy): Eukaryota > Metazoa > Arthropoda > Insecta > Lepidoptera > Pyralidae > Hypsopygia > Hypsopygia costalis. Next base: position 20,584,854 of record OW443347.2, read on the forward strand.
GAAGATGATGTGACTGTCGAGTGCATCATAGGTGGCGTAAAAGTTGACATGCTCGTCGACTCGGGCTGTAAAGTCAACTTGATAACTGAGAATACATGGAGGATCTTGAAAAAGGAGCAAGTCAAAGTGGAAAATCAAATAGAAAAGCCTAATAAAACGCTGTTAGCCTACGGAAGTAATACGCCACTAAATATTAGTGGATCTTTCGAAACTATTATCGGTATTAAGGATCGTAAGGAACGTGCCACAGTATACGTTATTGCAGGAGGTACTCGAGATTTGCTAGGAAAAGAAACAGCCACACGCTTAGGCGTCTTAAAAATTGGCATGGATATCAACAAAATTGAAGATATAGCCATGGCCAAGCCATTTCCTAAAATGAAAAATGTATTAGTAGAAATTCCAATAGATGACACAGTAAAGCCAGTGTCGCAGCCATATCGACGTATACCTATTCCACTGGAAGCTAAAGTAGGAAGCAAGATTCAGGAGCTACTGGATTGTGACATCATTGAAGAGGTACATGGTCCTTCAAGATGGGTATCCCCGATGGTGCCTATTTTAAAAGAGAATGGCGATTTGCGCCTGTGTGTCGACATGCGACGTGCTAACACTGCAATCATGCGAGAGAATCACCCACTGCCTTGTATGGACCAACTGTTGCCGAAAATTGGGAAATCCAAATATTTCAGTAAATTGGACATAAAAAATGCATTTCACCAGCTTGAACTACACCCAGACTGCAGACACATCACAACCTTTATTACGGCTAAGGGGCTTTACCGATATAAAAGACTAATGTTCGGTATCAACTGTGCTCCTGAAATTTTCCAAAAGATACTGGAGAAAGTCTTATTGAAATGCGAAGGCGTCGTTAATTTCATCGATGACATTTTAATCTACGGAGACAACGAAGAGCAACATGATATTAGACTGCAACAAGTGCTAAAGATTCTCAAAGAAAATGACATTTTGCTCAATAAAGGAAAGTGCATTTTCAAAGTGGAGAAGGTGCATTTTTTGGGGCATGATTTAACTCCAGAAGGCGTAAAACCTCTTACAAAATACATTGATAGCATTACGAATTTTAGAACCCCTACGAACGTGGAAGAACTACAAAGTTTTTTAGGCCTCGTAAATTATGTTAACAAATGGATACCACATCTGGCTACAAAAACAGAACCTTTAAAAGAATTATTGCGAAAGAAACTCTGCAAAAATGCTGAGCTCAAACCATTTTGGTCTAATGAACAAGACAAAGCTTTTGAAGACCTAAAGAAGATATTAACAGATATACAGTCCTTGGGATACTATGATGTTAAAGATAAGACCCAGATAATCGCAGATGCAAGTCCAGTTGGACTTGGTGCTATTTTAATACAGGTGGATTCAAAGGGTCCACGAATAATTGCTTATGGGAACCGGACATTGACAGAGTGCGAAAGAAAATACAGCCAAACCGAAAAAGAGGCTCTAGCCCTTGTTTGGTCCGTCGAACATTTTAATATATTCGTCTTTGGCAAAGAATTCGACTTAGTAACGGACCATAAGCCATTAGAAGTGCTATTTGGTCCAAAATCAAAGCCGTGTGCTCGAATAGAGCGATGGGTACTTAGATTACAATCATATAAATTTAAGGTAATTTACAAGCCAGGAAAAACCAACATAGCTGATCCCTTATCACGACTGTGTGCACATTTGGAGACCCCTGCTAAAGGACAGGACGTGTATGTTCACCAAATAGTGGAACAATATAGACCTCAGGCAGTAGCGTTGCGTGATATCACAGAAGCATCCAGAAGGGATAAAGAAATTATCGACGTGAAGAAGGGGTTATATCAGCAAGAATGGAGCGAATCTGTTAGAGGTTACAAGATTTTTGAAAATGAATTTTGTTTTTATGGCGACATTTTATTGAGAGGGAACCGAATAGTGATTCCAGAAACATTACGGAAGGATGTGCTTGATGCCGCACACGAAGGCCATCCAGGCATAGTGGCCATGAAAGGTCGATTGAGGTCAAAAGTCTGGTGGCCGAGAATTGATAAGGATGCAGAGAATCTAGTGAAATCGTGCAAAAGCTGCACCTTAGTAAGTTTTCCAAATCCTCCTGCACCAATGAAGCGCCGTGAGCTACCGTTAGCTCCTTGGATTGACATTGCAATGGACTTACTCGGTCCACTGCCCAATCAGGACTATTTACTTGTGGTTGTCGATTATTACAGTCGTTATAAGGAGGTAAAGATCACAAAATCAATCACAAGCTCTCATATTATAAAAATTCTCAAGGAAATTTTTAGCAGATTAGGATATCCAATATCAATTACTGCAGACAATGGGCGGCAATTTGTGAGCGACGAATTTAGATCATTCTGTAAGGAATGCAATATAGTTCTTTACAATACAATTCCATATTGGCCGCAACAAAATGGCGAGGTCGAGAGACAGAACCGGGACATTTTGAAGCGTTTAAAGATCAGTCAAATAGAAAAGAGGGATATCAGAGAAAGTTTGTGGGAATATCTTATTATGTATAATAGTACACCCCACTCTACAACAGGCAAATCCCCTTCAGAGTTGTTTTTCAAACGCCAAAACAGAGATAAAATTCCATCGTTCGACAAATTAGATAATGCAGAAGTTGACACGGATGTAAGAGATAGAGACAAGATTCAAAAAGAAAAAGGAAAGGAGTATGGGGATATGAAAAAACGAGCTACTCATTCAAACTTGATTATAGGAGATAAAGTGTACGTCAAGAATATGGAGAAAACGAATAAGCTCAGCTCAAATTTCAATCCTACTTCCCACACGGTCGAAAGGTCCGATCACGGAGACTTCATAGTAAAAAACGATGAAACAGGACAAGTATTGAGAAGAAATGTGGTGCATTTGAAAAAGATACAAGGCGAATGGACAGCATCAGAACCAGGAAATATAAATACTTATGATGAAGCCTAATTTAAGTAGTTGTCTGAGTGTTACAAAGCATTTTGATTATTGTTAGTATTTGATTGGATGATGTTATAGTAGCTCATATTAAAATGATTTTTAGTTTAAAATCATTAGTTTAATTTATAAATAAGGGAGGGATGTAGTGTATGTCCAACTAAGACAATACATACATTGTCTCGTGTGTTCGTGCATATTGGCATAAACGTCAGTACACGCGAGCCGCGGGTGAGTGTGGACGTTGTATGAGTGTATGTGCGTGCATTGCCGAGCCAGTGACCTAGGGGTGGAACAGCAGCTTCTACAGGGATGAATAATGTTCCACAAAAGAGCTATATAAGCGATAGATGGCACACTGCAACTCATATAAGTATTAATACGTATGTGTCTTATTTGTAAAATAATTAGCCGAAATATTTAAAAATGCTGCCCAAAGACACTATTCCACGCGGACGAAGTCGCGGGCACAGCTAGTTTATTATAATAATTATTTCAAACATATGACCGATTTTATCCTATCCTATACATCATCATCATCAGCCTGTATCTACCCACTGTTGGATATAACCCTTCCTCAATGCTATCCACCAGATACGATCCTCCGCCTTCCGCATCCAGCCGCTTTCTTAAGGGCATCGAACCATCTAGTAGGAGAGCGCCCAACACTTCATCGTCCTACGCGCGGCCTCCACTTTAATAACTTCCTCCCCCATCTACAATCACTTACTGGACAGATGTGACCGGCCCATTGACACTTCAGCTTGCAAACTCTGAAGGCTATGTCGACGACTTTAGTTCTCTATAACCTATTACTGATAAATAATTGAATAATAAATAATAATACATACACCACATGTGTTTAATGTTCTTGGGGTGTAAGTGGTTTATCAACATCTTTGAACCAAAGCCAACTTCACCTGCACGTGGTGCACCCTGCTGACTGACAAACGAAGCTCTGGCGAAAAGAGAGGTAGGGAGCGTAATTGTAAGCTACCCGACTGGGGAATGTACCTCCACCTCACAGAATACCGCAGCCAAATAACAATTCCCTTGAGAGTTGTTGTGTTCCTGCGAGTGAGTGAGGTCACCAGAAAAGAAGGAGATGCTGCGTTGGCAGCGGGGGTGGCGGCGCACAAGTGATATATTATGTTGCGAGCGTTAATACGGTTACGGTAACCGCTTCACAACTGGCGGGCCGTATGCTTGTCTGCCACCCGACGTAGTATATAAAGAAAAAAAAATCATCATCATCATCAGGTCATTTTAGTCTCCACTACAGGAGCACGACCCTCTCTCGTCCGTCCCAGACAGAAGGAGGATTTGGCCTACACTCCCCACGCTGGCCAGACGGGTTGGGGAGGGTTAATCAAAGTCAAAGTCAAAGTCAAAATTCTTTATTCTGTGGGCCCTCGCGGGCACTTAGACACGTCTTTTACAATTAGGTATATTTTTTTATCTACCAGCATTTCGGAATGACCATTGACGAGAAGAAATGCCGAAAGAAACTCTGTCAATATAGGTCTTTTTTAAATAGCCATACAATATTATCATTATACATAATACAAATGTTCTTTACAATTTCATAAATACAATTATTTCTGAGAAATTAAATTAAAATCTAAATTAAAATTAAAAATAAAACTACATATTATCTAAAAAGGTCCCCGTGGCATTGTACCGAAGATGCTGGCAGCGTTTCCTCGTTGTATGGCAATACTAATGCGTTGTGCGAGAAAGCTGCCAGCTCTTCGGTCACCAGTGGTCTCGACCAGGCGCTTGGAGAGCTCATTCATTAATTTAACCACATATTATAAAAAAAGACGTGTGGCACTCGGGGACTGCCGCGGTAAAGCTATTGCATAGCATTTTGTATCAACTTATGCAATTATAATTTTATTTATTTATTTTATTCATGCAGTATTGCTTTTTCTTTGATATTAATTCAAGTTACACTTTTTGAGCGTGGTGACCGATAAGAAAACAATTTTTTCTATTATTATATAAATAAAACGAGTTTCGTAGAGTCGTACAATACGTCTAATCGCACGCACACAACGCCGTGTCGAAGACTGCCGAACTGAAACGACGTTAGACGAAGCACGGCCTTCAAGCCACACCTCCTTGCCCGTCGGAGTGGGGAGCGTGAGGTTTTTTCGTTACGGAATTTCTGGATTCGGTCCCCGCGCTCAAGGCCCGCGATAGAAGCTATGCAATAGCTTAAAAATATAACGACATATTCTAATAAGAATGTTGACTACATTTTAATTACGAGAATTGCCCCTCTCATGTCGTATAAAAAAAACGGGTTGCACTCCGGGAGTGCCGGCAGACGTGAAAACTTGAACGTTTAACGTTGTGTATTTTTGAATATTTTGGAATGGTTAGGGAATAATTTCGCACGAATTGCTTTGTTTATCAGTATAAAAGTACTATCATTTATGTGGTAAAATACAATATTAATTTATTGCGCTAACGTACACAAACATGACAATTCAGCAGACGAGCAGGCATGCATTTTCGTCGCGCAGTAGAAAGAGAGGTGGATATTACTTCCTCTGCTACGCCGCGCCGGCGGTCTACTCTCCCTCCATCTTACGAATTTTCGATCAGGCCACGTCCTGACGCGAGTTTAACATTTTTTACCCATCCCAAAAAGTGCACAACGCCGCTAAAGAAGTATCACTTCAAATATACCACCCCTATTTCTCCGTCGCAGTTAAAAACCCAGGTCTGGTTCAGTTCTAACAAGGTTATAAATTTCAGAGCATCAAATAATCCAATTATAACATATTTTCAGCACCGATGACTTTCAGGGGTTTCATGCATCCGACACCTGCGATATAATTAGTAATTCCGTTGAGGGTTGTTATGTTCTTGCGAGTGAGCCACTCCTTCCTTCCTGATAACGTCAGCCACTCGCAGGAACAGGGTTTGTGGTTTGTGGTTGGTGGTTTAGGGCGAGTTTTTAACTCTAGCTCCTCCGTGCTTCGGAGGGCACGATAAGCCGTCAGTCCCGGTTGTTGTTTTTAGGCGACAGTCGTTAAGCCAAGTCAGTAAGTAGCCTTTGGGCGGCTTGAAGGCACTCGACTCCGCCAGCACGCAGTTGAGCAGCGAAGTCAGTGGCACAGCATAGTAGATATAACCAGTACTTTGACTTCATACTAGCGGCGCGCTCCAAAACTTCCTGGGGCCTTACCACAAGCTCTAAACGCAGGAATGGAACCATCATCAGTTGGGAATTTACTTGTAATAAATAAATATTCTCACACAAATTACATAGCGCCACCTAGCCCCAAAGTAAGCGAAGCTTGTGTTATGGGTACTAGACAACTGATAAACATACGTAAATACATTTTTTTCTAAATACATACTTATGATACATAAAAAACACCGAGACCAAGACAAACAGACATGTTCATGCACACAAATGTTTGTCTTGTGGGGGGATCGAACCGACCCCGGAGACAAAGTGAACATTGCTATCCATTCGACCACCGCTCGTCAATCAATATTCAAGTTTTTTTTTATACTACGTCGGATGGCAGACAAGCATACAGCCCACCTAATGTAACGCTGTTACCGTAGCCATATTAACGCTCGTAAAATATCGCTCGCTGCCAACGCAGCATCTCCTTCCTTTCTGTTCATTATTATTTTATGAGAGCCGATATTTGTAAACATTTACGTTCACTGAGATATTTTGTGACTTCATTTTACTTACTTAAACATGTAATATATCGATTCTGAACTAAACTGCAAAGTCTATATTTATTCCATTATTTTGCATGCCTACAAAAAAATCTAAAGGCAATTTAGTTGCCAAGCCGTGTAATATGCCGTGTGGTTTCTGGCAGACTAGAATAGAATCACTCCGTCTCTTCCTGTGGATGTCGTACAAGGCGACTAAGGGAAATACATTATAAAACATCGATCAGGCCTCCCCAACCCGTCTGGCCAGCGTGGGGAGTGTAGGCCAAATCCTTCTGTCTGTGACGGACGAGAGAGGGTCGTGCTCCTGTAGTGGAGACTAAAATGACCTGGCCTTACCACAAGCTCTAAACGCAGGAATGGAACTATGATGGTTGCGTATTTATCAATGAATTTCATTCATATATTCGCAACCATGGTGGTTCCATTCCTGCGTTTAGAGCTTGTGGTAAGGACCCTCATGATGAAACTACGAGACATTGTCCTAATATTTACGATAACGACTGTAAATGAGTAGATACAGAATTTCATTTCATTTCAAGTTCAGAAAATTCAAAATTCGGTCGTAAATTAGGGGCATAGTTACGTCGCCTCAATGCGATAAGATGATATGATGCGTAATAATATATTTATGAGCAAAGTTCGCGATCTCAATTCATTCAATTAGGTTCAATTTGCTTGTGTATTCTCCATACCTACATGTAGATATATTACATATATATACCACAGTGTAATAGTACTATGTACAGTATGGCGTCTCCCTGCCGCTCTCACAAGGCGACCTCACCTCCCCTCTGAGTCGAATGTGGAACCGATCGCAAGGGCTGTCACGCGGCGCCGCGTTTTACGAAAGTTCGTTCGTAGTATATAATCTGTTCTGAAGTACAATTCTCGTAATTTTTCTACGAACGCAGATTGAAAGTTGACCGAATCGAGATTGAATTGTGAATTGACTAAAATTATATAAATAATAAATATTGTCAGACAAATTACACAGCGCCATCTAGCCCCAAAGTAAGCGAAGCTTGTGTTATGGGTACTAGACAACTGATAAACATACGTAAATACATTTTTTTTTGTAAATACATACTTATGATACATAGAAAACACCCAGACTAAGATAAACAGACATGTTCATGCACACAAATGTTTGTCCTATGTGGGAATCGAACCCACGAGCGTTGGTGTCGAAGCCGCGTCATTGACCGCTACGCCACCGAGCTCGTCAACATATACTTGATTTCATTAATTAATTATTATCAATTCTTGTTGTTGGCAAAGTAACATTCTTAGTTTGTTTAATTTTCACTCATATTTCGATATAATCCCGCTTGAATTTAATTTTGAAGTTACATATTGTGTTACGAGAATACCAAATGTGACATTTATGAGATCGAGACTGGATCGAAACTGAATTTTGACTATATTTTAATTACGAGAATTTCCCCTCTGAACTGAATTTTTAAACGGTAAAAATGAAAATAAATAAATATTCCTGGACAAATTACACACGGCCGTCTAGTCCCAAACTAAGCAAAGCTTGTACTATGGGTACTAGATAACTGATATAATACTTAAATACATTTTTGTTTTGTAAATACATACATTATAATACATAGAAAAATACCCAGACCAAGACAAACAGACATGTTCATGCACACAAATGTTTGTCTTGTGCAGAGATCGAACCCGCGAACCAGGAGTCTAAGTTGGCCATTGCTGGCCATTCGATCAACCGGCTTGTCAAATTCATACATTGTAATAATACATACAAACAACCAAGACTAGCATGTTCATGCACACAAATGTTTGTCTTGTGTGGGAATCGAACCCACGACCCCGGAATCAAAGTGTCCATTAGACCTCCAGGCTCTTCAACGTCATATCACAAATGCAGCCCATTCTCGTTTCGTTAATTCTCACTCGGTAAAACCTATTTGCATTAATTTAAATGTACAATTTATTCTTATCGTATGGGTGATAACACTAGTATTTGTATTCCCACGTTATAAATTACAATCTGACAGGTACACAAACATTTATATAGTGATTTCGTATCATGTAGCGACTGCAATCAAGATAAGCCAGCAATAACCAAAATTATAATAAATCTCTGCAATATTGAGGAACAGAATAAGCGATTAGATAGTGCTTGGGGGCCATTAATTACATGAGGTGTTGGGGGGTGGGGGGGGATGTTACACTGTTTTCTACTATAAACTAGAAAACACAGTTTTCTACTAAAAAACAGATGTTTTATAGTCCTTACTTAGCGTAATTAAATTCTTTGATCCTTCAGATGAAGGATCAACACCACTGGATAGATATCCAGTGGTGTGATTTAATTTTAATAATTAAATATTTACAAAAATCGAGCAATGGATAAACATCTGCAGAGCTCGGTGGCGTAGCGGTCAATGACGCAGCTTCGACACCAACGCTCGTGGGTTCGATTCCCACATAGGACAAACATTTGTGTGCATGAACATGTCTGTTTGTCTTAGTCTGGGTGTTTTCTATGTATCATAAGTATGTATTTACAAAAAAATAAAATATTTACGTATGTTTATCAGTTGTCTAGTACCCATAACACAAGCTTCGCTTACTTTGGGGCTAGATGGCGCTGTGTAATTTGTCTGACAATATTTATTTATTATTTATTTATTTATTTTATGTTGCTGTCTCTAATTCGTACTAAACGCTTTACATTCACCTGTATGTTCTAACTAATCTTCGTTTTTAATAGGAGAAACCCCAATACTTAAATTATTTTATATTTAAATAAGGGAAATACCCACTAGTCCATTGAATTACTTTCTTTCGACAGCCGACTTAGGGACTTTCCTAGCGGGACTTTAAAAGAAATGTTTTATTTCATTACAACGCCAAAAGAATAACATAAGTACAAAAAAAAACATAATTAGCTAAGACTCAACTGGTTTTATGTCAAGCTATTTATAGTCCTAAATATTAATTTATTTTCATTTATTTCCATTCATTCGCAATGAAAAGTAGTTTTAAACTTTGTTTTTTAGGGTTCCGTACCCAAAGGGTAAAAAGGAACCCTATTACTAAGGCTCCGCTGTCCGTCCGTCCGTCCGTCTGTCACCAGGCTGTATCTCATGAACTGTGATAGTTAGATAGTTGAAATTTTCACAGATGATGTATTTTTGTTGCCGCTACAACAAATACTAAAAAATAGAATAAATTAAATATTTATGGGGGCTCCAATACAACAAACATGATTTTTTTGCTCATTTTTGCTCACAATTGATAACGGCAATAGGTAGACGTTTGAAATACTCACATAATATTTAGTTATATATTCACTTTAAAAAGAAATAATTATATAAAAATAAAACAAATATTTAAGGGGGGCTCCCATACAACAAACGTGATTTGTTTGCCGTTTTTATAAATAATGGTACGGAACCCTTCGTGCGCGAGTCCGACTCGCACTTGGCCGGTTTTTTCTTAATGTTTTATACATTGTTTAAAACTTGTTTTATCTTCGTTATGTTTTATCTTACATCTTCGTTTTTAAACACGGTTTTATTTCAATCTGTTTTAAACATGTGTTTTTAAAAAACAACTTGTTTTAATCATGCCAACCCCGCGTTTGACAGAACTGTCAGTTGTTTGACAGACAGCGCAAAACCAATTCAATATTCATAGGACGAAGAGAGGACAACGTCTGTCAGTTCAGCTAGTTTGAGAACCATAATGTATAACCATAAGTTCTAGTTTAGACATGTCGCCAAAACCCGGTCTGTCTAGACAGGAAAACCTAAAAAATAATATCCGACGCGACGAAATTAAATCCATGGATTTTTTGTAACTCGTCACTTTTGTTACTTTTGTAAGGCTTTCAAATGAGTAAGGCATTTATTTACATATTGGGATGTAAGCGGTTCATCAAGATGTTTGAACCAAAGCCAACTTCACCTGCACGCGGTGTACACTGCTGACTGACAAACTCTCTGGCGAAAAGAGCTTTTTTTATACTACGACGGGCTGCAGACAAGTATAAGCCTCGTGTATGTTTTCCATTGATTTCAATGGAAAATGTCCTTGATGATCATTCCTCAAGGACATGATCGATCTCAATTTTTTTTCGACACAAACCTCAAGCATCTCGAAGTCTTTAAGAGCCCTATTACATTTGTACGCTGACGAGCTCTCGCGCAGTACTAAACCCGCGAAGGCCGCCGGTGCAACGTTTTTTGTAGTAATTTTGAAGTTATATTTATCGTTTTTATTGAAATAAGATAATAAAATTATGCTACAAAGTTTATTCATCATGAAGTAACAATTATTCTCGTATAAAGTTTGCTCAATAATATTATCGTTTATTCGAGAAATTAACAGTTTACTTAAAGCGATTTTCGAAGTTTTTTTGGTTAAAAGAATGTTTTTTTTTTCTATATTAAATCAATGATATTTCAAAATTCCGAGGCCGCTATGTACTATACGACTATATAACAAATAACATTCTATTTTTTTTATTTCATTTGTTTGGAACAGTAGTACAATCTAGGAGCTCAAAATAGTGAATGCGCGCATTTTATGAAAATCTTTGTCTGCAATTTAGGCTTTATTTAAAAAGTTAAGTAAAATTTACAAAAAGCGAGGCCGCTATGTACTATGCGAATAGCTATTCTGTACTGTTCAATAAATCAACATTGTTAATGTATTTTTCTTTCCGAGATCAAGAACGCCAAAATTGGCCATTTTACGCAAAAATCACAGTCAAAATGTAATATGGCTCTTAATTGTGACAAGTTTCATCAAAATCGGTTCAGTAGTTTTAGAGCCTATTCATTTCCAACAATAACTTTTCCTTTCCGCTCGCTTCACTCAATGAAAGTAAGTGACATTATCACAATATGCAAAAAATCTAAAACCGAACTAGTACCATTACTACCCAGACAGGTCGTCGCTCGCATAAACTAAGTTACACAATACAACCTCCAGCCATCGATAATGTATGCAGATTGCATGCACATCACTATTTGAACAGGTTATCTTCGCGAAACAGAGAATATATTTCGCTACTCGTCTGCAGTTTAGTGGTGGGACACGTTTAAGTTGGACTATCGATGAAAGTAACATGTAGAGTCATATCGATAAATTAGATTTATTTTTTATTTTATTTTGAAAACAAACAGTACTCAAAAACGAAATACAGTATTAACTGGTGAGCCAAGATCTGGCACGTTCCTCGCCCAAAGGATCAGTTTAGCCAGCGAGGTAATGCCGCTAGCATCTTGGGAACGATGCCATATGGGCCAAACATTTTACATTTATTTTAGTTTAATTTAGTTTTAGGTCATTTAATTTTATAGTTGTATTTTATGTATTATTATCAGTGATCGGAATAGGTAGAGTGATTTATTGTATTTGCGTAATGCTGTCATAATATGGACATGCCTTTTTAATGAACTGTTATCGATAAATTTCGGGATTTCATTAAATATTATATAAGTCGTGATTTAGTAGCCATTGTATTTGAAATTAGAGGTTAGCAAAGCACTTTTAAGTAGTACTTTATTTGCTATATGTATGTGAAATTAAAATAAAACTGATTGATTAACGGAATCCTATGTTTAGACTTAGCTTTGGAAAGTACGTAAAGCTAGATAGCTTTAGGTACTTACCAAAGCAACCGGAACCCCGGAGAATTAAAGCCTCAATAGTTTCGAAAACCCGAAATCCCGGAGGTATGTCCATATTAATATCAGCGTTTGAGATTATTGACCCTAAATCACTCTGCCTATTCCATATGTTAGTATTAACGATTAATGTCTACATACTTTTTATATGTTTTACGCATATAAAAATCTAAATGTTCACTCGTACTTATACTACAGAGGTAAACAAGAAGAATATCTGGGATCCATGTCGAACCAATTCCCCGCCAAAACATTTTTTTAAAGAAATATTTTTTGTATAGACAAAGAATTTTTCTTTTTATACTACGAAGGGTGTCAGACTAGCATACGGCCCTCCTGATGTGAAACGGATAACGTTCGCAACATGAAATATCGCTCGCGCGCCGCCCCGCTGCCAACGCAGCATGTCCTTCCTCTCTGGGTCTCACTCGCAGGAACACAACAACCCTCATGGGAATTATTATTTGGCTGTGGTATTCCCCATCCGGGCATCTTAAAAATTACGTTATGCCCTACCTCTCTTTTCGGTAGAGCCTCGTTAGTCTGCAGGGTGCAACAGATGCAGATGACGTTGGCTTTGATTCAAAGATGTTGATGAACCACGGTCACCCCAAATAATTTATTCTTTGCCGTGCCTTCGCAGCAGTGCTAAATTCTGCCGGAACCAGGACGACTACACGCGCGGCGTGTAGGGGCTAAACAAAAGCATCGATAGATCGAAATCGAATTTTCCCATCTCTACATCACAGAGTACAATTAGCCACTATCTCTGCGTGCAGCCTTTGTGTACACTGCTACGGTTGCACCGAGGTTGAACCCTATTTAGTCGACTAACTAACTACATACAATTTCAAAGCTATGTTACAAGCAATAAAGTTCAAATTCAAACGTTCATGGTTAGTGTATAACTTGTTTTAATTAACTGTTTTTATATAATTGATTATTTTGTACTGTTTATTGAAATCCCTACTTCCCTATCCCTACTACTTAATATAATAAATGTGAATTAACGTAATGAGAGGAGGGGAGGGAAATGCTGCGTTGGCAGCAGGGGTGGCGGCGCGCAAGCGACACTATGTTGCGAGCGTTAATATGGCTACGGTAACCTCTTCACATCAAGCAGGCCGTATGCTTGTTTACCACCCGACGTAGTATAAAAAAAAAACAACGCTTGCAACACGAAAAATCATCCGATGCGGAGAGATACTGCAGCGGGGATGGCGGAACGCGAGCACTCTTACACTCCAACTATATTATTTACCCAACGGTTACTGCTTTACATCAGGTGGATTGAATGTGTTACCCATCTCATGTTGTGCTGCTCCTCGCCAAGTTTTCTCAGAAGACAATATGTTCTTCAAGCTGTGGCGTAACTATAGAATGGCAGGGTGGGCTAAATGCCACGGGCCCCCAGACTAAGGGCCCCAGAGGGCCTACATCATCATCATCATCATCAGGTCATTTTAGTCTCCACTACAGGAGCACGACCCTCTCTCGTCCGTCCCAGACAGAAGGAGGATATGACCTACACTCCCCACGCTGGTCAGACGGGTTGGGGAGGCCTGATCGTTGTTTTATAATGTATTTCCTTTAGTCGACTTGTACGACATGCACGGGAAGAGACGGAGTGATTCTATTCTAGTCTGCCGGAAAACACACGGCCAACACAGAGGGCCTACACCAAAATGAAAATTCAAAGCCATTTTGGCGGACCGCATTAAAAAATAATAATTAAGTACGCTCAAAACGACGAGCGAGAGAAAGAGAAATATGTAATAGGGGTGTAAGTGGTTCATGAACATCTTTGAACCAAAGCCAACTTCACCTGCACGCGGTACACCCTGCTGACTGACAAACGAAGCTCTGGCGAAAAGAGAGGTAGGGAGCGTTAATTGTAAGCTGCCCGACTGGGGAATGGTGGAGGTACACCTCACAGAATACCACAGCCAAATAACAATTCACTTGAGGGTTGTTGTGTTCCTGCGAGTGAGTGAGGTCACCAGAAAGGAAGATGCTGTTTTGTCAGCGGGGATGGCGGCGCCCGAGCTATATTTTATGTTGCGAGCGTTAATATGGCTACAGTAACCGTGAAGCGGTTACTGTAGCCATATTAACATCAGACGGGCCGTATGCTTGTCTGCTACCCAACGTAGTATAAAAAAAAAACATTTTTTTTATTTGAGAGGGGGGCAAACGAGCATGTGCGTCACCTGATGGAAAGCAATCACCACCGCCCATGGAGATCAGCATCACCAAGCGGTCGTCGATCCGTTGCCAGCCTCTCCTCCTTCTTGATTTGCTTGCTTGCCGCTGTAGGGGTATAATGTGGGTCGTATGCTTATTTGTCATTCGATGTGCTTTAAAAAATCAATAAAAAGAGATATTCCAACCCAAGATTTTTTTGGTACAATTCCGTTTCGTCATTTCCTACTTTCGTTCTCGGCACATTTTTTATAATTATTAAGTCTTAAAACCCTGTGATATCATCAATGCGAAGCAATAACGCACAAATTACTCAGTCGCTTATTGTCACGAATAACTTTTATTTCTTAATCGAGACGTTCCCGCCCACCGCGCCATTTAAGGCCGCCATATTTTGTTATAAATGTCAAAACGGACTGCGGGAGCTTGGTGCTGGGTGCGCACCAACTCGGCTATTTTGTGATTTGGTATTAAAAAAAACTTAACATAGCAATATTTTTTAACGGTTTCCGGGTTCGTCTATGATTGAGTTGAAAGAGTATATGACATGCATTTGATGTTATTTGAAGAGAAAAAAAATAGTGTGTGCTTGAAACGACACCACAGAAGAGAAAATTTCGTCTGTCGATCCTTGGCGACTTTACCCAAACGAGAGTTACGGAGCCGAGCGTGACGGGTCACATACTCGAGCGTCATGTATCAGTGTCATTAATTATAAGTTCTCAGCGCGGCTAAAGAAGTTTTCACTTGAATTATAGATGTATAACATAAGTAACAGTTACTCGCACCTTCGTCCTTGTGGTCATTATTTTAATAAGTTGGGGTGTAAGTGGTTCATCAACAACTTTGAACCAAAGCCACCTTACTTGCACGCGGTGCACCCTGCTGACTGACAAACGAATCTCTGGCACAAGGAGAGGAGGGACCGTAATGTAAGCTACCCGATTGGGGAATGTACCTCACAGAATACCGCAGCCAAATAACAATTCCCTTCAGGGTTGTTGTGTTCCTGAGAGTCAGTGAGGTCACCAGAAGGAAAGAAAGGCTGGCTACGGATCGGCGACCCCTTGGTGCTGCTGATCTCTATGGGCGGTGGCAATTTCTTTACATCCGGTGACCCCAATGCTCGTTTGCCCCCCTCATATTAAATAACGTAGTATTGGATAATTTTACATTCTCTTCCCTCAGGCAGTTGAGCTTCACTTGACTAGCCATCTCTTTAGGCTTTTAATGCCTTATTTGCCATATTGCTGTCTCTCACATTGCTTAGAGGGGAAGTCAAATTCCAAAAGCTTCCTACTCCTATCAATTTCTTCTGATTAAATTCGCTGTGAGTTCCAAGGCAGCCGTAGTTTTACCCTGGTAGCTGTTAATCCTGGCTACACAGGAGACACAGTGGTGGGAATGTGTGGTGGGCCCCTGTCCCATTCTCTTCCCTCCACCTCTAAATTTCCTCAGTGATCGACTTTGTGCCATTTGCATCGTCGGTTCATCTAACTAGTGCGATGCCGTCCTACTACTCTAGGCTTATTTATCTGATATTAACTGACGAGCTCGGTGGCGTAGCGGTCAATGACGCGGCTTCGACACCAACGCTCGTGGGTTCGATTTGTGTGCATGAACATGTCTGTTTGTCTTGGTCTTTTTTTTTATACTACGACGGGTGGCAGACAAGCATACGGCCCGCCTGATCTGAAGCGGTTACCGTAGCCATATTAACGCTCGCAACATAAAATATCGCTCGCGCTCCGCCACCCCCGCTGCCATCGCAGCATCTCTTTCTGGTGACCTCACTCACTCAAGGAACACAACAGCCCTCAAGGGAACCGTTATTTGGCTGCGGTATTCTGTGAGGTGGAGGTACATTCCCCAGTCGGGTAGCTTACAATTACGCTCCCTACCTCTCTTTGCGCCAGAGCTTCGTTTGTCAGTCAGCAGGGTGCACCGCGTGCAGGTGAAGTTGGCTTTGGTTCAATGATGTTGATGAAGCACTTACACCCCTAAACTGGTCTGTGTGTTTTCTATGTATCATAAGTATGTGTTTACAAAAGAAAATATATTTACGTATGTTTATCAGTTGTCTAGTAACCATAACACAAGCTTCGCTTGCTTTGGGGCTAGATGGAGCTGTCTAATTTGTCCGACAATATTTATTTATTATTTATTTCGTTTTATCGTACCTAATATGATTTGCCGAGTTGGTACACTGCCGGAGGGTTCCGCGGGGAGCGGATTAAGCCTATTTCTATTTAAGTGTGATTGCTCTCTCTTCGAATTTCTGCTTGCCACGAAAAACACAATCTGAGATTGTGAGGTACAATTATTTTATTTTATTATAGCCACGAATTTATACTTATTTCTTTATAAAAATGGGGTGCGATTGTGTTATGGACACGGCCGTGTGTTCTACGTGAATACGTTATATGCACTAAAATTATCTCAAAATGGCAGCGTTTCCCCCTCCCCCGCACACGATGTTCCATAGTCCTTACTTAGCGTAATAAATTCTTTGATCCTTCATCTAACCAGTGGTGTGATTGAATTTTGGATGGAGATGATAGATTTGTAGCTGCAACACCAAACTGTATCCCCCGATTTTGTTGTCATTAGTTTTTATTAATTGCGGGAGGCAATTAATAAAAACTAATGACAACAAAATCGGAAATATGGAAGCAATTTTAAAGAATTATTCACGTCAGATACTACATACGAGTAGTACCTCCACCTTACAGAATCCCACAGCCAAATAACAATTCCCTTGAGGGTTCTTGTGTTCCTGCGAGTGAGTGAGGTCACCAGAAAGGAAGGAGATGCTGCGTTGGCAGCGGGGGTACGTATACGACGTAGTATATAAAAAAAAAGTTTCTTAGTAACTTTGAATCCCCGATGCCATGAGGGCATGGATGACGACGAAACAAGCTTCCACCTGCTTGCCGAGTGCCCCATGTACTCACTGATAAGATGGGAGACCATGAGGGTGGACACCTTAGACAAAGAAGACCTGAAAGTGGAACAGATCGTAAGGTTTTGCAAGGAAACAGGTAAGTTCGACGGAACGCCGTGATTGCCGGATAAACCCACATCCTCCCCAAAAGGGAGGACCAGGGGAAATGGGTGAAATGGCCTCAGGTAAGGCTGATCACCCGCCCGACAACCGGTGTCCCTGTTGGAAATAATAATAATAATAATATATAGGCAGGGCAGCTTGTGTGGCGAGCTGTTGTGTGAGTAGCGACACCACGGACCCGAGTCTCCAGAGAGTCGGTCAGGGCCTTCGTCTCCGGCGTGTCTTCATCGGTCGGAGTGTAAACACAAGAAGGCCCGCAGGATTCTCAGCTCTGGCTTGCCTTCATTGGCCGTCCAGAGAGGAGCCGCTAGAGCTATATGCTCCAGGGGTGGAAGTGTTAAAGGGCATCACGCCGCGAGTAACTTCGGAGAAAGCGCAGCACACCTCTCGACACCCCTGAGTCACTCACACCGGTGTTGCCTCCGGCCGATTTCCTGGCATTTCGGAGGCCCATCTAGTGAGTGGCAAGCCACCGCCTGCCGCAAATAACTAGCAATAAAAGCAGTTATGGCAGGCGTCCGTCCCTCTTCTGTAATAGCCCGGTATTAAGTTCACCCAGATCTCATCTCCATAGCCCATTTATTTTCCATCACACTTCGCAATAGTCTCAACGCCTGCCGAGACCTGCTCATGGGTATATCGATCCATTGATATATCCTGGAGCGGGTCACGGCGAGCGTACAACATTACATCAAACTTCTCAAAGGGGCCTCTACGCGTTGGATCTATATCCCCGCGCACGCCTATCAAATGACCGGGCTTGACCCGTGAATTAAGAGAGATACATAATAATAGTAACTTTGAACCTAACTTGAACTCGTTAAGTTTAAACACCCCACAGGTAACCTCATCATTTCCGAGTTAAGTAAACAAACCAATTCACATGTAAGACTGTTTGTTTCACACCGTCGGATGTGTTTAGTAAACGATACCATTCATTCCATTCTCCATTCAATTCTCCATCCAAAAAAAAAACATATATTTGTTATATACTTGACGAGCTATATATACCTAGATATATTTGACGAGCTCGGTGGTCGAATGGTTAGCAATAGTCACTTTGACTCCGAGGTCGCGGGTTCGATTCCCGCACAAGACAAACATTTGTGTGCAAGGACATGTCTGTTTGTCTTGGTCTGGGTGTTTTCTATGTATTATAAGTATGTATTGACAAAAATGTATTTAAGTACATTTATCAGTTGTCTAGTACCCATAACACAAGCTTCGCTTACTTTGGGGCTAGATGGCGCTGTGTAAATTGTCCAGAAATGTTCATTTATTTATCATTCATTTATTTCATTTGCCGACTGGTATGTAAAAGTTCTCACACAAAACCGGTTCTCCGAAACGTCCTTATTCCAGCACCATGTCGTAGAATCCAATCAAATTTTTATAGTAAATTGGTTTGCCTCCTATGGCCGCAATTAATTTTTAATGAATTATTAATTTGTAATAAATAAATATTGCTTTTATCAAGTCAAAATATTGTGTTGCTTGCGATTTTACTTGTGTGATGTGTATTGAAGGATCTACTTACACACAAGGTTGGAAAAAGATCTGCCCCCTTACCACCATCTCTTATTGCGTTTCAATAACTGAATAGAATGCTTATTCATTGGTATGAATAAGCACTCTATTCAGTTATTGAATCGCACTCTTATTGCGATTAAATAACTGGATGGAATGCTTATTCATACCAATGAAAAAGCGACTCTATTCTATTTAAAATAGTGTCGCTTATTCATTGGTATGAATAAGCATTCTATTCAGTTATTGAATCGCAATAAGAGTTGGTGGTAAGGGGGCTGATTTTTTTACGTGAATATATACGGCTTGAAAATTGCTTCCATGGGGAGGCAATTAAAAAAAAACTAATGACAACAAAATCGGGGGATACAGTTTGGTGTTGCAGCTACAAATCTATCATCTCCCATTGAGATATAAGTACTACGTACTAGAGAAGCTATCTAATGTAATAGTTTTGTTCATTTTTAATTTTTTTTGAAGCTAAAATCCGCTGAAGCGCTAAAACAATAAATATGTCGTCCAACCAAACAATTAAAACACAAAGCGCTAAAGCGCATCAAAGGTACACTCACAATGTGCCGTGATTGGTCGGTAGTATAATTTTACCCGTATAGATTAAGTAATACAGAAGGAACGACATTTATACCTATCTTAATTTGGGGTGTAAGTAGTTCATCAATATCTTTGAACCAAAGCTATCTCCACCTGCACGCGGTGCACCCTGCTGACTGACAAACGAAGCTCTGGCTGAAATAGAGGTAGTGTACCTCCACCTCAAAGAACATCGCAGCCAAATAACAATTAGCTTGAGGGTTGTTGTGTTCCTGCGAGTGAGTGAGGTCACCATAAAGGAACGAAATGCTGCGTTGGCAGCGGGGGTAGCGGCGCGCGAGCGATATTTTATGTTGCGAGCGTTAATATAGCTACGATAACCGCTTCACATCAGGCGGGCCGCATACTTGTCTGCTCGTTCGTGAATAATCTGACGGTAACCACGTTTCTTCGCTGCGATTCTTCTGAACAAATCTTATCCATGGTTCTCTTGTTTCATGACATGGCTGAGGAAACCTTTAAATCCAAATAGTAATAAAAATATTATCTTTAATGCATTAACATTTTCTTATCGTCATTAATAAATTAATGTTAAGTCCGTATACGTCAACAGTGTCACCTCTGCGCAAATAAATGCTAGCTAATTACTCTTTGACATTCACAAACATGGCCGTCCGCGTCGTCGCGTCGTCACTAGTAACAATTCATAAAATATACCTAATTAAAATAAGCATGTTTTAAAGATAATATTATATTGAACTTACTTGTGAAAGGTTATTCCTTGACTTTTACTTATGATTCTTGAGTTGTTAGAACAGTATCTCAATGCACACGAAGGCATATTTTAAGGAATAACTTCGCACTAGAGACACCTCACACGTGTACGCGCTTGGCACAGACTAAGTGAGGTTAAGTGTACGCACCCAACGTCGTCTTACAAACAATCGCGTTGAAGTGTCTCCTCTAGTACGTAGTACTTATATCTCAATGTCATCTCCATCCAAAATTCAATCACACCACTGGTTAGATGAAGGACTAAAGAATTTATTACGCTAAGTGAGGGGCCATCCATAAATTACGTCACACGAATTTCATGATTTTTTGACCCCTCCCCCCGTCCTTGTCACAGCTGGTCACATTTGTGAGACTCCCCCCTCCCTAGTGTGACGTCACATATTTTGCTAATTTACATCTAGAGTTGCAAATGTTTTTGAGTTTTTTGTTAATAGTTCAAAGTTCGTGTTAACACTTAGATTATAATAGATTTTTTTTTTTTATACTAATTCGGCTGGCAGACAAGCATACGGCCCGCCTGATGTGAAGCGGTTACCGTAGCCATAGTAACGCTCGCAACATAAAATATCGCTCGCGCGCCGCCACCCCCGCTGCCACCGCAGCATCTCCTTCCTTTCTGGTGACCTCACTCACTCGCAGGAACATAACAGCCCTCAAGGGAACCGTTATTTGGCTACGGTATTCTGTGAGGTGGAGGTACATTCACCAGTCGGGTAGCTTACAATTACGCTCCCTACCTCTCTTTTCGCCAGAGCTTCGTTTGTCAGTCAGCAGGGTGCACCGCGTGCAGGTGAAGTTGGCTTTGGTTCAAAGATGTTGATGAACCACTTACACCCCACAGATTTTGAAATGTCACGTCACAAAATTCAGGACCCCTCCCACCCCCTTGTCACACAATGTCACACTTCGTCGACCCCCACCCCTAAACGTGTGACGTAATTTATGGATGGGAATATGGAACATCGCCACATCAATTGACGAGCTCGGTGGTCGAAAGGTTAGCAATGGCCGAGATTTGACCCCGAGGCCGCGTGTTCTATTCCCGCACAAGACAAACATTTGTGTGCATGACCATGTCTGTCTTGGTCTGGGTGTTTTCTATGTATTATAAGTATGTATTTACAAAAAAAAAGTATTTAAGTACATTTATCAGTTATCTAATACCCGTAACACAAGCTTTGCGCTTAATTTGGGACTAGATGGCGCTGTGTAAATTGTCTAGACATATTTGTTTATTTATTTATTATTTATTTATTTAATTTGAAACAATTATTAAGCTAGCAGGTGCGTAATAAAAACAAGTAGAACGTAAAGAGATGCTATATCTCTTCGTGTAGTTATATCTGTATATTTGTTCGCGCATATCTGCGCAAAACTATAAGTCGGTTTAAAAAATATATATATTTCGAGTTAAGTCAATAGTTTTAACAAAACTGCTAAAAATGTTATTTACTTAAACGTAGAATAACTAGATAACGGATTTTTAAAATCGTTTAAAAAAAATATGTATCACAAGAATGTCGTCGTGTTAACGGCCATGTCACGGCTTGGGTATTGGCTCTTCACTTGTAGTGATGGGACACTACGCTGACGCGACGTTATATCGATAAAGAATAAAACGTCCCACAGCACAGGTTGGCTGGAAAATATCTCTTAGAGCAGGTTTTCCCAATTTCGCCGAGCCTCCCCGAACTAATAATAATATTTTCATAAACTTCTTAAGTTTCAATAAAAATAAAAAAACACATTTTTTTGACACAAACGAGTAATTTGGAACAGTTAATTTACCTACTCGTTAAATGGTTTTTTTTCGGAAATGTAAACGTAATTACGCCCCCTCTTGACATTACACTACGCCCCCCTAGGGGGGCGTACCCCCTTGGTTGGGAAGTCCTGTCTTAGAGAGATAAGTTCGCCTTTTCAAAATTTCGAACTGTTGCATTTATATTAATTTTAAGAATTTTTATATTGTGGTTGTTTGTAACAGTTACAATAGATGATGTTATAATAAAACACTTGTACTGTTCCACTTAATTACATGATGAGATGGTATCCATCTGTTTACCTTGATAATGCCTTAGCGGCGAAACCGGTCGGTAAAGTTAAATATAATTAAGTGTAACAGTACAAGTGTTTTATTATAACATTATGATAATAATGTTCCACCAAGTGCCAACAATCAACAGTATCAACTTTTTAGTTACACTAAATTTGTTATTCGTGTATATTTATGTACCATAAAGAATAAATTACATTAGCCACTAAACATTACTAAAGTGGCCATTGAAATAGGAGGTTTGGTATGTTTATATCAACTTTTGTCGCTAAGTTAGTATAATAGTCTTTAGTTTTATTTTATTTTCTTCGGAAAACAAACAGTATACAAAAACTAATTACAGTATTAACGATAATGATTAAAAAGTCGCTCAATTTTATAACTTTAGATGCTTGGTTTATACCCTATCTATAATCAATATGTAGTTTTTATTGGACAAATACTTGGCGCGATCTAGTGTATGGGTACTAAATTGTTGATGTATAAATATTAAATACTCAGGCACGTCATTTATACCTTACACGTTTTTGACGTGTTATTAGAAATATGAGAGAACATAAAAGATCCAAATAGTTTTTTAATTGATTCAGGTGTTATTTTGCGAAAGTCAAATTTACCAGCAATTTTATCTATACTACTTTGCGCGCTTTCGCCTCCAAAGGTGGTTTTGCCTTCCAAATAGTTTGCCGTGTTACCGAGGCTGCTATGAAGGTCTTGAATCAATTATTAATGAGCTGCTTAGCATTCGATAAAAAATATCGACAATAATCACATCCCTAGTTTAGTAAATATTGAACTATCGATCGCGTCCACTCGCTGTATGTCAACACTCGCCGACAACGGAGGTAATTTCGGTTAAGCATCTCTTATTTGGGAGGATTTTCTCACTGTTTATTTGCACTATGATTTCTTTTTTATATATAATAATAAAATATAGTTCAGTCTAGTCATTTTTAGGGTTCCGAACCTCAAAAGGAAAAACGGAACCCTTATAAGATCACTTTGTTGTCCGTCTGTCTGTCTGTCTGTCTGTCTGTCTGTCTGTCTGTCTGTCTGTCTGTCTGTCTGTCTGTCTGTCTGTCTGTCTGTCTGTCTGTCTGTCTGTCTGTCTGTCTGTCTGTCTGTCTGTCTGTCTGTCTGTCTGTCTGTCTGTCTGTCTGTCTGTCTGTCTGTCTGTCTGTCTGTCTGTCTGTCTGTCTGTCTGTCTGTCTGTCTGTCTGTCTGTCTGTCTGTCTGTCTGTCTGTCTGTCTGTCTGTCTGTCTGTCTGTCTGTCTGTCTGTCTGTCTGTCTGTCTGTCTGTCTGTCTGTCTGTCTGTCTGTCTGTCTGTCTGTCTGTCTGTCTGTCTGTCTGTCTGTCTGTCTGTCTGTCTGTCTGTCTGTCTGTCTGTCTGTCTGTCTGTCTGTCTGTCTGTCTGTCTGTCTGTCTGTCTGTCTGTCTGTCTGTCTGTCTGTCTGTCTGTCTGTCTGTCTGTCTGTCTGTCTGTCTGTCTGTCTGTCTGTCTGTCTGTCTGTCTGTCTGTCTGTCTGTCTGTCTGTCTGTCTGTCTGTCTGTCTGTCTGTCTGTCTGTCTGTCTGTCTGTCTGTCTGTCTGTCTGTCTGTCTGTCTGTCTGTCTGTCTGTCTGTCTGTCTGTCTGTCTGTCTGTCTGTCTGTCTGTCTGTCTGTCTGTCTGTCTGTCTGTCTGTCTGTCTGTCTGTCTGTCTGTCTGTCTGTCTGTCTGTCTGTCTGTCTGTCTGTCTGTCTGTCTGTCTGTCTGTCTGTCTGTCTGTCTGTCTGTCTGTCTGTCTGTCTGTCTGTCTGTCTGTCTGTCTGTCTGTCTGTCTGTCTGTCTGTCTGTCTGTCTGTCTGTCTGTCTGTCTGTCTGTCTGTCTGTCTGTCTGTCTGTCTGTCTGTCTGTCTGTCTGTCTGTCTGTCTGTCTGTCTGTCTGTCTGTCTGTCTGTCTGTCTGTCTGTCTGTCTGTCTGTCTGTCTGTCTGTCTGTCTGTCTGTCTGTCTGTCTGTCTGTCTGTCTGTCTGTCTGTCTGTCTGTCTGTCTGTCTGTCTGTCTGTCTGTCTGTCTGTCTGTCTGTCTGTCTGTCTGTCTGTCTGTCTGTCTGTCTGTCTGTCTGTCTGTCTGTCTGTCTGTCTGTCTGTCTGTCTGTCTGTCTGTCTGTCTGTCTGTCTGTCTGTCTGTCTGTCTGTCTGTCTGTCTGTCTGTCTGTCTGTCTGTCTGTCTGTCTGTCTGTCTGTCTGTCTGTCTGTCTGTCTGTCTGTCTGTCTGTCTGTCTGTCTGTCTGTCTGTCTGTCTGTCTGTCTGTCTGTCTGTCTGTCTGTCTGTCTGTCTGTCTGTCTGTCTGTCTGTCTGTCTGTCTGTCTGTCTGTCTGTCTGTCTGTCTGTCTGTCTGTCTGTCTGTCTGTCTGTCTGTCTGTCTGTCTGTCTGTCTGTCTGTCTGTCTGTCTGTCTGTCTGTCTGTCTGTCTGTCTGTCTGTCTGTCTGTCTGTCTGTCTGTCTGTCTGTCAAGAATTTCTATGTCGAGAATGCGTGGAGGTATCAAGCTGAAATTTGAACTGTATACTCAGGTCTACGGTCCCATGAAGTAAAAAAAAAATCAAACTGCTAAGTTTACGTAGAAAAAAGTTACGGCCGTTTATTCACCAAAAAACGCATATTTCGACACACTCAAGGGAATCAAAACCTATAGGGTACTTCCCGTTGACCTAGAACTATGAAATTTGGCAAGTAACATCGTTATAGACTACAAGTACAGGAATAAATCTCAAAACTATACATTTGTAAATAGATCTTAAAAAATAGGGGGTCTATATTTTTTATAGGGTGTCGAAAATTCAAATTGAAACTACTAGTTCAAATGGGGTATCATATGAAAGGGCTTGATGTACACATTTCAAAATATATTTTATTTATTTTTTTCGACGCATTATTTCTTATTTATAATGAAAAATATCAAAGGAGACAATTTTTTTTGGGCCCACAAAATTCGAGCGTATATATATCGCATTATATACAAAAAAAAGTATTCGTTTTATTATGACGACAGACGATTAACAAACATAAAGTCTAACCGATTTCTATTCAATTATTAAAAAAGTAATGATTTGGTTTATCTCGTTTTCCGATTTAGCCGACCATTCTTACGCGTTCCATTTTTGTAAATAGGATGTGTAACGTCGAGCTTAGAATATTGTTATTATTTTGAAATGAAATCACCTATGCTACACCTTCTCAGTTGCAAGGAATTTAGAAGATCTTTTTTGAAGTTACTTGTTAGAGAATTAACCAGAGATTACAATTAAAATCTTTTGATATATTCTGCAAACATTAAACCTTTACCACCGGCCGTGAAATGGAACGCAGATTCTTTGGTGCAACTTGGAAGAGTGTTGCCATTCACTAATGTCGCGCAATGCAGATTAGGACCGAAATGAAATTAATCGAATAATGTTAAAAATTGATAATCGATTATGAAGTTGGTTTAAAAGACAAAAAAAGAAAATCGAAGTAATAATTATGTACAGCATCAACCAACGAACGTGGCTACCACCAAGTGAGATAGTCGTGTTCGTTCCATCCTGGGATAAGTTGTGATTATTATTTAACGGCATATTGTTCAAAATGAATTACCTACTCAAAATGTCAAATTGACATCCAAACCATTTGACAGTAAATCCCATAGCCAGAAAGTGTTACTTGGCTTGGATAATCCCATCATGGGAGAAAGACTTACCTATCCTTATTATGGGTTGTTCCGAATGTGAAATAAAATCATATAGATATGATGATTGCAGTAGAACGCGGGAAGTTTAAGATCCGGATAGTTTAAAGCGAATATGACATTGACGCGCGTTTTAACAGACCACGTCAGATTGAGATTAGGGATGTTGTGGATGAAGATTTTTGAAGGCTCACATCCGCAGATGCAGATGCGGATTTAAAGATTTTTTTTAAAGAAACTTTACTAGTACCTAATAATAATATATATATTTTAATACTACAATTACGAGTTTACTACTATAACTAGATTACTAGTTGACTCGACACGTTCTCTCCAAGGCACGTGCATAAAAATAGACCGACTTGGCTCATCTTTGTCCAACTTATCCAAACTTAAACTTGAATGTACTTGGCTTGCCTATGCTACATCTACATCCGCATGAACATGGACATTAATTATTGCGGATATGGATGCAGATATCCAAATCGATGTGGAAGCTCCCCAATTGAGAATGCGGATGTGAATATTCTCAACATTCTTAATGACAAGAGCTCGTCAATGTCAAATTGACATCAATCAGCTAAGTTTTCGGCACAGGTCCAGATGTTTTCGTTGATTAACATTATAATTTTAATTGAACATTCACTGAGACAAACCATGACTAACTTACGCGCCGTGGTGTAATGTCAAAATGGGCTCGAGACTATCCATGAAATATTTCACGGTAGGGTTTTAATAATAAATAAAAGCTAAGGTGTACATTTGCTATATGATTTATCTACATGTAAAAGTGATTAATATGTTTATATGTGGTATAACATAATTACATCATAAATATCAATGCACTAGATTTTGAAATATAAATCGATAAATGATAATCGATTATGAAAATCACTTCTGGTAACACTGATACCGATGTCATGGCATCATAATTCATAATCATCGTACCTTTTTTACGTACACTACATATAAATAAATCCGTTGCGTTTGTAACTGTGTCTTCTTCCGTAAAAGTGTTTTTTGGTTTTTCTGTAGCGTTGAGATACGATTTTGGTATTCTTTCCACATTCAGATTACTTCAACATCGAGTAATCGTCAAGTTATATTTTACTGGACATTTCGTGCAGAGTGAACTTAGTTTTGAATATTCTCAAAATATGGCATCTGCAATGATTGCTGCGAATGCACATAGCCGATGCGTTAATTGTGCCGTAAGATTGCAACGCAATATACGAAAACAATTGTTGTCTGAAATATCTGCGAATATTCGTCAACTTACAAGTTCATGGATAGCTCGTGAGGTGAGTGTCTCCTTTTTGTACATTGTACATTGACATTATTTTTATTGTATTATGATAATATTGTATGGCTATTTAAAAAAAAAAGACCTATATTGACAGAGTTTCTTTCGGCATTTCTTCTCGTCAATGGTCATTCCGAAATGCTGGTAGATAAAAAATATACCTAATTGTAAAAGACGTGTCTAAGTGCCCGCGAGGGCCCACAGAATAAAGAATTTTGACTTTTGACTTTTGACTTTTTGGCATAAGATATCGCAATGTATGTAATAATTATGTAGGTACCTAACTAAAGGAATGCACGATTAATGTCGTAATAGCACCTTAACATGTTCACTTTTTATTTTTCAGTTGATTCCACAAGATTCAATTTGTGGAAATTGTCATTTGATATTGCAAGAGTGTGAGCAAACTGGTCGTTCAATTAGAAGATTTGGATATAACAAATATTTGCATTCCTTGTGGCTGTTCAATATTAAGAGCTCGTCAAACACATGCTGTGCCAAATGACTGCAGAAAGGAGTATTATTTTGGTGTGGATACCTTGACACCAGGCACATCAGGTAATAAAATATAAGTTATATTTGGACCATGTATGTGACAAAAGATAACTAAATGATTGTTTTTATAACAAAAACCTTTTAACCTAATATTATAATGTTTGAGTTTGGATATAGGAGGTAATCTTTGAAACTATTAATTTGATTTAAAAAATTCTTTCATCAGTAAAAGCTACGTTATCACTCAGTGACTTAAGGCTATATTTTAGAGGAGCTTGATGTCATCGCTATACGTGTCACTAATCAAAGACTAGTAAAGCAACGTCAACCGTAGCCTGTCTTTGGATGGGTTTGTTTGTCTCGAGTTTCTCCGTGCTTTGGAGGGCACGTTAAGCCGTCTGTTCAGGCTGTTTTCATTAGATGACAGTCGTCAAGCCAAGTCAGTGGCCTTTGGGTGGGTTGAAAACACTGGCCTCCGCCAACCTGAAGTTGAGTAGTGTGGTGGGGTATGCTCTTATACCGCTTCGATTGAAAGGGTGACCCGTATCCTGGCAGTGGAATGAATATGGGATGATGTGGTGGTGGAAGCCGAGGAGATTATTACAATTTATTTCTTTTGGATATTCTAGGTTCAACATTTGGAACGAGTGTGCATGGCTTGCTGGTTGAAAGCTATCCAAACAGTACAAAGACAAGAATAACAAGATTATAGAAGAGATGTGGAAGAGCCTCCATTAGTTGTTGACAATATAATTAACATCCCCCCACCACCTCCCATGCCAGCGCCTCCAGTGGCGAATACAAAATTGAAGTATATGGAGACCCTATTGAACTTGAGCCAAATTACTAACTCGTTCGGGGTAGGATACAATCACGGCACACAAGTAGAAAAAATACTTATGTAAAAATTAATACAGATCCACCTGTTGCCAATACTCTTGCGGTTCTAGATGAATACTGCTGCAACTGTTTAGTAGGCAGACGTACTGTTGGGTGCTGTGCACATGTGATGTGTACAGTGTGGTTTTTGAGTTGGGCACGGCATCAGGATAGTGTTGAACCACCTGCATCTTTTTTAGATGATGTTTTAATAATAAGAGATATTTTAATGATGTTAATGATGAGGATTAAATGTTTATATAAATGATAAATCATGTATTTTTCCTGGCCCTAATCTCCAGCATAGTACACTAAGACCTCATCAAGCTTGACACTGCAGTTTAACTATAGTTCCTACTATGTGTAGCATAAGAATGGTAAAAACATCAACGGGCTTGATCAGGTCTTAGCTGTATTTATCTACCCCTCTTATTTTGCTAATAATTCTAACGCACAAACAAAGAATATGTACACTATGTTGAGTGCTAAGCAAGTATACGGCCCGTTTGATGAAAAGCGATTACCGTAGCCCATAGCATACCATGCAATTTATGCAGTATCGCCCGCGTGCTGGCACTGCCGCTGCTAATGCAGCATGTTTACACCTATATATTTTTACTATGTCGGGTGCTAAGCAAGTATACGGCCCGTTTGATGAAAAGCGATTACCGTAGCCCATAGTGTGCAATATAAGCAGTATCGCCCGCGCGCTGGCACTGTCGCTGCTAATGCAGCATCTTCCTCACGTGCAGGAACAAGCCATTCTCAAGTGTATTGTAATTTGGCTGCGGGCGGTATTATGTGAAGGAAGGTTTTTTTCCCAGTCGGGCTCGATATGACCTGTCTACTTCGCCAAAGCCTCGTTTGATTATCTGTAAGGCACCACGCACAAGTTACGTTGGCTTTGGCACTGAAAATGAAGATAAAAATAATAGTACTTGAACCCAAGTACAGACTTATTTCGTCATTTTTTATTTAGATTAGGTACATAACCTCAAATATTTTAATTTCGTATTTCACGTAAATCCGGTTAAATAACTTAAAGATAAGAATACCACTGTAATCTATGAAGTTTAAGGAACAAAATGACGTAAGTTTCATTCGTATACATTAATATTGGGTAGGGGCCCAAGCTCCATACAAAAAAAAATTGTCTCCTTTAATAATGATACTACGGAACCCTCGGTGGGCGAGTAGGACTCGCACTTGTCCGGTTTTTTTTTTTTATACTACGCCGGGTGGCAGACAAGCATACGGCCCGCCTGATGTGAAGCGGTTACCGTAGCCATATTAACGGTCGCGCAATATAAAATATCGCTCGCGTGCCGCCACCCCCGCTGCCAATGCAGCATCTCCTTCCTTTCTGGTGACCTCACTCACTCGCAGGAACACAACACCTCTCAAGGGAATTGTTATTTGACTGCGGTATTCTGTGAGGTGGAGGTACATTCCCCAGTCGCGTAGCTTACAATTACGCTCCCTACCTCTCTTTTCGCCATAGCTTCGTTTGTCAGTCAGCAGGGAGCACCGCGTGCAGGTGAAGTCGGCTTTGGTTCAAAGATGTTGATGAACTACTTATACCCCAAGACATTTTGTCTTTATGCACACCCCGGCCAGTCGGTACAAATGTCGCGTCATGTTTTTACACAACAACATATGCAAATACGTCAGTGTAGAGCGTGAAGAAGCGTGTGTGCGCGCGGCGTACCAGATTCGTCTCAGAGGGGAGGTGAGGTCGACACGAGAGAGCGGCAGGGAGTGGTCATACTGTACATAGTTCCATTACTTATACTGTGCTCTTGGTTAACTATATTGGTCACAAAAAAAAACAGAAAAAGGCGGACTTGAAATATAACATCATTAAATAAATAAATATTTCTGGACAATTTACACAGCGCCATCTAGTCCCAAATTAAGCGCAAAGCTTGTGTTATGGGTACTAGACAACTGATAAATGTACTAAAATACATTTTTTTTATAAATACATACTTATAATACATAGAAAACACCCAGACCAAGACATGTTCATGCACACAAATGTTTGTCTTGTGCGGGAATCGAACCCGCGACCTCGGAGTCAAAGTGACCATTCCTAACCATTCGACCACCGAGCTCGTCAAATTTAAACAATGCTTTTATTTATGTGTATACAGTACATAATTAGATAGGTAATACATAAATATTTAATAGAAAGTTAAAAGAATTCACAGACACCACGGAGAAAATAAAATATAAAATAACTAGCTGTGCCCGCGACTTCGTCCGCGTGGAATAGTGTCTTTGGGCAGCATTTTTAAATATTTCGGCTAATTATTTTACAAATAAGACACATACGTATTATTACTTATATGAGTTGCAGTGTGCCATCTAGTGCTTATATAGCTCTTTTGTGGAACATTGAACATTCATCCCAACCAACAGCTTACACAGCTGCAACTTTCTTCCGCGCTCACTGCTTTTGCTAATGTTACATACCGGCATGTCCTCATCAGCTAAGTTCAATGGTAGTTTTAGAACCGAGTGCGCTATACCCCTATAACTATTTACACTTTATTTTGCTTTTAACCGTAAACACAGAAAACAAAACTTCTTATTATGAAAATAACTTATTTAAGTATTTTATTTAATTGTATAAAAACCTATTTAAAAAAAATTATAAACCCAAATGAATTAAATTTAACTAATTTTATTGACCCAAATAAACAAAATCTCTATACTAAGTATAACTTTTTACACTTGTACTTAAGAACTTGTTTTTATGAACCATTTGTAACCGATTCCTAGAAATCCCTTTCGGATATTGCGACTTCTGACTGAGTCGGCATGCAAAGGCATAAAGACTCATTCATAAAACTATTAAGCTTTCTTATCTTTTGTTTACATTCACAGATGGTCAAATGCTTTGTTTGTACAATGCTCAAAAAAGTACTGTTTATTTGGTGAGGGCAATTAACTTACCGTTCTTAGGTACCTGCCTAGCATACAAATGTGCAACAAAAAAAAATGACGTAATAACATCTAATTAAACTCGAAAGTAATCTACTTTTAACGAATGAAATAAATAAAACAATGACCCAACTAAAGAAAAAAATATTTAATAACTTATCTACTAAAGTAAGCAAATCGAATTGTAAACAATGTGCAGTGAATAATAATGCATTTGTAGCGGAAAAAATAATAATTGTCACGTGTCTGCACGTTTGGGCAAGCCCACTTGGGCATATTTTTTCTGTGCCGTAACGCCGCGTAACGATCCCCGGCCCGCTCCCTGACCCCCGCGTGGCAGCTTTCAATGTGTACGGGTGGTGTACGGCGTTGAGATAGGCAAAATGCCTGGCATTTACAATAAGTGCCCAGTAAGAACCTGTAAATGCCCAATAAATGCCTAGTTTTGGGCATAAATAGGGAATTTATAACTATTTTTTGGACATTTATTGTAAATGCCCGGCATTTTGCCCATCTCTAGTACGGCGCGATGCTTGGCAAGTTTTTTACTCGCGTTAATTTCAGTTTCTCATTTTGTAATGACTGCGTAAATGTTATCTACATCAGGATAGCACTAATATTTTGTCTCTTGGCAAACAAACTTATAAAACATTCATTTATACCTTACATATTTCCATAGAAACTTTCATCCCCTATTCCCTATTGTTATTTTACCCCCGTGTGGGTAAAACTTTTACAAACTTTGAATGTCATATTTATTTATATCGAATCAACAGCCTAAAAAATAAGTTTCAAGCTTCTAGCTCTAAAAATAACGATATTTCCATACAATCTTTCACCCCCCCTTTTAACCCCTTACAACCCTT
Source organism: Hypsopygia costalis (assembly GCA_937001555.2). Taxonomy (NCBI): domain Eukaryota; kingdom Metazoa; phylum Arthropoda; class Insecta; order Lepidoptera; family Pyralidae; genus Hypsopygia; species Hypsopygia costalis. The sequence continues at coordinate 20,617,587 of OW443347.2, forward strand.
TTTTTGCATTAAAAAGTAGCCTATGTCCTTCCTCAGGCTCTAAACTATCTGTGTACCAAATTTCATTTAAATCGGTTCAGTAGTTTTGCCGTGAAAGCAGGACAGACAGACAGACAGACAGACAGACAGAGTTACTTTCGCATTTATAATATTAGTAAGGATTAGTAAGGATATCGAATCAACAGCCTAAAAAATAAGTTTCAAGCTTCTAGCTCTAAAAATAACGATATTTCCATACAATCTTTCACCCCCCCTTTTAACCCCTTACAACCCTTTTTTTGCATTAAAAAGTAGCCTATGTCCTTCCTCAGGCTCTAAACTATCTGTGTACCAAATTTCATTTAAATCGGTTCAGTAGTTTTGCCGTGAAAGCAGGACAGACAGACAGACAGACAGACAGACAGAGTTACTTTCGCATTTATAATATTAGTAAGGATTAGTAAGGATATCGAATCAACAGCCTAAAAAATAAGTTTCAAGCTTCTAGCTCTAAAAATAACGATATTTCCATACAATCTTTCACCCCCCCTTTTAACCCCTTACAACCCTTTTTTTGCATTAAAAAGTAGCCTATGTCCTTCCTCAGGCTCTAAACTATCTGTGTACCAAATTTCATTTAAATCGGTTCAGTAGTTTTGCCGTGAAAGCAGGACAGACAGACAGACAGACAGACAGAGTTACTTTCGCATTTATAATATTAGTAAGGATATATAGTAAGGAAGTAAGGAAGTAAGGAAGTAAGGAAGTAAGGATATCGAATCAACAGCCTAAAAAATAAGTTTCAAGCTTCTAGCTCTAAAAATAACGATATTTCCATACAATCTTTCACCCCCCCCTTTTAACCCCTTACAACCCTTTTTTTGCATTAAAAAGTAGCCTATGTCCTTCCTCAGGCTCTAAACTATCTGTGTACCAAATTTCATTTAAATCGGTTCAGTAGTTTTGCCGTGAAAGCAGGACAGACAGACAGACAGACAGACAGAGTTACTTTCGCATTTATAATATTAGTAAGGATATCGAATCAACAGCCTAAAAAATAAGTTTCAAGCTTCTAGCTCTAAAAATAACGATATTTCCATACAATCTTTCACCCCCCCTTTTAACCCCTTACAACCCTTTTTTTGCATTAAAAAGTAGCCTATGTCCTTCCTCAGGCTCTAAACTATCTGTGTACCAAATTTCATTTAAATCGGTTCAGTAGTTTTGCCGTGAAAGCAGGACAGACAGACAGACAGACAGACAGACAGAGTTACTTTCGCATTTATAATATTAGTAAGGATAGCTTGTAAATAGTACAAAATACAAAGTAATTTCCTACCATCAATATTATCCATGAAATAAAAACCAAAAAAAGGCGCGAAGTCGTGTCAACTTTGACAAGTAATTGACAAGATTAAAAGTAATATTTTCCCTTTTGAGAGGCAAAGAGATCGACATCAATACAGCCTAGTTTGACGTTTATTGGAATTCAATAGGGATGCCTTTGTGGTTGTTTTTGTCAATTTATTTTTTTGTTGGCGACATTTTCGATGGAAAGAATGTTAATAAAATTTTGGAAATCTAGGACGAAGAAAACAAAATGCAAAATTGACATTATTGAAATCGACACCTTATATTAAATACCATACCTTACCATAGGAATTGGCCGTGTGGTTTCCGGCAGACTAGAATAGAATCACTCCGTCTCTTCCCGTGGATGTCGTACAAAGCGACTAAGGGAAACACATTATAAAACATCGATCAGGCCTCCCCAACCCGTCTGGCCAGCGTGGGGAGTGTAGGCCAAATCCTCCTTCCGTCTAGGACGGACGAGAGAGGGTCGTGCTCCTGTAGTGGAGACTAAAATGACCTGATGATGAGGAATAGGCTTGTTAACTTCAGTAATCATCCCCTTATATTATGCGATTTTTACGCCAAATTGGTTGGATTTCTTCTTTTTTTTTAATACTACGTCGGGTCACAGACAAGCATACGGCCCGCCTGATGTGAAGCGGTTACCGTAGCCATATTAACGCTCGCGACGTAAAATATCGCTCGCGCGCCGCCACCACCGCTGCCAACGCAGCATCTCCTTCCTTTCTGGTGACCTCACTCACTCGCAGGAATACAACAGCCCTCAAGGGAACCGTTATTTGGCTTGTGCGGTGATCGAACCCGCGAACTCGGAGTCAAAGTGCCAATTTTTTTTTATACTACTATATTATTATAGTAGTATAAAAAAAATGGCACTTTGACTCCTATGTATTCTGTGAGGTGGAGGTACATTCCCTAGTCGGGTAGCTTACAATTACGCTCCCTACCTCTCTTATTGCCAGAGCTTCGTTTGTCAGTCAGCAGGGTGCACCGCGTGCAGGTGAAGTTGGCTTTGATTCAAAGATGTTCATAAACTACTTACACCCCAAAAACTCCAGGCTATTAACTTGGTTGGATTTATTCTGCATAACAGTGTCCAAATTTAATCATGAATTTTAAACAGAGACCTTGTAGTATTTGTGTATTTTAACATCCTGTGATAAACATCGCCATTTGGCTTACAATTTGCAAACAATAGCAAATCCGTTTTAAGCTAAATAAAAAAAATATTATATACTTATACACATGGCTTTCGCCGCCTAATAGTAAACCACAGCCGAACCCTGGCCGCTCCATACAAAAATCGCGCGTTTGCATGTAGTTAACCGAATGACATTTGTACACGTGCTTTTGTGTGCGTAATGTGCCCAAGGGCTGACACATTAATCAATTTATTTGACGGGAGTATCATAGCACAGTACCACACAGTGCCACAGTCTTAAGATTACATACAGTCAGATGACTTATGTACTTGCGCGGAGCAACGATGGGGGGGGGGGGGGGGGGTGGACGCGGGGAAACGAGCGGCAGAGCCGGCGAGCGCAATGTCCGTTAGTTTGCGCTCTCTAATCGGAAGGGATGTATCTTAAAGTAACTTTCATATAAAGAAAGGGTGTAAGTGGTACTCGTAAAGAATTATTCACGTTCATATGAACTGGAAGTGAGTTTAATGCAACATTTTTGAATTTAATGTTTTCAAAAATGTTGAGTTTAAAACACGGCCCTATATGTTGTCCGTTAAAGTTTCCACTGAAATTGTATATTCGTATGAGAATCTATTATAATTATAGTAAAATTTAATATCAGAACTCTAAAAATATCAAAAGTAAAATTAATAGAAAATATGTATCGGTTACGCATTTATGATTTTTTTAATGATGATGACTAAATAATTTTAGGGTTCCGTAGCCAAATGGCAAGAAACGGAACCCTTATGGATTCGTCATGTCTGTCCGTATGTCACAGCCACATTTTTCCGAAACTATAAGAACTATACTGTTGAAACTTGGTAAGTAGATGTATTCTGTGAACCGCATTAAGATTTTCACAACAAAAATAGAAAAAAATAAACAATAAGTTTTGGGGGTTCCCTATACCTAGAATTGAAACTATTTTTTTTTTCATGAAACCAATACTTGTGGGGTATGGATAGGTGTTCAAAAATGATGATGAGGTTTCTAATATTATTTTTTTTCTAAACTGAATAGCTTGCGCGAGAGACACTTCCATAGTGGTAAAATGTATGTGTGGGGGACACATGACCCCCGCCCCCCTAAAATAATAGAATGATAAAACTAAAAAAATATAATGATCTACATTACCATGCAAACTTTCACCGAAAATTGGTTTGTAACGAGATCTAGTAAATAGTATTTTTTTAATACGTCATTAATCGTAACTTTTATATTATGTTACTTGCTGCTACGGACCCTTCATGGGCGGGTTCGACTCGCACTTGGCCCCTTTTTTTGTCTTTTAAATTAAATAATTGAGTACATAGTTGTAAAAAATTTGAGTAGTTTTTGTTTTGTCAACCCTGACTCTTGATCAAGTCTCTGGCCGTAGGTATACACAGTGGCGGCACGCATTCAAGAACAAAGGAGTCATATTACTGGTAGGACACCTCTTAATACTGTGACAGTACGAATAATAGTACTAAACAGTATGGCCACTTCCTGCCTCGCTCTCGTGTCAACCTCACCTCCCCTTTGAGACTGATCAGCCCCCTTACCACCAACTCTTATCGCGCAATAACTGAATAGAATGCTTATTCATACCACTGAATAATCGACTCTATTCAATTTGAAATAGAGTCGCTTATTTTTTTTTATACTACGTCGGGTGGCAGACAAGCATACGGCCCGTCTATGTGAAGCTGTTACCGTAGCCATATTAACGCTCGCAACATAAAATATCGCTCGCGCGCCGCAACACGCAACACAACAACCCTCAAGGGAATTGTTATTTGGCTGCGGTATTCTGTGAGGTGGAGGTACATTCCCCAGTCGGGTAGCTTACAATTACGCTCCCTACCTCTCTTTTCGCCAGAGCTTCGTTTGTCAGTCATCAGGGTGCACCGCGTGCAGGTGAAGTTGGCTTTGGTTCAAAGATGTTGATGAACCACTTACACCCCAAACCTTATTCATTGGTATGAATAAGCATTCTATTCTGTTATTGAATCGCAATAAGAGTTGGAGTTCGTATGGTGCCGCACGCACACACGCATATTCACGCTCTGCACAGACGTCATTATTTATATGTTACTAGCGGCCCGACCACGCTTCGCTGTGGCTCAATCTTTTCGTTTCCATCCATTTCCTTAGAGATGGCGCTGTATGTGAAAAAAGATTTTCCCGCTTTTCTTTTCAAATTTTTCCAGAATTTTCTTTGCTATAAACCTCACGGTGCCCGAGACCTTTCCAACGAATGCAAAACCGTGGAAATCGGTTCGTGCGTTCCGGAGTTATAGCGTCAGGAAGGAAAACCCGACTTATTTTTATATAGTAGATGGGTATCAAATGGTAGAAACCTCATGGACAAAGTTGTACCAGCTATTACTCAATATTACGCTCTGAATATAACCTGACATTATTGAAATGACAGCAAAAATGTACAACAATGTAACGAGATAACCGGATGTTTGAAATTGGTCGGCGTGTTTAATTCCTGACACCTTTTGTTAGTCAATGATGTCGCTCCAGTTTCGATGAGATTAAATAAAAAAGCCAAATATAATTACGAATGGAAGCATTTTTGACTTGAATTCGTCTTTAAAATTACTTCCACGGGGAGGCAATTAAAAAAAAACCGGCCAAGTGCGAGTCGCACTCGCGCACCAAGGTTTCCGTACCAATATTTATAAAAACGGCAAAAAAATCTTGTCTGTTGTATGGGAGCCCCCCTTAAATATTTGTTTTATTTTAATTTAATCATTCTTTTTTAAAGTGAATATATAACTAAATATTCTGTGAATATTTCAAGCGTCTACCTGTTCCCGTTATCAATATCGAGCTTAACGAGCAATAAAATCACGTTTGTTGTATGGGAGCTCCCTTAAGTATTTATTTTGTTTTTTAGTATTTGTTGTTATAGCGGCAACAGAAATACATCATCTGTGAAAATTTCAACTGTCTAACTGTCACGGTTCATGAGATACAGCCTGGTGACAGACGGACGGACGGACGGACAGCGAAGTAATAGGGTCCCGTTTTACCCTTTGGGTACGGGACCCTAAAAACGAATGATAACAAAATCGGGGGATACAGTTTGGTGTTGCAGCTACAAATCTATCATCTCCATTCAAAATTCAATCACACCACTGGATAGATGAAGGCTCAAAGAATTTATTACGATAAGTAAGGACTATGGAACATCGTGTGGGGGAGGGGAAGCGCTGCCATTTTGAGATAATTTTAGTGGTTATACCGTATTCACGTACAACACATGACTCAGCCATACCCCATTTTTAGGGTTCCGTACCCAAAGGGTAAAACGGACCCTATTACTGAGACTCCGCTGTCCGTCCGTACGTACCTACGTCCGTCTGTCACCAGGATGTATCCCATGAACCGTGATATTAAGACAGTCAAAATTTTCACAGTTAGTGTATTTCTGTTGCCGCTAAAACAACAAATACTGAAAAACAGAATAAAATAGATATTTAAGGGGGCTCCCATACAACAAACGTGATATTTTTTGCTTGATATTGATAACGGCAATAGGTAAACGCTTGAAATATTCACAGAATATTTAGTTACTAGCAAAGTACCCGTGCTTCGCTACGGGAACACTCCTGATTTGCATCTATTTTTGTTTCGTATTGACCATTATCGCAAACATACACCATTTAGGTTAAGACGTCCCGGTAAACAATATTTTTGGCATTCACACCAGGAGCCAAAATTGCAATGCTTCCAGGAGAACTTACTCCTGAGCAAACTACATACAACTGATCATGAGAGAAGCAGTCCTGTCTCAAGTCAACCCCAGCGACCTTTAGAGACTGCCCCTGAGCTTTGTTAATGGTCATAGCGAAACACCTTTATGGGAATTTGAAGTGAAGTCTCTTAAATTGAACTGGGTGGTCTTATGGAATAATGGGAATGCGGGTTATCAAGAGAGATTCCTCAACAGCGCATCCTTTACTGTCCTCACTCAACAACTCATCGTTCCAGTTGTTTAATACGTGAACAATGGTGGCACGAACCTCCTGATGATACACCTCCGTTCCATGCAAGTGGTAGGAGATGGAGCGGAACAGGCCAGCTCCATCACCTTCCAAAGCGATAATGGTATGGGGCATCATCACACCTTCCACAAATATAAATTTAGTGAATCTTGACCTCAATGTTTGAAAAATACCGAAATTTTTATATTAAGTAGGTATATCCCATAAAGTCGGTACTTAGAATAGGTTTTTCAATTAGTTTTCGACACCAGATGTAGCTTCATTTGAAGGACGCAGTTTTTTTTACGTCCTACGCGCGCGATTGATTACCTCCGGGGGTAACTACTGGAATGAGGTGAGCGATAAACCGTCATGGATAACCCCATGGTATGAAATAATCTGTCGTATATACCATTTCCTTAATAACGAAACCATAGCGCGCTGTACAAATGCTAGGTATAGCGCCATCTAGTGATAAGTTAATTCAAATATAAATATAACATTTTTTGACATTTCTTGGCTGGGCGCTGGTCAAAATATATTAAATAAAAAGAAGTTAATCAGTTACCCATAAACATCCCCTTTTTTTATAAACAACTATTCCACCAAGTCTCAAAATCGTAGGTGAATCGTTTTCCAAGAGGGTTTTTTTTTCAATCCCCTATTTTAACCTCTTAGGAGAGAAATTTCGGAAAATCCCGTCTTAGTGCGCGCTTACATTGTATAAGGAACACATATCCAAAGTTTCAGGTTTCTAGCTTCAGGGGTCTGGGCTGTGCGTTGATTAGTGAGTCAGTCAGTCAAGTCAGTGAGGACAAAGCCTTTTACTATCTAGCTTTTGCCTGCGGCTTCGCTCGCGTGAAGTTCGCGCTTTTTAGATTATCCAAGTCAAGTCTAACACGCAATGCAACCTTCATGTAGCACCTATAATTGTACTAAATACGGATGCAAGAACTTTCCAGATAACTACTACTACACCCGTCCCGTCCTCGCCGCGCCGGCCGCCCGCGATATTATAAGCACTGATTGACGCCAAATACAAATTTAAAAACCTATTAGGATAACACTTCAGTCAACACACAAGTCTCATTCCATCGGCTTAAAAAAGTTAAATCAAAGTTTAAAAAAATTACATGACTGACTGACTCACTAATCAACGCACAGCCCAAGTCAGGTCACGTTAGCCACGTTGAATTTGAAAATCGTTGTTGTTTTCGTAATCAGCGACCCGATAAAATATAAAAACAATAATATCCTTCATGATTTTCAGAGTTTTTGACCCCATTTTACTGCTTGGTTTTGGGTTGAATTTCGAAAAATTCTGAAACATGTGTTCACTCATTTATCTATAGTCAAACTAATCTCGTTTCCCTACACAAATTTTGGACCTCCGTTTCACCCTTTTAGGGGAAAAATTTGAAAAATTCTTTTAAGTTATTTCGTGTCCATTAAGTTATATTTTCAAATCGATGCGATTTTCGTAATTGACGTCCCAGAAAACCATAGAATCAACACCCATATTGATATTATGACATTTCAACCCCATCGCACCCCCATATGATGATGATGATGAGGGGGGGGGGGATTTTATGTCACGTCGGCTATGTTGGATTATAAAATAGTTGTTGTTTTCGTAATCAGCGACCCGATAAACCATTAAAACAATATCCATGACGATTTTCAGACTTTTTCACTCCATTTTACCCCTTTAGGGGTTGAATTTTGAAAAATCCTGAAACACGTGTTTACTCATTTATCTATAGAAGTACTCGTGTAAAGTTTCGGATAAAATAGTCCAAGTAATTTTGTTTCCCCATACAAACTTTGGACCCCCGTTTCACCCCCTTAGGGGATGAATTTTGAAAAATCCTTTCTTAGTGCACCCCTAGACGTCATAAGGAACCTACTTGCCAAATTTGGAATCTCTAGACCCAGCGGTTTGGGCTGTGCGTTGATTAGTCAGTCAGTCAGTCAGTCAGTCAGTCAGTGAGGACAAAGCCTTTTATTATTATAGATATAGTATTCACTTTAAAAATAAATAATTAAAATAAATTTATTTATTTATTTATTTATTTATTTATCTTAGCTTAAGTCTACCATTACAGCATCACACCAATACGATAGAAAAGCACTCATTATACAATATTATAAATTACAACATAAAATACATAATGCAATCTTTGTGAATTCGTTCAAAGAACAAGAAAAAAGGTCTGTTCTCTCGGCCATTTGGTTGAGGGTGCGTAGTGTGCGCGTCAGCGGAGCATTGCGCTGTAGCTCAGTTCGAGCTCTGGGCACATACAGTAACGGTGGCCGGCGGCGGCGCCCTACGTATCCATCGGGAACACATACCCTCACCAAACTAAGCAATTCTGGGTTGTCATTTTTTCCACGAATTAACCCAAAAATGTACACAGCTAGAGCTAAGTCTCGTCGCACCCGCAACTCAGTATATCCCACCATACCCAGAACAAATAGGGTGGGATACATTAAAGGATAATACGGATAGACACCATAGAGCCTCATATATAAATATCTTGTAAATTTGTTCTGGATACGTTCCAGCATGACACTATATTTAGTTTCATGCGGAGCCCAAATGACTGCATTACATTCAAGGTGACTTCGAACTAAAGCATTATATAAGGATACAATCGCTTTGATATTTGTGAAGCCATGCACTCTACGGAGAATGAACCCTAAGTTTCTAAAAGCCTTTTTAGCGATGCAATTAATGTGTTTCTTAAATGACAGATCGGTTGTAAAGTTAACCCCTAAGTCTTTCACCTCCGTCACTCGTTTCATGGTAACTTCTCCTATGTTATAATCAAATATCAACGGTCTATGTTTTTTTGTGAAAGTGATCGTGACACATTTGGATGCGTTAAACTGGAGTCCATTCTCGTGAGCCCACAAAACCACTCGGTTAATATCCCCTTGCAAACGCTCACAATCCGCCGCAGTATTGATACTGAGGGATAACTTTAGATCGTCCGCAAACAACAGACAGTCGGAGTACTGGATGACTTTAGGTAAATCGTTAATTACTATGAGAAATTCGAGTGGCCCTACGTTACTACCCTGACTCACACCTGATCTAACAAAATATGGCAAAGACCGATGTCCAGCATAGTCTACATACTGCTGTCTATCCCGCATGTAACTGGCTAAGAATTTTAACAGTTGGGGAGTACATCCAACACCAGCCAACTTCCTTAAAAGCACATCGTTGTCCACAACATCGAAGGCTTTGCGGAAGTCAAAATACGCGACGTCTACCTGCCCCCCCTCGTCTACAATTGGTACGATTCGAGCCATATGAATCAGTAAGTTGCTTGTCGTACTACGCCCCGGCCTGAATCCATGCTGTTCGTCACAAAGTTGAGGTCTTACTTGCTCTAAAATACTCTTTTGTATAGCCGAGTCAAATACTTTGGCCGGAGTAGATAACACTGCCACTGGCCTAAACTGATCTATATTGTGACAAGAACCTGCTTTTGGGACTGGAACCACACGAGTCAGTTGCCACGCCTCCGGAGACGTTTCCATTTTTAAACAGCTGTTATACATGTGTAACAACGGTTCCGCGAGTACAGACCGACAGTCCTTAAACAAGAAGGCCGGGATTCCATCTGGTCCGGCGGAACGCTTCGGTTTAAGTCTAACCAACGCCTGGGAAACATCGGCCATATGTAGTTCACCTAGATGTATTCGCGCCGATTCATTTTTTCCCGCCGCCTCCAACACAGCGGTGTTAACATTTAACTCTGGTTGGACTGTGCTATACACTGAATGAAAGTAGCTTGCAAGTTCCGTACAACATTGCTCGTCTGTCAATTCTAAACCATTCTTAAAAATTTTTTGGGATGACGATTTACCCTTCTTAGAATTTACGTATTTCCAAAAAGATCTCGGATCATCTAATAAATGGTTTTGAACCCGATCCCGGTATTGCACCTCCGCTATTGTAATCATACGCTTTACAGTAGACCTACACCGTGCAAATTCATCATAATCTATTTGCGACTTACTTTGTTTATATCGCTTATGAAGTGAGGCCTTACGTTTAATGTCGCGAATTAATTCCGGCGTGTACCACTCAGGGTAATGGTACCTCAAGTTTACACGCTTTCCTCTTTTAATCGGAACACAGTCATTAAAAATATTATTCAAATTATCATAAAATAAATTAAAAATAGACGCAATATCATTTAACTCATAAATCGGACCCCAGTCAATAGCAGCTATTCGTGAATACAATAATGGAAAATTAGCCTTAGTGAAGTTCCACTGGCGTATTGAATTATTACTAACCTGGTGTGGTAAGGCCGCCTTCGCCACGGCCCGCCCCGTCACCGTCACGGATATATCCAGAGGGGGATGTTGCGCGTCTATCGGTACCAACGGCTCACTCGCGACGCACACGCCAACACCCTCCAACGACGTTAACACCAAATCAAGTTGACGACCATTGCAGTTAGGTATCTTATTTCTTTGAACGAACCCACAATATGTTTTAAAATACTCATAATAATTGAGAATATTAACACAACATGAATATAGATTAAAATCTCCAATTACAATTACTTCATTAAATTTAACACAATATTGTTCTATTATTTTAAATAATAACATGTATTCATTCTCATTACCGTGCGGCGGAATGTAAACAACACAACATAGACACAAATATCTACCGCGTTGGTATACCTGAGCACAAACGATCTCGAACGATTGCTTATCAATGTTTACGTTGTCCGGTATTGGAACGCTCCGTAGCTCATGACGCGGTGTGGCCACGAGAAGCGCGCCGCCCTGCTTTCGGCCGTCTGTTCTATCACAACGTAATATTTTATATCCTGGAAGAATCAGTTCCGCATCATATACTGAATCATTACACCCAGTCTCGGTTATTGTGTGCCTTATTTCGGCACTGCCCAGGTCTCAGATCTTGATTTTAACTAGACAAAAAATTAGTCGTTAATTTGTCGAAATTTGTCGCCCAAAGCAAAAAATTTGTCGGGGTCCCGTTAAAGAGTCATAAGGTTTTTTTTTGTGGCAGTGCCGAAATAAGCTTATTTCGGCACTGCCCACTCGGGATCTATTAAACTACAAAACATAGCGAACATATGATTTTCCCCAGAATTAGTCGTCAATTTGTCGAATTCAGAAACCAAGTATCAGAATTAGTCGACGTCCCGTTAAAAAGTTATAAGTATTTCTTTGTGGCAGTGCCGAAATAAGCCTTATTTCGGCACTGCCCAAAAAAACTACACCACCTAGCGAAAATCTGATTTCACCCAGATGTTGCCTTGAATTTGTCGAAATTTGTCGGATATAAAACACAACTGGTCGACGCGTAATTAAAAAGTTACACGCATTTTAATAATTCGCGTTGTAGTCAGAGAGCCTAACGTAGGCAGAGTAGAATAACCCCACCCCATTCACATATGGCTATCGTAAAAAGCAACTAATGTAGTGCTAAAGAACACCTAAAGCATTCGTAGATCAGAAAACAGTTGCATGCATTGACAAACTTTGCCAGACTCTGAAAAAGGAAGGAAATGAAACGTTTACTGTTGCATTTTGTGCATGATATAATTTTGATGCAAGATCTCGGACTATATTTACTATGAGAATTATTAAAATGCGTGTAACTTTTTAATTACGCATCGACCAGTTGTGTTTTATATCCGACAAATTTCGACAAATTCAAGGCAACATCTGGGTGAAATCAGATTTTCGCTAGGTGGTGTAGTTTTTTTGGGCAGTGCCGAAATAAGGCTTATTTCGGCACTGCCACAAAGAAATACTTATAACTTTTTAACGGGAGGTCGACTAATTCTGATACTTGGTGTCTGAATTCGACAAATTGACGATTAATTCTGGGGAAAATCATATGTTCGCTATGTTTTGTAGTTTAATAGATCCCGAGTGGGCAGTGCCGAAATAAGCTTATTTCGGCACTGCCACAAAAAAAACCTTATAACTCTTTAACGGGACCCCGACAAATTTTTTGCTTTGGGCGACAAATTTCGACAAATTAACGACAAATTTTTTGTCTAGTTAAAATCAAGATCTGAGACCTGGGCAGTGCCGAAATAAGGCACACTCGGTTATTGCAAAAATGTCAGCAGTTGAAGATGCTATACCTGCACAGAACTTACCTAGTTTAGTTCGAAGACCCCTCACATTCTGGTAGTAAATGTCGATGATCTTACGAGGATGTTCGCGAGTTATTGTGTGGCCTACGAAAAAATATCCACTCGCTATATTCGACATTAATTGGCCAGACGTCTGGATGACATAATTGTTCATAAAATTGTTCTGGGACTCCAATCTTGAATGAAGCGTAGTCTCTCTCCGTTTTAGGCGTAATTTTCTCTATATGAACAGATACCTCTTGACCACAGATCTTCTTCACATATATCTCCATACTTTCTTTTGTGGTGTCCTTTTTCAACCGCCATACGTGCAAATATTTTTTCTTTTCTGTTCCCTGAATTTCTACTACCTTCGAACTTCCTCCTTTTCGAACTTCAGCATTAGAATATCTGCTCTTTCTTTTTGTCACTTGTATCCAGTCACCCTTTTTTTGTAATGCTATGCTCTCATCTACTTTTTTTTCGGGTTCCTTGTGGCTCATCTCCGAGCTGACCACAGGTGCTAATTTTGTTTGTGTTGTATTCGCCGGTTTAGTGGCCCCACCCGTACTTTTAGCAGATTCAACTACCCTCACACTGCTTTGTGATAAAAGTTTAGCAACTGATGTCGATTGTTTTTTCTCACTCAAACATCTTTCATCTTCTCTCTTCTTATCAGCTAAGCAGTCCTCAAGGTATTTATTTCTGTCTTGTAAAGATTTTACCATATTTTCAAGTAATTCAACCCTATTACTTTTTTCTTGGCCTACCGTCAGATTCTTACGTAGTTCTTGTAATTCGATCTCGGACTTAGTAAACCGATCTTGAAGCTGAACATAAGCATTCATCTGAACATCAAATCGAGAGTTCATCTCCGTTCTTAGTTCCCGCAATTCGTCCAGTAGCTTCGTGTCATTGTATGTTATCGACATGTCGGCTGGATTGAAACGAGCCCCGCGTTCGGTGTTTACATAATTCGGTGTAAAAGTTTTGTTCATCATACTCACATTGCCTCTAACGGGAGTATCCGAGTTATCACGTTTCGGGTTGTTGCAGGCACACTCAGGACAAATCCAATTAGTCTTGTATTCCTGGGTAAGTTTCTCAAACGCCTCCAAAGTTATTCCCAAGCACTTGAGGTGGTATAGCTTCATGCATTTTTCTTTAATAAATATTTAAATTAAATATTTCAGGGTGCTCCCATACAACAGACATTATTTTTTTGCAGTTTTTTATAGATAATGGCACGGAACCCTTTATGCGCGAGTCCGACTCGCACTTAACCGGGTTTTTTTTAGATTTATTTATCATTATTATGAACAGTTCATGGGCCTATCGAGTTATCAGTTCACTAAATTCAATATTGACAATTTGGTTGTCGTGTCCGGCTGTCTCTGTACAGCGAGAAGATTAGGTTGTGTATTTTAGACGATTCTAGGCACCCGCCCCGGCTTTGCCCGGGTTGGACTTTATGGGTTAACGCGGCGCACATCGGGTGGCAGACAAGCAAACGGCCGCCTGATGTGAAGCGGTTGCCGTAGCCATATTAAAGCTCCCTATATGAAATGTCGCTCGCCACTAGGGTTGCCAACTTTTTTTTACAAGAAAAACAGTATATTAAAAGCTTCGTAGCAAAACAAACAGTATAGTAAGGCCCAGCGCATGCGGAGCAGTACAATAAACAGTGCTATGGTCAAATGAAGTTTTTTTCAACAGTATTAAAGCATAGAAAACAGTATAATACTGTTTTTAACAGTATGGTTGGCAACCCTACTCGCCACCCCTGCTGCCTAAGTAGCAACTTCTTAATTTCTTTCTGGTGACCTCGCTCACTAGCTGGAGCACCCCTCAAGAGAATTGTTATTTGGCTGCAGTATTCTGTGAGGTACTTCCCCAAACAGACGATGTCCTGTGTTCTTAACAATGATTATTGAATTCCAATTGGTTTCGAGCAATCTGTCAAAAGACTGACAGTTTTGTCAACCGACATAAAGTTACAATAGAAAAGTTCGTCGTTCGGTTTTCCTATTTTTTTATATCGTAATCATCAGGTCATTTCAGTTTCCACTACAGGAGCACGACCCTCTCTCGTCCGTCACAGACAGAAGGAGGATTTGGTCTACAGTCCCCACGCTGGCCAGACGGGTTGGGAAGGCCTGATCGATGTTTTATAATATATTTCCCATAGTCGCCTTGTACGACATCCACGGGAAGAGCCGGAGTGATTCTATTCTAGTCTGCCGGAAACCGCACGGCCACTTAATATTTTTTTATATATGTGCATAGATTATTAGTATATAGAACTATATACATATAGCTATGTACCAAAAACATAACACTCCTTTGTCAGTCGAGTAAAAATATTTTATATCAAAAATTATAATCACCAGAACATAGTCAACTAAAATAACGCAGTAATTAATACTATACAAGGCTATAAATAAGTTCCGTGACGCGGCTACGTTTGTAGAACAAGCTATTATGGTAATTAGAAATATTTGTCACAATCTGATTCGAGCACGGCATTTTATGGAATGTCAAAGCATTTATTTTTTAGGGTTCCGTACACAAAGGATGAAACGGTTTCTATTACCGAGACTCCGCTGTTCTTCCGTTCGTCCGTCTGTCACCAGGCTGTATCTCCTGAACAGTGATAGTTAGACCGTTGAATTTTTTACAGATGATGTAATTTTTTTGCCGCTATAACAACAAATACTAAAAAACAGAATAAAATAAATATTTAAGGGGGCGCCCATACAACAAACGTGTTTTTATTTGCTCGTTTTTGCTCGCAATTGATAACGGTAATAGGTAGACGCTTGAAATACTCACATAATATTTAGTTTTTTATTTACTTTAAAAATAAATAATAAAACAAAAAAAAAAAAACAAATATTTAAGGGAGCTCCCGTACAACAAATGTGTTTTTTTTTTTGCCGTTTTTATAGATAATGGTTCGGAACCCTTCGTATCGAGTCCGACTCGCACTTAGCCGGTTTTTTATATATATGTATTTTTTTATAGAATGCCTGGTAGCGTACCAAGAATGCCGGCAGCATTACCTCGCTGAATAACAATGCTAATCTGAGCAAGATAATGGTCAACTCTCTGGTCGCTTGAAACCTCGACCAATATCCCGTATATCTCTTTAAAAAGAAAGTATATAGGGTATCATTTCGTACAATTTAATTAGTTTTGTGTTTCTTAACTAATAGGTTTGCCCGCAAAATAGATTTGTCACCAAAATGTAGTCACCAAACCACAATAAATCACCTAAAATCATGGAGATAGAGTCTTTTGTTTTTGTATGTATTATAATTTGTCAATTTGTTTTTAATTAAGCTTACTTGGCACCACATCATTCATCATCTAGGGCGAACAAACTCCGCGAAGCGGAGCTCCTATTTCCGATGATCAAGACACAAGAAAACCCTAACCTAACCAAAAATTAACTCAAATCTAACCAAAACATGATTTATTACATTGACCAAGTATTGGTAAGACTCGTCAGTGAATATGACGCCAATTTGACTTCGCCCCTATTAGCCATTTTTTCATTAAATTAAGGAGCTGATCTACTTATTAGGTGACAGATCTATTATTTTGATGATCAAACGAATTAAATGATACTAATAGTTTGTTAAGCTGATGATTTATATTTAGAGACAGTTTTGATTAAAATGATGACTAATATATTTCTTGGGGATAGATATTATTATTAGGGTACTGCAGATTAGTGACACATCTAAACTTAGGTGACAGAAAATATTGTTCCCAATAATATATTCCTGGACAAATTACACAGCTGACGAGCTCGGTGGCGTAGCGGTTAATGACGCGGCTTCGACACCAACGCTCGTGGGTTCGATTCCCACACGGGACAAACATTTGTGTGCATGAACATGTCTGTTTGTCTTGGTCTGGGTGTTTTCTATGTATCATAAGTAAGTATTTACAAAAAAAAGTGTATTTACGTATGTTTATCAGTTGTCTAGTACCCATAACACAAGCTTCGCTTACTTTGGGGCTAGATGGCGCTGTGTAATTTGTGTGACAATATTTATTATTTATTATATTATTATTATTATATCTAGTCCCAAATTAAGCGCAAAGCTTGTACTATGAGTACTAGACAACTGATTAATGTACTTAAATACATTTTTCTTGTAAATACTTACTTATAATACATAGAAAACACCCAGACAATCAAACATGTTCATCACACAAATATTTATCGAATCCACGATTCCGGAGACAAAGTCCCTCCCTTGTAAGGTGCTGTAAGATCGTGAAATCCTTCACACATAAATTAGAACCAAATTAACTCACCCAATTTAGATTACAATAGATAAATGATAAACACCTATAAATTATAAATTATTTTTGACGTATAATTATCACAGAGGTCGATTCCAAAGCGTAAAAGGGAACAGAGGGCTCACATTTGTATATTTTAAAAGTTTTTTTTATAGTGTTATTACTAAACTTTGTAGTATTACTAAAGTGGCAAACAAGCATACGGCCCGCCTGATGGAAAGCAGCTACCGTAGCCTATGAACGCCTGTAACACCAGGGCCATCACACGCGCGTTGCCGACCCTGTAAAAATCTCTTTAATTTTTGAGGATCGAATCAACGACCACCGAGGTAGTCAATATGATTTAAACTGTTATATTGTTTTTTGTACAATAAAGTTATTATGATAAACAAACAAACCATCAGACCACCCGTTTTTGACGAGTATTCGTCTTTAAAATAGCTTCCATAAGGAGGCAATTGAAAAAAAAACCGGACAACGAGTCGGACTCGCCCACCGAGGGTTCCGTACGTAGGATCATTATAAATAGTTCAGGAATCTAACCCCCTATTTTTTAAGATTTAATTACAAATGTATAGTTTTGAGATTTATTCCTGTACTTGTAGTCTATAACGATGTTACTTGACAAATTTCATAGTTCTAGGTCAACTGGAAGTACCCTATGAGTTTTGATTTCCTTGAGAATGTGTCGAAATATGTGTTTTTTGCTGAATAAACGGCCGTATCATTTTTTTACGTAAACTTAGCAGTTTGATTTTTTTACAACTTCATGGGACCGTAGACCTGAGTATACAGTTCAAATTTCAGCTTGATACCTCCACGCATTCTCGACATAGACAGACAGACAGACAGACTGACGGACAGACGGACATATTAACGAAAAAAAATTTTTTTAATTGCCTCCTTATGAAAGCAATTTTAAATACTTATTCACGTTAAAAATCTTATGTAGGTGTTCTTAGGAGATATAATGACTCTCCTAACCTGAACCACGTAATTGTCTGTCAAGTTTTAGTAAATTTAAAGTGCTATAGTGCTAACACCTATGCAAATAATACTCTGTTTTCGGCCCCAAATTGCAGAGGTGGTGTGAAACCTTGTGACTAATAAACTAACAAAAAACCAATTATGTATATGCTGTTAAAATTTCGTTTCCGACCGCAAAAATGGTGGGAAGCTGAACTGTACTTGTGTAATAAAATCTAGATTCATGATTGCGTTGAATAATGATAAAGTGTAGAAATACGTATTGTAAGTAACAGGGTTCGCCGATATATACCAACGGATATATATCATGATATATATCACGATATATATCAATTGATTTTTATCTTGATATATATCAATTGATTTTTTCCTGTCTTCTGAACTAAATTTTTTGGAGTTTACCCTGGCAATACGTAGCGAAAAACTACAATTCAGAATACTTTGGATTGCTTCCCAAAATTGCAACCTCATTTAAAGTTGGGGAAATCCCTTTTAACTTACCAGTACGGGCTAGCTTTTTATTGAAATTCAAACCTTAACTTCATATTGTATAAGGTTTATTTTACGAGGTAATAAAAACGAAGATTGTTATATATAGGTACCTAATTGTTTTTATAAGTGTTCATTAAAATGTGTTTTTTTTTATACTACGACGTCGGGTGGCAGACAAGCATACGGCCCACTTGATGTGAAGCGGTTACCGTAGCCATATTAACGTATGCAACATAATATATCACTTTGCGCCGCCACCCCCGCTGCCAACGCAGTGTGTCCTTCTTTTCTGGTGACCTCACTCAGTCGCAGTAACACAACAACCCTCAATGGAATTGTTATTTGGCTGCGGTATTCTGTGAGGTGGAGGTACATTCCCCAATCGGGTAGCTTACAATTACGCTCCCTACCTCTCTTTTCGCCAGAGCTTCGTTTGTCAGTCAGCAGGGTGCACCGCGTGCAGGTGAAGTTGGCTTTGGTTCAAAAATGTCGATAAACCCCAAAAAGGAATTAAATTACAAAATATAATAAGAAAAAAAAAATAATATCATTTTAAAATTAAAATTAACATCAATAAGCAATTATAATAATAAAATTAAAAATGAAATTAATAAAACGAATATGTCCTGAAATAAAAATCAAATAATAATAACGAAATCGACGAGCCGGTGTGGTGGAATGGTTAGCAATGGCCAGTTTGACTCCGAGGTTGCGGGTTCGATCCCCGCACAAGACAAATATTTGTGTGCAATAACATGTCTGTTATCTTGGTCTGGGTGTTTTCTATGTATTATATGTATGTATTTACAAAAGAAATGTATTTAAGTATAATATCAGTTATCTAGTACCCATAGTACAAGCTTTGCTTAGTTTGGGACTAGATGTCGTGTATAATTTGTCCAGGAATATTTATTTATAAATTCAAAATTAAACATATTCTTTAAAAAAGATTTGAAAGATGCATTTAATGTAATAGGGTTTTTGTTCGCATTTTATTTCTTCGGGAAGATAATTTAATATTTTCACGCACATTCACCCAGACTTGAATGTTTAACTTAACTAATATCCATTTGGCACGGTAAATGTAAATTGAAGTCGCAAGAACTGGCATGAAAAGAAATAAATAAAAATAAATGTGATTATAAACAGGTAAAACCGTTTCTACGTTTCATTCTCGGGTCATAAAATTATAATATTAAAGCAAATAGGTTCAAGTACCGCAAGCTGCTTTCTTATTTTGGAAATAATTCCATGATTTAACAAATTCAATCGACCGTATATGCAAATGAACCTTCTCTAACTTACTCTGTGCCCAAAGCGCAGCCTTGCGCGACTCCATTGGAAAATATATCATAAAAAAGGTATCTATTAATTCATTTGACTCCGAGATAAGGCGTAGGGCATAAATCTTGGTTAAATAGATACCAGTTGTGTAGTTATCGATAAATTAAGATTATGTAATTAGATAAGAACGTGGTCGATACTATCAAAGGCTTTACTTTGGTCGACGAAAATATTTTTTTGGAAGTGAAGAGTGTTTATTATTGTGTTAATGTTTTATACTGATTGTTTATGTTCTGTTTTAAAGGGTTTTATGTGATATAGATAGATTGATCTGTATTTCATGGATATTACAATACATATGTGAGTGGTTGACAAAAAGGGACCTGGAGGGATTGGAAAACGTTTTTTTTTTTTTTTTGAATTTTTGAATCTGTGGTCTTTTAGCTTTGTTTTAGTCTAACCAGAATATTTTTAGGTGTCGTAGTTTATTTTTTATATTTTGTGAGCCGAGGCAGTTTGGAAAATTTACAGTTACACGAAACTTCAAACGCGATTTACTCGAAATCAATTATTTTCCCTTGAGGTCCCTTTTTGGTCCACCACTCACATATTTTAAAAATGGAAATTTTACTTTGATCCTTACGCAGCTTTGCTGGCTGCTTATACTGTTTTTTTAAATGAGAGGGGGGGGGGGGGAGGGGACAACGAGCATGTGGGTCTTTTGATAGAAAGTAATCACCACCGCCCAAGGAGATCAGCAACACCAAGGGGTCGCCGATACATTGCCAGCCTATACTCCTTCCTTTCTTTCTGGTGACGACCACACTCACTCGCAGGAACACAACAACTCTCAAGGGAATTGTTATTTGGCTGCGGTATTCTGTGAGGTGGAGGTACGTCCCTCGGGCAAGTAAGTCGGGCAGCTTAAAAAATAATCTTTGCCCTGCCTCTCTTTTAGACCCTTCGTTTATCAGTCAGCAGAGTGCACGACATGTAGGTGAGATAGGCTTTGGGTCAAAGATGTTGATGAACGGCTTACACCTCTAAAAGTGTTGAAGTCCAATCCCCTTCCTCCTCGCCCTTCCCAGTCCCCTTGTAGTTCAATCGTGATGCTTCTTATTCTACGTCCTATTCTACATCAGTTGCCAAATAAACGGCCTGCTTAACGTAAAACGCTTAAGGCTAGTTCGCATTAGGCTAGTGTTTTAGATTAGTAGCTAGTAATTTAGTAACTTAAATACTCGTTTCTGCCCAAAAATCGTTCGCACTTTTCATTAGTACAGTTTACAAGTGAGTGGTGTTTTGCAAGATGAACAGCCTACAACGAAACAAAATATATAAAGTGATTAAGCTAATCATAACGGCTATTTGTGGATGTGGGAGAACTCTTTACTGTCCAAAAAAGATGCATTAGAGTCCTCGCTAAAAGCTCCCGACATCTATACACCTAACTTTCACAAACCTTATTTTGTTAAATATAAAATACTGTCCGTAACATCTCTATACATCCTAGAGATATGTAAATTTGTTAAAAAATATCCCGACTTCTTTACAAAAGCAGTCAATAGATCACGTAAAGTTAGAAAGCAGTTCAGACACAAGCTAATAAAACCAAAATCAAATCTTGCTATGCATAGTTCTAGCCCTAATTCGATGGCTGTCGAAATATTTAATAAATTGCCAAATAAAATAAAAGATATTGACCAAGGAGCAAGCTTCATTAAAAAATTAAAGACCTTACTGGTAGCCAAATGTTATTATACTCTTGACGAATTTTTAAATGATAAATTAGATGACATATAAAAACCGTTCCGTTCACTTCAGACTGTTGCCATACCCTTATAGGGTCATAATATGTAATAACTTAAAACTAACATGTATTTTAAGATCGACATGTACCTACATATTATATGCAGTAAAGATATTGAGTATTGAGTATTTTAGAAGAGGTCGATGAGGAAATTTGTGTGATTAATAAGAAGAAGCTATTGGTACGAATATGGGTCGACAGAAGAGATAAACTAGGAGCAACTAATTGTCTTCTGAAGGAATTAGCATTGGGAGCGAAACGACATGGATATTACTTGCTTCTAGACTAAAATACTTGTCTAATTCGAACTAGCCTTTAAAGTAGTCCATAAACCGCTTGCATAAGAATCTATTAAAATGATTTTTTAGAAAAAAAAACCGACTTCAGCTGGCAAGAGGGCAAATTTAAGGGTTTCCATCAATTTTTCTGGGATCCATTCACCAGACCCTGACTTGGTGAATACGGGACCACCTCATAATCATACCCTTTCAAATAAAAAAAACGAATTTGACCATACGTGCTTATAAAATTTAATAGTTTCCCTTGATTTCCCTGGAATCCCATCATCAGATCCTGACTTGGTGAATATGGGATTACCCTGCAATCATACCCTTTCAAATAAAAAAAGAATTTTGAAAATCGGTTCACAATTCGCGAAGATATCAAATAACATACATACAAAAAAAAAGTCAGTCGAATTGAGAACCTCCTCCTTTTTTGAAGTCGGTTAAAAATAAATTTAAGTCTCCTATTCAATTTATTAAAGCCGCTCACGCAGACTTGAAATTTTTGTCTCCCAACAAATTATTTCCAAAACATTTACCAAACCGCTTTAGACGGGGCTTGTCTCACCCTCTTGTTTTGCGTCTCATATCTGTAAATCCCACATTATTCTTTCCTTGGTCTGATTACTGGCGTGAGTATGAGATTTTAATTACTAACATTTGGTGGGGTGATATTTTAGATTAAATATCTTGTAACGACGTCACATTTTGCAGCGTCAGGCGCCCGCGTTGTGGCCGAGTACCGCACAGGCAGTAGTCCCTGTGCCGTCACAAAGTTAAGACATTTCGTGCGCTATTTCACTTGTAATTTGTAACTGTTTATCTAGACTCTAATAAACTCTTCTAACTACTTAAGTGTTGAATATCATTTATCACTTCCACGTCACCTGCACAACAGAGAGAGACACAGAGACATACTCAACAATCTAAAGTGTTTACCGATACCTACTTCAGATTCCAATTGCAGCAGGCCGTAGCCAGAGGAAGATTTGGAACACCTAGCCACCTTAGGCACTGTAGTATTATCCGTCCCCAAGAAATCAGTCATTGCCTGAATAATTAGCTGAGAACACCTAATTGTTTAAGCATTACCACAATAGGCCTGTGAACCATTTTTTTTTTTCGATTTGTTATTTAAATACGTCACAATAATATAACTATAGGTGAAAGAATTACTTCGATATCATAAAAACTTTTCATCATAATAACTTGAAGATCACAATTTTGGACTATCCCGAAAACGTTCCATACAAACGGCTACCAGTATTATGACGTCACGATACGCTATTTTATATGCAATAAATCAGAAATTTGGACGGCAGCTATGTTAAATATTGCGTTTATGTAGCTAGTGCCGTAACAAAACTTAATATTTTTTATTGTTTCTACAATGGTAATATTTATTTTTTATAATTTCATACTTTTAAAATGGACTTTCCCACCAAACTTTGTTCACCATAAAACACGTCAGACATAAATTATTAAAATTTTGAGATAGCAGATCGTTCTAGTTTTATGTATTTTACGTTACTGATACAGAGTTTTTATAATTTTAGATCTTTGTCTACATGCCTATTGGATGCGCAGTTGGGCGAAACAATCGTAAAACAGAATGCATTTGAAGAAGCTTTGTACAAGTAGCAACTTAAATAAATAAGGTACATAAATAATAAGATGTTGCAAACCGGCATCCTTTTACGTTTGCAAAGTATATTTTTTTGTAACTATTAGCCAAACGCCTCTAATATCTGGCCGACTTGGACCCGGGCCTATTTGGCCTTATGGGAAATCTGCTTCGAGCTGTAGCAGAATTATCAGCGATTTGTTAGTTAAAACAAAACATGTGTATGACGAGCTCGGTGGTCGAATGGTTAGCAATGGCCACTTTGACTCCGAGGTCGCGGGTTCGATTCCCGCACAAGACAAACATTTGTGTGCATGAACATGGCTGTTTGTCTTGGTCCGGGTGTTTTCTATGTATTATAAGTATGTATTTACAAAAAAAACATATATTTAAGTACATTTATCAGTTGTCTAGTACCCATAACACAAGCTTTGAACTTAATTTGGGACTAGATGGTGTAATGTCGAGAAATGTTTTTATTTATTTACTAGATGACCCCGGTGAACTTTGTCTCACCTACATCTATCTACTTAATAAATATATAGTTACGATCTAAGATCTATGTCTCTTTAAGAAGATCCTACCCTGCCCGAACCTGGAGGATGTGCCATTGCAAGACATTTGTTTCCTAACTTGCCGCTTTCCATAAAATTTGACAATACTATGACTCTCTTTGCCATGTCCGAGAATTCCTGACGCGGTCCTTTTACGAAACATCGGGCATACTGCGCAGCATATTCAACTCCATGAAAGACAACACCTGTACGTATTGCTCAAGTATTGGTAATCCTTTACTAACTTATAAAATAGTCTAATCTTGGATTTATAGATTTCTCCTTTCAACTTGGCGGAATTTTGGAGTCACAGATGACACTGGCTACCTCAAGCTACTTAGTCCAAACTACTGAAATCGCGCAGACCATGCTATCGGATGATCGAAGAACAGATCCCAAGTACTTAAACCGTCCGTGCATTCGACCATATTCTTATGTGCACGGTCGTGGGATCTGTTGTTTTGCATCCCAAGTCTTTCCCATATTCGGGTTCAGCCCATAGTTCTCAAGTGACCTCTTCCATTAATTCACTCATCGCATCAACTGCACTCTATCCGCATTCGCCAGTGCAATTATATCAGCATACATGAACACCCGTCGACCCACCGCACAGAGCTGGTCCATGTGGATACATCATCATGTAGACAATACATATAGACAATTCGTCTAATACCACGAATGTCAAATGAATGAAAAAGCCAGACAACAATCTCTGGTTTTTTCTTAAATATATTTTTTCTTGTAGAAGTTTTTTTCTCATTCTTCTTTTAGCGTTAGAGTAGGATTTGTATCAGTAGCAGATGTTCTAGCTATAGGTGTATTTTCCAAGAATTCATCTGCATATATTTCATCGTCTTGAACTACGACTTTTTCTATAATTTTATTTATTTCTTGGCGTAAGTATTGCAACTTTTCTTGGCATGAAGAATGTATATGTACGATCTGTATTTTTGGTTTCTTCATCGTACTTTTTTGGATTTTGGAAATAAATAAAAATTTACTTAGTTTTAACGCCAAATTCTTTATTTGCGGGATCCGCGGATCCGCCCTTTGAATGTGCGGTATCCCGCAGATTAATTAAAGCATCGTGATCCCGCGGGAATGCGGGATCCCCCTTTGCGGTATTGCAATCCCTAGTCACAGATGACACTGGTTACCTCAAGCCACTTAGTCCAAGCTACTGAAATCTCGCAGCATCCGTGCATTAGACCATATCCTTATGTGCACGGTCGTTCGGGAATCTGTTGTTTTGCAGCCCAAGTATTCGATCTTTCCCGTATTCGGATTCAGCCCATAGTTCTCAAGTGACCTCTTCCATTAATTCACTCATCGCACCAACTGCCCTCTATCCGCATCCGCCAGTGCAATTATATCAGCATACATGGACACCTACCGGCTAAGCTGAAGACGATCCCCACCGGTGTTGCTGATCACGAAAATCAAACTTAGAACTATGATACTTGTGTTTAGCTTAACTGACAGTAACTCTGGAGCTCTACGGACTAAGCTGAATATGCTTGGCAATAACTTAAACGTAAGACCTATTTTTGGAATCAAAATATTCGATGGTAATCGGCTTCAGCTTCGGCGGTAAGCCCCCTGGTCCATGTGGATCCATGATACTACTTGACAATTCGTCTAATATATAAAAAACCACAAATGTAAAAACAGACTAAGACTGATCGCTGGAGGACACCGACGTTAATGGGAATTTTGTCTCTCCTCTCCGACAGAGGTCTAAACTATGGAATTTTGGTACATGTCTCGGATGATGTCGATATAAAAACCTGGCAGCCCTTGAGACTTCAGTAAAGAAAGTTAAATGATAAAATATGATTATAATAAAATTACAGATTTAGGTACTTCAGAAAATAATGAGGATCCGTTTTATTTTGTAATAGGTATCACCTTGGTTAACATGACAGACCTATAAATGTGATGTAGGTCTTACCATATGCAATGTTATACAACTCTATGTGAATCCACAAACCTCGTTCTGCGTTCAGCCCCCATTTTCTGGTTACATTTTTTGCAATCATTTTTGTAATTTACAATCCGAGTGTTTATGGAATTCACAAATTTCTATTATTTATTCATAAATACTGTACAAAGCACTATTTACCATAAGCAGTCACTACATATTTCAACTCCTTTCTTGAGGTCTATTAGTATTGTGTCATTTCTATGTCACTTCTGAGAAAGTCATATTTGACAACCAACAAATATGACGTCGATTCTTTATGACAATGACACTACTGATAGGTAGGTTCGCCATCTTTGCTGTTATGACATTCGACTATAGTACGAACACTTTGTATGGGAAATTAAAATTGTTGTTTTCACTATCTTTCTTGATTTTTTTCCAAAATTTCTCACCGTTTAAACCTTCCCTGGGCTAAGACAAACATTTCAAAACCAAAATCAGCTAAATCGGCCGGGCCATTCTCGAGTTTTAGCGAGACTAACAAAAAGCAATTCATTTTTATATATAAGAAGATGTAGCTGAGCTATAGCCATTTTGTGTTACTGCGGCACACATGTTACTGGACAAATGACACACCGCCATCTAGTCCCAAACTAAACAAAGCTTTACTATTGGATAACTGATATTATACTTAAATACGTTTTTTTCTGTAAATACATATATAAAATACATAGAAAGCACTCAGACCAAAAAAATGATAGTTTCAACGATCAAATCTTGCAATTTTTTTTAATTGCAATTTACACAGCGCCATCTGGTTCCAAATTAAGCGCAAAGCATGTACTATGGGTAAAAAGCAACTGATAAATGAACTTGAATACATATTTTTTGGAAATACATATATATAATACATAGTAAACACCCAGACCAAGACAAAAAGACATGGTCATGCACACAAATATTTGTCTTGTGCGGGAATCGAATCCGCAATCCCGGAGTCGAAGTGACCATTGCTAGCCATTCGACCACCTAGCTGTGAACATAATGATTCTTTTTGTGTTTTTTAGGGTTCCGAACCTCAAAAGGAAAAACGGAACCCTTATAAGATCACTTTGTTGTCCGTCTGTCTGTCTGTCTGTCTGTCTGTCTGTCTGTCTGTCTGTCTGTCTGTCTGTCTGTCTGTCTGTCTGTCTGTCTGTCAAGAATTTCTATGTCGAGAATGCGTGGAGGTATCAAGCTGAAATTTGAACTGTATATTCAGGTCTACGGTCCCATGAAGTTAAAAAAAATCAAACTGCTAAGTTTACGTAGAAAAAAGTTACGGCCGTTTATTCAGCAAAAAACGCATATTTCGACACACTCAAGGGAATCAAAACCTATAGGGTACTTCCCGTTGACCTAGAACTATGAAATTTGGCAAGTAACATCGTTATAGACTACAAGTACAGGAATAAATCTTAAAACTATACATTTGTAAATAGATCTTAAAAAATAGGGGGTCTATATTTTTTAGGGTGTCGAAATTTCAAATTGAAACTACTAGTTCAAATGAGGTATCATATGAAAG
Organism: Hypsopygia costalis; assembly: GCA_937001555.2. Lineage (NCBI taxonomy): Eukaryota > Metazoa > Arthropoda > Insecta > Lepidoptera > Pyralidae > Hypsopygia > Hypsopygia costalis. The sequence goes on from OW443347.2 coordinate 20,645,093, forward strand.
GGCTTGATGTACACATTGCAAAATATATTTTATTTATTTTTTTCGACGCATTATTTCTTATTTATAATGAAAAATATCAAATTTAATAATGATACTACGTACCTACGGAACCCTCGGTGGGCGAGTCCGACTCGCACTTGTCCGGTTTTTTTTTTAACTTCTAACTGATTGTTATAAGACTGGAAATAATTATGTGTGCTGGAGATACAATTTTTTTTTATACAACGTCGGGTGGCAGACAAGCATACGGCCCGCCTGATGTGAAGCGGTTACCGTAACCGTATTAACGCTCACAACATAATATATCATTTGCGCGCCGCCACCCCCGCTGCCAACGCAGAATCTCCTTCTTTTCTGGTGACCTCACTCACTCGCAGGAACACAGTAACCCTCAAGGGAAGGGAATTGTTATTTGGCTGCGGTATTCTGTGAGGTGGAGGTACATTCCCCAGTCGGTTATCTTACTTACAATTACGCTCCTTACCTTTCTTTTCGCCAGAGCTTCCTTTGTCAGTCAGCAGGGTGCAACTCGTGCAAGTGAAGTTGACTTTGGTTCAAAGATGTTGATAAACGACTTACACCCCAAGAAAATAAATGTTTCATTCAATCATTCGGTCAATCTCAGCTTGCGAGCATCTGGTAAGTCTGCTAAGCGTACAGAATCTGTTCCTAGTGTTTATTTAGACCAAAACTTCGACACTAAATTTCCTCTTGTGTATTTCGTGTTAATTCTGTGAATGTTTTTCGTAAAACATATCTTTCTTTCCCTAATAAATGACCTGGTAAACGATTTACGCGTGTTATTTTTGACATAATTACTTTTCAGAGGGTGCGGTTAGAGTTATTAGTGTGAACTGCCGGTAGAGCTCGTATTTTTTACAAGCTCTTGTTTAGTTTCACCGCTGTGTCTGTGATTAAATCAATGAATGAAATGCGGATGAGAGTTTTTGAAATGAAAACTTCTTTAGCGGCGTTGTGCACTTTTTGGGATGGGCAAAAAATGTTAAACTCACGTCAGGACACGTGGCCTGAGTGCCTAGTGCGAGTTTTTTGTACGCGTTCGATCATGTGAACGTAAACAAACCGACCAAATAGATAGGTACTCTCATGTTGTGAATTTATATGACGCGCGTTTTACATATCAAAATTATATAGGTTACTCGCTCACATTTCGAAGTGAGCAACCCGGGTAATTTGGATATGTAACACGCGTCTGGTAAATTCACAACATGAGAGTACTTCTCTATTTGGTCAGTTTGTTTACGTTGACGTTATCGAACGTGATTAAAAAACTCGCACTCAGCACTCAGATCGAAAATTCGTAAGGCGGAGCAGAGGGAGCGTAGAACGGTAGAACACCGGCGCGGCATAAAAGAGGAAGTGATGTTCCCTTTTTCTACCGCGCGGCGAAAATGCATGCCCGCTCCTGCTGTTTATTTTTAATGTAATATAAATAGTCATGTTTTTTTTTTTTCACATTTAGTCAAATTAGACATGCAAATATATATTTGAGTATACATTAATTATTAACCTTACACTACTAGGTACTACTTTTGCCTTTAAATTGTTACAATATATATAACGTCATTGATAGGTAATAACAATACAAATACATTAAACCAAATTCATTTTAACAATAATCATACATTATGTCACATTAAGATTATTTCAAATAAATTAATAACATAAGAAAATGTCAGTATATAGATACATTTAATAAAATAACATTTTTGCAATTTAAAGTAATTTGTCCGTCAGGTATTCTGTAACCGTATAATAGCATTTGTCAGAGAGCAACCGATGTAGTCTATTTTTAAATCTATTCAAAGGAAGGTCTGTGATATCTTTTGGCAATTTATTATATATTCGTATTGCCATTGGATAACAACTCTTATCATATAAAGTTGTCGTTATATTAGGCAGCACCAGTTGATTTGGATATCTGCCTCTATAGTTATGTTTGTGTACGATCGCGCAATAAATGAATATTGTATTTTACCACATAAATGATAGTGCTTTTTGACTGATAAATAAAGCATTTCGTGCGAAATTATTCCCTAACCATTCCAAAATATCCAAAAATTCACAACGTCAATGTTCAAGTCTTCACTTCTGCCGGCACTCCCGGAGTGCAACCCGTTTTTTTTATACCACTAAAGTGTCAAACAAGCTTTTCATCAGGCGGATGAAAAGCAGTTAACGTAGCATATGAACGCCTGTAACACCAGGTGCATCACGCGCGTTGCCGACCCTGTAAAAACTTCTTCACACCCTTCTTGAAGAACCCCATGCTGTAGTCTCCTGAGAAAACCTCGACAGGCAGTTCATTCCACAGCTTGGCAGTACGCGGGAGAAAACTTCTCTGGAACCGCACAGTACGCGATCACTGAGGCTCCAATGTGTGAGGATGAATTCCCTGTCGATGGCGAGCGGTGCGACTGTAGAAGGAGGCCGTTGGCACCATGTCAAACAACTCCTCTGAACACACCTCTCAGAATTCTTTGCCGAATCCTGATTTGAACCCTGGGACGATATAATTTAACAGTGAAGTCCATTGCAATCCCGGGGGTAAAACTACGACTGCCTTGGAACTCACAACGAATTTAATATGAAGAAATTTGTAGTAGTAAGAAGCTTTTGGAATTTGACTTCCCCTCTAAGCAATGTCAGAGACAGCAATATGGCATTAAAAGTCTAAAGAGATGGCTAGTCAAGTGAAGCTCAACTGCCGTGCACCACGGATTTTAAGTAGGTCTTATTCTTCTTCTTCCTTGCCTTATCCATTCAATCAGGGTCGGCTTTCCTCGTGTTTAGGCGCCAGGATAGTCTATCTTGGGTTGTCTGTGTGTCCAGCTGAGCCCGTTCCAGGTCTTTGGATACGTTTGTCTACCAGGTAGCTAGGGGGCGCCCTCTTCCTTTTCTCCTTTCTGAGATCGCCAAGGCCTTCTTTACTGGATACTCTTCGCCCCTTATCATCACATGTTCGAACCAGCGCATGCGTCTCTCTAACATCTTATCGTCTATGAGTGTAACGGATTTTAAGTACGTACCTAACATTTAAAAAAATGATGATGAAACCGAGATATATAGCTAAGTCGAGTCATACGGACAGACAGATTAATCTCCCCAAATCCAACGTTTCCGTTAATTTAAACGCAAAATGATGCCAGAATAAACATAGTGGTTCCGGAAACAGCACTCAAAACAGTATCGTTTTTGTATATAGAGATTAACGCTTTGGAACTGCGGTATTAGTTTCATAATAACAGACTGATATTTGTATTATAATATTTGTCACAGTTATCAGTAGCGAATTAAAGCGATACCTGCCGTGGTGCTGCTTTAAATAAAGAAAATCATATTTTTAGGGTTCCGTGCCCAAAGGGTAAAAAAGGATCCTATTACTGAGACTACGCTATCCGCCCGTCTGTCCCCAGGCGGTATCTCATGAACCGTATTAGTTAGACAGTTGAAATTTTCACAGATGATGTATTTCTGTTGCCGCTATAACAACAAATAATGAAAAACAGAATAAAATAAATATTTGAGGGGGCTCAAATTGTAACATAATTAGTGTTACAAAGTCATTTACTATTTTCATTCAAGTGAACAGAAATCCAAAACTTAAATATGGGATCCGCCAGTCGGAGACTGCCTTCAGAATTTCATTGTTGGGACGTCTCAAGCGACTCCATATTTCCGTGTGTGTTCCATTATGTAGTGTTAAATAAATATCACGTAACAGTTACCGGTATTTTTACAGAGCATATATCAAGTGACGTTCTTCCCATCTCCAACTCATTAAGACATCATTAGTGTTTGACACCGCACGTGTTGTTAAACGGTGCGTTGAGAGAATTATAATTTTATTTTTAAAACAAAAACATAATAGCAGACGTAAGAGGGATTTTAATATTTATTATTCACGGAATTAGGTTGAATCTTGAATGGTAATGAGGGAAGTGTGATTTAGTTTTATTTGTGTGTTGATATAATTGTGGGTATTGTGTGTGGATGCATTCTTCAGGAGCTAGGCTTTTTTTATACTACGTCGGGTGGCAGACAAGCATACGGCCCGCCTGATGTGAAGCGGTTACCGTAGCCATATTAACGCTCGCAACATAAAATATTGCTCGCGCGCCGCCACCCCCGCTGCTAACGCAGCATCTCCTTCCTTCCTGGTGACCTCACTTACTCGCAGGAACACAACAACCCTCAAGGGAATTGTTATTTGGCTGCGGTATTCTGTGAGGTGGAGGTATATTCGCCAATCGGGTAGCTTACAATTACGCTCGCTACCTCTCTTTTCGCCAGAGCTTCGTTTGTCAGTCAGCAGGGTGCACCGCGTGCAGGTGAAGTTGGCTTTGGTTTAAAGATGTTGAAGAACTAATTACACCCCAAAACTACATTTTACTTACGAGAATTTCCTCTCACACTGTCTGGTGAAAACCACACAAGCTACACGCAGCTATAAAACATTAAACTCACTAAAAGAACACTTAAGTTTATAAAATTTGTAATATAATAAAATTTAACTTAACGCAGTCGTAAAGTGCAAAGTTGATAACTCGGTTACGGAGGTAAGTTAACATACGAACACAATGCACGCGGCGGGTCGTTAAGGAGGATGCGTGGGACGGATAAAGTTATCAACACGACCTTTTAAGGGGAAGCTGTCGAAGGAGCTCGATTATAGAATAGAATAGAATAGAATAGAATATCATTTATTTGCTTGAACATACAACTATTTAGTAGATAAGATGTCATGTTACAGTCAGGTTACAGTATGTTCACCTTATACAGAGGCATGCAAATTTTCCATTTTAAGCAATTGCGTAAATATAGATAATTTAAAATTCATTTGCGTCTTTTCAATTATTACAATTAAATTCAAATTAATATGTCCAACGTGTATGCATATAATTGTCAATGTTAAAATTTATGAAATTAATGAATTAGTCACTTATGTCAAAAATATATGCATATAATTGTCAATGTTTAAGCTTATGAATAATAACAAAATTAATACCCAAATTCTCTCATTGAATAGAAGCATTTTTCTATAAGCCATTTCCGAAGTTCCGTCTTAAATCGGTTGAATGTTGATTACGGCATCTGTCCCACTGTTGGGATACGGGTCTCCCCTCAACCGAAGGGGTTTGGATAGGGTTGCCAACCATACTGTTAAAAACAGTATTATACTGTTTTCTATGCTTTAATACTGTTGGAAAAAAATTCATTTGACCATAGCACTGTTCATTGTACTGCTCCGCATGCACTAGGCCTTAGTATACTGTTTGTTTTACTACGCAGCTTTTAACATACTGTTTTTCTTGTAAATAAAAGTTGGCAACCCTATTTGGAGCATACCACACCACGTTGCTCAACTTGCTGGCGGAACTCAATTAATATTGCTTTTAGCAATAAGGCCGCCTTGTTGCATATACATACCTACTCTATAAGTGAATATTTTCTGTATGCTGACTGAATTGTTTCTGTAGTTTGTATGGTGTATATAAATGATATTCTATCTATCTATCTATCTAATATTCACACATATTATTGGACAAATTGCACTGCCATCTAGTCCCAAACTAAGTTAAGCTTGTATTATGGGTGTAAGTGGTTCATCAACATCTTTGAACCAAAGCCAACTTCACCTGCACGCGGTGCACCCTGCTGACTGACAAACGAAGCTCTGGCGAAAAGAGAGGTAGGGAGCGGAATTGTAAGCTACCCGACTGGGGAATGTACCTCCACCTCACAGAATACCGCAGCCAAATAACGGTTCCCTTGAGGGCTGTTGTGTTCCTGCGAGTGAGTGCGGTCACCAGAAAGGAAGGAGATGCTGCGTTGGCAGCGGGGGTGGCGGCGCGCGAGCGATATTTTATGTTGCGAGCGTTAATATGGCTACGGTAACCGCTTCACATCAGGCGGGCCGTATGCTTGTCTGCCACTCGACGTAGTATATAAAAATAAAAATAAAATGGATACTAGGTAACTTGATCTACTTTTCGGAAGCACGCAAAGTAGTGTTGTTTTTATTTAATGTTCTTATATGAGAGGGGGGCAAACGAGCATGTGGGTCACCTGATGGAAAGCAATCAGATGCCTTAGGGTTGACAGCATACAGAAGTAGGTACCTTGCGCTGTGACGTAAGACGTTATACTTTAGATAATATTGTCCCTCAAAGGAATTGTTATTTGCCTTCGGTATTCTGTGAGGTGGAGGTACTTCCCCAGACGAGGAGCTTAAAAAATACGCTTTGTCCTACTTCTCTTTTCTCCAGACCCTCGCTTGTCAGTCAGCAGTTGAGGTGTAGATTAAATTGCCGTTCCACCACCACCACTTCATGCCGGCCGGCACCCACCCACTGCCGTTAGTAGATGCATGCGACTGCCGTGGCTGCTTTAGTCGGCTCTGCTCCGGCTGCTGCGGTCAACATGCGACTGCCGCCGCCCCCCCAATATACTTTCGATGTTTCACTTTTGTTCAGGGCTTAATTTTATTCTATAAACTTCATCTAACAACTTCGTCTGCGTGTGACAGAGCGTTGAGTGTGAAGCGTAAGGTTAATCTGAAAGGTTATAGTGAGCCAATCTTAAAAGATAGACACGTGCTGCCATGGACTTTTTTTAGAACTTTTTAAGATGAATAATTCCGTCGTGTATAATTGTTGCGTAACTTGAACCGTTAACGCAACGCGCTTTACGGAAGCTCTGAAAAGGAATATTTTCTTTCCATTTTTGCAACATTTTTCATTCGTACTCCGCTCCTATTGGTGGTAGCGTGATGTTATATAGCCTATAGCCTTCCTCGAAAAATAGGCTATCTAACACTAAAATAATTGTTCAATTCGAATGAGTAGTTCTTGAGAATAGCGCGTTCAACCAAACAAACAAACTCTTCAGCTTTATAATATTAGTATAGTTTTTATTGCTCCAGCACTTAGTGTAGTGTCTCTGCTGGTAGCTTCTTCATTAAATAATGGTCTTGTCTGTGTATGTGTTGTATGATTTGTATGATTAGTATAATATGCCCCTTAAGTAAAGCTCGGACCAGACTTGTTTACGACATAATATCGACCGGACGAAATGCAATAAACACGGTGAAGAACGCGGCGACAGCACGACACTGGGAATGTTCCAATTAGTCACTCTAGCTAGGTAGTCGTTTGACGTGAAACGTCTTAAAAATCACTCCAATACATACATGCACCGGAGGCCCTGCCGCCGAAGCTGAAGCCGATTCCCATCTCATTTTTCAATTGAAATAACTTTAACAAAAAAAACCGACTCCAAACATTACATTGGGGTGTAAGGGGCTCATCAACATCTTTGAACCAAAGCCAACTTCACCTGCACGCACCCTGCTGACTGACAAACGAAGCTCTGGCGAAAAGAGAGGTAGGGAGCGTAATTGTAAGCTACCCGACTGGGGAATGTACCTCCACCTCACAGAATACCGCAGCCAAATAACAATTCCCTTGAGGGTTGTTGTGTTCCTGCGAGTGAGTGAGGTCACCAGAAAGGAAGGAAGGAGATGCTGCGTTGGCAGCGGGGGTGGCGGCGTGAGAGCAATATTTTATATTGCGAGCGTTAATTACGGTAACCACTTTACATCAGGCGGGCCGCATGCTTGTCACCCACCCGAAGTAGAATAAAAAAAAAAAAAAATACTCTACACATATGTATGATGATGATGAAAAAAATATGGGACCAATCTGGAAGTGGACTCTTTCAAATAAAAAAAGTTTTTTCAAATAGGTTTATTTATAAATCATGGTGTAATTAAGTAACAAACATTAAAAATAAATAAATAAATATAAATATTGTGAGATAAATTACACAGCGCCATCTAGCCCCAAAGTAAGCGAAGCTTGTGTTATGGGTACTAAACAACTGATCCACATTCGTAAATACATTTTTTTTTGTAAATACATACTTATGATACATAGAAAACATCCAGACTAAGACAAACAGACATGTTCATGCACACAAATGTTTGTCCTGTGTGGGAATCGAACCCACGAGCGTTGGTGTCGAAGCCGCGTCATTGACGCTACGCCACCGAGCTCGTCAAAAAAAAATACAGGCGAGTTGAGAACCTCCTTTTTTTTTGAAGTCGGTTAAAAAGACTTCAGCATTAAGTTCTCCTTTTGTATAAAATACATTTTCTTTTATTGTGTGCAATAAAAATAAAATAAAATAAATAAAAACATCATGAAACCACAATCTTATCTCAATTATCCGGCTTTTAACGAAGCGGCGAGCGCATGTATATTGTAATCAGTCCAAACGGCTCGGAATGAGATGCAAATCACACGCGGGCTGCTAATTTCATTAACAAATTCTTGTGGGAACCCTCGTCTGAACACAAACGGTGTTACTCAAGAGGAAATAAGTGTACTATAAACAATACTTAACCCGCAAACGGGCGTTGTTTTTTGGCGTTTGTAAAAAAAATGTAAGTTTTTTTGGCTCGAATACGTCTTTAAATTTGCTATGTATTTTTGCATTGATATACAAAAAATGTATTTGATTAGTTAGTAATAGCAAATAGCTACTTTGGCTCCGAGTTCGTGGGTGTCGATCGCCGCGCAAGACAAACATTAATTATTTTGTGTGCATGAACATGTCTGTTTGTCTTGATCTGGGTGTTTTCTATGTATTATATGAATGTATTTACAAAAAATATGTGTTCAAGTACATTTATCAGTTGCTTATGTATTTATAAAAAAATTGTATTTAAGTACATTTATCAGTTGTCTAGTAACCATAGTACAGGCTTTGCGTTTAATTTGGGACTAGATGGCGCTGTGTAAATTGTCTAGAAATGTTTATATTTATTTCTTCAGACACATACAAGAAATTGCTAGCTTTAATAAAAAAAATTGGTTGTGTGTAAAGTCGGACGATAATTTTACGTGATAACGTCATAAGGGGCCATTCAAATGAATTTTTGACTTGAAATAAATATTACGTAAGACTATTTTCGCTAGTTTTTGACCCCTTCCCCCCTATGATAAGAAAAAATAAGAATAGGCCGACCCCCTCCCCCCTGTTAAATATTAAATTACGTAAGAATCTAAAGGAAAAAAACAATTTTTCTAAGTAACAATTTTTAGAAATGTTTATTTGTACTTACAAGTAATAAACTTTGGTTTTAATCATTCATCTATAATTTTAACATTGCGCATTTGTGATCTTACGTAAGAACTATCTAGACTCCCTCCCACCCCCTTGTAAGAAAAAATAAGACATGGCCGACCCCCCTCCCCCCCTAAATCGTCTTACGTAATAAATGAATGGCCCCTAAGAAAACATCGGCCGATGGAGTGGAAGAGAGATAGATGCGTCACAAGCCGAACGCCTGTGCCTGGCTCTCTATCGCTTGTTCCGCGCCTCGCTTACACGCTTGGCTCAGGCGGAACGTGACAACGAGTCATGCTTTTTCGTGCGTGCCGGCATTCATCGATTTATGAGACTTTGTCACTTTAACAAGTATACATAATTAGCATATTCCCAAACAATTATGTTGCACATAAACGATGTGCTATCGTGTATGTGCAACAGTAAAAACAAAAAGTCGCAGTGTGGCGCCATCTACCTATTAAGTATTACACTACTACACAAGGCATAGCAGTCCGTCGTTGTAGATGAAATTCGGCTATATTTTTAATAACACCAAACTTTTTTTTAACGGGACGGCGGTCCACCACACATTCCCATAACTGTGTCTCCTGTGTAGCCAGGATTAACAGCGGCGACCACCAAAATAGTCAATGAACAGTGAAGTCCATTGTAGTCCCGGGGGTAAGGCTACGGCTGCCTTGGAACTCACAACGAATTTAATCACAACAAGTTAGTAGGAGTAAGTTTTTGGAATTTGATTTCCCACCAAACATTAAACTTATGAAATAATTATATTATTTAATATTATTATTTTATCTGTGTTTTATATGAATGTACATTCATTATTAAATAAATATATTGTAATATTTTGACTTTATAGCGCTGTGTTATTTGTCCGGGATTCTTTATTATAAAAGAATGATGAAAGTAAGTTATATTTCCTTCCTTACAATATTACGAAGCCTTCGTGCTAATACAAACTTATTACATGTACACAAACACGCGGAACTAATAAATAAGCCTATTAAAATTATCTTCACTATCGTAATTACACCTTTTCGCATAAATAAAGATAAAGTAGTGACATAGAAAGCTTGCCTACATACCGCGTTGCGTTCCTCCGCGTATTTCACGTCAGCGGCGAAATACCATCGCATCGCACCCTCCCTTTGACATATTTGCATGCGATCTTTGGGAATGCACACCGAGCAGGGGAGGGTTAAGTTTTAAACCGGTTTAGTGTCCGGTGTAGGGTTGCCAATTCCCGAGGGGCAATTCTCGTAATTATAATTTTAACAAAAAAAAACCGACTCCAAACATTGCTCTACATTTATGTATGTAGATACAGGCTGATGATGATGATTATAATAATAATAATAGTAATTTATTTATTGACATAATCGTTATTACAAACTTCCTATAAAGTCTCTGACACCCAAACTAGGCTAAAATGCCCGTATCTTAGGAGTCAGCGGCTTCTCCCAATAACGCAAAACAAGTGTGACAAAAGCTCATTTTTTTTTTTTTTTTTTTTTACAATACAATTTATTTGTTCATTATGTACATCTGTGGTGTAATGACATAGAAATATTATAATATATACATATTTCAGACTATATATATATACGTACATACATACACATATATATACACATACATATTATTTATATATATATATAGACATTACACATGATGATGATAATGAAACCAATCTGGAAGTATTTCTCTCAAATAAAACAATTTTTTTTCAAATCGGTTTATAAATCACGGAGTAATTAAGTAACAAACATTAAAAAAATACAGCCGAATTGAGAACCTCCTCCTTTTTTGGAGTCGAGAGAGCATTTTTTGGGATGGGTAAAAAATGTTAAACTCGCGTCAGGACACGTGGCCTTATCGAAAATTCGTAAGACGGAGGGAGCGTACACCGCCATGCCGCCGACCGGATCGGCGCGGCGTAGGAAAGGAAGTAATATCCCCCTCTCTTTCTACCACGCGGCGTGCTCATACTGTTTATTTTTAATGTAATATAAATTGTCATGTTTGTGTACGATAGCGCAATAAATTAATATTGTATTTTACCACATAAATGATAGTACTTTTATACCGATAAATAAAGCAATTCGTGCGAAATTATTCCTTAACCATTCCAAAATATTCAAAAATGCACAACGTTAAAGTTCAAGTTTTCACTTCTGCCGGCACTCCCGGAGTGCAACCCTTTTTTTATTAGTTTTATTATTAAGTAATTTTAATAAAGATTTATTTTTATTTACTTTAGTTTGTACTTTGGTATTTATATAGTGTTCATAAAAAAGAATGTCACATTTGGAATTCTCGTATCACAATATGAAACTTTAAAGTTTAATTTATGTGTAATTATATTGAAACTAGCCGACCCGGCAAACGTTGTTCTGCCATAAAAAATAGATAAAATCCTATTCTCAGACCTACTGAATATGTAGATAAAATTTCATAAAAATCGGTCAAGCCGTTTCGGAGGAGTATGGTAACTAACATTGTGACACGAGAATTTAATATATTATATTGAAATATGACCGAGAATTAAATAATATAAAATATCGAGCTCGGTGGTCGAATTAGCAATGGCCACTTTGACTCCGAGGTCGCGGGTTCGATTCCCGCACAAGACAAATATTTGTGTGCATGAATATGTCTGTTTGTCTTGGTCTGGGTATTTTCTATGTATTATAAGTATGTATTTACAAAAAAAAATGTATTTAAGTACATTTATCAGTTGTCTAGTACCCATAACACAAGCTTTGTGCTTAATTTGGGACTAGATGGCGCTGTGAAAAATTGTCCAAAAATATTTATATTTATTTAAATATTTATATCCTGAGGCAGTCAACCTGTGACCACGGCCGGTGCAACCTGAAACGTCAGGAAATAAAGGTACCTATGTAAAAATACCTTACATGCCTGATCGCGTAAATTCCCTTGGTTATTATTATTTTAAATATTTACATCATAACATTTTTGTGTTTTTAACCGACTCGGCTGTATTTTCTTTTTAATGTTTGTTACTTAATTACTCCGTGATATACATCAGTTGGCCGTGTGGTTTCCGGCAGACTAGAATACAACCACTTCGTCTCTTCCCGTGGATGTCGTACAAGGCGACTGAGGGAAATACATTATAAAACATCGATCAGGCCTCCCCAACCCGTCTGGCCAGCGTGGGGAGTGTAGGCCAAATCCTCCTTCTGTCTGGGACGGACGAGAGAGGGTCGTGCTCCTGTAGTGGAGACTATAATGACCTGATGATGATGATGATGATCATCATCACCATGAGCCTGTATCTACCCACTGTTAAGTTTGTTATTTCATTACTCTGTCATTTTTTTTTTTTTTAATTTATTTATCCAAAATATTAATAATAAACATTAAAAAGAATTCGACCATTCGCAAAAACCATAAATGGTTTATACGCGATAAGGTGAGATCACTGGCTCGATACAAGACAATGTTTTTTTTATATATACATGTATTCAATTTTTTCTAATCAGATTTGTTTATAAAGAAATGTTTTAGAACTTTTTTACATTTATTGTATGGATTTGGCCCTGATTAATTCACCGCCACACTCAATATGTTTGTCGGTAAATCATTCAAGATCTTAGGTAACATATATTCCCATGTCCTCACATTCCATACATGTTATTATATGTAGGTAGTACATACGATTTATAAACCGATTTGAAAAAACTTTTTTATTTGAAAGAATATGTATATTTCCATATTGATCCCACATATTTTTCAACATCATCATCATCAGCCTGTATCTACATATGTTTTTTTTGTTTAAATTATGTTGCCCTGATTTGGCAGTCCGGCAAAAATCCGCGATGAGTGGTGACCCTAGCGAGCGAGCCTGAGGGGCTACTTGGTAGCGTTCGCTGTAGGGTTACACGAATAGTGAATTATTGCGTGTGATTGGTTTGATCTTTTGAACTAACTTAGTGTGACCCATAGACATCGGCATTTCTTCCCGTCGACGTCCAACTTCTTCAGTAGTTCCAGTTGACTTAGAATTTTGTTAAGGCACAGAAGAAGAAGATAAACATTAATTTGTACATTACACAGCACATGTCAAACAGACACAGTTATTAGAAGATAATTTTCACAAAAAAAAAAACCTCCAACGACTCCAAACATTACTCTACATTTATGTGTGTTGGACCAATCTGGAAGTATACTCTTTCAAATAAAAAAAGTTTTTTTCAAATCGGTTTATAAATCACGGAGTAATTAAGTAACAAACATAAAAAAAATACAGCCGAATTGAGAACCTCCTCCTTTTTGGAGTCGGTTAAAAATTTAACGCACTGAAATGTCGCAAAATGGTCTCAGATACACATAGATTAGCAGAAAGATCTTTTTAATAAATAGCCCGAAGCTAGGGTGGACTGTATTTATTTGCCAGCCATGACATTCTTTTACACTTCACACTGTACCATGGGTCGGATATCGCCCTGAGAGAAGTTACACGTGTGAGGCGGTCGCTGGAGGGTTGGGTCATAGATTACTTAGGGACGGCAGTCGCCAAGACAATATTGTATTGGGGAATTATTCAGAGTTGCATGTTTTTTATTTTTTTATTTCCACTTAGTAGCTATAACTATCTCTAATCATAAGAAACAATTGGATATTTTCAATAAACCAATGATTAAAATTGTTGTAAAGCATTTGTTCAGTCCATTTACTCGATATCCAAGGGAATGGGGTATAAAAAAAAATTGGACCAAGAAACTTCCTGGCAACATTCAGAATCATAATCTACAAGCTTTTCTGAATTCAAAACTGTTTATAGAATGCGGTCCTCACATTTTGCACACTCAACTACCTGTGGCGCCTGCACTAATGCGTAAATTGCAAAATATGTCACATAAAGGCTAGTAGAGTTGGTATTCCAGACAAGTTTGATAGTGTTTTTTGGTAAAAAAATCTAATCTTTTGTCATTCGTACAGGGTGTGCGTAGAACTTAATTCATTAATTATATTTCTTTTGATAATTATTGAACACATTTATTCCTCAATTTTCGATATTAAAAAACCAATGTTTTTTTTTTTATTATATACAAGTAAGGCTCAAAATCGAACACGCGAAAGCTGATCCAATTGTCTCACCTCGCAATTAATTCGCACAAGCCATCTAACATTTGTGAAAATTAATTGAAATTGGTAAAATACCGTCTTTTGTATTAGGTAAAAGCACAATTTATGTAGATAAAGTAAATAAAACCCCAGGGATTACAATAAAGTCCACAATAATTTTTTTCACAATAATTTGATTTTAATTTCATAATTTTGCAAGGAAAATCGGCGTAATTGCGCGCTCAGCCCCCTTACCACCATCTCTTATTGCGATTCAATAATTGAATAGAATGCTTATTCATACCAATGAATAAGCGACGCTATTTCAAATGGAATAGAGTCGCTTATTCATGGGTATGAATAAGCAATCTACTCAATTATTGAATCGCAATAAAAGATGGTGGTAAGGGGCAGAAAGGTAAAGAATATTAAGTAAATATCAAGTATATTCGACGAGCTCGGTGGCGTAGCGGTTAATGACGCGGCTTCGACACCAACGCTCGTGGGTTCGATTCCCACACAGGACAAACATTTGTGTGCATGAACATGTCTGTTTGTCTTGGTCTGGGTGTTTTCTATGTATCATAAGTATGTATTTACAAAAAAAAAAGTATTTTATTTACGTATGTTTATCTGTTATTCTAGTACCCATAACACAAGCTTCGCTTACTTTCGGGCTAGATGGCGCTGTGTAGTTTGTCTGACAATATTTATTATTTATTTATATTCAAGCGCGCTGAGATGATAAGGATAGATAGATAGATTGTCGAGTTCGATGGTCGAATGACTGGCAATGGCCACTTTGACTTCGAGGTCGCGAGTTCTAGTGGGTGCGGGCATACTCCTCCAGGCTGCTCAACTACAAGTTGGCGGAGTCCAGAGTTTTCAAGCCCTAAAAACCACTGACCCGGTTTAAGGACCGTCATTTATAAACAAATAAACAACAGCCGGAACCGACGGCTTAACGGAGATAAAATAATATAATTTGGGGTGTAAGGGTTCATCAACATCTTTGAACCAAAGCCAATTTCACCTGCACGCACCCTGCTGACTGACAAACGAAGCTCTGGCGAAAAGAGAGGTAGGGAGCGTAATTGTAAGCTACCCGACTGGTGAATGTACCTCCACCTCACAGAATACCGCAGCCAAATAACAATTCCCTTGACGGTTGTTGTGTTCCTGCGAGTGAGTGAGGTCAGCAGAAAGGAAGGAGTTGCTGCGTTGGCAGCGGGGGTGGGGGCGCGCGAGCGATATTCAATGTTGCGAGCGTTAATATGGCTACGGTAACCGCTTCACATCAGGCGGGCCGTATGCTTGTCTGCCACCCGTCGTAGTATTAAAAAAAAAGATAAATAAACCCATCCATAGACAGGCTACGGTTAACGTTGCTTAACTTGCGTAATCGATTAGACTGACACGCGTAACAGCGCCATCGGGCTCCTTACATAGAGTTATTAGATGAATACCTATAAATGCTGACACGTGCAGCGACCTCCCTACCCAGAGGGGTGAAGGTGACCCCTTTTGAGGAATTTGTTAACAAGTAATAATAATAAGTATATTTTCATACCATCAGCTCGACAATGTCCAATAGGTTATTTGACTAACATTTTTTTCGATTTGATATGTAGGGACGTCTCAATAATATAACCATAGGTGAAAGAATTACTTCGATAGCACAAAAGTATCTCGAGATATGTTAATTTGAAAATCACAATTTTGGACTTTCCCGAAAAGCCTACCGAGTTATGACGTCACAGGTTTGTATTTTGTATGCATCAAATCAGAAATTTGTACGACAGCTATGTTAAATATTACGTTTATGTAATTAGTATCATAATAAAAGTTATAGTATTTTTTATTGCTTCTCCAATGGAAATATTATTTTTTAATAATTTCATACTTTATCGAGTAGATTCGCTGAGTGTATGTTTATCATTCATTTCAATGGAAAATGTATTTGATGATCATTCCTCAAGGACATGATCGATCTCAATTTTAAATTTTTTAACTTCTCATTTTATTAACTTTAATGACCAAAACCACTGAACCGATTTTGATGAGACTTGTACTCATCAAAATCGGTTCAGTGGTTTTGGAGCCTATTCGTTTCCAATCAGTGTTGCAAAAGTGAAAATTTTTAAATCGGTAAACTTGCCTGCAAAAAATCGGGAGAAATCGGGAGATTTTTTTTTTTATACTATATCGGTTGGCAGACAAGCATACGGCCCGCCTGATGTGAAGCGGTTACCGTAGCCATATTAACGCTAGCAACATAAAATATCGCTCGCGCGCCGCCACCCCCGCTGCCATCGCAGCATCTCCTTCCTTTCTGGTGACCTCACTCACTCGCAGGAACACAACAGCCCTCAAGGGAACCGTTATTTGGCTGCGGTATTCTGTGAGGTGGAGGTACATTCCCCAGTCGGGTAGCTTACAATTACGCTCCCTACCTCTGTTTTCGCCAGAGCTTCGTTTGTCAGTCAGCAGGGTGCACCGCGTGCAGGTGAAGTTGGCTTTGGTTCAAAGATGTTGAGCAACCACTTACACCCCAAATTTTTACTCTGAATAAAACAAGAGTTAACACGCATTTCGGTGCAATTTGTTTTACGTATGCTACGGTATTGAAGGGCCTTGCAAGGAAGGAAGGGGTATCCCCGCAGCCCGTGCATTGATTTGGTATTAACAAGTTACTATATTGTTGCAGTATAGGGGAATCCCCGTGCATTGATTTAGTTTTACCATGTTACCTTTGATGTTGCCCTGTATAGAATAATATTTTTAATTGCCACTTTAGTGAAAAAATCAGAAATCGGGAGTTAAGGTCACTAAATCGGGTTATCGGGAGAGAAGAAATCAGAAATCGGGAGTTAAGGTCACTAAATCGGGTTATCGGGAGAGAAGAAATCAGAAATCGGTAGATCTCCCAATAAATAGGGAACTTTTGCAACACTGTTTCCAAGAGCGACTTTTCGACGTATATGTATAAGCATTCCGCTCGCACAGCTCAATAAAAATAATTTGCCACAAAATCTAATTTATAAATAAAAAAGACCAATTAAAAATTTGTGTTGTCTAAAACATTATATCGTACTAATTTTATTCTATCGACAATTATAAAATAAATATCCAAATATATCATAAAAACTTAAAACCATTCGACCCTGAAGACTTGAGCAAAAAAATCTTGATTTCAAATTAAAAAAGGTATTGAGGGAATTTTATTTGAGTACAAGGTTCCGTATATTGTCATTTTGAAGTGATATCTAGTAAATTATGACAAAATTATATTCACTGACCTGTATTTTGATATTTTCTTATAATTTCATGGCATTTTTAATATTTATTAACATTTTTTAAATCTAATTCTCATTGTTTTGTATTCAAATTCAATATTGATATGGAAATGATACTCGGTACCTAATTATTATTAAAATCTTGAATGATGATTAGATTCCAATGTTTATGTTCATATGCCAATAAGGCGATTCATGGTTGTTCCTATTGTTTTATTCATATTTAACATCAATGTATTTCTATCCATGTTTATGAACAAATAAATGAATTATGAATTATGAAAAAAGCATGACTCGTTGTCACGTTCCGCCTTGAGTACAGCGGGCAAGGGGCCATCCATAAATTTCGTCACACGTAAAGGGGGAGGGAGGGGGTCGATGAAATGTGACATAGTGTGACAAGGGGCGGGAGGGGTCCTAAATTTCGTGACGTGACATTTCAAAGTCTATTATAATTTAAGTGTTAACACGAACTTTAAACTATTCACGAAAAACTCAAAAACATTTGAAACTCTAGATGTAAATTTGCAAAATATGTGACGTCACAGTAGGGAGGGGGAGAGTCTCACAAATGTGACAAGACGGGGGGAGGGGTCAAAAATCATGAAATTCGTGTGACGTAATTAATGGATGGCTCCCAAGCGAGAGCGCGGAACAAATTAAGAGGCATTGGCCTAAGCGTTCAGCTTGTGACACATCTATCTCTGTTCCACTCCATCACACATGTTTTCTTATGAAGTTATCACGTAAAATTGTCGTACATACAGACAACCAATTTTCAGCGAAATTCATTGAGCTTCTGAGTTCTGTCTGTCCGTTGCCATGAAACTCAAAATTTAGAAATTCTAACTTCGGATTCGTGTAGAGCATCAAAAAGTAGTAATGTAAAGTGACCTTGGTATTCGGATATCACTCACATAATATTTAGTTTGATATTCACTTTATAAATAAATAATTACATAAAAATAAAACAAATATTTAAGGGGGGCTCCCATACACAAACGTGATTTTTTCGCCGTTTTTATAGATAATGGTACGGAACCCTACGTGCGCGAGGCCGACTCGCACTTGGCCGGTTTTTTATTTTTAATAACTTCAATGAATGCAGAATTTGTAGACTTAAAATGTTTTATCGGGATCGACCCGTAATCATTGTTGGGATACGGGACTCCCCTCAATCGAACATTAAAAATGTCACTCGCGCGCCGCCACCCCCGCTGTCAGCATCTCCTTCCTTTCTGGTGACCTCACTCGCTCACAGGAACACAACAACCCTCAAGGGAATTGTTATTTGGCTGCGGTATTCTGTGAGGTGGAGGTACATTCCCCAGTCGGGTAGCTTACAATTACGCTCCATACTCTATTTTCGCCAGAGCTTCGTTTGTCAGTCAGCAGGGTGCACCGCGTGCAGGTGAAGTTGGCTTAGGTTCAAAGATGTTGATGAACCACCCCAAAAGATAAGTGCCAAAGTAAGTTAGTGTCCTAACGGTTTAACAAAGGATTTAGACTAAATTCAGCACAAGGATAAGCAAAACTATGACTAACATTATCCTACTTTGTTTGTTTGTCGTGTCTTTACGTCTAAACGGTAAACCAAGAACGGATCAACGGATTTGGGTGTAATTTAGCACAAAAATAGATTATGATTTCACGAGCCCAATCGAATGGGTAACAATGGCCAATTTGAGTCCATGGTCGTGGGTTCGATCCCCGCATAAGACAAATATTTGTGTACAAGAACATGTGTGTTTGTTTTGGTCTGGCTGTTTCCATGTATTATTATGAATTTACAAAAAAAATGTATTTAAGTATTATATCAGTTATCTAGTACCCATAGTACAATGTTTACTTAATTTGGGACTAGATGACCGTAATTGTAAGCTACACGACTGGGGAGGGAGGAGATGCTGCGTTGGCAGCGGGGGTGGCGGCGCGCGAGCGATATTTTATGTTGCCAGCGTTAATATGGCTACGGCAACCGCTTCACATCAGGCGGGCCGTATGCTTGTCTGCCACCCGTCGTAGTATAAAAAATAAATCCATACGGAAACCGCTTCACATCAGGCGGGCCGTATGCTTGTCTGCCACCCGACGCAGTATAAAAAAATAGGTATGGGATTTTTAATTTCACTAACGGATCCCTAAGATGCGTATCTCTATGACCAACTAACCACAGCATCCCATATCATATGTCATCTCGGGCGCCTCTCCCTGGGGGTAAAAAATGAAGCCCTTTTTTTGGGCAGTAACCTTTTTTTTTTGCCCATGTTTGGATCGAATTCTTGTGTTTTTAGATAATAATTTGGCAATAGACATGGTACAGGGAATAAGGAAATAAGAAAGATACTTTTTGCTTCCATAGGCAATTCGAAAAAATCAATGATAACAAAATCGGGGGATACAGTTTGGTGTTGCAGCTACAAATCTATCATCTCCATTCAAAATTCAATCACACCACTGGACAGATGAAGGATCAAAGAGTTTACTACGCTAAGTAAGGACTATGGAACATCGCGTGCGGGGGAAGCGCTGCCATTTTGAGATAATTTTAGTGCATATAACGTATTCACGTACAACACTCAGCGGTGTCCATGTCACAGCCTCACACTAAGGACGCACCCCATTTTTTTTGTTAAATAAAATGTATCATATATACTTTTTACTACCTTAAAGATTTTTTTTTAATACTACGACGGGTGGCAGACAAGCATATAGTGCGCCTGATGTGAAGCAGTTACCGTACCCATATTAACGCTCGCAACATAAAATATCACTTGCGCGCCGCCCACCCCCGCTGCCAACGCAGCATCTCCTTCCTATCTGGTGACTATACTCACTCGCAGGAACACAACAACCCTCAAGGGAATTTTTATTTGGCTGCGGTATTCTGTGAGGTAGAGGTACTTCCCCAGTCGGGCAGCTTAAATATACGCTATCCTATCTCTCTTTTCGCCAGGGCCTCGTTTGTCTGTCAGCACCGCGTGCAGGTGAGGTTTGCTTTGGTTCAAAGATGTTGATGAACTACTTACACCCCAAACTACTACTAGGCCGGATTCTAGCCCACGGGGCCGAAATCGAGGTTGATTCCATTGATTTCAATGGAAAATGTATTTGACGATCATTCCTCAAGGACATGATCGATCACAATAGGCTATTTTCCAATGTTTAAAAATTGTATAAATTATTTAACAATATCGTAAAATACACAAAACTATAAAGATCCGCAAACTTTCATTCTAATATCTTCAGTCAGACTTTTTTAGCGTCGATCAAAGTTTGGCGGGAAAGTCCAGTTTAAAAGTATGAAATTATTAAAAAATAATATTTCCATTGGAGAAGCAATAAAAAATGCTACAACTTTTATTATGATACTAATCACATAAACGTAATATTTGACATAGCTGTACAAATGTCTGATTTGATGCATACAAAATACAAACCTGTGACGTCAGAATTCGGTAGTCTTTTGTATGGAGCGTTTTGGAGCAGTCTAAAAATTGTGATTTTCAAATTACTATATCTCGAGAGGTTTTTGTGCTATCGAAGTAATTCTTTCACCTATAGTTATATTATGGAGACGTCCCTACTTAACAAACCGAAAAAAATGTTACTAAAATAGCCTATTGTTATTCGACACAAACCTCAAGCAAGTCGAGGTCTTTAATTGCGACAAGTTTCATCAAAATGAGTTCAGTGGTTTTGGAGATACTGCGTATCCACACCGCTCCACTCAATAATAGTAGAGACGATATTTGCGTGACATAATAGTATCATGGGATTGGAAGCTGCTACCTATATTACAAAGTACAAATTGAGCCATCGTTCATTACGCCCGGGCCCACGGCGTGCAATCATGAGGTCCCGGGGGAGCCCATTGTTGTCCCCCTGTCAGCCGCTTATTAAATTTATTAAAATGGGTTCGTTGGCCTTTGGCTTTCGGTATGCGTTTAAATTTGAACTTATAATAATAATAATACTGGGACCGGTCTATTATCACATCACTGACAGGACTATTATCGAAATAATTTTACCAAAAATAAATTAATAGTTTGAAAAACACGCTTTTATAAATGCACCTGATCGTGTTCAAAGTCCATTACGTGGCCTTTCTCACAAGTGCAAACACGACTATGATACGATATTCCATCATGGAATGCCAGTGCCTATCTTCCGGCTTCATCATCAGACCTTGAAACCTAATCGTGGTCAAAATTCATTTCAAGACTTTTCTAAGAAATCCAAAAACAGCTATGATACGATGTTCAATCATGAAGTTCCAGTTCATATCTTCCGGCTCCATCATCAGATCAGTGCGACAGTACCATATTATTGTATTGTCATCAGAACTACATACAGCTGCCAATTGTCATTACGCTACGATCCTTGGAAGATGGTTAAATTAGTTACCTTAGATTCCATTACATAGTTAGTTACATACAGGTTGACCTAATAAAAACATGTTGAAAAACCGGCCAAGTGCGAGTCGGACTCGCCCACCGAGGGTTCCGTACGTAAGATCATTATAAATTTGATATTTTTCATTATAAATTCTTATTTATAACGTATATATATTTCTTAATAATACGTCGGAAAAAATAAATAAAATATATTTTACAATGTGCACGTCAAGCCCTTTCATATGATACCCCATTAGAAGTAGTAGCTTCAATTGGAAATTTCGACTCCCTATAAAAAATATAGACCCCTTATTTTTTAAGATTTAATTACAAATGAATAGTTTTGAGATTTATTCTTGTACTTGTAGTTCATAACGATGTTACTTGCCAAATTTCATAGTTCTAGGTGAACGGGAAGTACCCTATAGGTTTTGATTCCCTTGAGAATGTGTCGAAATATGCGTTTTTTGCTGAATAATTGGCCGTAACTTTTTTTTACGTAAACTTAGCAGTTTGATTTTGTTACTACTTTATGGGACCGTAGACTTGAGTATACAGTTCAAATTTTAGCTTGATACCTCCACGCATTCTCGACATAGAGGGTCTTGACAGACAGACCGACAGACAGACGGACAACAAAGTGATCTTATAAGGGTTCCGTTTTTCCTTTTGAGGTACGGAACCCTAAAAACCGTTGACATACATAAATGGCTGATGATGATGATGATAAACAATACTACAGACGTAAATGTAGAGTAATGTTTGGAGTCGGTTTTTTTTTTGTTTAAATTATGAGAAGTACAAGTCCTTGTGAGAGTCTGGAGTCCGAACTGAAAAGAAGTCTGTACTACGGATCTTCAGGCTCTCTTCTTGGGCATATGACATTTTATATAGGTAGATAGGTTGTATATATTCATTCAATCGGTAAGAGATAGATTAAAGAAAAAGTGGTTAGAAGTCGATCACCCCGTTGCGCAATCTTTAACTGGGCATGGCAATTTTAAGGCTAAACTCTTTTCGTTTCAATTTGTACCGGCGCCCTTATGCGAATGTTCAACTACAAGTCATGAATTCTATCAAACAGCACACCATGTTCTCTGGGAGTGTGATCTTTGGCGGAGTGGGACGAGATGTTAAATTCCTTGTATGTTGCATCCGGGGTAGTTACTATTTTGATTTGGTAGCAACAAGGGAGAATTATCAGATCTAATTTATAAAAAATATATTATAATTTCTTCTGATTAAATTCGTTGTGAGTTCCAAGGCAGCCGTAGTTTTTACCCCTGGGACTGCAATGGACTTCATTGCCTTTTTTGGCGGTCGCCGCTGTTAATCCTGGCTACACAGGAGACCCAGTGGTGGGAATGTGTGGTGGGCCCCCGTCCCATAAAACGATCTAATTTATATTAATTTCTTATGATTTGTGAATCCTGCACACTCCATGCACAAATTCGTTACCCAAAGGTTGCCTTGAAAAGATCGCTCTCTGCAATAAGGTCGTCTTGTTGCATATATAATAAATGCCAAAAAAGATAATGAACAGTGAAGACCTTGCAGTCCCGGGGGTACAATTACGGCTGCCTTGGAACTCACAACGAATTTAATATGAAGAAATTAGTAGGAGTAAGAAGCTTTTGGAATTCGACTTCCCCTCTTAGCAATGTGAGAGACAGCAATATGGCAAATTGAATTGCAATATAACAAAATTAAATGCCTAAAGAGATGGCTAGTCAAGTGAAGCTCAACTGCCGTGCACGACGGATTTTAAATATCTAACACTATTGGGGAATATAAATTAGTATTATGCAAATTAAGCATTATTTATCTATCCATCTATATAAACTTCTGTTCTGTATTTTAACCTATGATGATTTTTTTTTCAGGTAAGTACCGTGTCGAGTGCAAGGCAAGTTACTTAGGGGATACTGAAAGTTTCATAATTATAAATATATTAAAAATGGAAATATTCACCTTCCCCCGCCAAGGTGGGATTTGAACCCACGACCTCTCGATGACCGGTCGAGTGCTCTACCAACTGAGCTACCAGATGGGCCACTAATTAAAATTGTTAAACTTTATGTTTATATATTTTTGTCCCAATATAGATTAAGTACTGTACGTACATTAATAAAATACCAACTTTTTACCTGTATCTATTATTATTAAAATTAAATTATAACTTGAAGTGACTTCACCACGACTATGTATGAATTTACAGAAAAAAAAATGTATTTATGTATGTATTTACAGAAAAAAAAATGTATTTATGTATATTATCAGTTATCTAGTACCCATAGTACAAACTTTGCTTAGTTTGTGACTAGATGGCAGTGTGTAATTTGTCCAGGAATATTTATTATTTTATTTATATTCACGGAAAATCGTTATAGTTCTTGAAATGCCAAAATTAATTTTGAAAACTCAGCCATAATAAATTATTTCGTCAGTCTGTTTGCGAGCGTATCAAACTACTTAAAATGAAGTATGTTCTAATGACCATACCTCAGTCACGCACTACAATTTATCTTATCTGCCATAACAGTAAACTACATTTGGACGTAAATATACGACCATTATAACGATATTTAGTTTTTATTATCCGGTACGAGTTCGGCTTGCTTGACTAACTAAACTGAGTTTTAAACTAAACTGTAAACTGTAACTTTAAACTAAACTAAACTGAGTTGTGCATTTTTGGGATGGGTAAAAAATGTTAAACTCGCGTCAGGACACGTAGCCTGATCGAAAATTCGTAAGACGATGGGAGAGTAGACCGCCGGCGCTGCGTAGGAGAGGAAGTAATATCCCCCACTCTTTCTACCGTGAGGCGAAAATGTAGGCCTGCTCCTGCTGTTTAGTTTTAATGTAATATCAATTGTCATGTTTGTGTACGATAGCGCAATAAATGAATATTGTATTTTACCACATATATGATAGTACTGTTATACAGATAAATAAAGCAATTCGTGCTAAATTATTCCCAAACCATTCCAAAATATTCAAAAATGCACAACGTTAATGTTCAAGTTTTCACTTCTGCCGGCACTCCCGGAGTGCAACCCTTTTTTTTGTTTATGTGTCCGCAACCTCTACAGGACATGCGAAACTATAAGTGTTCCTAGTTTACTACGGAACCCTAAAATGCCGTTCGCCTTATCATGAATTTGTTTTGTTGACTATTCTATTTGAGAACGTGGAGAAGACTGAGAAATGTAGAGTCATCTATCTGTCCGTACGTATGGGAGATATATATATATATAGTTGAAAGGCAAGCGAGTAACGAAGCGCGCATGCCATCGTAGATCTGAGGAGCGCTAGCGTCCACAACATTTTGTTATTTTTTCACAATTATTTTTGGGATACTTAAAATAAATACTATATTGCTAAACCTAACCTATTTTTCACATCAAAAAATACTTATTGCACATCAAATGCAGGATTTGATGTGCGATCAGATTAATTTGATGTGCAAATCGGGGTATTTTTGTGGATTTAAATTTGTTTCCGTAGGGAGGCAATTCAAATTAACGAATGATAACAAAATTGGAGGATACATCTCCATCTAAAAGTCAATCATACCACTGGATTAGGGTTGCCAGGTCGCCAAACCTAATAGCCGGACAGACCAGCAAGTTGGGCCGGACATTTGGGTAAAAAAGCCGGACACCCTACATTATTAAGGATTTTGTTTTTTTTTTATGTGAGAGGGGGGCAAACGAGCATGTGGGTCACCTGGTGGAAAGCAATCACCACCGCCCATGGAAATCAGCGACACCAAGGGGTCGCAGATCCGTTGCCAGCCTTTTAAGGGAAATGAAAACTCTGTTCTTGAAGGTACCCATGTCGTAGTTATTCGGAAATACCGCTGAGGGAAGTTGATTCCACAGTGTCTCAGTATTAATAGTTGTATGTATTACTTTATTGTATATCAAATCAACGCTCGACTCGCTGTGCGCTCGGCCACGCTCGGCGCTCTTGCTCGTTTGCGTAATGTAAAAAGCCTAACAAAAGCCGGACACCGTTCATTTTGGCCAGCCCTGCAATCGAAAAGCCTAACTATGTCCGACTTTATCCGGACGCCTGGCAACCCTACACTGGATAGATGAAGGATCAAATAATTTATTACGCTAAGTAACTATGGACACATCGCGTGCGGGGGAGGGGAGTGCAAGCGAGCATGACCCACAGGTCACCATAAAGAAAGTAACCTACCACCGTCCATAGAAATGGCGTGGTAGCTCCCATGTCGTATTTATTTGTGAATACTATACTTGCAATTTGATCTACACTACTTTGCGTGCTTCCGCCACCAATTAGTTCATGCAAACTACTGCCGGCCGGCACCCACCCACTACCGTTAGTAGTTGCATGCGACTGCCGTGGCTGCTTTGGTCGTCTCTGCTCCAGCTGCTGTGGTCGTCTCGGCGAATCTCCAACATCTGAAACAGAAGATACATGCGACCGCTACTGCCCCGACTGCCGTGGTCGTCTCTGCGACACGTGTTTCGCCTCTACGCGAGGCATCCTCAGGCGATCTGTAGATGTTGACGGTTAGAACAACAACCTACAAATGACAAGTCCATTTGACTTCCGAAAAATAACACCTGAATCAATTAACTATCTAATACTATACTTCTCTATCTATCGCTATCTCTTTCCCTCGCTGTGTGTTCCTCATTTGGTTACCTGTAAAAATGTGAAATTAACCTAAAATACGTGTTATCATCAAATATTATTGTGTACTTTCCTAATATGTCCCTTGTGCATTTTAGTAATACAGAAGACGGCATTTTTAAATATTTCAATCAATTGTCACAAACGCTAGTAGGCCGATTCTCGTTATTATTATTCATAATGCCTTATTTGCCATATTGCTGTCTCTCACATTGCTAAGTGGGGAAGTCAAATTCCAAAAGCTTCCTACTCCTACTAATTTCTTCTGATTAAATTCGTTGTGAGTTCCAAGGCAGCCGTAGTTTTACCCCCGGGACTGCAATGGACTTCATTGTTCATTGCCTTTTTTGGCGGTCGCCGCTGTTAATCCTGGCTACACAGGAGACACAGTGGTGGGAATGTGTGGTGGGCTCCCGTCCCGTTGTCCATGAACTAAACATGTTAATTGCTTGTACATGACATCAACCTCTTTTTTTGGGGTGTAAGTGGTTCATCATCATCTTTGAACCAAAGCCAACTTCAACTGCATGCGGTGCGCCCTGCTGACTGACAAACGAAGCTCAGGCGAAAAGAGAGGTAGGGGGCGTAATTGTAAGCTACCCGACTGGGGAATGTACCTCCACTTCACAGAATACCGCAGGCAAATAACAATTCCATTGAGGGTTGTTGTGTTCCTGCGAGGGAGTGAGGTCACCAGAAAGGCAGGAGATGCTGCGTTGGCAGCGGGGGTGGCGGCGCGCGAGCGATATTTTATGTTGCGAGCGTTAATATGGCACGGTAACCGCTTCAGATCAGGCAGGCCGTATGCTTGTCTGCCACCCGACGGAGTATAAAAAATTCTTAAAAAATATACTTACCTACAAATTCGGAGCAGAGGTTCAAGAGTTACTTTGATGCATAACATGCAAACTTACAAACGATGTCTTTCCGTCACAACTCGATTTATAAACCTCGCTTGCTTCGGTTCACACTTCCACCGCTCAGTAAATAATTATTATTGACGTCATAACGTCTTATAAACCAATGAACGCCGGCTGCACGCACGAAAAAGCATGACTCATTGTCCGCCTGAGCCGAGCGTGCAAGCGAGAGCGCGGCTTGTGACGCATCTATCTCTCTTCCACTCCATCGGCCGATGTTTTCTTATGACGTTACGACAACCAATTATTTTTATAAAGTTTTTCTCCAAATGTTGGCGACCCCCGCTTGTAACCCGACTCTGATATTATCTCCGTCGGCGGGCGCTGTCTGTGCGTCTGTCGGGGCACGCCTACAGAACTGTTAGACAAACAATGTCACTTGTATTGTCTAAATATTCAACGGTAGCATTGTTTTATAATCTGTATTGATTCTATTGATATTAGATAGTACTAATTGTGATTGAATCTTGTCAATGCTGTATTAAATATAAATATTGCCAGACAAATTACACAGCGCCATCTAGCCCCAAAGTAAGCGAAGCTTGTGTTATGGGTACTAGACAACTGATAAACATACGTAAATACATTTTTTTTTTAATATATACTTATGATACATAGAAAACACCCAGACCAAGACAAACAGACATGTCCATGCACACAAATGTGTGCTATGACATTGAACATATCTGTTTGTCTTGTGCGTGGTTCTAACCCGCGATCTCGTAGTCAAAGTTGGCATTGCTAACCATTCGACCATCCAGCTCGTCATTGTAATGAAGTGTTAACTTGTGTACTTGCCACCGTGGTGGTATACAATAGTGCTCCGACTGACGATTACCACACAAAATGACTTCATCTCTTTAAAACTGTCATGAGGTGATACATCCGCGAAGTGACAGCAGGTAAATATCACCTGCCTCGCGCGACTGTTGTGGCTTAACCCAATTTTGGACAAACATGGCGACTAGACGACTCTACGATAATCTGTGGTTAAGCTGTGAGATTTCTGAAAAAAAAAACTAGCATATGACCGTGGGTCCGCTCGGTTGGAGTTTGGAAGTGTATCCTATGAGGTGCAGGTACATTCCCCAGTCGGGTAGCTTACAATTACGCTCCCTACCTCTCTTTTCGCCAGAGCTTCGTTTGTCAGTCAGCAGAGTGCACCGCGTGCAGGTGAAGTTGGCTTTGGTATACCGCAGCCAAATAACAATTCCCTTAAGG
Source organism: Hypsopygia costalis (assembly GCA_937001555.2). Classification (NCBI taxonomy): domain Eukaryota; kingdom Metazoa; phylum Arthropoda; class Insecta; order Lepidoptera; family Pyralidae; genus Hypsopygia; species Hypsopygia costalis. The sequence goes on from OW443347.2 coordinate 20,673,854, forward strand.
ATTGTTGTGTTCCTGCGAGTGAGTGAGCTCACCAGAAAGGAAGGAAGGAGATGCTGCGTTGGCAGCGGGGGTGGCGGCGCGCGAGCAATATTTTATGTTGCGAGCGTTAATATGGCTACGGTAACCGCTTCACATCAGGCGTGCTTTTTTTTTTATACTACGTCGGGTGGTAGACAAGTATACGGCCCGCCTGATGTGAAGCGGTTACCGTACTGTACTGTGAGGTGGAGGTACATTCCCCAGTCGGGTCAGCTTACAATTACGCTCCCTACCTCTCTTTTCGCCAGAGCTTCGTTTGTCAGCCAGCAGGGTACACCGCGTGCAGGTGAAGTTGGCTTTGGTTCAAAGATGTTGATGAACCACTTACACCCCAAAATTATTGTATTTTATTATTACCAGTTAATGCATAGTAACTACATATATATAACAGTTTATCTGTCCGTCGGGAAGCCAGGGCGATCCATCACAATCAAGTCACAACTGCAGCTGATGCAATAATGGGCTACTGCGACACACTTTGATGTATTACTCTCAGTACAATAAGGGGCAATGATAATGACGCATACGAATTTTAGACGTGTAACAACACGTGGTGCACCCAGCCGACTGGTTAAAGAGTAAATATTTTTTGAAAAATGGAAAAATTCACCTTCCCCACCTAGATGGGATTTGAAGCCACGACCTCTCGATGACCGGTCGAGTGCTCTTCCAACTGAGCTAGCAGGAAGGTTTGTGTTGCTGACGAATTTTTGCATCTTATATTGTACTGCGTGAGTCTTGTTTAGTAGTGTAATTACTTAATAGGTTGATGACGCCACACTGTGTCTCACGCAATATACCTAAGATGCAAAAATTCGTCAGCAACACAAACCTTCCTGGTAGCTCAGTTGGAAGAGCACTCGACCGGTCATCGAGAGGTCGTGGGTTCAAATCCCACCTAGTTCCCAACCAAGTGTCTTAAAGACATCGCTTCCTTCCCCCGCACGCGATGTTCCATAGTCCTTACTTAGCGTAATAAATTCTCTGATCCTTCATCTATCCAGTGGTGTGATTAAATTTTGGATGGAGATGATAGATTTGTAGCTGCAACACCAAACTGTATCCCCCGATTGCGTTATAATTCGTTTTTTTTTTATTTCCTCCCTATGGAAGCAATTTTGAAGACGACATTTATTTATTTATTTATTTATTTATTTATTTATTTGCAACATTTACAACTATTTTTACAGGTATCAAACCTAATGCAATAGTGTAACAACCTTTTTTTTTTATATGTAACTTAATTGTAACTTATTACAAACAGCGCTACGTTTGTGAATTCATTCAGAGAACACGAAAACAGATCAACTCTTTCCGCTATCTCGTTCAGAGTGCGCAGTGCACGCGTAAGTGGTGCTTTGCCGAGAAGGTCGGTGCGGCCGCGGGGCACTGCCAGCAGCTGCGGCCGGCGGCGACGCCACACGTATCTGTCTGGGACACATAGACCGGTAACCCTCAACAATTGAGTATTGCTCGTTTTACACCTAATTAATTTAAACATGTAAGATGCTAAATACAACTCCCTGCGTACCCGCAGCTCGTTATACCCCACCATACCCAGTACAAATAAATTAGGGTACATGAGGGGATAAAAAGGATATACCCCATACTTCCTTAAATATATATATCTAATGAATTTATTTTGAATACGCTCCAACATAAGGCTATATTTAGCTTCATGCGGAGCCCAAATGACTGCGTTGCATTCCAGTTTGCTTCTAACCAGCGCATTGTACAAAGCGACGATCGCTCCAATATTTGCAAAACCATGCGCCCAACGAAGTATAAAGCCCAGATTTTTATAAGCTGTTTTACAAATACTGGTAACGTGATCTCGAAACTTCAGATCGGATGTGAATTTAACCCCCAAGTCTTTTACTTCTGTCACTCTTTTTAGTTTCGTTGAATTAACTTCATAATCATGATGAACAGGACTACGAGCTCGAGAAAAAGTAATTGTCATACATTTCGAAACATTAAAGTAAAGCTTGTTAGTATTACACCAAGAAACCACTCGATCTATATCGCCCTGAAATCGCTCGCAGTCTTCGGTGTTTCTGATTGGCCGAAATATCTTCAAGTCATCTGCAAATAGCAAGCAACTTGAATCCCTAATAACTTCTGGTAAGTCGTTGACCATAATGAGGAATTCGAGAGGACCAAGGTTACTCCCCTGACTTACTCCCGACCTGACGGAATATGAGTCTGATTTGTAGCCTGCGTACTCAACGAACTGACGTCTATCGCTCATGTAACTTGCCAAGAACTTCAATAAATGAGGGGTACAGCCGACGCCGGCTATTTTTCTCAACAGAATATCGTTATCTACGACATCAAACGCCCTCCGAAAGTCGAAGTAAGCAGCGTCTACCTGCTCCTCTCCATCCACCGTAGGCACCAGCTGAGCCATATAATTTAGTAAATTGGTAGTTGTACTGCAACCCGGCCGAAAACCGTGTTGCGCCTCTGACAGCTGTGCCTGTACTTGCTCGTAGATGATCTTTTGTAATGCAGATTCAAATACCTTGGCTGGAGTCGATAGTACTGCCACCGGCCTATACCCATCGACAGCCTCACTCATGCCTCCTTTCGGTACTGGAACTACCCGGGTTGTCTTCCACATCTTCGGAAAATCTTCTTCTTCCAGGGACAGGTTGTATATGTGCAACAGTGGCCGTGCCAGCACAAACCTACAATCCCTGAAGATAAAAGCCGGGATACCGTCAGGTCCTGCAGACCTTTTCGGCTTCAGCTTCGCGAGAGCCCGGCGCACGTCAGCCAAGTCTAGTCTGCCCAGGTGTATACGCGCTGAGCCATTCGCACCGCCCGCCTCCGCCACCGCCGCGCGTACGTTTAGCTCAGCCGGCACGGTGCCGTAGGCCGACTGAAAAAAGTCCGCAAACTCGTTCACACACTGTTGCCCATCTAGAACCACCCCATTCTTATATATTTTCCGAGTATTGCCATTTTGTCTCCTAGATTTTATATACCTCCAAAAAGCCTTCGGATCCTCCGTCAAGTGTTTTTGGACCCGATCCATATACTGTGCATGAGCTTTCCGAATCATGCCTTTTACCCGTGCCCTATACCTAGCGAATTCCTCATAATCATCATCATCAGGTTCATTTTAGTCTCTTAGACCCTCGCAGGTCTGAGCACGACCCTCTCTCGTCCGTCCTAGACAGAAAGAGGATTTGGCCTACACTCCCCACGCTGGCCAAACGGGTTGGGGAGCCCTGATCGATATTTGATAATGTATTTCCCTTAGTCGCCTTGTACGATATCCACGGGAAGAGACGGAGTGATTCTATTCTAGTCTGCCGGTAACCACACGGCCTAAAGACGCGTTCACGTCAAAAGGGCATAAAATCCAATTAATAGTAGATATAAAATATCATATTAAAACGTCTTATTACAAAGTAATCCTGGTTGGATTGATACCCTTGTTCAGTAGGTATTTCTAATACAGTTATTACTAGTGGGGTGTAAGTGACTCTCCTGGGGTGTAAGGTGGGCTCACCATGACCTTTAGAACCAAAGCCAACTTCACCAGCACTGGCTCTGGTGAAAAGAAAGGTAGGGCACAGCGTTTTTTTTTTGTTACTCGGCTGGGGAAGTTTTTCCACTTCACAGAATACCGCAGCCAAATTTTGAGGGTTGCTGTGTTCCTGCGAGTGAGGTTACCAGAAAGAAAGGAAGGAGCTGGCAGCGGAGGTGTCGGTGCGCGAGCGATATTTTATGTTACGAGCGTTAATATGGCTACGGTAACCGCTTCACATCAGGTGGGCGGTATGCTTGTCTGCCACCCGACGTAGTATAAAAAAAAATTGACATCACATGCCCGGTGGTCGAATGGCTAGCAAAGGCCACTACTTGACTCCAAGGTCGCGGGTTCGATCCCCGCACAAGACAAATATTTGTGTGCCTAAACATGTTTGGTCTTGGTCTGGGTGTTTTCCCTTGTTAATTTCATATATCTCGTTCTCACAGGTAGGGTTGCCAGCTCGCAAAACCTAATGCCGGACAGACCATTTTTTTCCAATGCAGCATCTCCTTCCTTTCTTTCTGGTGACCTCACTCACTCGCAGGCACATAACAACCCTCAAGGGAATTATTTGGCTACCTCTCTTTTCGCCAGAGCTTCATTTGTCAGTCAGCAGGGTGTACCGCGTGCAGGTGAAGTTGGCTTAGGTTAAAAGATGTTGATGAACCACTTACACCCAATAATATGTCAATAAACATATCCTCTTACAAAATTTCAAGTCGACAAGAAATTCTCAATATGTAAACAGTATCAGTCGAACATTCGTGTGAACTCTAGCATTGCTCCGAGTAATCGACAACTTTCCCTCTCTGTCTAACGAAGCCGGTTTTCCTAGTTGCATATAAGTAGCCATTGATATAGTATATTATGTCGCAGCCAATTCGTAAAATCCGCCTCAGTACATAACATCTAGGTGTTTTAAAAAATGGCGGAGCCATTATTTCAACCCGCCTTTTTGTCATAATGATTACACGGCCGAATTGTTACCTGATAGTGTATCACCAAGAATACTATAATAATAGAATCAAATAGCTTGGCTATTTCTAATTACGGTTATAATAACACAAACCTAACCAATAGATAATTTAAATGCAATCTGCCTAAAGTTAGCCGTTTTGTAATGTGGCGGTTCTACCAATTGGCAGCGACATATAATCAAATTCAAATTCAAATTCAAAATATCTTTATTCCTTGGACTTTATAAAGCACTTGGAAACGTCATACAAATTAAATATAAGAATATGTATAAATCATTACTACTCTAAATCCGCAGAGCTTAGATTCACTTTCATCACACTATCTTGAATGTGAAAGTGAATTTAAGTGCCAGTTCCGGCGACGGGGCTTCTTGAGAAGAACTGGCAAGAAACTCAAGGCCGACTCTTTTAATTGCCAATATCGTTACATTAAATACATATACAATCATTAACATAACATAACAAGAGCAATTCATTTCCAAATACTTTATAGACAGCGCAACAGCGTCAATGAATATAAAATGTATCCACGCTGAGCAGAAGGCTCACACAAAGTATATCTAGTTATACAGAGTGATTAGTGCGAGTTTTTTGATCAATGAATATAAAATGTATCCACGATGAGCAGAAGGCTCACACAAAGTATATCTAGTTATACAGAGTGATTAGTGCGAGTTTTTTGCTCACGTTCGACCATGTCAACGTAAACAAACCGACCAAATAGAGAAGAACTCTCATGTTGTGAATTTATAAGACGCGTGTTACATATCAAAATTATGGTGCTTACTTGCTCACATTTTGAAGTGAGCAACCCGGCTAATTTGCATATGTAACACGCGTCTGGTAAATTCACAATATGAATATTTATCTCATATGTTTGTATCTACCAATGTTAGGAACCCAGTGGTTTTATGGCTAGCAATGGTCACTTTGACTCCGAAGTAGCGGGTTCGATTCCCGCACAAGACAAACATTTGTGTGCATGAACATGTCTGTTTGTCTTGGTCTGGGTGTTACGCTTATTTACATCTACACAGAACTGAGAAGTGTCATTTTGACATATTAATTGTACTAGAATATATTAAAAGATAAATTGCGAGCCAATTCAAAGCAGTCCAAAATGCTAATATTAACCTCGACCATATTGACCGTCTGTCTAGCGACCTCTGACCTTAAACATTAGACTGTGGATGTGTCATTAGCTAACTAAGTAAGTAGGGCAAATGATTTATATATACAATTAACAGAACCGGATCTAAAATTGATCCCTGTGGAATGCCTATTTTGTAATTTGCTAATAAATGTTTTTTCTTTCTTTCTTTTTTTCTATGTGTGGTGGACTCCGTCCCGATAGTGCATCGTATTAGCATTATACTCGTACACAGAACTATCGGATGCACTCATTGCATTATGCTGAATGAGATGCGCAGGTCTGTGTGTATGTATGTATGGTAATGCAGTTTGGTACTGTCATTCATTCATTTGCCTGATACGTTCTGCATAGCACTGATGGCAAAACAATTATTTAAAAAGTATTTTCAACAACAATTATTTAAAATGGCGAGCTCGGTGGTCGTGGTAACAATGGTCACTTTGACTCCGGGGGCGCGGGTTCGATTCCCGCACAAGACAAATATTTGTTTGCATGAACTTGTCTGTTTGTCTTGGTCTGGGTATTGTATGAATGTATTTATAAAAAAAATGTATATATGTCGCAGCCAATTCGTAGAACCCGCCGCATTACATAACGGCTAACTTAAGGCGGATTGTCTTTAAATAATCTTTTGGTTAGGTTTGTCTTGTTCCACAAACTTGGTGGATACCCAAGTGAATTGTCACCGGATAGCTGGCCGTATATCTGGGGACAATTCACTAATATGGCGGTTTGAAATAATGGCTTGGCCATTTTATAAAACAGTTAGCCGTTATGTAATCCGGCGGGTTCTACGAATTGGCTGCGACATATATAACATTTATTTAGTACCCATAGTACAAGCTTTGCTTAGTTTGGGACTAGATGGCAGTGTATAATTTGTCTGTGAATATTTATTTATTATTATTTATTTTATTCTTTTTCGGAACGGGGGCCCACCGCGCATTTCCACCACTGTGTCTCCTGTGTACCCAGGATTAACAGCGGCGACCGCCAAAAAGGCCATTGTACAACTACGGCTGCCTTGGAACTCACAACGAATTTAATATGATGAAATTAGAAGGAGTAGGTAGCTTTTGGAATTTGACTTCCTCTCATGGCAATGGCGGCGGGCTATGCCAGATGTTGACTTGCTGATGCGTCACCATGCGATCATGTTGAGTGTGGGATGTAACTAGCTCACCTTGGTCATTAGAGACAAAGCCAACCTCACCTGAACTTGGTGCACCCTGCCGACTAGGCTAAAGACAGGTAGGGTAAGGTAATTTGTAATGCTGCTCGACTTGAGAAAAACCACCTCACAGAATACCGCAGCCAAATGACAATTCCCTTGAGGGTTGTTGTGTTCCTGCGAGTGAGTGAGGTCACCAGAAAGAAAGAAAGGAAGGAGTATAAGCTGGCAACGGATCGGTGACCCCTTGGTGTTGCTGATCTCCATGGGCGGTGGTGATTGCTTTCCATCTGGTGACCCCAGAGGCGGACGAGACTCTTATATTGCCCCGGTGTTTTAAAAAAAAACAACGGGTTGCACTCCGGGAGTGCCGGTAGAAGTGAAAACTTGAACATTAACGTTGTGCATTTTTGAATATTTCGGAATGGTCAGGAAGTAAATTCGAACGAATTGCTTTATTTATCAGTATTACAGTACTATCATTTATGTGTTAAAATACAATATTCATTTATTGCGCTATCGTACACAAACATTAACTATTCAAAGCAATCTCAACCGTTTCGTCTTTGCTTAAAGTTGGATATTGTAGTCTCGCAGCATTGTCTTATGAACTGTCATTTCGGAACTATTTCGAATCATTAAAATATTCAAAGAATTCTCAATCGTATCGGCTTTGCTTAAAGTTGGATTTTGAAGTCTCGCAGCTTTGTCTTACGAACTGTCATTTCGAATCATTAAAATATTCAAAGATTTCTCAATCGTAATGTCTTTGTTTAAAGTTGAATTTTGTAGTTTCGCTGCTTTGACTTACTAATTTTCGATCAGGCCACGTGTCCTGACGCGAGTTTAACATTTTTTACTCATCCCTAAAAGTGCACAACGCCGCTAAAGAAGTTTTAACTTCAAAAAAAAATAGGTAAGTCAACCCACAGCTTTTGCTGTCGGTACAAGTCGCGTGGCGAGCGTCCATCTCACTTAGTCACCCTCTACTCACTTACTCGCCAATTTACTAGCCCTCCCCACTCCCCACTTCCCCCACATTCAGGTATTGTGCCAATTACTTTACTTGTTACTTTGTTACCCGCATTTAAGGGTAATTTTGGGGCATTCATAGCATATTGGTATGGAATTGTTTGTTTATCATCATCATCATCAGCTTGTACTTTTCCCTTTTAAAGTATCTGGGAGTATTGATTATTGATTTTTAACGATATTGTGTAACTTAATATATGTAAAAATCAGCTAGGTATCAGTATTTAGATATCTGGAGATATTTAGATATATGGCCGTCTGGCCAATATAGCAGGTTTTTTTTTTTATACTACGTCGGGTGGAAGACAAGCATACGGCCCGCCTTATGTGAAGCGGTTACCGTAGCCATATTATCGCAACCGCTGCCCCGCTGCCAACGCAGCATCTCCTTCCTTCCTGGTGACCTCACTCACTCGCAGGAACACAACAACCCTCAATTGTTATTTGGCTGCGGTATTCTATGAGGTGGAGGTACATTCCCCAGTCGGGTAGCTTACAATTACGCTCCCTACCTCTCTTTTCGCCAGAGCTTCGTTTGTCAGTCAGCAGGGTGCACCGCTTGCAGGTGAAGTTGGCTTTGGTTCAAAGATGTTGATGAACCACTTACACCCCAAAGGTCATACGATCACAGTACACCCAATTATTCAATCATGCACATTTATTTAGAGATGTTTTGGAGCTCCGTAACCGAAACGGAAACTATCGGATATCCGAAATAAAAATCTATCCGAAACCGTAATCAAAACCGATATAAAAGTTTCGGATAAATTCGGATAGAGGCGGAATCTAAATGACATTTTGATAGGTTTTCTCGGGCCAACAGTGCCAACACGACGACCTACTAACTGCGTCGCTCGACGCTTGCATAGTTTATCTACATAATCAATAAGTACATACTTCTCCATATCTGTCATCCATTCTTGTGAGATTAAAATTACCTAAAAAAACGCCCATTCTATTATGACTGATGATTTCTACCAATAAAATTTACATTGGAGGAGTTATAGATGATAATATTATTCCTTAGTCCAAAAGTTGCTTCTCGTGATTTGTTGATTTCGCATTTACTTGAACCAGGTTTCTGTTTTGTGAAAGTGTACCTTGTATTTAAATTTTCCTTTTAAAGTTTCTAAAAATATCCGTAACTGAAACTATCCGTAACTATCGGATAATCCGAAATAATTTCAAATCCGTAACCAAAACCGATATAATATTATTTGCATATCCGTAACCGTGTCCGAATCCGAAATTTCATATCCATAACATAACATCCCTGATTTTTTTTTAAATATACGTATACATATATATTCCTTAGAAAATAAGTGACGTCTGGCGGCCCTGGGATTTTTTTTTATACTATGTCGGGTGGCAGACAAGCATACGGCCCGCCTGATGTGAAGCGGTTACCGTAGCCATATTAACGCTTGCAACATAAAGTATTGCTCGCGCGCCGCCACCCCCGCTGCCAACGCAGCATCTCCTTCCTTCCTGGTGACCTCACTCACTCGCAGGAACACAACAACCCTCAAGAGAATTGTTATTTGGCTGCGGTATTCTGTGAGGTGGAGGTACATTCCCCAGTCGCTGCCGCGACGAAGTTGTGTGTGTGTGAAGTTGGCTTTGGTTCAAAGATCTTGATGAGCCACTTACACCCCACTTATTATGATACTAATTACACAAACGTAATATTTAACATAGCTGTTGTACAAATTTCTGATTTAATCCATACATAATACTAACGTGTGACGTCATAACGTAGTAGCCTGTTGGATGGAGCGTTTTCGGGAAAGTCCAAAATTGAAATTTTCAAATTAACATATCTCGAGAGATTTTTGTGATATCAAAGTAATTCTTTCACGTGTGGTTTTATTATTATGATGTCCTTACATATTATAAAACAGTAAAAAAGTTGGTCAAATAGCGTATTCTACGCTTTGAGACGACGACTTTGCTACGAGAGAGGGAGGGTTAAAAACCCTCCCTCTCTCGTAGCGTCTCACACGCAGACTAAGTTGCGCAGGTCAGGTAGCAACAGTAAAACTATTGGTACTTTTCAATAAAAACGTTTTTTAAAATGATTAAAATCTATTTTTTATCGATTCAAAATCAATTTCACACTTCGCTCCCCAAATCATTGAAAAGCACTCCAAACAACAATAGTACTCGTGTGACGCCATTTTGCCGAATCACAAAAGAAAAAAATAATAAACTTTTTTATAAATTCTTTTTTTAAGCAGTATAAGTTCTTAATTCCTTCGCTTGTTCGCGTCAGAGGGTTTAAAAAGGCGTGCTTCTATTTAGTCTGTGGTTTTGAATAATAATTTAGGAAATAATCTGACAAGAAATTTAGGGTTCCCTTTGAAATAAAAATTAACCCAATAATGGACGTACGTATGGCACAATCTAACGTAATATTTATATTCTTTGTACTTTATTAATGTTTTTGACGTGAATGTACCTACCTTTCTTTAAAATTGCTTCCATAGGGAGGCAATTAAAAAAAAACCAATGATAACAAAATCAGGGGATACAGTTTGGTGTTGCAGCTACATTTTGATCATCTCCTTCCAAAATTCAATGACACCACTGGATAGATGAAGGATCAAAGAATGTATTACGCTGCGTAAGGATTACATGATGTTGATTAGGAACATCGCGTGCAGGGAGTGGAAGCGCTGCCATTTTGATATAATTTTAGTACATATAAAGTATTCACGTACAACACAAACTTGAAGAGCTCATATTATCGACATTTTAGACCAAATTGCGTGACATTCTATTAAATAAATGTTTTTATTCTATTAACGAATACTTGCGACATAAATTGCAATTAATTTTAATAATAATAATATGTATATTGGCGACTTCAACTGTATTCATTTTAATAATAATGATAATTATGTTTAGTTCCCACGCCCAAAACAGGCTAGAATAGTTGTGTTCCTGCGAGTGAGTGAGGTCACCAGAAAGACAGAACTAATGGGTCACCGATAGCGATATATATATATAGAGATAGGTCAGCATATATGATGCCAGCGGATGGGCGACCTATTGGTGTCGCTGATCTCTAAGAGCGGTGGTGATGCTTTCCATCAGGTGACCCACATGCTCGTTTGTCCCCTCTCATATAAAAAAAAACCATCGACAATGACACTACAAAAATAGACGAGTTATTTTACGAATTGTACAAAATACACAGAACCGTATCTTTATTAAACAAACAATTACATTTGAATCTTTTGTCTGTACAAACAATAAACGGTAGCTATCTCCCAAACTGTGACCCACATTCCGTATAAAAAAGCCTCGGCACCTTCAAGTTGACAGGTAGAATGAAACGTCAAAATTGGCTTTCAACCCGCTGACGGAACCCAACTGTGCGGAAGTCAATTAGGAGTCAGCACTTCAAATTGAAATTAATAAAACTTTGTTGACTGGTTATGGATAAACTACTTAGTTGTGCCCGCGACTTCGTCCGCGGGGAATAGTTATTTTTTTCGCCTGAGCTGATTACGTTTGCGCAATACCGGTATCGCCTGAGAATCATTAAAAATCCTTTTTAGCGGATGCTTACATCGAAACAGCTATAGACCTTTATTATCTACATAATATATATCAAATTACAGGCCAATCTGTAAAGTGGTTTGAGCCACAGAAGCCAGACGGGCAGTTCTCGTAATTAAAATGCAGTCAAAATTCAGTTCCGATCCACTTGATATCACAAATGTCAAATTTGATATTCTCGTATCACAATATGAATCTTCAAAGTCTAATTTAAATGGGATTATATAGAAATATGGCCGAAAATTAAACAAACTAAGAATGTTATTTTGCCAACAATAAGAATTGATAATAATTAATGAATGGAATCAAGTATATAATTTTTAGTAAATTCACAATTCAATCTCGATTAGGTCAACTTTCATTCTGCGATTGTAACATATTTAAGAGAGTTGGCTTTCTGATTATATGACATAATACGTTCTGAGTTTGAGCTATGGCGTGGTGCGATGATAAGTTAGTCAGATAATCAGTCATTCACCTTTCCGTTTTCGTATTTCAATTCAGGAACTCAAAAAATGCGGTCTTAAAGACATACGGAACCAATTATAATAACCATATTCACCCTTAATTGAAAATCGAAAATGGAACACCACAAAAGCGCGCGAGGTGTGAATTCGAGTTTCAAAATTGAACAATAGTTTGACAGCTCAATACCCAAAGCGATTGGTAGCAGCCACTATGGTGCCTTTTGTTTTTTTTTTTTTTTCATTGTCGATGGCCGAAATGATTTATGGTAAGACTTGCTAATGGTTAATTGGAAACATTTTTTCTTTTATTATTAAATTAACGTGTGAACTTAATAATTTTAATAAGTTTTTTTTGTAATGCAGCTCACTCGCAGGAACGCAATATGAAATAATCTCTCATGTTATTTTCTGTCTGATGGTTCTTTTTTTGTAGCCATATTTACCCTCTCAGTATGAAATATCGCTCGCGTGTCGCCACTCCCGCTGCCACCACAGCAACTTCCTTTCTGGTGACCTAACTCACATGCAGGAACACAATAACCCACGGGTATTGTTATTTGGCTGCGGTATTCTGTGAGGTGGTTAGGTCGTTTCCAGAGCTTCGTTTGTCAGTCAGCAGGGTGCACCGCGTGCAGGTGAAGTTGCCTTGGGTTCAAAGACGTTGATGAACCCCTTACACCCCATAATATAGGTAGATTTTGCCAAACACTCAGCAGGCAAACCTGACGGCTACTAGCTTCAGTTGATTTATGATTTCTATTTTGGTCATAAAATGATAAAAGCAATAAGGATGCACTTCAGATGAAACGCGGCATCGAACCTGCACTCTCTGTTATCTCAGGCTAATGGTTCCACCGTTCTGCATTGGATAATATTAATGGCTGCACGAGATGAATCGCTAATACCACAGTAGATAGACGAAGCAGTATTTCAACTCCTGACGTTCGAAATCGGCGCACTATTTTCAGTCGTTTTCGTCGGTCGGCTAACTCAACCAACCGGTACCGACTCTAGAGCATATGTTCCTGGAAAATGCGTTTTGCCTGAAAAAAATATTAGTTGTTACGATAATTTTACGTGATTAACGTCATAATTTCTTGTGATGTTAACGTACAAGGCTTAACTCGATATTTGATTTATAATGGCATTAACAAGATTCTTGAAATTTTCACCGATTATGTATTACTGTCGCTTAAAACATAGTACGGAGTAATGGAACCCTTCATGTGCGAGTTTGACTTGCACTTGGTCGGCATCGGACGCTTGTAAGGAGTCAACGTACTGATCTATTCGTCTACTGTGACACAGGTTACAGGTTCACATTGCTATGTGAAGTCAATCTAAAAGGAGGCATGGCAATACCACTCGGTACTAACCTAACCCGACCTGGGAAGTGAGACCATTGAAAAATAGAGCACATACCAAATGAAGAGCCTATAGTGCAATAAAATTATAGTGCAATTAATTTGATGATTCCGGTGGTCTAATGTAAATAATAATAATAAATAAATATTGTCAGACAAATTACACAGCGCTATCTATCCCCAAAGTAAGCGAAGCGTGTGTTATGGGTACTAGACAACTGATAAACATACGTAAATACATTTTTTTTTTGTAAATACATACTTATTATGATACATAGAAAACACCCAGCCCAAGACAAACAGACATGTTAATGCACACAAATGTTTGTCCTATGTGGGAATCGAACCCACGAGCATTGGTGTCGAAGCCGCGTCATTGACCGCTACGCCACCGAGCTCGTCGAGATATTAATCCCAACTGGGGAATGTTGTGTTCCTGTGAACGAATACTGTCACCAGATGTAAAGAGATGCTTTATTAGCAGCGAGGGTGGTCGTAGTCATCATCATCATCATCAACCCTCAATCGAAGGGGTGTACAGCATACTCCACCACGCCGCTCAACTGCGGGTTTGCGGAGGCCTGTGTTTTCAAGCCTATATCCAGTAAAATCAAAATCAAAAAATTGTTTATTCCTTGGACTTTATAAAGCACTTAGAAACGTCATACAAATTAAATATAAGAACATGTTTTACTACTCTAAATCCGCAGAGCTTAGATTCACTTTCATCACACTATCTTGAATGTGAAAGTGAATTTAAGTGCCAGTTCCGGCGACGGGGCTTCTTGAGAAGAACTGGCAAGAAACTCAAGGCCGACTATGTTTAATTGCCAATATCGTTACATTAAATACAAATACAATCATTAACATAACATAACAAGAGCAATTCATTTCCAAATACTTTTATCATCTATGTAATCTGAGATACAATAGTAAGCCTTTTGACATAGTCTAGTTTTGATATATTTCTTAAATTTAAACCCATGGATAATTTAAACGCGTCGTTTGGAAGTATAATGTAGAAGCGCATACATTGACCTGGGAACGAGTTAGAGTAGTCGGTAGATACAGGCTGATATTGATTATAGAGTAACTGCTTTACATCAGGTGGGCCCTATACTTGTTTGGCAGTCGGCGCTGAATAAAAAAATAACCTATGCCGAATTCTAGCCCACGGGACCGAAATGGAGCTTGAGTGGAGCGAGTAGATTCGCTGGGTGTATGTTTTCCATTGATTTCAATGGAAAATGTATTGGATGATCATTCCTCAAGGACATGATCAATCTTATTTTTTTTTCGACACAAACCTCAAGCATGTCGAGGTCTTTAATTGTGACAAGTTTCATCAAAATAAGTACAGTGGTTTTGGAGCCTATTCAAAAACGAAATTATTAGGATCGACAGACTTTAATGTATATAAAAAAATTAAGGACATTAAAAAACCTCCTTCATCTTAATTCAATTGAATTCCTTCCATACATGTCTTACCGCTCGGCTGCGCTCGCACAAAGAGCGTCATCAATTACACCGGGCACTGAACCCGTAAATTTGATTCCAATGGTCACAATTGATCCGTCGACCCCGCCTGACTGGTGCGACGTGGAATTGAATATTTTATGTGCTTTCAATGGATTCTAATTGTTATGAAGCTTTCTCTGAACGGTGTAAGACAATGTCGTGTTTGTTTGTTTGTTTGTATTTATTCACAGAACAATATTACAATTGTACTAGTATTCGGATATTAATTTATATTAGTATTAGGATTATTTTGGATATTTGGCCGTGTGGTTTCCGGCAGACTAGAAAAGAATCACTCCGTCTCTTCCCGTGGATGTCGTACAAGGCGACTAAGGGAAATACATTATAAAATATCGATCAGGCCTCCCCAACCCGTCTGGCCAGCGTGGGGAGTGTGGGCCAAGTCCTCCTGTCTGTGACGGACGAGAGAGGGTCGTGCTCCTGTAGTGGAGACTAAAATGACCTGATGATGATGATGATTCGGATATCAAATCGTAAAATCTAATGTTAGCTTAAATAATAAATAAAGTATAATAAATATTTCTAGACAATTTACACAGCGCCATCTAGTCCCAAATTAAGCGCAAAGCTGGTGTTACGGGTACTAGACAACTGATAAATGTACTTATTTTTTTTTTGTAAATACATACATATGATACATAGAAAGCACCCAGACTAAGACAAACAGACATGTTCATGCACACAAATGTTTGTCTTGTGCGGCGCTTTGCTTATTTGGGGCTAGATGGCGCTGTGTAATTAGTCCATAAACATTTATTAATTTAATTTCTTTTCCTTACAGAATCCAAGATGACTTAACTCGGCCGCCACATCGCACGCTCAAAATGCTGTTAGCACGCGCAGCGTTGGTGTGCGCGGCGGTGACGTGCGCGCTGCACGTGAGCCGCGCGTGCCCGTGGGCGTGCTCGTGCAGGGGACAGGCCGCCGACTGCGCGCACCGGGGCTTGCTGCACGTGCCCAAGAGGTTACCCTCTGACTCGCATAGAATGTAAGTAAAACTTGTAATATTTACAGGAGTATGGGTCTAAGTGATCTTTAGAGCCAAAGACAAACTCACCTGCACGTGGTGCACTAACCCGGCTAACGGAAGAGAGGTAGGGTACAACGTATTTGTAACCTGCCCGACTGGGGAAGTACCTCGACTATGGTACAAGTCGCCATAATTAAAATTCCATCCATATCATCTTGATAATTGGCGATCTACTACAGTTGAGGGTGTTAGTGGTTCATCAACATCTTTGAACCTAAGCCAACTTCACCTGCACGTAGGGTTGCCACCTTTTTTTTACAAGAAAAACAGTATATTAAAAGCTACGTAGTAAAACAAACAGTATACTAAGGCCCAGTGCATGCGGAGCAGTACAATAAACAGTGCTATGGTCAAATGAAGTTTTTTTCAACAGTATTAAAGCATAGAAAACAGTATAATACTGTTTTTAACAGTATGGTTGGCAACCCTACCTGCACGTGGTGCACCTTGCCGACTAGGACAGAAGCTCTGGCGAAAGAGACGTAGGGTACAGCGCATTTGTAAGCTGCCCGATTGGGGAAATACCACGTAAGCCATTTACGTGCCAAAGTTTAAAAAAAAATTGGTTGTCCGTAAAGTCGGTTTACGGACGATAATTTTACGTGATCATGTCATAAGAAAACATCGGCCGATGGAGTGGGAAGAGAGATAGATGCGTCACAAGCCGAACGCTTATGCCGATCGTGCCTCCCGTGTCGCTTGTTACGCGCTCTTGGTTGCACGGTCGGCTCAGACGAACGTGACAATGAGTCATGCTTTTTCGTGCGTGCAGCCGGTGTTCATCGATTTATTAGACGTTATCTTGTCTTTTTTTTTTATACTACGTTGGGTGGCAGACAAGCATACGGCCCGCCTGATGTGAAGCGGTTACCATAGCCATATTAACGCTCGTAACATAAAATATTGCTCCCCCGCTGCCAACGCAGCATCTCCTTCCTTCCTTTCTTTCTGGTGACCTCACTTACTCGCAGGAACACAACAACCCTCAAGGGAATTGTTATTTGGCTGCGGTATTCTGTGGGGTGGAGGTACATCCCCCCAGTCGGGTAGCTTACATTTACGCTCCCTACTTCTCTTTTCGCCAGAGCTTCGGTTGTCAGTCAGCAGAGTCCACCGCGTGCAGGTGAAGTTGGCTTTGGTTCAAAGATGTTGACGATCCACTTACACCCCAAAAAAAAACGGTTGCGAAACGATATAATAATTTTAATTATACTAATTCTCCTACGTACAAATTGACTTGAAAGCTTCCCCACCCAATAAAAGCCTAATAATGCTTTATAAAATTTCCACAAACACACACATACACACGTACCGGAAATGTAAATTGTGTGCTACCCTCGCTCTACAGCGGAAGTGGCACCCCCTGTTGTAAAAACACAATTGAAAAAGGCACAGTTATTGAATCAATTTACTTCTTTTCAGCCTGAAAAAGGGGAACCTTATATTGTGTACCTGACACAGTAGACATGAAAAACAGTATATCAATTATATGCAAACGTTTCGAATCAATGCGCCTCAATCAATGATGTTATTAAGACTATAGATATAGCATACCCATTCTAAATTGCTTCAGAAATCGGTCCCTGGTCTGGGAGATCTATGACTATTGCTATAATTTCGGCACTTTACTTGCTATCTCTTTCCCTCGCTGAGTGCGTAATCGGGTCATTTTTCTAGCAAAAATATGAAATTGACATAAATTACGCGTGAACATCAAATAATATTGTGTAGTTTAGTGTTATGTGATTCCTTTGGGCTTTATTTTATCAACATAAATTGTGCGTTTTCGTAATACAGAAGACGGACATTTTTACCAATTTCAATCAATGGTCACAAACGACGTTTTGTAAAGGAGCCCGACATTAATTTTAATGATACAGTTGACAGCTCTTTCACGCTGAGCTTGAAATTGCATCTTATGAATGAATCAGCTAGCTGAATCCAGGCCTGATCGCTCGAGATGAAAATAACGGGCGGCGGCGAGCGTCTGTGATTGTGTGGTGCGTAGATAACAATTTTTTTTATACTGCGTCGAGTGGCAGATGTGAAGCAGTTACCGTAGCCATATTAACGCTCGCAACATAAAATATCGCTCGGACTACGCCACCGCCGCTGCCAATCATCAGCATCTGCAGCAGCAGCAGCTGCTGCAGCATCTCCTTTCTTTCTGGTGACCTCACTCACTCGTATGGGCACAACAACCCTCAAGGGAGTTGTTATTTGGCTGCGGTATTCTGTGAGGTGGAGGTACATTCCCCAGTCGGGTAGCTTACAATTACACTCCCTACCTCTCTTTTCGCCTGAGCTTCGTTTGCAGTCAGCAGGGACACCGCGTGCAGGTGAAGTTGGCTTTAGTTCAAAGATGTTGATGAACCACTTACACCTCAAAACTTGTGTAATATTGATATACTGCTCGATACGTCTACTATGGACACTGGAGTACGGGGATTTGAACGTAATAAAAGACAAATTAGACGACTTGGTTTGTATTCAAATGTATGTATACGGAAGCCATTTCTGCTACCTTAAGGAAAAATATATTTAAAATTTAAATAACTGTTCAGATTTGTTTCAACCCATACGTATGCATAAAATTGTAGAGTTTATCTTTATATTCAACTAGTCCGGATTCTAGCCCACGGGGCCGAAATCAAACTTGAGTGAATCGAGTAGATTCGCTAAGTGTATGTTTTCCATTTTCAATGGAAAATGTATTTGATGATCATTCCTCAAGGACACGATCGATCTCAATTTTTTTCGACACAAACCTCAAGCATGTCGACATTGTCGACGTCTTTAATTGTGACAAGTTTCATCTAAATCGGTTCAGTGATTTTGGAGCCTATTCATGACTTTTCGGCGTATATATACCTAAGCTCACTCCACTCAGTAACCATATAACATTACAGAATAGAAAAATATGTATTACTTATAATGCTAAAACTAGTTCGCGTTTGTTTTTTTTTTTTATACCACGTCGGGCGGCAGACAAGTATACGGCACACCTGATGTGAAGCGGTTACCGTAGCCATATTAACGCTCGCAACATGAAATATCGCTTGCGCGATGCCAACCCCGCGGCCACCCTAGCAACTCCTTCTTTTCTGGTAACCTCACTCACTCGCAGGAACACAACAACCCTCAAGGGAATTGTTATTTGGCTGCGGTATTCTGTGAGGTGGAGGTACTTCCCCAGTCGGGCAGCTTAAAAAATTCGCTATGCCCTACCTATCTTTTCGCCAGAGCCTCGTCTGTCAGTCAGCAGGGTGCACCACGCGCAGGTGAGGTTGACTTTGGTTTAAAGATATTGATGAACTACACCCCATATCTCTTATTTTTCAATTCTCGTAAAAGAGAGTAGTGAATAACAGCATTTTTTTTTAAGAAAGCGGGGCAAATGATCATTATAAAACATCGATCACTCCTCCCCAAGCCGTCTGGCCAGCGTGGGGAGTGTAGGCCAAATCCTCCTGTCTGTGACGGACAAGAGAGGGCCGAGCTCCTGTAGTGGAGACAAAAATGACCCGATGATGGGGCAAACGAGCATGTGGGACATCTGATGGTAAGCAATCACCACGGTCCATCCATGGAGATCAGCAACACCCTGGCGTCGTAGATCCGTTGCCAGCCTTTTAAGGATATAAAGACTCTGTTCTTGAAGGCTCCCATGTCGTAGTTGTTCGGAAAAATGCCGCTGAGGGAAGTTGATTCCACAGTTTAACCGTTCGTGGTATAAAATGCCTTAGGAAACGTACTGTAGTAGATCGCCAATTATCAAGATGATTTGGATGGAATTTCTATTAATGTAAAGGCATTTTATACCACGAACGGTGAAATTGTGGAATCAACTTCCCTCAGCGGTATTTCCGAACAATTACGACATGGGAGCCTTCAAGAATAGAGTATTTAATTCCCTTAAAAGGCTGGCAACGGGTCGGCGATCTTTTGGTGTTGTTGATCTCTATGGGCGGTGGTGATTGCTCTCCATCAGGTGACCCACATGCTCGTTTGCCCCCTCTCATATATAAAAAAAATGTGTCTTTGTCATATTGGTGCGTTATAGTGTATGATATTCTACTCTGTTCAAGCGTACGACGCCGGGAGCAGGAACTAGTGTAACTATACAATTTGTTGGGCAATAACTATAACTACCAATATAATACAGTGACACGTGCGACGTGCAAACACACAATATGATGCTAATATGTCCCCAGCCTTATTGCGTAAGGATAGTTGCGGCGAAAAGTGTTATGTTAGAAGAAAGTCATAGAGTATATAGAGTTGGGGTGTAAGTGGTTCATCAACATCTTTGAACCAAAGCCAACTTCACCTGTACGCGGTGCACCCTGCTGACTGACAAACGAAGCTCTGGCCAAAAGAGAGGTAGGGAGCGTAAATGTAAGCTACCCGACTGGGGAATGTGCCTCCACCTCACAGAATACCGCAGCCAAATAACAATTCCCTTGAGGGTTGTTGTGTTCCTGCGAGTGAGTGAGGTCACCAGAAAGGAAGGAGATACTGCGTTTGTAGCGGGGGTGGCGGCGCGCGAGCGATATTTTATATTGCGAGCGTTAATATGGCTACGGTAACCGCTTCACATCAGGCGGGCCGTGTGCTTGTCTGCCACCCGTCGTATTATTAAAAAAAAAAAGAAAAAAGTATATCATAGAAAGTAGAAGAGTCATAGAAATAGTTATAAAGGAAGAGTATTTTTTTTTACGAGCTCGGTGGCGTAGCGGCATAGCGGTCAAAGACGCGGCTTCGACACCAACGCTCGTGGGATCGATTCCCACAGAGGACAAACATTTGTGTGCATGAACATGTCTGTTTGTCTTGGTCTGGGTGTTTTCTATGTATCATAAGTATGTATTTACAAAAAAAAAATGTATTTACGTATGTTTGTCAGTTGTCTAGTACCCATAACACAAGCTTCGCTTACTTTGGGGCTAGATGGCGCTGTGTAATTTGTGTGACAATATTTATATTTATATTACATTTATATTTTTTATCAAAAATATTATTCGAATGCTATATGAAATTCGATTATTAAATTAAATTATATATTTTTTTTGGACACGTACTAGGTGACTGATATAATATGTACTTAAATACATAAATAAATATTTCTGGACAATTTGCACAGCGTCATCTGGTCCCAAATTAAGCACAAAGCTTGTGTTATGGGTACTAGACAACTGATAAATGTACTTAAATACATAGAAAACACCCTGGCCAAGACAAACAGACATATGTTAGTTTAGTTTGTACTTTATAGACTAAACCAAAGTAGGTAACTAAAAATAAACTAATCTTAAAATCTATATATAAATAAAATGAATGTTTGTCTGTATGTCCTTTATGCATTCGTTTACCACTCCGATTGCAATGAAACTTTGGTGGGATATTCTGGGTATACTGGGTAAGGTTTAGACAGGATAACGTTTGTCAGGTCAGCTGGTTATTTATAAATAAAACTAATAATTAAAAAACGTAACTATGGTATTATTTATTTTATTGATTTTGTATTTTCTCTTGGAGTGTACATTCTCTATCTCAAATATACATTACTGTAGATACGTACGCACCCCAAATAACGTGAACTCGCCACAGAGTAGATACAAAACAGACGCGACTTACAGACACTTAAGGGGTTTGTTTGGATTTGTAGCTATTTTAAGATTAGTCTTAGTATCGACCTTTTCAATCGATTGTATAAAAACATTCAGAATATCTATTAAGTTGAAGATCTAAGTAGCTTGCTCATACATTAGGTTTGAACGTGTTAACGTGTACACGACGACCAAATTGAGAAAAAAAAATTCACATTATGAATTTACCAGACGCGTGTTACATATACAAATTAGCCGGGTTACTCACTTCAAAATGTGAGCAAGTAAGCCACATACTTTTGATATGTAACACGCGTCTTATAAATTCACATGAGAGTTCTTTTCTATTCGATCGGTTTGTTTACGTTGATATGATCGAACGCGAACAAAAACTCGCACAAGCACTCAGAGGTGCAATTCTCGTAACTCGTATAATTTACCTACTACCACAGTATAAGTAATAGTACTACGTACAGTATGGCCGCTTTCTGCCGCTCTCACTAGTCGACCTCACCTCCCCTCTGAGACCGATAAGGAACCGTTCACAATGGATGCCATAACGTACGAATTGACGTCGCTAGTATTTTATTCTCCATTCAGTTTAAAATAAAAGATTGCAGTTAACGGATGTCTCCTCAACACATGGAAAGACAAAAAGAAAATTTTATTCGTTCGCTTTAAATGAAATAAGGTACCTACAATTTATTTTATAAATTGCCTAAACAGCTTGTGGCAGCCATAGTTTCATCATAACTAATTCATGTCTGTCAGAGTAGGATTTAAGATACAATTAATACGAGATGTGAACAGGATCGCAATAAAGCAGATTTATATGTGTCAAAGAGCGCGTAAGTACGCAGGCGCTAATGCGACAGTCTGTCATGTCTGTTTGTCTTTGTCAGGGTGTTTTTATGTATTATATGTATACTCGTATATTTACAAAAAAAAATATAATATCAGTTATCTAGTACTCATTCTACAAGCTTTGCTTAGCTTAGGACTATATGGCCGTGTGTAATTTGTCCAGGAATATTTATTTATTTATTATAGCGCCATCTACCGACAAACAGTTACACTCCCAATAAATGTCTCTGCAATTATTTACTCTATGACCAATAATAAGGTCTATGGAGTCGGCAGCGTTCGGGTTCTTCGAAATATTGATATGGGTTTCCCACCATGGGCTTTATGGAATTGAAAATATGAACCGTGTATGCGTTCGTAGTTTTATGGGGCGGCGATAAAGTAAACGATGGTATTTTGGTGCTTTTAGGGTCTCGTACGGCCGCACGAAAAATCTAAACTTTTGTACATGCGGTGTCATTTGTTTGTTTTTTTAAGAAAACTATTATATTACGCAGGGCCTGATTAACCCTTAGGCTAATTAGGCTGCAGCCTAGGGCGCGAGGATCGGAGGGGGCGCGCTGAAATCGTGTCTTCGCATGCACTATTAATCTAGCATCATTGCAACTACCCTACATATTTCAACTAGACCGAGACAAAACACTAAATGCGCTGTGAACTGAAAAAGCTTGGGCTCCCCTGATTTTGACAATATTTTTTAAAAAGCGCGCGTAAAATAAACACTTGTGACTCGAATCAGTCGGTGGTCTCGTCCTCATAATTAGCCTGGGCGAACAGAACTCTTGATCAGTCGCTGATTTTACGATAAATAATTTGAATTTGAATCAACCCATATTCATCCCACTATTTGAATACCTCCTTTTCAATCGAAGGGGTTTAGAGCGTACCTCACCAACCAACCTTCCCGGTTATACTTATCGCAGGATTGCGAGTCTCTCGTCCAGTAAACCAACCAGACGAGAGGACCTTTATCCGCTCCGCTCTTTCGCTCTGTAAACCAACTGAGCACGCAAGCGGAACGTTAGCAGGTCTTACTCCGCTTTCACCTGCATGCAGGCTACTTACGAGGTACTCTTAAGTCGAGTAGCTCGTGGCGAACCAACGTTGAGAGAGGAACACGCACCCTATACCTAACAGCTAAAGCACCCCGTGTGCCAACCTTCCGGTTATATCACGGGTTGCGAGTCTCTCGTCCAGTAAATCAACCAGACGAGAGGACCTTTACCTGCACCGCTTTTGCGCTCAGTAAACCAACCGAGCACGCAAGCGTAGCAGTAGCAGGTCTTACTCCGCTTTCACCTGCATGCAGGCGTACGTACTCTTAAGTCGAGTAGCTCGTGGCGACCGACGCTCAGAGAACCTAAGCATCGGGGCCCTACTACCACTCCCCATTCTCCATGATGGGTAGCCGGAGCTGTATGGCACGCTCACATCCCGGCGCACAAGTACAAGTACAAGCGCGCCTAGTGTTTCTGTACCCACACTGGGGCGCCGGATAGCCGGCTCCCTGATTTCCTTGACAGGTACCGGAGCTGTATAAGGCGCGCTCACTTCCCGACGTCCTTCAAAGAAGAAACGCCTACCCCGAGCCTACGGTAGGGTGACCGGGGTGACGGAAGCGATCGCCCGTCAACCTCCTTGCTCAGCAGGCAAGTACCCGAGCCGCGGCGTCAGCTGGGAAGCCGACGACCGCTATAAGGGCCGCTCCAAGCCCCGTTGAGAACCACTGTGGCGGCCCTTCGCCTTAGGCCAGTGATAACCAACTCGCTACGCGCGAGGCCGAGCGCCCGGCCGACAATATGGCCAGGCAGACGAACATGCCCGACCTCTGTAGCTAAACCACATGCGCGTGAGTGTTTACACGCACATAAAGCCACCTCGAATCCGAACCCATGACTGGCAAATTGGGCTGCCGCCAGTCCCCGAGGTACCCTGATCCAAACAGGGGGACCCGTAGTTCCCCCTGCGAACTCTCCACAGTCGGGTACTCCGTGGAGAGTACTGAGAGAGGAACCGATACGAGCGCGTGACGACGCGTTACCACACCAACAATAGCCTGATTCGTCGCATTAGATGTTTCACATCAAAAAAGCGGTAGTCGCCGCGGGCCCTGAGTAGTAATATAATGCAGGGTTCATTTTCAACGTAACTTATTCCATGCTTTGAAGCCACAGGCGCTATTAAATCGAGTGGAGGGAACAAATCCTTCATTATTGTGGTGGCCATGATGTCCCAACACTCTAGGACATTTTAAGTGACTTTTGAAGTGAAAACTTCTTTAAGCGCGTTGGGAATAGTTTTTTCGAGTGAAAACTTCTTTAGCGGCGTTGTGCACTTTTTGGCATGCGTGAAAAATGTTAAACTCGCGTCAGGATACGTGACCTGCCCCCCTAGCCAAGTGTAATTGGTAGCGTAACGAACGTTAGATAGATCACGTGACATTTGTCAATTCTCATACTAAAATGTTCGATTTTGACAAATGTCACGTGATTTATCAAACGTTCGTTACGCTACCAATTACACTTGGCTAGGGGGGCTGGTCGAAAATTCGTAAGACGGAGGGAGAGTAGACCGCCCGCGCGGAGTAAGAGATGAAGTAATATCCCCCTCTCTTTATACCGCCCGGCGAAAATGTATGCCTGCTCCTGCTGTTTTTTTTGTAATGTAATATAAATTGTCATATTTGTGTACGATAGCACAATAAATGAATATTGTATTTTACCACTTATATGATAGTACTGTTATACTGATAAATAAAGCAATTCATGCGAAATTATTCCCTAACCATTCCAAAATATTCATAAATGCACAACGTTAATGTTCAAGTTTTCACTTCTCCCGGCACTCTCGGAGTGCACCCTGTTTTTTTTTTATATTAGTTCAGCATATTAGCTCCGCTTCGCCTGATGGTAAGCAAAAAGAGGAGCCCCAATCGCATCGGCAACAGACGAGACCTTGCTCTCTTGTCAGTTGACGCTGCCTTGTTGACCTACAAGATGCTTCTTCACGTTTCGCTTGAAGGATCCCATGTTGTATAATAGATTTGTATTAATTTTTTGAGATGGGAAAAAACCATTGAACTCGCGACACTGTTACCGTAACCGACACCGGTCTATTTGGTGCGGTGTGACGTAGGGCGGGACGGGCAAGTCGCGCGCCGTAGGGGGTAAACGATCATGAACTACATACACGGCATTTCACGGTGAGGAAATCAATCACCACCACCCATGGAGATCAGTAACACCAAGGGGTCGCCGATCCGTTGCCAGCCTGAGGCTGGCTCATTCCTTTCTTTCTGGTGACCTCAATCACTCGCAGGAAAAGAACAACCCTCCAGGGAATTGTCATTTGGCCGCGGTATTCTGTGAGGTACATTCCCCAGTCGGGTAGCTTACAATTTACGCTCACTACCTCTTTTTTCGCCAGAGCTTCGTTTGTCAGTCAGCAGGGTGCACCGCGTGCAGGTGAAGTTGGCTTTGGTTCAAAGATGTTGATGAACCACTTATACCTCTTTTAGTTGAGTTATCGCGACATATAACAAAATATGTGTCGCTTCTCCGAAATCGAGTTGTGGCTACATTTCGGAGAATTTTAAGACGTCGTTAGTCACTCGTTTAATAATATTAGCATGCACGTGTGTGAATTATTGACAAAAACATAATATATTACCTCGATTCTTTAATCATCATCAGGTCATTTTAGTCCCCACTACAGGAGCGCGACCCTCTCTCGTCCGTCACAGACAGAAGGAGCATTTGGCCTACACTCCCCACGTTGGCCAAACGGGTTGGGGAGGCCTGATCGATGTTTGATAATGTATTAAATTGATATAGTATTGATATAATATTAAAATTGGGGGGGGGGGGGGGGGGGGGAGTCTCACAAGTGTAACCAGCTGTGACAAGGACGGGGGAAGGGGTCAAAAAATCATGAAATTCGTGTGACGTAATTTATGGATGGCCCCTTTCTATTAAAAAAGTTATAGGTACATCATTACAGTAAATAATTTGGTAATAGAACTGTGGTTTTGAAATTATATCAGTTAAATCCTAAGAGCTTAATATTACCATACAAAGTCAACCCCCGCTTAAATTACCATAAAATTTGTCCCATTTTTTCCAACCATAAACAAAGGCCACCCCAGTCGGATTGGCTTCCGGCGATACGCCCCCACTTCCGGTCGATCTTCAAATATCTTCGTTCAGTATTTTATTGCAGCGACATGATTGCTTCTGTTGAAGTGTTTTTCTCGGAAACTATTTCCGTATACTTGAAACAGTGTTTCGTATTTATCATCATCATCATCAGGTCTTTTTAGTCTCCATTACAGGAGCACGACCCTCTCTCGTCCGTCACAGACAGAAGGAGGATTTAGCCTACACTCCCAACGCTGGCCAGACGGGGTTGGGAGGCCTGATCGATGTTTTATAATGTATTTCCCTTAGTCGCCTTGTACGACATCCACGGGACGAGACGGAGTGATTCTTTTCTAGTCTGCCAGAAACCACACATCCGGAAGCCATCATCATTTACTATGGGTCTATTCATTGTGACAAATTAAACAGCCCATTCATTGGATTACGTCGAAACTGTCCAAGTTATTCAACCCAATATTTATAACGATCATGGACTAGAATTTAACTGAGTATTCCACTAGACTTCCGAATAACTCAATCTCGAATTTGTGCACTTCGCCGATTCATTCGAATGCACATTTTGGCGGGCATCCAACGGGCAGTGCAATGCGGGAGTTATCAACTGCAGAGGGGGGAAAAGCAGACTTGCTGCATGCAAAAGATGAGGAGAAAAAACTCACAAAGGCAATAAAAATAAATAATAAAATAAAATTCATTTATTACTACATGATCCATTGATAGTTCATAACCAGTGATCGGAATAGGTAGAGTGATTTGTTGTACTTGCGTAATGCTGTCATAATATGGACATGCCTTTTTAATGAACCGTTATCGAAAAATTTCGGGATTTCATTAAATATTATTTAGGTCGTGATTTAGTAGCCATTGTATTTGAAATTAGAGGTTACGATAGCACTTTTAAGTAGTACTTTATTTGCTATATGTATGTGAAATTAAAAAAAACTGATTGATTAACGGAATCCTATGTTTAGACTTAGCTTTGGAAAGGACGTAAAGCTAAAAACCGCGGAGAATTAAAGCCTCAATAGTTTCGAAATCCCGAAATCCCGGAGGTATGTCCATATTAATATCAGCGTTTGAGATTATTGACCTTAAATCACTACCTATTCCGATCACTGTTCATAACATACCAGCTGACTCGCGCAACTTCTGCGTGTGACAGAGCGTTGAGAGTGAAGCGTGAGGTTGCCATTTGAAAGGTTATAGTGAGCCAATCTTAAAAGATAAACAAATGCTATCATGGACATTTTTTTAGAGCTTTTTAAAATGAATAATTCCGTCGTATGTAATTGTTGCGTAACTTGAACCGTTTACAAGCTAGCAACGGAAGCTCTTAGAAGGAATATTTTTTCCAACGTTTTCATTGGTGCTCCGCTCCAGTTGATCGTAGCGTGATTTTATATAGCCTATATATATATATATATATATATATATATATATGTATATATATATATATCTATCTAACACTAAAATATTTTTTCAATTCGAATGAGTAGTCCTTGAGATTAGCGCGTTCAACCAAACAAACAAACTCTTCAGCTTTAATATAAAGCTGAAAGTATACAGATTTGAAAATATATATAACAATAAAGCGAATTACCAAATTAATAATTTTTAAATTCATACGAATTAATAATTCATAACTTATATGTATAGAAATAGATCTTCTGTCTGTTTGATCTGAAATCTGAAATCGTCTGTCCACCCACAAGGTGGACAGACGACCTCATTAAGACCGTGGGATCGCGCTGGATGCAAGCCGCTTCCGACCGGTCTTATTGGAGATCTAGAGGGGAGGCCTATGTCCAGCAGTGGACTTTCAATGGCTGAGATGATGATGATGATGATGTATAGAAATTACAATTATTATTTTTTATATGGTCAAGTCATCACATCCTCACCGCAGATATATCCCAATGCTCGAAGACCAAAGTGGTCAATCAGTGCGTCCTCCCCGCTATGACCTACGGTGCGGAGACTTGTTCGCTGACCGTTGGGCTGGTTCACAGACTAAAAGTCGCACAGCGAGCGATGGAGAGAGCAATGCTTGGAGTTTCTCTTAGGGATAGAATCCGGAACGGAGAAATTCGACGGAGAACCAAAGTTATCGACATAGCTCTCAGAGTCAGCGAGTTGAAGTGGAGGTGGGCTGGCCACATCTGCCGAGTCAGCGATGGCAGATGGACGAGGAAAGTCCTAGAGTGGAGGCCACGTATGGGACGACGAAGCGTAGGGCGCTCCCTCTCTAGATGGGCCGACGATCTCAAAAAAGTGGCTGGTAGCGGTTGGATGTGGAAAGCGGAGGATCACATATGGCGGAAAGCATTGGGAAAGGCCTATATCCAGCAGGGGGTAGATACAGGCTGATGTTGATGATATGGTCAAGTAGAGAAATCAGCAACACCATGTGCTCACCGATCCGTTACCTGCCTTTTAAGGGAAATATTGACTATGTCCTTGAATGTCTTATTTATTTGGGAATACTTCTGAGGGACGTTGATTTCACAACTTCACAGTTCGTGGTAGAAAAAATTTTTACTGTTTGTCTTGTGAGAATCGATCAATGAAATACTTTTCAGTTACTTAAAACTATCTATGGGGTGTGTTGTGTGTTTATTGACACCTTTGCAACAAGGCCTCACCTGCACGTGGTGCACCCTGCTGACTAACAAACGAGGCTCTGGCGAAAAGCCAATGTTTTGTAAGCGGCCCGAATGGCATACACCTCCACCTCACAGAATACCGCAACCAAATAACAATTCCCTTAAGAGTTGTTGTGTTCCTGCGAGTGAGTCAGGTCACCAGGAAGGAAGGAGCTGCGTTGGCAGCTGAGGTGGCGGCGAGCCACAAGTCCATACTAATATGTCATCCGTTCGCGCGTGATGCGATGACATGGGGAAACAGATATTCATTTTTATATATATTATATACGTAAGTAAACAGATCGTGTTTCCATGTACAAACGCAAACACCATCTTTCGCTAGGCGGCATGGTGCACCACGTGCAGGTGAAGTTTGCTTTGGCTCTAAAGATAGTGGTGAGCCGCTTACACCCCAAAGTATGGGTTCGCCAGTTTTCCCCTTTTTCAACGTCCTAAGACGACTTTCAAAAATATCTAGGGCGAAATTTTAAACCAATTAATGTAGACCCTTATCACGCAAGTTAAGCAATGTCTGCTGCAGCCTGTATATGGATGGGTTTATTTACCTCGAGTAGTTGCCATTACATGACAGTCGTTAAACTAAGTCATTGGACTTCAAAACACTGCGCCCAACGTGCAGTTGAGCAGTGTGGTGGAGTACGCTCTAAATCCATTCTATTGAGAGGAGACCCGTATCCCAGTAGCGGATTGATGCAGAAGTAGAAACACGACTATACCATTGTAAAAAGAAACAAGGTAAGTTCTTCCCAATATGTTGCACGACTTTGGTTGCCAAAATGACGTCATTTGTCATACAAAATAAGAGCTGTGACGTAACCTAGTCCAATCACTTCATATGGTTATATTAGTCGCCAAAGAACACTCCTTAAACTCCTTTTAATCTTTCGGACTCTACATACCTCTTGGAACGGGCAATTTCACTTGCCAAAGAACAAACCTTTTAGTCTTTCGCTTGGGGCTTGGGCTCTACATACCTATATGAACGGGCAATATCACTTATTTTTTTTAAAATTTTATGGACCTAACCCATGAATAAATCTCTGGGTAGAGGTCGTCAAAAACTTGGGTTTATTTATCTCGAGCTTAACACGTTAAGCCGTTAAGCCTGTCTTTGGATAACATTAAAATATATACTAACAACATCTATGACTGGCAAGAAACGAAACCATAGCGCGATTTACTTTGAGTACAGCGCCATCTATTGGTAAGTAGGCGGAGTTACATTGAACATAAATTATTGGATTATTTTACTGAATTTTAATATTTTACACATTAATAAATAACTATTTTATTGTAATATTTTGTATTTTTTTTTTTATTTAGGGAAAAATATTTTTTTGTTGCTATGTCACCTAAATGTGGTAAATTATTTTAAATATTTTTTTTTTAAATTGGTTCTTTTATCTATCAGTATGTATTTCCGTTAATTTTTCTACTAATATTATTTATTTGTTGTTTCTTTTATTATTATTCCAAAATTTTATTGTAATTTGCTTTGTTTGTTTAAATTACTATGCAAGGAAAATTGGGCTATGAAAGGCTCACCAGTTTTTTTTTGTTTGTCAGTCAGCAGCGTGCAGGTGAGGTTGGCTTTGGTTCAAAGTCAAAGTCAAAGTCAAAATTCTTTATTCTGTGAGCCCTCGCGGGCACTTAGACACGTCTTTTACAATTAGGTATATTTTTTTTATCTACCAGCATTTCGGAATGACCATTGACGAGAAGAAATGCCGAAAGAAACTCTGTCAATATAGGTCTTTTTTTAAATCGCCATACAATATTACCATTATACATAATACAATATTATCATGATACAATAAAAAAAAATGGTATTCAACCAAAATAAGGGAAAAAAAAATTAAAAGTAAAATAAAATAGTAAAAAAAATAAAAATATAAAAAATCATAGTATAGAGTGTATATACATATTGTATAAAGTCTAAATATGTATATCCACAATACTACTTGTAAAGATAAGACGCCTGTGCTTCACATCCTGTGCCGAGAATTTGCCATACATTTTTATCATTAAGGTAATCGTCGGTCCTGTAGTAAGCCTTTTTACATAAGGTGGTCTTAATAAGCTGTTTGAATTTAGTGTCGGGTAAAATCAGGACCGACTCCGGCAACTTATTGTAGTAGCGTTAATGAATCACTTACACCCCAAACATTGGTTGTAGTATGAGAATCTACGATACAAATTAAAATCAATATTTAAAAACAATTAACAGTTTAAAATCGGTATTCCACACAGCAGTGTAATTCAATAATAGTTTCAATCCAAAGCTGGCGGTTGGCTGCGCAGTGAAAAGCACAAGTTGGCGCGCTGCCAGTACAATGCAGCTAGCTGCAGCCATTCGGTCAAACCGTTGAGAATTTTGGCGGTAAATAATCGAGTAGGTATATAACGAATAGTGCAGTGTTTTTCAATCTTTTTGAATACGGGACCATTTTACAAGTTAAACATTTCTGGATACCCTAGGGGTGTAAGCGGTTCATCAAGATCTTTGAACCAAAGCCAACTTCACCTGCACGTGGTGCACCCTGCTGACTTACAAACGAAGCTCTGGCGAAAAAAAGGTAGGGAGCGTAATTGTAAGCTACCTGACTGGGGAATGTACCTCCACCTCACAGAATACCGCAGCCAAATAACAATTCCCTTGAGCGTTGTTGTGTTCCTGCGAGTGAGTTAGGTCACCAGAAAGAAAGGAAGGAGATGCTGCGTTGGCAGCGGGGGTGGCGGCGCGCGAGCAATATTTTATTTTGCAAGCGTTAATATGGCTACGGTAACCGCTTCACATCAGGCGGGCCATATGCTTGTATGCCACCCGACGTAGTATAAAAAAAAAAACCCTACCCCGTCCTCCTCCTATCTTCAACAATTCATTTGGCTATTAAAGTTTTAAAATTGTTAGAGCCGTATGCTTTCGTTTTTGTTGACATAAAAATTTAAAAAGAGGAATAAATAAATAATAATATAAATATATTACACACTGCCATCTAGTACCAAACTAAGCAAAGCTTGTCCTATGGATACTAAATAACTGATACGAGTATACTTAAGTACATTTTCAGCGAAATTCATTGAGCTTATGAAATCGTCCGGTCGTTCTGTCTGTTCGTTGCCATGAAACTCAAAATATTGAAATTCTGACTTCGGATACGTGTAGAGCATCAAAAAAGTAGTAATGTAAAGTGACCTTGGTTTTCAGATATCAATTCGGGATTTCAAAAAAAAAAAATCGCTATTGTGGCGCATGCTGCGCGTCCGTTGTTTTTTTTTTTTTTGTACATACATTCATATAATACATAGTAAACACTCAGACCAAGACAAACAGACATGTTCATGCACACAAATATTTGTCTTGTGCGGGAATCGAACCCGCGACCTCGGAGTCAGTGGCCCTTGCTAACCATTCGACCTCACCGAGCTCGTCATCTAGGCATCTTTGCAAAAAACATTTGCTTATAGATTTGAGTTGATGAGTTATCGAACAATAATCTTCTAAAATATCGTAGCATATGACCTACAAACATTTGCGATTTATCTCCGCGACCCTCCAAATATAACTTGGCGACCCCCCACATGACTCACAGTTTGAAAATCACTGGCATAGTGCATACAAAGTATATTTTTTTTATTGCTGTCCACGGTTAGGGTTGCCAGTGCTGAAATTTGAATGCCGGCTCGTGTCGTCTTACAAATTACTTCATTACAAATAGGCTAGATGACATTTTTTTCTTTCTATTTGTTATGTAAGGACGTTATTATAATAGGCTTGTATCACATTTTTTTTTTCGATTTGTTATTTAAAGACGTCACAATAATATAAATATAGGTGAAATAATTACTTCGATTGCATAAAAACTTCTCGAGATATGATAACTTGAAGATCACAATTTTGGACTATCCCGAAAACGCTCCATACAAAAGGCCACCACGTTATGACGTCACACCTTGCTATTTTATATGCATTAAATCAGAAATTTATACGACAGCTATGTTAAATATTGCGTTTATGTAGCCAGTGCTGTAACAAAGTTATAGTAATTATTTTTTATTGTTTCTACAATGGTAATATGATTTTTTTATAATAGACTTTCCCACCAAACTTTGATCGAACATAAAACACGTCGGACATAAGTTATTAAAATTTTAAGATCGCAGATCGTTCTAGTTTTATGTATTTTACGTTACTGATAGAAAGCTTTTATAGTTTTGTAACATTGGCAACAAGCCTAGGTGAAAGAACTACTTCGATAGCACAAAAATCTCTCGAGATATGTTAATTTAAAAATCACAATTTTTGACTTTACCGAAAACGCTCCATACAAAAGGCATTATGATGTCACAGTTTTGTATTTTGTATGCATCAAATCCCAAATTTGTACGACAGCTATGTTAAATATCTCGTTTATGTAATTGTATTCTTTATTGATTTGATACATAGTGTATGTTAAATATCGGCTGCTAATTGCCAATCGAAGTTATAATTATAAATGGAGCCCATTTTTAATTGCAGCCGTCAAAGCTATGCAGTAAGATGCCGAGGAGACGCTCGTTAAAACTTTGACGATCCGCTCCCGGAATGTGGGGTACACTCAGGGTCACAATGTTATGTTTTACACAAGCTTTTTAACGTGAATTATGTCTTTAAAATTGCTTCCATAGGGAGGCAATTCAAAAAAAAAATCGGACAAGTGCGAGTCGGACTCGCCCACCGAGGGTTCCGTAGGTACGTAGTATACGTAGTATCATTATTAAATTTTATATTTTTCATTATAAATAAGAAATAATGCGTCGAAAAAAATAAATAAAATATATTTTGCAATGTGTACATCAAGCCCTTTCATATGATACCCCATTTGAACTAGTAGTTTCAATTTGAAATTTCGACACCCTATATAAAATATAGACCCCCTATTTTTTAAGATCTATTTACAAATGTATAGTTTTGAGATTCATTCCTGTACTTGTAGTCTATAACGATGTTACTTGCCAAATTTCATAGTTCTAGGTCAACGGGAAGTACCCTATAGGTTTTGATTCCCTTGAGTGTGTCGAAATATGCGTTTTTTGATGAATAAACGGCCGTAACTTTTTTCTACGTAAACTTAGCAGTTTGATTTTTTTTTAACTTCATGGGACCGTAGACCTGAGTATACAGTTCAAATTTCAGCTTGATACCTCCACGCATTCTCGACATAGAAATTCTTGACAGACAGACAGACAGACGGACAACAAAGTGATCTTATAAGGGTTCCGTTTTTCCTTTTGAGGTTCGGAACCCTAAAAACGAATGATAACAATAAAAAAAAACGAATGATGACGGGGGATACAGTTTGGTGTTGCAGCTACAAATCTATCATCTCAAAATTCAATCACACCGACTGTGGAATATCGCGTGCGGGGGAGGGGGAAGCGTTGCCATTTTGAGATAATTTTAGTGCATATAACGTATTCGCGTACAAGACACGGCCGTGTCTATTACACAGCCACTCCCTCATTTATGTTCATTCCAACCAAAGAATCAAATAAAACTGATAATTTATTTATTCAACTTAAAATTAAATTAACTAAAAAATAATAGGACTTACAATTAAACATTATTAATACAAATACTGGCCGTGTGGTTTCCGGCATGGCCGTGACTCAAGGGCGGATCCAGCTTCGGCGCCAGGGGTCACGTAGTTGTGGTCAAGTCACTTCAAGTTATAATTTAATTTCGATAATAAGAGATACAGGTAAAAAGTAGGTATTTTATTAATGTATGTAAGTCCTGGACTAAATCTATATTGAGACAAAAAATATATAAAAACATTATATTTAACAATTTTTATTAGTGGTTTTGTTTGTTTGTTATAACTTTATTGTACATAAAAAATAAAATAACAAAAATAAAATGCAAAATAAAGTAGTACAAAGGCGGACTTATCCCTTAGAGGGATCTCTTCCAGTCAACCTTAGAGTATCAAAAGGAATTAGAATTAAAGGCGTGTAATCACAAAGTACAGTAATTACTGTGATAATAATGGACAAGACAAAAATTACAACATAGTTTAAATACGAATACCCATTAACACATGTTTCAATTATGATATGTGTGTATATATAAATAAAACTTAAAAAATAAATCATCAATTAGTGGTGTTTATAGGTCGTGGATCCAGCCCAGGGGGGGGTCATGACCCCTTTGACCCTCCCCCTGGATCCGCCCTTGCGTGTGGTTTCCGGCAGACTAGAATAGAATCACTCCGCTTCTTCCCGTGGATGTCGTACAAGGCGACTAAGGGAAATACATTATCAAATATCGATCAGGCCTCCCCAACCCGTTTGGCCAGCGTGGGGAGTGTAGGCCAAATCCTCCTTCCGTCTAGGTCGGACGAGAGGGTCGTGCTCCTGTAGTAGAGACTAAAGTGGACCTGATGATGATGGTGATGAACTGAGCTTAATCTATTTGTAAAAACCGCAAAAAAATCTGATAAGAGGTTTGGAGAACGTGTAGTTCGTGTATATGTTACCGTCATTACCCGAAATGTGAGCGCTCTTAGGTTTGACTAATTACACCTCGGGTAACTCACCTCCCTCTCCTTTTTTTTTTTGAAATGTATATTTATGCTTTTAGCCCGAAGGCTTTTAAAGCGAAAACTCACCTAATGAGAGGGAGGGCGAATGCCGAGTGCACTCAGCCCGAAGGGTCAAAAACCAGCGAGCCCCCGCGATGGTTCTGCAGGGTCCTCCCGACCGTGGGGATTCCAGCACTGCAAGCAGTGCTGGATTCCCCTGGGGAAGTCCCACCGCAAGCGGCTGCTTCCCCATCACAAGGGACCCCTGCGCGGTCGGATTGAAACCTCCTTCTCCAAAGACAAGCCGAGCCACACTCGCGCGGCTTTCATTGGTCACAAGCTTAACCTAACTCAACCATATTTTTGACCAATTTTTGCTGTCAATAATAGTTCGGAGGACACCCGACTTTTTTTGCATTTGGTTTTTGGCAATTTCTGGCTTTCACTTTTCGCGGCGACTGTGTAGATCTAGACAGAAATTAATCTCCGCTCCCTCGGATGAACGACAGTTGGATAGTTCGTACAGTTTTAACGCTCACTTGAACTTATTGTTGCGAACTTAGATTGAATTTGTTTCAGCTTTGAATAGCGATTTTTATATACGTACTAGCTGCCCGCCCCGGCTTCGCACGGGTAGAAAGTGGTATTTTAGTTTCCTCGCAATTTTTAAATCTTTTCTCCTTATGAACCTAATAAAAATATGAAAATAAAAATTATCGAGCCGTTCTTAAGTTTTGCGCTTAGCGATTGTTTTGCCTTCCGAAACATCTCCACTAACACTTGAACTTCATGGTATGGTATTAAAGTTCAAATTGACTTTTAAGTATTATTACGAATCGTTTGTATGGGAGTATAGAAAAGTGTTGTTTTTAGACGTTGTCAGGCAATTTTTAATGAAGGATTAAAGAATCTATTACGCTAAGTAAGGACTACGGAACATCGGGTGCGGGTAGGGTTGCCAACTTATTTTTACAAGAAAAACAGTATATTAAAAGCTGCGTAACAAAACAAACAGTATAGTAAGGCCCAGTGCATGCGGAGCAGTACAATAAACAGTGCTATGGTAAAATGAAGTATTTTTCAACAGTATTAAGAGCCCTATTACATTTGCACGCTGACGAGCTCTCGCGCAGTACTACCCGCGAAGGCCGCCGGTGCATCGTTTTTTGGAGTAATTTTGAAGTTATATTTATCGTTTTTATTGAAATAAGATAATAAATTCATGCTACAAAGTTTATTCATCATGAAGTAACAATTATTCTTGTATAAATTTTGCTCAATAATATTATCGTTTATTCGAGAAATTAACAGTTTACTTAAAGCGATTTTCGAAGTTTTTTTGGTTAAAAGATGGTTTTTTTTCTATATTAAATCAATGATATTTCAAAATTCCGAGGCGGCTATGTACTATACGACTATATAACAAATAACATTCTATTTTTTTTATTTCATTTGTTTGTAACAGTAGTACAATCCAAGAGCTCAAAATAGTGAATGCGCGCATTTTATGAAAATCTTTCTCTGCAATTTTGGGTTTATTTAAAAAGTTAAGCAAAATTTACAAAAAGCGAGACCGCTATGTACTATGCGAATAGCTATTCTGTACTATTCAATAAGTCAACATTGTTAATGTATTTTTGTTTCCGAGATCAAGAACGCCAAAATTGGCCATTTTACGCAAAAATCACAGTCAAAATGTAATATGGCTCTTAAAGCATAGCAAACAGTATAATACTGTTTTTACTGTATGGTTGGCAACCCTAGGTGCGGGGGAGGGGGAAGCGCTGCCATTTTGAAATATTTTAATACATATAATATAACGTATTCACACACGGCCGTGTCCATGAGTGTCCATGACAATGGCGCACTCCAGGATCAAAAAATTTTAATCCTTCGTCTTCCAGTGGTGTGATTGAATTTTGGATGGAGATGACAGATATGTAGTTGCAACACCAAACTGTATCCCCCGATTTTGTTATCATTCGTTTTTTTTATTTGCCTCCCCATGGACGCAATTTCAAAGTTACAGAGAGTACAGAGTACATAATAAGAGATCTGAATTTGAATTATTCAAGTTTACATATACATAGACTTTTTAGATGGAACCTGCTATATACATTTTTTCTCGTGACTAATAAAACAAATATTCATTATGTCATACATATTCACAAATAAGTAGCGAGTTGATTACGCAACGAGTTATTCACAGCGCATGTGTTTTATTGTTTCGCGCTGGATTGTTGATGCAACTGCACGGATCGTGTTACAAAATACAAACTGACGAGGCATCTCGTTAAGTGCACAGAGTATATACCCTTTACTTTGACGTTTTAATGCGTGATTTGACATGGATTTTGGCGGGGATCTCGATAGAGTTAACACAGCAGTAAAATTGCAGTATCGGTGTTGTTGTTGAGTTATTCAACTAATGGATTCCTGACGATGTTTTCCGGCATATCCCTGAAGCTGGGATAATGAAATTTTTAACTTGATAATGGCAAAAATAGTATTTGACTGAAGAGTGGTTGCCAAAACTATACAAAAAACAAGAAAACTTTAAATATTCTACGCGCGATTTCATACAGTGCGACAAACTTATCTGGCCCGGTGGCGGGGGCGGTACGATCGACTTAAGTGTTGCTATTAAACGAAATGCCGCCCGTTTTAGAGGAAACATAAAAATCAAAGAAATATATACACTGTTAAAATAATAGCATTGATATACTTATAAATTGTGTTGTGTGGTGTTTCAATTAAATATCAATTGCCTTCTATTTTTTGTTGATTAGTTTTAAAAATGCTCCACGTTAAGTCGCGATCATAGCTATTATATAATATTAGAGCGTTATAATATTGCACAGAAAAAACTCGTTGACGATTTTTTAATTGTAAGAAATGAAATATGTGTAGAAAAAGATAATATTTATTTAAAAAAATACACCTCAATGGAATGTGCATACGCGGTAATTAAATTTATTGTACCTGGCAATACTAGATTTCAAGATGGCGGCTTTAGTTCTAAATTTGGCCACCGGGTCAGATAAGTTTGTGGGACTATACCTTTGAGTATTATGCCACAGTCAAAGAGAATGTAACCACTACGTTTTAAGAGACGGATGTGCCATACAAATAGCGTAAATTCTATATGTATGAAATGGAAGCGAAAACAATCAGAATTTGTACCAAATTCGCTTCCGATTCATAGAGTCGTTTTTTTACCTTGAGTTGCGCCAGGCTGGCCACAAAGTTTCATGCAACGTGAAATTTAACAAAGAGATATTTGCATGCCATCCTAATTCTTTTACTAAAACAAATTTAAACAAAATTGCCTTAATTGTGCTTGTAATATTAGTGTGTCCCAGTGAAAGTCACGTCAAAATCGGTCGACATGTTTCCATTTTAAAAATAGTTTAATTTTTAGGGTTCCGTACCCAAAGGGTAAAAAGGAACCCTATTACTAAGGCTCCGCTGTCCGTCCGTCCGTCCGTCCGTCCGTTTGTCACCAGGCTATATCTCATGAACCGTGATAGCTAGACAGTTGCAATTTTCACAGATGATGTATTTCTGTGGCCGCTATAACAGCAAATACTAAAAAATAGAATAAAATAAATATTTAAGTGGGCTCCCATACAACAAACGTGATTTTTTTTGCTCGCAATTAATAACGGCAATAGGTAGACGCTTGAAATACTCACATAATATTCAGTTATATATTCACTTTAAAAATAAGTAATTAAATAAAAATAAAACAAATATTTAAGGGGGGCTCCCATACAACAAACCCCTTAGTCCGCGAGTCCGACTCGCACTTGGCCGGTTTCTTTATGTGTAGCTTCCACTCGCGGCTTAGCTCGCGTTAATTTTTTTTAAATTAAAAGTACCTATCCTACGTCCTTCATAATATCTGTTAGAATATGTGTACAAAGTTTCATGATGCTCGGTTGAGTAGTTTCTGCCTGCGTACACGCCGACACATAATTGACACAAACACAAAATAAATGGCCAAGTCACTCTGTTTATTTAAAACATATAAGATTCTAGCGTTCCGTACCCAAAGGGTAAAATGGACCCTAATACTGACACGTCGTCGCTGCCCGTTCGTCCCACAGAGTACCCGACTGTGGGGAGTTTCGCAGGTGGAACTACGGGTCCGCCTGTTTGGATCAGGGTACCTCGGGGACTGGCGGCAAGTCCATAATTTGCCAGTCATGGGTCCGGATTCGAGGTGGCTATATGTGCGTGTAATCACTCACGTGCATGTGGTGTGGCTACAGAGGTTGGGCACGTTCGTCTGCCTTGCCATATTTGTCGGCCAGGCGCTCAACCTTGCGCGTAGCGAGTTGGTTACCACTGGCCCTGAGCGAAGGGCCGCCACAGTGGTTCTTAACGGGGCTTGGAGCGGCCCTTACAGCGGTGTCAGCTTCCTAAGCTGGCATCGCAGCTTGGGTACTTGCCTGCTGAGCATGTAGGATGGCGGGCGATCGCTTTCGTCACCCCGGTCACCCTACCGTAGGCCAAGAGTAAGCAACCTTTTACGAAGGATGTCGGGAAGTGAGCGTGCCTTATACAGCTCCGGTACCTGTCAAGGAAATCAGGGAGCCAGCTAACTGGCGCCCCAGTGTGGGTGCAGAAACACTAGGCGCGCTTGTACTTGTACCTGTGCGCCGGCAAGTGAGCGAGCCATTCAGCTCCGGTACCCATCATGGAGATTGGGGAGTGGTGGTAGGGCCCCATCATGGAGATTGGGGAGTGGTGGTAGGGTGGTTCGCCGAGCGTCGTGCTGGGTTGGTTTAACGAGCGCAAGAGCGGAGCAGGTAAACGTCCTTCCGTCTGGTTGGTTTACTGGACGAGAGACTCGCATCCCCGTGATATAACCGGAAGGTTGGCACACATGGGCGCACTAGCTGTTAGGTATAGGGTACGTTGCGTCCGTCCGTCTGTCACCAGGCTGTATCTAATGAACCGTGATAGTTAGACAGTTGAAATTTTCACAGATGATGTATTTCTGTTGCCGCTATAACAACAAATACCTGTCAATCAGGTACGTTTGTTTGTCACCAGGCGTCTTATAAAAATAGTCAAATAGTAAGCGGCTTATTTAAGATCACAATATATTATTTTATTCTTCGATTATAGCCACTAAATTGCATATCCAACGGCTACTCTTTATCTAGATTTCTAGACTTTAAAATTACTGCCCGTGTATGGCAACACTGAGTCGCCCACGACCGGCCTGTGTCATAATTTACCCACAGGGCTTACACCATAGAGTAGATATTGATTAAATTGTAAACGGGTAACTGCTTTGACAACTACCTATGTACTTAAAGTACATACACAATAATATTTGACATAAGTATTTTAAAAATAGAACACACAAAGGGGCCTGATGGTACCTAAGCAATTATCGCAGCCCTTACACTTACAACACCAGAAGCGTCACTTGAATTACCACTCAAATTTATTTCCATTTTTTTTATTTTGATATGAATAGAGAAAAATCAAAATTGTTATTTTAGAGCACTTAATTTCCGTATAGTGCAACACAATTTTTTTTTATTGATAATTATTACAATCTACAGAACCGGGGTCCGTACCTTTTATTAACAATGCTCTATTTTTATCTTACAATTTATAAATTGCACGTCGCTATTATGCTAATAATTATATTATTGTCTATTACTACTTAACCGAAATGCTCCTATTGTTTACCTTGCAACCATGACAACCAGGGCAGTCCAGTCCCCTCTGGCAGCACACGTCCACGAGTTTATGCATGGGGCAGCCATCACCGCATTCAACCATTTTATTGGGAATGCGGCGACCCGCCACACGACACCACCACGTCACTATATTTCGGTAGTGCTCTCATAAAAC
Organism: Hypsopygia costalis; assembly: GCA_937001555.2. Lineage (NCBI taxonomy): Eukaryota > Metazoa > Arthropoda > Insecta > Lepidoptera > Pyralidae > Hypsopygia > Hypsopygia costalis. The sequence goes on from OW443347.2 coordinate 20,715,467, forward strand.
TACAGATCCCGAGTTATTATAAATAAATATTCCTGGAAAAATTACACACGGTTATAGTAATATTCTCAAATTAGACAAAGCTCTATGGGCACTAGATAACTGATATTATACTTAAATACATTTTTTTTTAAATAAATACATATAATACATGGAAAACACTCAGGCTAAGACAAACAGATATATTTATGCACACAAATATTTGTCTTGTGCGGGGATCGAACCCGCAACTTCGGAGTCAAAGTGGCCGTTGCTAATCATTCGACCACCGAGCCACAGAATAATATACACCGAGCTCTTCTTTTTCGACTTTTTATCGAGGATGTAGGCATATAACAGAAAAACATTAAACAACCTTCTATAAATTCCATACTCTATTAAGTTTTATCTTCATTTAGCCTCGTAAATATTATTATACCCGGCGCGGATTCGATTCTCGATTGTTTAGTCTACTTTTATTGTTGTGTCTAATATAAACAACAATGTAAATTAGTGTAAATTAGTTTGTTATGTTTGAGATTAGAGAACTTCCGTAAACTACACTTACCTAATTAGTAAAGAGGCGTAGGTAGCCTGACTAAATGGAATATGGACAACTATACGACTACAATAAAAATGGTTTCAATGTCCTTTAAAAAATTAAATAGAAACATCTTTGGCTGTTTCTATTTAATTTTTTAAAGGACATTGAATACCTACTAACTCAAAACGATCCAAATAGGTAGCAAAATTAAAATTTTAACAAAAAAAAAACCGACTCCAAAAGTTACTCTACAATCATAAGCACCAGTAAAAAGTTAAAAACACTATCAGAACTGAATTTTATGATTATGAAAAAAATGGTGCCAATTTGAAAGTATACTCTTTCAAATAAAATAAGTTTTTTTTTTCAAATCGGATTTTAAATGACGGAGTAATTAAGTAACAAACATTTTAAAAAATACTACCGAATTAAGTGCCTCCTTTTTTGGAGTCTGTTAAAAAATTACGATTTCTTTTTTACTATAATTATCAGTAGGTATATCCTAAACCCAAAAGGGTCGGTAATCGGTATCCAAAGACAAAAAAATTAAAAAGAATAAAATTCGAATCGTTATTGAAACGTCGAGCGCAATTCGCAATTCAAATTTGCCGCGTCCGCCATTTACGAAACCTAATTTATCACCGGCCAGCTATTGAGCAAACTTACTAATGTATTTCTTAAAATGCAAATTCAGCCATATTCCATTAAATCAAGAGTCTCAACGAATTCAATTGATTGATTATTACAAAATGTTTGCGATATCAATTCACATGACGTAAATTGAATCTTATTTGTTTTTGCAATAAATGTCACAATGGTAGCAAAAATATAAATTGTCAATAGGTCTCTACCAACTACATTGAGGGTAGTGTTGTTCGTTCGTGATCATTGTGCCGTAAAATACGGCATGCCTAGCTCTACTAGTAAAGTAATTGGGGTGTTAGCTTAGTAAATCAAACAACTAATAACGGGACCACGTAAAAAGTATTTTATCTAATCTCATACTGAAATTTACACATTAAAAAACTGAACACAGTATCATAATGACAGTCTTTACGCACAAGCTATCAAAATAAATTTAAAAAGTTATTTTTCGATACAGCTCTTATATGGACAACTGTATCGTAAAATAACTTTTTTACCATTTCGATACAGCTTCAGCCCTGGATACAGGTATTTTAAACAGGTTTCAATGCAAATACATTGCAACTATGCAAATTTTTTCTACATAATCTGTGAACGCGGCGCCGCGCGGCGCGTCGCGCATGCGCACTACGCATGCTCGATCTGCAAATGGATTTATAGGTAAGAATTATAGCTGTTAAATTAGATAGATAGATAGATAGATAGAATATGCTTTATTTGCATAATACAAATTAGAAGTACAGTGAATCAATAAATTATTACAGACATGTATATATGCAACAAGGCGGCCTTATTGCTGAGAGCAATCTTTTCAAGGCAACCTTAGGGTAACGAATTTGTGCATGGAGTGGGCAGGATTCGCAAATCAAAAGAAATTAATGAAAACTAGAAGTAGGTATAGTAATATTATGAGAAACATTATTATGTATATACGAAGATTTATCACTGATAAATAATTGAATAATAAATAAAAATACACACATTACATATTATAAAATATATAATTAATAAATTCTAAATAAATAAATATTAATACAAATATTATAAAATGTCAGTTTACTAAAGTTTGAACGGAATTAAAGAGCAAGAAAATGATTTTTAACTAGTTTTTTGAAAATATCAATAGACTTTGTCGTTCTGATAGCTACTGGCAAGGTATTCCAAAGTCTGATAGCTTGAACATTAAAAGATTGATTGAAAAATTTGGAAGAATGAGGAGGTACCAAAAGAGTAAGATTTTCAGTGGAACGTAGAGAGAGACCATGTGATGAAGAGGAGAAAACGAAGCAGTTTTTAAGATACGAAGGAGCTATACTCTTCAATCCTAAAGGATTGAAGAGTATAGTATATAGGAAGGATAGGATATGCATATTTCTACGCTGGCGTATCGAAAGCCATTTCAGTTGTTGCCTGTAGTGAGTGACGTGGTCATACTTACGTAAGCCATAATTATATAAGCCATAATTAACTTCATGGTTGTATTTAAAATATTATTATCATATATTTCATGAGATTAGATAAAGTAGTATAAGAAACTGCACATAATTAGGTATTAAAATACTCGTGTGGTCTATTAAAACACTCGCCTTCGGCTCATGTTTTAAACTCACTCGTATTTTAATAACCTTTATTATGCAACAGTTTCATAAACTACTATTTCTCTATATTTTTATCGTATCCCATCGATTATGTAATGGAAAACTTTTATGTAATGAAATGAGATTATGTAATGGTAGACATTTAGACAATAACAAATTTACTTTTGGTGTAGCGAGCGTCTATAGGCTGTGACGACTGCTTAGATTTTTTGGGGTGTATGTGGTTCACCAACGCCAACTTCACCTGCACGTGGTGCACCCTGCCGACTGACAAACGAAGCTCTGGCGAAAAGAGAGGTAGGGAGCGTAATTGTAAGCTACCGACCGGGGAATGTACCTCCACCTCACAGAATACCGCAGCCAAATAACAATTCCCTTGAGGGTTGTTGTGCTCCTGCGAGTGAGTGAAGTCACCAGAAAGGACGGAGATGCTGCGTTGGCAGCGGGGGTGGCAGCGCGCGAGCAATATTTTATGTTGCGAACGTTAATATGGCTACGGTAACCGCTTCACATCAGGCGGGCCGTATGCTTGTCTGCCATCCAACGTAGTATAAAAAAAAGCATCAAGCCAGGCGTATGCTTGTTTGGCATCTCAGTTGTATAAAAAAATGGTTCAAGTCTCGCTGATTGAAAAATATATCGAATGACTAATTGCACAGCCCCCCTTTAGATGAATGGATGACTTCAAAAAACCTTCATTAAATGCTTGGAGAAGCTGATGAGGAAGGCAGAGGATCGTATTGGTGAAACTTATATCGTGAAGTGGGTAGATACAAATTTATAATGATGATAATGCTCAATATTATACAAAATCATTCACTGTGCAGTCCATAAGGCTTTGGAATGCTCTGCCGTTAACTGTCCGTAACGCGCAATCTATTGTCACTTTTAAAAATCTTCTCTAAAATTCACTATTAGTTCACTTATGTGTATTTTATTTGTGTTTCTTTCTTTGTCACTGACTGCTGTTTCATTATAAGTACATTTATATATTTATATAATGTATGTATAATTATGTGTGTATATGTTTGTATTGTATAATTGTGTAGGTATATAGTATATGCTGCGCCTTCTACCTATATTCCAGTTCACCTCAACGCAAAGGTTGCCTGGAAGAGATCGCTAAGCGATAAGGCCGCCTTTTGTACTTTATTATTTTTTAAGTGTTTATTTTTAAAACTTTACTGTATTTTTGGTGCAAAAAAAGAGTGTTGTATTGTATTGTATAATGAATCGAATGAAATCATCATCATCGTCAGCCTGTATCTATCCAGTGCTGGATATAAATAAGCCTTCCCCAATGCTTTTTTCCTCCGCCTTCCACATCCAGCTGCTTCCAGCCGCTTTCTTGTGGTCATCGTCTCATCTAGGAGGATTGCCTCCAAAGCTTCGTCATCCTACACTGTAATACCTTCCTCCCCCATCTGCCACCACTTACTTGGCTGAGTTGACCGGCCTATTGCGACTTCAACTTGCAAACTCTGAACGCTATGTGGAGAACTTTGGTTCTCCGTCGAATTTCGACGTTCCAGATTCGATCCTACGGAGCACTCTTACGACATAATCGAGATACTACGACATGATAATAGTTCCTATAACAATTATTAACATATTGTTAATAATAAATCCTATAACATATTGATATTGTTAATAATAGTTCCTATCGCGTTTTCTCTTTATTCCTAAAAATACGGCAATTCTCAATACGGCAGCCCAATTTATCGGAACAGCACTAAGAAAACCAAACAAACATATACCACACATACAATTACATCTATTTTGAACTTTAGTGTCAAAGCAGTAAAAGTTATATTGATAGCAAATACATTAATGGCCGTTGTGACAGCATTTTTAATGTATACCCTATTTGCGCGCGCACGACCCAATATGGTTACTTTGATTTATTTATTTTTTAATAGGACTGCCCATTGCTAGTACACGTACAAATAATATATTTTAAGGTATCATTTTTTTTGCTAGTTTAATCCTCTTTGGATAATAAACAGATGGTGTTAGGGATCCGTGGTAAAATTTAAAATAAATATTCCTGGACAATTTACACATTGCCATCTAGTCCCAAACTAAGCAAAGCTTGTGCAAAAAAAATTAAAAATTTATATTAAAATTAATATATTATAAAAATTAATATCAGTTACCTAGTACCCATGTACCGTCGGAACCCTTAACTTCGCCTGGGTTTTGACACTTTTTTAAAAATATTTTTCAGATTTTAAAGTATTTTGAGTAACAATGAATAAAAAACAATTTTTCGTATCTGTGGCTAGTGGAATAGACTATTGACGCTCTAAATTTCATTGTATAAGTGGCAACAATTTGGTCACAAATATAGTAGGCGAAGTATGGATATTTTCCCCTAACTTTGCCTAGGTATGCTGCAACGTCAATAATAAACATTTTGTTGATTTAAAAGAGTCTAAATAATGTAGTATGTGAGAGGTGAATAAGCACCTTACTTATAGCACTACATGGTCGTATTTTCTTTAAAAAATGTATGGCAGGCGAAGATAGGTAACTGTCTGAAGTTAGCTTCATACGTTTGATGAAATGTTGATAGGGCTGCCAAAAATCATGTGATCTTACCTAACTGCAAAATAAAGGAGGATAACTGTTTTGTGAGTAAAAATTAAATAAGGTTACATAAACTATTTATTGTATTTATTTTGTATTTATTTATTTTAAAAAGTCAAAAGGTATATTTTTCAATAAGTAGGTACAAAATTGTAGTCTAAAAATATATGATTCAATTTAAAATCGTATATTATGGACTGCAATTTTGTACCTACTTTTTTAAAAATTGCAGCAAAAAAAGTTTGTCTTACATTTTTGAACCAACAATTATCTTATACATTAAATCAGTCTCATTTATGTCAAGTCAGCCCCAGACATAGGAAATTGTTTTTGGTAATTATTAATTAGCTTTTAGTTATAGGCAGGCGTCCAAGAAAACAGAATTAGTGATCGACCTTTAGTTTCCGAAATATTCGCAATTCTGTAAAGTTTAAAATAAATATGGCATTCCATGGTATAAATTGATTATACCTATTATTTAATTGGGAATCATCTGCAAGTATTAGTATATCTATGTCACAAGTAGAAGTGTTTATTTTTCTATCAAGGTTTAAAAATACTTTATTTCAACTTTCCGAATTTAAAATTTGATTGTATAAAAAATATAGGTATACGCCAATGTTTTTTTAAATCTTTAATGTTAACTGATTATTCTACATTTAACTCAATACTACTAGACCTTTTTGCAAAGATGATCACATAGAAGGCACAAAAAAACTTAGAACAGGAATTGACAACCCTAGGGATGGGCGAAGTTTGGCAACAAGATAGCTGCCGCCATCACCTGAAAAATATTTTAAACAATTAAGACATCTAGACACAACTTAGGCATAAAATAATAATGTCATAAGAAAGGAAATTAGTGATAGATTACAATAAAATGAAAAGTTCAGCATTACCTGTTATTTATCACTGCTTAAAACTGAAGTTAAAACACCGTCAAGAAAAAACGTCACGACAATCCCACTGATGAAATGCATTGGTCGCCAGTAAAGTGAAGTTAGCTACAATTTCTCTACAAAATGTCGCTATACACGAAAATTACTTACTATTTAGGATTTTTATGCGCCATTTGCGCTATAAATCTTTTGGAAAATTCAACATAATTGAAATTAGGCGAAGATAGGTAACACAGGCGAAGATACGGGCTTATACGGTACTAGGTAACTGATATTAACTTATTTATTTTATTTTATTTTTTGTAAATACATATATAATGCATAAAAAACATCCAGACAAACACAAACAGACATGTTCATGCACACAAATATGTGTCTTGTGCGGAGGTCGAACCCGCGATCCCGGAATCAATGTGGTCATTGCTAACCATTCGACCACCGAGCTTATCAATGTGATCATGATGATGATGAATCGATGATGATTTCATTCGATTCATCATCGTATCGTATCTATAACTATAATTTAAAGTAGAATATTTTGGGTAAACTGAGTAATATTGTCTATCTACAGAGAAAGTTCAGTCCTCGACTCAAAAGTCCAACTAAAAAAATTTTTTTGCAATCCGCCTTATAGTTTTTGAGATATGCCCAGTAGGACATACGGACGTACAACTTCGAGCACTTCAACCTTCACACTGCAACATACATACATACACCACACATCTTCGATAGTTGGTCTAGTAACATATTATACAAAATCTGGGCAAATCTGACCATATTAGAATATACTTACATGCGGGTCAAATTGATAATCTCCTTTTTTGAAGTCGGTTAGAAATGTTATGAAAGTAGATAGATATATAAGAGATATACCTAGGGTTGCCAACCATACTGTTAAAAACAGTATTATACTGTTTTCTATGCTTTAATACTGTTGAAAAAAACTTCATTTGACCATAGCACTGTTTATTGTACTGCTCCGCATGCACTGGGCTTTACTATACTGTTTGTTTTGCTACGCAGCTTTTAATATACTGTTTTTCTTGTAAAAATAAGTTGGCAACCCTAGATATACCACATATGCTACATAGTGAGTGAGGTCACAAGAAAGGAAGGAAGGAGTTGCTGCGTTGGCAGCGGGAGTCGCGGCGCGCGAGTGATATATCATGTTGCCAGCGTTAATTATACGAGGTGAAGGTACTTTCTCAGTAGGGAAGCTTAAAAATACTGTATGCCTTACCACTCTTTTCGCCAGAGTCTCGTTCAGTCAGCAGGGTGCACCACGTGCAGGTGAGGTTGGCTTTGATTCAAAGATGTTGGTGAACCGCTTACACCTAGGGTTGCCAACTTATTTTTACAAGAAAAACAGTATATTAAAAGCTGCGTAACGAAACAAACAGTATAGTAAGGCCCAGTGCATGCGGAGCAGTACAATAAACAGTACTATGGTAAAATGAAGTATTTTTCAACAGGATTAAAACATAGAAAACAGTATAATACTGTGTTTAACAGTATAGTTGGCAACCCTACTTACACCCCAAAATACATACAATTTTATTGGCGAAAAATCTTGTATATTTGTAGGTATGTTACAATTTGATTGTTTTATAAGTTTAGGTAGTATGTGATATGACAACGACAGACAAAATAAAAAAAATATTGGTTGCCTGTAAAGTCGGTATACGGGCGAAAGTTTTACGTGACAACGACTTTGAGTGGTAAAATGTTTTCGAGTGGAAGGGACGCATGCCTTTCACTTTTTATGTCTGTCTCTCTCGCTCTTAGAAGGGACGCGTGCCTTTCACTCGCTCTCATTGTAAGCGCATAACGTGAGCCAGTTTCTTGAAGTGTCACCCGGCTAACCAATTTATAAGACGTTGTCACGTCAATAAGACACAACGTGTAACAATTTAAATTAAAAACTGACTTTAGTACTGTCCAATGATATTAACAAACTAAAATATATACGGAACCAAAACGTATTCCTCATCAGTTCGATGCACCGAAGCAATTTTAAGCGTTGTTCAAAAACGAAGATGGTATTTATTTTTGATTTTTCAATTGGTCGGATTATCTCTGTAGCAGACACTCGACTCCAAATATAATTGCATCTCTCATCACGACGTTTGAATAAATGTTTACAAAAGCTAACTCACTCCATCTTTGTTATTTTTGGCGGCAAACATGTAGACGCCATTTTCATTTCTCTGACGTTTTCTGAGAAAGACAAGACTAAAGTGGGTTGCCACATTCTTGCTGTTTTTGATGGATGGACTATTAAATGTACAAAGGTGAAATATACTTAGTTTGAATACTTTAGTGAGCATGGCTACCTGGGCTGTCGTTGTCTTCATCTCGCTTACACGTAGTACTATTACTTATACTGTGCTTACACCATATAATATATTTCTATCGAGACGGCACCATAATATACTGCCAAAACGTCGTAATACGTACAACGTACAACTAGCCACTAAGTATATATATATTGTACGTTTTAGTTGAATAGCATCACAGTCATAGCACCACAGCACAAAGTAAAATTACCCCTTTCCAGACTCTATGACAAATCGTCTGATTTAAAAAGTAAATTAATTATATGAAAGCGTTTTCAGACCACCAGCACTTGAGTCGAGTTGCAGCTATGCCCGCCGCAGCGATATAAACTTTATATTACTGCGGAATGAACTAGGGATGTACAACTATATAATATTATCGATATCATTGTTTTATTTATTACATACATTTTGTACACACATGTATATTTGTTTTTTTTTTTTGTATGAGAGGAGGCAAGCGAGCATGTGGGTTATCTAATGAAAGCAATCACCACCGCCCATAGAAATCAGCAACACCAAGGTATCTTAAAAGCGTACTGTAGTAAATCGCCAATTATCAAGTTGATATACATAGATGGATTTGAAATTTATGGCGAGTTGTACGATAGTGGAACTCAGTGGCAGGTGTATCAAATCAAATAGCTCATTGCCCTCCCCGTGGTATAATATATATAGATCGCAAAGAGATGCATAGGTATGTACATATCAAAGGATATATAACATTTAATAATTCTCTTTACCTACAGATTTCAATAGCCGTCGGGAGCACATTTAGGTATTATAAATACGAAATATGTAATAACAAAACATATTTCACAGTCTTTTGGTCGTAGTCATTAATGTAACTTATGATTTATAAGATATCACACCTAACGCTACATTTGTAAATTCACTTGTATGTTGCCATCATGACATTTATCAAGAAGCATAATATATGTATGTCATTCAAGACATATGGTAATGGATATTTATGCTGCGCGCCCTTTAGCCAGCTGGATGTCCAAGTCTGTGCACAAAATTAAGAGATTTTTATTATGATCTCAGGTGATATAGAATTCTTTGCTTTGGTATAACTTATATTTTGTCATCTTTATACTAATGATAGTACTTTATGGACGTTATATCTATAGCTGTCTGCTGATTTATCAACGCACCGCTCAAACCACACGTATCCAACAAAATAATAGATATTATGAATATATTTGTATTAAAATATATTTTATTATTCCAACGAAATAACGATGTATACGAGCACGAAGCCATGGACGAAAGATAGTTAATAATAAAGACTATTAAATTATTCGATTTATGTAATCATCATATTTACTAACTGCTTTCGCGCTTACAACGACAACACTTCCAAGGTAATCAGTAAAATTTTATCGACAACATGTCCCATCCTTACCGTGCACTAATTACCAGTCATTCATTACCGGGTCTCCGTTAATAATTTAACGTGGTAGTCCGTAATTGGGCGGTAATTAACACGGGATTATTAAAACTTTTCACAGAGCTATACGTTATACTTTGAATGAATTATTAGTTTTAGTGTCCCGAGCAGAAACAGGTAAAACGAGACAATAATGGAATACCATTTATGTCATACATCCACCTGCCATGCGTGTTTTTCTCAGAGAACATTAGGCATTGGAAGAAGCTCTGCATAGTTATAACAATTAATTAATGTCCTAACTCTAATGAATTAATGACACTATTACATTAATGACTATAGCATAGCAAGTTCTTAAAATAGGGTATGAAGAGGTTTTAGTGAGGGGGGGGGGGGGGGGCAAAACGCGAGTGATGCTCCTAGTTTTGGACGCGTCTATAGGCAGTAACTGCTTTCCATATGACGGACCGTATCAAAATAAAAAAAATAAAAATATCTTTATTCCTTGGACTTTATAAAGCACTTAGAAACGTAAAATATAAAAAATATAAATTAAATATAAGAACAAGTATAAATCATTAATACTTTAAATCCGCAGAGCTTAGATTCACTTTCATCACACTATCTTGAATGTGAAAGCGAATTTAAGTGCCAGTTCCGGCGACGGGGCTTCTTGAGAAGAACTGGCAAGAAACTCAAGGCCGACTCTTTTAATTGCCAATATCGTTACATTAAATACATATACACTCCAACACATTAGTGGTACAAAAAAGCCGATGTTGAGTTGAGTTTATAGGTCTTCACAACTAGGCCGCATTCTCATTCTCTAGCCCACAAGGCCGAAATCAAGGTTGAATGGAGCCGAGTCGATTCGCTGAGTGAATGTTTTCAATTGATTTCAATGGAAAATGTATTTGATGATCATTCCTCAAGGACATGATCTATCTCATTTTTTTTGTCGACACAAACCTCAAGCATGTCGAGGTCTTTAATTGTGACAAGTTTCATCAAAATCGGTTCAGTGGTTTTGGAGGCTATTTATTTCCAAGAGTGACTTTTCGGAGTACATAAGCGTTCCGCTCGCTTCGCTCTCTCCACTCAATAATATTCCTGCCCCCTTACCACCATCTCTTATTATAATAAGCGACTCTATTTCAAATGGAATAGAGTCGCTTATTCATTGGTATGAATAAGCAATCTATTCAATTATTGAATCGCAATAAGAGATAGTGGTAAGGGGCTGAGCAAATTACCAATTTATCTAGATCCAAACTAAACACAACTTGTACTATGGTTACCACCTGACACTAATAGGCGTGAAAACCGATCCCAAATGCCCGGAGTGCATGGATGACGATGAAACAAGCTTGCCAAGGATACGGCCCGCCTGATGTGAAGCGGTTGATGTAGCCATATTAACGCTCGCAACATAAAATATCGCTCGCGCGCCGCCACCCCCGCTGTCAACGCAGCATCTCCTTCCTTTCTGGTGACCTCACTCACTCGCAGGAATACAACAACCCTCAAGGGAATTGTTATTTGGCTGCGGTATCTGTGAGGTGGAGGTACATTCCCCAGTCGGGTAGCTTACAATTACGCTCCCTACCTCTCTTTTCGCCAGAGCTTCGTTTGTCAGTCAGCAGGGTGTACCGCGTGCAGGTGAAGTTGGCTTTGGTTCAAAGGTGTTGATGAACCACTTACATTTCAAAACCACCTGCTTGTGCATGTACTCACTGATAAGATGGGAGACCACGGGGTTGGACACACTAGACACAGAAGATCCGGAAGACCTGAAGGTGGAACAGATCGTAAGATTTTGCAAGGAAACAGGTAGGTTCTACGGAACGCCGAGGTTGCCGGATAAACCCACATCCTCCCCAAAAGGGAGGACCAGGGGAAATGGGTGAAATGGCCTCAGGTAAGGCTGATCACCCGCCCGATAGCCGGCGTCCCCGTTGGAAATAATATTAATAATGGTTACCACGATCGGTTCCGTTTAATATATGTATATTTTTTGTAAATGTATGTGTATGATGATACTTAATCGATTTGAAGAGTAAACTCGGAAACGGCTTTTTTTTTATATATGAGAGGGGGGCAAGCGAGCATGTGGGTCACCTGATGGAAAGCAATCACCACCGCCCATAGAAATCAGCAACACCAAAGGGTCACCGATCCGTTGCCAGCCTTTTAAGGGAAATATTGACTCTGTTCTTGAAGGCCCCCATGTCGTATTTATTTGGGAATACAGCTGGAGGAAGTTGATTCCACAATTTAGTAGTAGGCTGTAGTACATTTGAAAAATGTTTCACCATTTGTAAAAGTACATTATTAACTATAGTGCATAGACATTTCCGGTCAATTGAGGAGCTAGATGGCATCGTTACGCGTGTCAGTCTAATCAAACACGCACGTTAAACTCCTCCGTGCTTCAGAGGGCATGTTAAGCCGTCAATCCCGGCTGTTATCATTAGATGACAGTCGCTAAGCCAAGTCAATTGTCTAAGGCAGCTTGAAAATACTGGCCTCCGTCAACCCGCAGTTGAGCAGCGTGGTGGAGTACGCTCGAAACCCCTTCGGTTGAGGGAATGACATAGACATTTCGCAAACTTTCACATTTATTCTGATCTGACCGATGATATTCTAAATGATGAATGATCGCGACATTATCGACTATCGATAAAATAAATCAATGTCTTCTCACTACGTATCGTCGTAAACCACTAATTGCGAGTAGCCGATCGTCTCTAATCGAGTGAGAATTCCCGGCTGAATCGATTGATTCGAATTATGTTCATTAAGGGTCTATCTATATGAGTTTGTATATAGGTGTTAATTTATTAGTAATTAGGCGCTCACCGCGAACTTTTGACGAGCTCGGTGGCGTAGCGGTCAATGACGCGGCTTCGACACCAACGCTCGTGGGTTCGATTCCCACATAGGACAAACATTTGTGTGCATGAACATGCCTGTTTGTCTTAGTCTGGGTTTTTTCTATGTATCATAAGTATGTATTTACAAAAAAAAAATGTATTTACGTATATTTATCAGTTGTCTAGTACCCATAACACAAGCTTCGCTTACTTTGGGGCTAGATGGCGCTGTGTAATTTGTCTGCCAATATTTATTTATTTATTAGACCTCACAATTGCTTTTTCAAATGAAATTCAATTGTGGAATCCGACTGGGGAATGTGCCTCCACCTCACAGAATCATCATCATCATCATCATCAGGTCCATTTTAGTATCCACTATAGGAGCACGATCCTCTCTCGTCCGTCCTAGATGGAAGAAGGATTTGGCCTACACTCCCCACGCTGGCCAATCGGGTTGGGGAGGCCTGATCGATGTTTTATAATGTATTTCCTTTAGTCACCTTGTTCGACATCCACGGGAAGAAACGGAGTGATTCTATTCTAGTCTGCCGGAAACCACACGGCCAAGAGGTACACATACTCTTTACAAAAGCAATAGCAAATCGAGTTTTGATGATCACAAGCATGCCCTAACCTGAAGGACACACACACACATGCCATCACCGTTTGGACCCCAAACGGTGATGGCATGTGTGTGTGTCAATCTGTTCAACAAGAAAGTACGTCTACTTATAGGACGCCGACGATTTTGAGGTGATGACTTGGCCAATTTTATAACTAATTATTGTAAATCCATCCACGGCTGTCCTCTGCAGACACTTAATTCAATAGCCACCGCGATCGAGACGCCTATCGGAAAATATAGGCGTCCAACTCCAACATTGGTCCTAGGTGGGGCCATTTTGCTTGTTCCGCCTGATGACAGCCGAGGCTAGATTGACACAGTAGTCAATATACTTAAATCTACTTTTTCCAGCCATCACCTCGGATCGGACACGTTCGCTTCAGTGACCCCCATTCCCAAACGCTGCTCCAATTCCCATATTTGTTTGGAGGAGTTTATTTTTTGAAACAAAATGTGCTGCACTGTCTGACCCTCGCCAGCTTCACAGAAACACGATGGATCGTCCGCGCACTTGAACCTGTACAAGTACGCGGCAAACCCACCGTGTCCCGATAAGACTTGCAGGAAGATGAGGTTGATTCGAGAGAGTGGCGGGGAATGGTCATACTGTATGCAATTTTTGGAGAGTAAGTGGCTTGTAAAGTAAGTTGTCTTTGTATCAAAGATGATTGAACCACTTACACCCAAATATATTCTTTTCTTTCTGGTATACTTTATCGATATATATATCGACTACGCCCCTCACTATACATCCCATGCAACTAATTGCAGTAATCAGGCGGCCTGTGAGCCCGATTGAATTGTAATTAATCTTTATTGATCATAATTACTTTCATTAGATAATTGCTGCTTATTTCATCAACCAATAGTCATAAAAATGTAACTTCTCAAGCTGACAGTTCGCAGCCTTGGAGCAGCGACATTACACAACAAACAAAATTATTAAAAGACACAAAAAACCCGACTCGAAATCCTAATAATTTTGTTTTTTAAGTGAAAACTTCTTTAGCGGCTTTGTGCACTTTTTGGGGTGGGTAAAAATATTCAACACTACTGAAAGCATTCCCTTTTTTTAACTCTCGTACGTATATTTCGGGAACGAGAGTAGCGTGAATGAATGAAACGAATGAATGAACGAAACGAATGAATGAATGAACGAAATGAATGAATGAAATCTTTATTTGCTCAGATAAAGGTACAAAGTGGTCTTATGAGATAAATATCTGCCTTCATCTGCTACTTGAATAGCATGCAAATATAATTAAATTACAAATTGTCTGACACAACGCGGAGAACAAAGATCGACTGACGAACCAATAGCGCGCAGACAGGCATGCGGCGCGTGACCCTACCTACCTCACACCGCACCAAATAAATAAATAATAAATATTGTCAGACAAATTACACAGCGCCATCTAGCCCCAAAGTAAGCGAAGCTTGTGTTATGTGTACTAGACAACTGATAAACATACGTAAATACATTTTGTGGACACAAGGATGTGTTATGTAGAAGTTAATGCAATATCGTTTAACAAACAAACAAATAGAACTTTTCTTTGTAAGCGCAGTTGAGTAATAAACGTTACTAACCCACATATAACTTATTGGGTCATACTATAGTTAAATTTTAACGAGTAATTTCACCGCCATGCTGCTTTATGACGTAAGTGATTCCTTGAGTGTAGAGTTACGAAGATATTAGAACTGGATCACAATACAAATTATTTTTTTCTGAGAGATAGACAATTTGAGACTAGATAGACAGTCGAAGGTCAGTGTAGTACCATCCAAATAAAATTATCTATCTCTCAGAAAAAATAATTTGTATCTCTTTGAATAAAATACTCATTTACTCGTATATATTTAAACAGGTGGTCGCCCAGTAGTCGAAATTCGAACATAATTAATTTAAATTATGATTTTAAGAATAAAAAAAACCGGACAAGTGCGAGTCGGACTCGCCCACCGAGGGTTCCGTAGGTACGTAATATCATTATTAAATTTGATATTTTTCATTATAAATAAGAAATAATGCGTTGAAAAAAATAAATAAAATATATTTTGCAATGTGTACATCAAGCCCTTTCATATGATACCCCATTTGAACTAGTAGTTTCAATTTGAAATTTCGACACCCTATAAAAAATATAGACCCCCTATTTTTTAAGATCTATTTACAAATGTACAGTTTTGAGATTTATTCCTGTACTTGTAGTCTATAACGATGTTACTTGCCAAATTTCATAGTTCTAGGTCAACGGGAAGTACCCTATAGGTTTTGATTCCCTTGAGTGTGTCGAAATATGCGTTTTATGCTGAATAATCAGCCGTAACTTTTTTCTACGTAAACTTAGAAGTTTGATTTTTTTTTAACTTCATGGGACCGTAGACCTGAGTATACAGTTCAAATTTCAGCTTGATACCTCCACGCATTCTCGACATAGAAATTCTTGACAGACAGACAGACAGACAGACAGACAGACGGACAACAAAGTGATCTTACAAGGGTTCCGTTTTTCCTTTTGAGGTTCGGAACCCTAAAAAAGAGTATATATGCGTGTGTGTGTGTACAATGTGTGTGTGTGTGTGTGTGTAATGTTTTTTAGGGTTCCGAACCTCAAAAGGAAAAACGGAACCCTTATAAGATCACTTTGTTGTCCGTCTGTCTGTCTGTCTGTCTGTCTGTCTGTCTGTCTGTCTGTCTGTCTGTCTGTCTGTCTGTCTGTCTGTCTGTCTGTCTGTCTGTCTGTCTGTCTGTCTGTCTGTCTGTCTGTCTGTCTGTCTGTCTGTCTGTCTGTCTGTCTGTCTGTCTGTCTGTCTGTCTGTCTGTCTGTCTGTCTGTCTGTCTGTCTGTCAAGAATTTCTATGTCGAGAATGCGTGGAGGTATCAAGCTGAAATTTGAACTGTATACTCAGGTCTACGGTCCCATGAAGTTAAAAAAAAATCAAACTGCTAAGTTAACGTAGAAAAAAGTTACGGCCGTTTATTCAGCAAAAAACGCATATTTCGGCACACTCAAGGGAATCAAAACCTATAGGGTACTTCCCGTTGACCTAGAACTATGAAATTTGGCAAGTAACATCGTTATAGACTACAAGTACAGGAATAAATCTCAAAACTATACATTTGTAAATAGATCTTAAAAAATAGGGGGTCTATATTTTTTATAGGGTGTCGAAATTTCAAATTGAAACTACTAGTTCAAATGGGGTATCATATGAAAGGGCTTGATGTACACATTGCAAAATATATTTTATTTATTTTTTTCGACGCATTATTTCTTATTTATACTGAAAAATATCAAATTTAATAATGATACTACGTACATACGGAACCCTCGGTGGGCGAGAACGACTCGCACTTGTCCGGTTTTTTATTGATTTAATGATTTTTTTATGCATAGTTATATAAATATATTAGCATTCTACACTCCTCTATATAAACTATAAGTGCGCGAAATTTCATACTCCTCCGTCCGCGCTATTTTCCTAAAAAAGGGTACAATAAGTTTTTGCTTCACATAGTAAAATTCCTAGAGATTGATTGGGGCTACAAAATAAATTAAATATTTTTTATATCGTAATAAATACATACTTTATTCTATGTTAAAGGTAAGTATTTGAACAAATATACCTGCACAAATTACACACTGCCATCTAGTCCCAAACTAAGCAAAGCTTGTACTATGGGTACACGGTAACTGATGTATATACTTAAATATTTATTTTTATAAATAAATACAATACCTAGAAAACACCCAGATCAAGTCAAACAGACATGTTCATGCACACAAAGGCTTGTCTTGTGTTGGGATTAAACCCGCGACCTCGGAGTCAAAGTTGCAATTGCTAGCTACTAGACCACCGAGTTCGTCATTTAATTCAAAGTCGTGTCTGAACCTTGTTAACTCTACGCACCCTTTCTTACAACCCCTATAAACTGGTTTACGACCATTCCGGGGTTGTGTCGATGTGAACTTGCTCGTAAAAAAACATGTTCCGATTATTGATAAGCTGATAAGATGCTTGATAGATGGCATATTTTGATAGATTGCAGTGGTGTTTCGCCTGGTTAATGTCGACTTCGGTCCCAGGCAGGCACCACTGTATATTGTCCGTGTTGTATGGGAGGAGGTTGTATGTTGTTAATGTCCTTCAATTCCATAAACTCAACCCTTCAGCCCTCAAGTGGCTCAATTATCGACGCCAGACCTAGACCTGCTTCTCATAAGCTTAGCCGCAGTAGAGCGGCTCCTAAAAACAATACGCGGTTGTGCAAGCACCACCGGAGACTGCCCGGGCAAAGAGCCACTCGCTCGAGGCCCGTACGTACCCCTTGTGGGTACATGTACCCAGGTCAGGTCAATAGATGGCAAAGTTGATTCGCTGGAGCGACCGGAACACTTGTATCCGCCGAAAAGTTCTTGGAAATGAATAGGCACCAAAACCAATGAACCGATTTTGATGAAACTTGTCACAATTAAAGACCTCGACATGCTTGAGGTTTGTGTCGAAAAAAATTGAGATCGATCATATCCTTGAGGAATGATCATCGAATACATTTTCCGTTGAAATCAATGTAAAACATCATCATTATCATCAGGTCATTTTAGTCTCCACTACAGTAGCTCAGATCACAGCAAACAAGGTCACGAGAGCACGACCCTCTCTCGTCCGTCACATACATAAGGAGGATTTGGCCTACACTCCCCACGCTGGCCAGACGGGTTGGGGAGGCCTGATCGGTGTTTTATAATAAATTTCCCTTAGTCGCCTTGTACGACATCCACGGGAAGAGCCGGAGTGATTCTATTCTAGTCTGCTAGAAATCACACGGCCAATGTAAAACATACACTCAGCGAATCTACTCGCTTCACTTAACCTCGATTTCGGCCCCGTGGGCTAGTATCCTAGCTATAGTTAGGGTTGCCATCTCTAAACGCCAGCAACCAGGACAAGATTTTGATTTTTTTTTTGAAAACTCCGGATTTTGAATCTTAAAACCCGGACATATGATCAGTGTTATTAGTACTAATACTATTTTTTAATCTGTGACAAGACGGTTATTCGCAGCATTGGAGCGGGCGGTAGTGATTTAAAACTTTTTACCCTGGACTACAAATGAAATCCCGTCCAGACGTTTCCCGGACGCCCTCCAAACTAGGACAAATCCGGGGAAACCCGGACGGATGGCAAACCTTTTGATATATATCGAAATTGATTCGCATAGACTTTATACCCCCCTTACCATCATCTCTTATTGCGATTCAATAATTGAATAGATTGCTTATTCATACCAATGAATAAGCGACTCTATTCCATTTGAAATAGAGTCGCTTATTCATTGGTAAGAATAAGCATCCGATTCAGTTACTGAATCGCGATAAAAGATGGTGGTAAGGGGGCAGTGACTGACAAACGTTACTATGAAATAACGATACATGACAAGAAATTCCGTTATTTTCAGAAATGACGTCACGTTTAGTTACTGAAATAATGTTATCCATCAACTAAAGGGTTTTGGGGTGTAAGTGGTTCATCAACATCTTTGAATCAAAGCCAACTTCACCTGCACGCGGTGCACCCTGCTGACTGACAAACGAAGCTCTAGCGAAAAGAGAGGTAGGGAGCGTAATTGAAAGCTACCCGACTGGGGAATGTACCTCCACCTCACAGAATACCGCAGCAAAATAACAATTCCCTTGAGGGTTGTTGTGTTCCTGCGGGTGAGCGAGGTCACCTGAAAGGAAGGAGATGCTGCCTTGGCAGCGGGGGTGGCAGCGCGCGAGAGATATTTTATGTTGCGAGCGTTAATATAGCTACGGTAACCGCTTCACATCAGGCGGGCCGTATGCTTGTCACCCACCCGACGTAGTATAAAAAAATAAAATAAAAAAGGGTGTTTTCTCCGGACGGCGGCCGACCACACATTCCCACCACTGTACCTGTGTAGCCATTTCCCCAATTTTGTTAGATATTTAAAATCCTTAGTGCACGCTAGCTATCATTTTAGGCTTTTAATGCCTTATTTGCCATATTGCTGTCTCTCACATTGCTAAGAGGAGAAGACAAATTCCAAAACCTTCCTCCTACTAATTTCTTCATATTAAATTCGTTGTGAGTTCCAAGGCAGCCGTAGTATTACCTCCGGGAGTTCCGGGACTGCAATGGACTACATTGTTCATTGCCTTTTTTGGCGGTCGTCGCTGTTAATCCTGGCTACACAGGAGACACAGTGTTGTTAATGTGTGGTCCCAAAATTTGGCGATCTACTAAAGTACGCTTTTTAAGACATTTTCTACCACGAAGTGTGAAGTTGTGGAATCAACTTCCTCCAGCGGTATTCCCAAATAGACACGACATGGGTGCCTTCAAGAACAGAGTCAATATTTCCCTTAAAAGGCTGGCAACGGATCGGCGACTCCTTGGTGTTGCTGATTTCTGTGGGCGGTGGTGATTGCTTTCCATCGGGTGACCCACATACTCGCTTGCCACCCTCTCATATAAAAAAAAACAACGGGTTGCACTCCGGGAGTGCCGATAGAAGTGAAAACTTGAACATTAACGTTGTGCATTTTTGAATATTTTGGAATAGTTAGGAAATAATTTCGCACGAAATGCTTTATCAGTATAACAGTTCTATCATTTATGTGTTAAAATACAATATCCATTTGTTGCGCTATCGTACACAAACATAAACTATTCAAAACAACCTCAATCGTATCGTCTTTGCTTAAAGTTGGATTTTGTAGTCTCGCAGCTTGGTCTTACGAACTGTCATTTCGAATCATTAAAATATACAAAGAATTCTCAATCGTATCGTCTTTGTTTAAAGTTGAATTTTGTAGTTTAGCAGCTTTGTCTTACTAATTTTCGATCAGGACACGTGTCCTGACGCGAGTTTAACATTATTTACCCATCCCAAAAAGTGCAGTAAAGAAGCGTTCACTTAAAAAAACACAAAAATTTGCGGAACACTACATTATAACGTCTAAGTTACTCTCTAAGTACGTCATTCGTGCCACGTCGTTACCCTTACCAAGTTACCGCAGTATAAGTAATATCACTGCGCCCTTCCTAACCGCAGCTTCCACTCAGTTCGCTAAGTGCTCGTAGCACTCAGTCTTAACTAACTTTACTACTCGAGCTCAATTACGCGTTAAAATCTAACTAAATTTAGGTTACTTTATGTGAAAGCTAGTTTTCGTTCGCGACCTTGTATGTACCTGAAAAAAGAGTATACTACGTCGGGTGGCATGCATACGGCTCGCCTGATGTGAAGCGGTTCATCATCATCAGGTCATTTTAATCTCCACTACAGGAGCACGACCCTCTCTCGTCCGTCCAGGGTCGGACTGGGCCGAAAGGGTGGCTGACAAGCCCGGGGCCCGAGACTAGATGATGGTAAATGGTATATTAACCTACGGTTGCCGCAAGCCCCGCAAGCCGGGCCCGTGGGAGGCCCGCGCAGGCTGGGGCCCGGCTAACAAATGCCACCTCGACTATATGACCATGGCAACGCGGCATCCGTCTCAGACTGAAGGAGGATTTGGCCTACACTCCCCACGCTGGCCAGACGGGTTGGGGAGGCCTGATCGATGTTTGATCATGTATTTCTCTTAGTCGCCTTTGGAATCGGCCATCTGTTGCACTGATACGTTATCTAACTGTAATGTTTCGTTTGTTCCAGAGACTTACAAGGGAACAACATTACCATAGTGTTCCAGAGCGACTTTCAGAACCTGAAGGAGCTGAAAATACTGTAAGTATACATGACAGCAGTTATATTAGTAGATTTTGTATTTTCGCAAACTGATAATAGACATTATTAGTCCTATCAGTTTGTTAATTTTTATTCACCAATTGTGTTATATTTTATAATCATCATCATCAGGTGATTTTAGTCTCCACTACAGGAGCATGACCCTCTCTCGTCCGTCCTAAACGGAAGGAGGATTTGGCCTGCACTCCCCACGCTGGCCAAACGGGTTGGGGAGGCCTGATCGATATTTAATAATGTATTTCCCTTAGTAGCCTTGTACGACATCCACGGGAAGAAACGGAGTGATTCTATTCTAGTCTGCCGGAAACCACACCGACAATTAATTCTATATATTGTATGTAAAAGTGAGCCAATTGTCTCACCTCGCAATTAGTTCGTGGAAGCCAACGAGTTTGACGTTTCTTACTTGCTTTTATTTATTTCTGCAGCCACATTCAATATAAAGTATAGTATTGTAAATGTGAATGTGTTTTTTTTTTGAGGGGGACAAACGAGTATGGAGAGAGGGACAAACGAGTATGTGGGACACCTGATGGGAAGCAATCACAGCTGTCCAAGGAGATCAGCAACACCAAGGGGTTGCCGATCCGTTGCCAACCTTATACTCTTTCCTTTCTTTCTTTTTGGAGATCTCACTCACTCGCAGGAACACAACAACCCTCAAGGGAATTGTTATTTGGCTGCGGTATTCTGTGTGGTGGAGGTATTTCCCCAGTTGCTTATAAAATACGTTATGCCCTTTCTCTCTTTTCGCCAGAACCTCGTTTGTCAGTAAGCAGGTTGTACCATGTGCAGGTAAGGTTGACTTTGGTTCAAAGACGTTGCTGAACCATATACACCCCACCCCAAATGTAGCTTGGTGTATAAGTACAGGGTGGAAACGAGAAGTAATCTCACTATGTTATTTTTCAGCGAAATTCATTGAGCTTATGAAATCGTCCGGTCGTTGTCTGTCCGTTGCCATGAATCTCAAAATTTCGAAATTCTGACTTCGGATTCGTGTAGAGCATCAAAAAGTAGAATGTAAAGTGACCTTGGTTTTCGGATATCAATTCGGGATTTCGAAAAAAAAAGAATAAAACAATTTCGCTGTGGTGGCGCATGCTGCGCGTCCGATGTTTTTAATATATTATTATTAAATTATAATAGTTTCCTTAACATCGATCTTTTGTACTAACATCAAAACCCCTTATTTCGATAATTAATTCACAATTTTTGTTGCAGGCAACTCTCCGAGAACATGATACACACGATCGAAAGAGATGCCTTTTTGGAACTCAACGGCTTGGAACGATTGTAAGTAAAACATTATAATATTTAACACTTTTATTAACTTAAAATAAACAGTCATTGTTATGTGCATACAAATTTATTTTATGATATCAATGTGTTAGAGATGCCGAATAAAAATTAAGTACATTTTTAAAATTGTTTTACGGTCCTGGATGCTAGTACTTTGGTGTCCAACTTATTTTCTCTGTTGATTTTCATCTCAATATGGACACTATCGGAAGTAACAGGAGTTATCCTGTTTTTTTTTTTAGTTTAAGTACCTAAAAGCTTAATTAATGCATTGAACAATTTTTGAAGCAAGAAGTACTGTCAATCTACTAAATCACTGTGGAGAAAATTGATGACTTTTGTAATGAATATTATTGATTATTAAGGTTTTTTAGCCTGCAAAAAAAATACTTCATTAAGTATATTTTACATAAATGTATATTGATAAAATAATTAAATCCACATATCACACGAATGTTCATAATAATATTTGATTTTAACACGTACTTTAGATAATTTCATGTTTTTGCAAGAAAAATGACGCCATTTTGCGCTCGATGAGGAAAAGAGATAGCAAGTATATTAAATTAAATAGCTTATTTGATAAGGATGGCGATAATCTATGGAACTATTTCTATCTAGCTATGCATCAGCAGGAATCGTTTACTGATGCAATATATTATGGATATGCCATATCTATAGAAGTATAACCTCTATGCCTATAACAGAGCCAATTTCTCTCGATCTTTCTAATTATATATCTTGAATAAACGAGTATGTAATTTAAAAAACAAAAAGCCTTTCTTTCATTCAAGAGTCTATTGATATTCAAGACGAGAAACCACAATCAAATGCTAAATTTAACTTATCTGTGCGGACGGAATACTAAAAGATTTTCGCGCCAAATTACAAGCGCGGTTCGTTTGACAGATAAACAATTGAATTAAAGAATTTACTTTTCTGTAACTTTTATTAAAATTGTAGGCATTTTTATTAAAGGTGTACGATTTTTTTTAATTTAATAGCTACTTATTTACTTCCTTGGTATTTTTAAGAACAATGTTTTTTTTTGTCATAAAAAAAAGGTTTTTACTAAAGTTTAATCCTCTTCCAGATATTTCTAGTTGGCAATATTTGTTGATGAGTCATTAAAGAAAACAGTGGTTAAAAATGTTAATTTTAATTAAATTACCTACTTATCTCGTCTTATATAATTGGTTTTCATTATATATTGAACTGGCAATTTAATATATACTACTTTTGTGTTTGTACTGCCATTTTTATTGCGCTGTAGGTTTTGTAGGTACTTCAAGAATACATAAAATCTAAATATCATTAAAAAAAAAGATCTAAAATAAGAAAAGTATGTTTTTAAATAAAACTTGGACATTTTTTATTATAATTTACAATGTGAATCCATTGAAAAATATAATAAAAGAATCCTTATTGTCTGAGATCTTCTCTATGACATGTTTACAGAAATTAATGGTGCAAATTGTTATTCTACACTACATAAAGACAATGTTTCAAACAATTTTACTGTCCTGAATAAGGGAAATATCTCTATACAACCGACCTATTTGCTAATCGATACAAAAACAACATCCTTAATAAAGTGGAAAAATTCACCTACCCCTCTTAAGTGGGATTTGAATTTTTCTATTTAAAAAAAAAATCTGGCACTTTGGCCGAAACAAATATTTCAAATAATAATAGTCCTTAATAAAGTCTTTGCTCATGTGTAGCTGATTAAGAAAGTGTTTAATTTTCAATATAATTTTCATCTATATCCAAATCAATAGAATTTCCCAAGCCATCATCGGCAAAATTACCCGGCGTACCAGCCCTCAAGAAACTGTAGAATCCTTTAGCATCTGCTGGAACAAGCTTCAACAATTCTTCTATAATAAAAATTCATTAATATGTGTTCGATTACAGGAAACTGAACAATAACCGTTTCGGACAGTTGCCGGACGGGTTGTTCATGAGACTGAGACATCTGCAGAGACTGTGAGTAGTTGGTACTGGTGTGGTCCCTGCCTTACCAACCCTGCGGTGCTGGCTATTGGTGTTATTTGGTTTTTTTTATACTACTAAATATAATTTTAGTATAATTTGATATGCTAACAGTAGCAACACAGACTTCATTAGAGTCAAACAATCTAGAGAAAAGTAATTTAATTAAATTAGTTATAGTACAAAGAAATAAACAAACAAACATTGTTTGTACTTCTAGTTTGTAGGTCATAATTTTAGCAGTTCACAGTCCCGACACTAGTTACTTCCTCTATTGGTATTAGTCGACATATAAATAAATCAGATCAGTATAAAATAAATAATTTCTTCACAATTTACTTAACATAACACCCTCAATACACCTCGATTTACCGTAGTCCTTTCGAAAGGGTATAATTTGAAAGACTGGTCAAATATTTTTTTTTTTTCATTTTAAATAAATGGATAGTTACTGATCACGAAACAATAAAAAAAACTATACCATAAAAAACATAGGAACCAGTTTAGTTTTTGTAGTATCTGTCATTGTTTGTTTGTTTGTAAAATCTTTATTGCATTAAATATTACATCACAAATGTAATGTAATGATAAGACGTAGCATACAAGGGCGGACTTATCCCCATAAGGGATCTCTTTGTTGGGATCTTCTTGTATTATTAGGGAGTGTATATACTTACTTAAACACAGGGTGTAACAGGGTTAACTAAATCTTTTTTTGTAGCAAAAAACCAGTAACATTAATTTTCAGTAACTAAAAGCCCAGACTTTTATGAATTTTCTAAGACATTTATGAAATATTTATAAAAGTTAGGCTAGATTAGTCGTATCGGTACCTGGTGCTTACGTCTCTTAACCCTACCCGAATACTTAATTTGACAGATGTGGACTGTCAAAAATGACATTCGACACTGTCAAATTGGAGTTTATGACATAGTTTGTATTTTTATGAATTGATAATAAAACCTAAATTTCCTCGAATCCGGGGTCGATAGATTGTAATTATTATGATTATATAAAAAATAGTATAGATGTCCTGACATTGACGTTTGGGATAGAAGTTTGACGTTCGGTGAAAAAAGAGTCGCTTTTGTTTTTGTTTTAATCTATTGGCAATAACCATTGACAAAATATACCAAATTCTTCTTTGATCAATCCTAGAAATACAAATATATGTAACACAGCTTCGCCGTTCACCCCGAAACCTAAATCGCTTCTCATTTGATGGGCCCCCTCTATTTATTTTACCCTCTTTGGCTCAGATAACCTGGTTTTTGGTTTCGAGTTACTAATGCTTTTATACACTGAATTTTCATAATTTTGTAGCATCGATGCGTGTTTATTATATTATTATATATGTATTATTATTATATGTATGTGCTAAATAAAGGCCAATGAACGTTATTCAAGAAGCTTGTCGAGATTTGGACAATAGCTATAAGTATAATTTTAAATTGATTCAAATTGTCATACTAATAGATTAACTATTACCCCATAAATAAAAATACAGGTAAATTTTAGATTTCCAAATTAATAAAATACTAGAAAATTCTAATTCTTTTATTCGTCATGTAGTCTCCATTTCATTGCATGTATTTAAACAAACTTTGTTTATTTTTTTATGTTCCTTTCTCAGATCTACTTTAAAAAATCTAAAATGTAGACAAAATCTAGATTAAAAATATAATGAATATAAATTATAACTTTAATAATAAATTATATAACTTACTATTTGCTAATTTGACACTTAATAATAAATTACATAAGTATCTATAATGAAAAGACAGTGTATTGCGTTTGAAAGTTATTTTCTATGATTTTCAAAATGGCGGTTGTAACTCGAAACTTTATTTTCTTCTAACAGATGTCGCTTGAGACCCTGGTGTCAGGTATTGTGCTAATCCCTGGATCACAGGCTTTTTGTGTACATATTGTGAATAATGTAGGCTAGATTGCTAGTTTAATTATACTATTTAAATAACCTAAACATTTGCAAAAAAATGGTTGTCAGTAAAGTCGGTTTACGGACGATAATTTTACGTGATAACGTCATAAGAAAACATCGGCCGATGGAGTGGAAGAGAGATAGAAGCGTCACAAGTCGAACGCTTAGGTCGATCGTGCCTCTCTATCGCTTGTTCAGCGCTCGGCTCAGGCGGAACGTGACAATGAGTCATGCTTTTTTATGCGTGCAGCCGGCGTTCATCGATTTATAAGACGTTATTACTTCAAAAAAAATTAATCAATAAATCTCCATTTTAAATCTAATTATATAAATAATTAATTTATAATATGGCAAGAGTTTCCCTAACAGATTCTTGTAAAATATTTTTATGTAGATTTAAAATGGAGTAAGAAGTCTACTTCTAGATTTTTTTTTAAAATACGCACCATAGTAATTTTCGTTAATATGTGGAACAGGCAAAGATGTACTTTAAATTCGAAGAAGGAATGGAAGCGAGTTTTTGCAACGAAATTGTACATACTCGTAGCAATGAACTTTATCTAATCTCATACTGAAATTTAGAGATTAAAAAACTAAACACAGAATCTTAATGTCAGTCTTTTACGCACAAGACATCAAAATAAATTTAAAAGGTTACTTTTCGATACAGCTCTAATATGCACAACTGTATCGAAAAATAACTTTTTCTCCATTTCGATACAGTTTCAGCCCTGGATACAGGTATTTTAAACAGGTTGCAATGCAAACGTTGCAAAAATTTTTCTACATAATCTGTGAACGCGGCGCCGCCGCGGCGCGTCTCGCATGCGCATCACGCATGCTCCATCTGCAAATGGATTTCTATGTAAGAAATAAAGCTGGGAAATTAACTTCATGGTTTTATTTAAATTGTCGTCTATTTCATGAGATTAGATAAAGTAGTGTATGAAACTGCACATAATTAGGTCTTAAAATACTCGTGTGGTCTATTATCACATTCGCCTTCGGCTCATGTGATAAACAAACATTCGTATTTTAAGAACCTTTAATATGCAACAGTTTCATAAACTACTATTATGTCAATTGTATAACATATAAACTTAAATACGATCCGTAGGGGAATTCTCGAGAATGTGCGAGGTTTCCCCGGGAGACGCGCGACCTTTTTTGGCTCGCATTTAAGTTTATAAGTTATACAATTGACATAAAGGTCATTATGCTATAAACAATTTCGTTGCAAAAAGTCGCTTCCATTTTATTCCGAGGCGGTGTAAATTGAGCCTTACATTACATTAATAATTATTTATTACTACAGAGCAAGACTTCGCCATTTTTCTAAAACTGGAGTGGAGTTAAATTTGTATTAAAATTACAAATTTAATCTCCACTACAAAATCTATTCTACAATATGATAAGTCTTCATGTTTTTTATGTATCTATTTCATATATGAAATGATGAAGGAGGTGAGGAAGGTATTATAGTGGAGCCCGCGCGTAGGACGACGAAGCGTTGGGCGCCCTCCTTCTAGATGGTCCGATGACCTTAGGAAAGCGGCTGAATGCGGAAGGCGGAGGATCGTATCTGGTGGAAAGCATTGGGGAAGGCTTATATCCAGCAGTGGGTAGACACAGGCTGATGATGATGATGTTATCATCTGTAAATTTATAAGTCGGAATGAGTAATTTTACGACATTAATCAAACCACAGTTTCTCTCCATAAGGCAAAGGAATCAAACGTCATTCAGCCTAGTTTTAAATTTACTTTTTTTAAAACCATATTTATTTTTATAACGTATAAAAATCTCTAAGTACGTGTATTTATCAAAGCATCCGTGTCCCGTACTTACCAGCAGGAAGTCTTACAATAGGATTAAGTGATCTACAATAAAGCGAGTGCGTGCCCGAATCGTCAGTGAGGGGATAAGTCGATGAATCGGAGTCGATACTTTGAATGGGTCATAAGTGAATGATTTACGAGTAGGTACTGGCTTCCTGAGAACTTTGTTGCGTTCTATTGACATTTGGAAAATGTCGGACCAAATCTTGGATAATGGAGATATTACTGACTAAATTTGGTTTCAAATCAGAAAGGTTTTGCGTTTAAACATTTATAGCTTAAAAGTTTTTGAAAATTAAATTATATGACCGTGTGATGTTACCTAATTTTCAATCAACTTATATTACAGGTTTAGAGTTGTTGCCGTGTTGATCACTATACTTTTCTATAGTGGCATCGCTTACAATTGACAAGGAAATAACCCTTGCCACTGGAAACAAATTATTCGCGTACTGAGCAGATATAGATGAGCTTTCTTCCGTAAACTCTAAGGTAGTATAATGAAAACCATGCCGACACTCTCATAAGAGACTTATAGTACAGTGTTGTTCACGGCGTTTGAATGAAGGTGTTTTTACAGAATCGATAAAATAATAATAATTTACAACATTACATCAAACTTCTCAAAGGGGCCTCTATGCGTTGGATCCATAACCCCGCGCATGCCTATCAAATGACCGGGCTTGGCCCGTGATAAAAAAGAGATACATATAATAATAATAAATCTATTTATTAATCTGTCTCACAGGCAAATTCGTATGAACTATCAAATAGGTGATTGTTGATTTTAGGCTGGAGTGTGTGAGAGACTGGTACCTGAGCTAGGTATAACCCTGTGCTACAGGGCACCAGCTTCTCATCCGCGGACAGATAGTAGTATCCTATTACACTGTTAGAATAATATTGGTATCATCATCATCAGGTCATTTTAGTCTCCACTCTGTAGTGGAGACTAAAATGACCTGATGATGGTGCTCCTGTGAGCTCGACCCTCTCTCGTCCGTCCCTGACAGAAGGAGGATTAGGCCTACACTCCCCACGCTGGCCAGACGGGTTGGGGAGGAATATTGGTATAATAATCTTTATTCAGATAAACTTAGGTTAAGAAACAACAAAGATAAAAAAATATATAAGATTAACAATCTAACAAATACCTGCCCCCTTACCACCATCTCTTATTGCGATTCAATAATTGAATGGATTGCTTATTCATACCAATGAATAAGCTACTCTATTCCATTTGAAATAGAGTCGCTTATTCATTGGTATGAATAAGCATTTTTTAGAATCGCAATAAGAGATGGTGGTAAGGGGGCTGAACTAGGTTGAACCTGTGTTTCAGGTAAAGTAATGCCAGTTGCATGTTTTGCAAAAATCGGCTTCGATGAATGCTTACCTCTGAGCAAATCGTATTCTTGCTTACCGCCTTACGTAACGAATGATATTATAATACCTTAGACCTATTTCTGATGACTAAAATCTGACGCGCGTTTTCAGATCGCGTATTCAAGCGACGTCACTAGAGATTGGACAGTCTCCTAGTTATAAATATATTTGGTATCGCGTCTTTATGTTTTTTTTTTTTTTTTTTTATAATACGGCGGGTGGCAGACAAACATACGGCCCGCCTGATGTGAAGCGGTTACCGTAGTATGTTGCGAGCGTTAATATAGCTATGGTAACCGCTTCACATCAGGCGGGCCGTATGCTTGTCTGCCACGCTACGTAGTATAAAAAAAAAAATTGAATACGCCCGAGAACGGATCGGATTCGGATGCAGTGCGAAAGCGCTCTTAGTGTTGAGATGGCAACTCTATATAGAAAGCTGTAGAAAGCCACTTTTATATATATACCAGTAAGGTGACAAACAAGCATACGGTCCGCCTGATGGAAAGCAGTTACCGCAGCCTATGGACGCCTGTGACACCAGAGGCTTCACATGCGCGTTGCCGACCCTGTAAAAACCTCTTTACGCCCTTTTTGAAGAACCCCATGCTGTAGTCTCCTGGGAAAACCTCAACAGGCAGTTCATTCCACAGCTTGATAGTACGATACTTCATTTTCAATTTTCAATTTTATCGATACGAACTGTTGCCCATCATTAGTCGCCACCAAATCTTGCGCTGCATGGACACACGTTGACAGAATGATATACACACGCACTGGCACCGGATATATAATATGTTTTATGATCATTCCTGGTCATTTGGGCAAGGGACTCAACACTCACGTCCTACATTGGGCAATCTGAGCTACGAGTACATCATTTAAGGATGCTGAGTATCCCACGTTACGCTGCAGAATAATGAGAGCTGTAGTGAAAAACGCTTGGGGTGTAAGTGGTTCATCTTGGCCATTATTATTGGCCGTGTGGTTTCCGGCAGAATACAATAGAATCACTCCATTTCTTCCCGTGGATGTCGTACAAGGCGACTAAGGGAAATACATTATCAAATATCAGTCAGGCCTCCCCAACCCGTTTGGCCAGCGTGGGGAGTGTAGTCCAAATGCTCCTTCTGTCTGGGACGGAAGAGAGAGGGTCGTGCTGTAGTGGAGACTAAAATGGACCTGATGATGATGAAGTGGTTCATCAATATCTTGGAACCAAAGCCAACTTCACCTGCACGTGGTGCCTGCTTACTAACAAACGAGGCTCTGGTGAAAAGAGGGGTAGGAAGCGTAATTGCAAGCTACCCGACTGGGGAATGTGCCTCCACCTCACAGAATACCGCAGCCAAATAACAATTCCCTTGACGGTTGTTGTGTTCCTACGAGTGAGGGAGGTCACCAGAAAGTAGAAAGGAGATGCTGGATTGGCAGCGGGGGTGGCGGCACGTGAGCGATATTTTATGTTGCGAGTGTTAATATGGCTACGGTTACCGCTTTACATCAGGCGGGCCGTATGCTTGTCTGCCAACCGACGTAGTATATATATAAAAAAAAAATTGATAAAATTTTCATAAAAACTTCCTAACATAATAAATACATTATAGGAAGTATTACAAACAGTCTATTCCATAAATTAATGCGAAAACACGCGCGGGTACGCGGTATTTGCGTAGTATATGGTTTATCTATATCGTTGTAGCATAACCGTGGAGTAATAAAGATAGGACGCGCCATCGTTAATGGTTTGTGTCTAAAAGAAATTGAGTTTGTCCATTGAGGTACTTTGTAAAGGATAAGTGTTTTAACTATGTACATAGATATATAGCTTTTATTTATTCCTGCAGACGTGTATTTTGTATATCAATGCTGCTGACACATCTATAGTATCTATACCTACTAAAAAAATGAATCGCTGAATGTGTTACTAAGCACTATTCTCGAGAACAGCTGAACCGATTTCTCTAATTATTTGTAAGGTTCCGTACCCAAAGGGTAAAAAGGAACCCTATTACTAAGGCTCCGCTGTCCGTCCGTCCGTCTGTCACCAGGCTGTATCTCATGAACCGCGATAGTTAGACAGTTGAAATTTTCACAGATGATGTATTTCTTTTGCCGCTATAACAACAAATACTAAAAACAGAATAAAATAAATATTTAAGGGGCTCCCATACAATAAACGTGATTTTTTGCTCACATTTGATAACGGCAATAGGTAGACGCTTGAAATACTCACATAGTATTTAGTTATATAGTCACTTTAAAACTAAGTAATTAAATAAAAATAAAACAAATATTTAAGGGGGGCTCCTATACAACAAACGTGATTTTTTGCCGTTTTTATTGATAATGGTACGGAACCCTTAGTGCACGAGTCGACTCGCACTTGGCCGGTTTTTTTAGAATATTCCTTGAAGTACGAGGATGGTTCTTATGCAGAGAAGGATTTAAAAAAATTGCCTGAAAAAGTCTAAAAACAACACTTTTTTATTCTCCCATACAAACGATTCGTAATAATATGTAAAAGTCAATTTGAACTTTAATACCATGTCATAATGGCGTTTGACAGAACTGTCAGTCTTTTGACAGCGTGGGCGAAACCAATTCGAATTGAATATTCATAGTTAGGAGTTTTAAAAAGAGGTAGGGAGCGGAATTGTAAGCTACCCGACTGGGGAATGTACCTCCACCTCACAGAATACCGCAGACAAATAACAATTCTCTTGACGGTTGTTGTGTTCCTGCGAGTGAGTGAGGTCACCAGAAAAGGAGATGCTGCGTTGGCAGCGGGGGTGGCGGCGCGCAAGTGATATATTATGTTGCGAGCGTTAATACGGTTACGGTAACCGCTTCAATCAGGCGGACCGTATGCTTGTCTGCCACCTGACGTAGTATAAAAAAAAAATATATATAGGAAGACAGGGCAACGTCTATCTGGCCAGCTAGTTCAATATACAATACAATCTACTATATATATTGTATTTGTATTTAATGTAACGATATTGGCAATTATAAGAGTCGGCCTTGAGTTTCTTGCCAGTTCTTCTCAAGAAGCCCCGTCGCCGGAACTGGCACTTAAATTCACTTTCACATTCAAGATAGTGTGATGAAAGTGAATCTAAGCTCTGCGGATTTAGAGTAGTAATGATTTAAATACATGTTCTTATATTATATTGTATGACGTTTCTAAGTGCTTTATAAAATCCAAGGTATAGAGATATTTTGATTTGATTTGATTTGATATAGGTGTATCATAGACGAGCCCGATGGTCGAATGGCTAGCAATGGTCATTTGATTCCGAGGTCGCGGGTTCGATTCCCGCACAAGACAAACATTTGAGCGCATGAACATGTGAGTTTGTCTCGGTCTGGGTGTTTTCTATGTACCTACTATGTATGTATTTACAAAAAAAAATGTATTTAAGTATAATATCAGTTATCTAGTAGCCATAGAACGAGCTTTGCTTAGTTTAGCACTAGATGGCAGTGTGTAATTTGTCGAGGAATATTTCTGAATAAAATATTTCCTATGGCATGTGAAGCTGTCCATCCCAGTTCTCGTCTTTATATGACAGTCGCCAAGTCAGTAGCCTTTGGGCTTTGAAAACTTTCGACAACCCGCAGTAGACCTAGAACAGCGTGGTGGAGTACGCTCTGAAGTAAACCCTGAGGGATCCCGTATCCCAGCAGCGGGATGAATGAACCTTACCTGCACATGGTGCATCCTACTGATTCACTGACTAGGCTATGACACAAGGAGAGGTAGGGCAGAGTATTTATAATCATTCATAAATTTATCAGCCCATAGCTGATGCACCATACCATAACCTATGGTAACTGCTGTGCATCAGGCTGGTCGTATGCTTGTTTGGCATCCAGCGTGAATTAAGAACAAAACTTTCATCCGAAACGAAACATTATTTTTAACCGACTTCAAAACAGAAGGTGGAAGTTTGATTTGACACCTGCCGCTGAGTTTCACTATCGTAACACTTGACATACATTAAGAGCCATATTACATTTTGACTGTGATTTTTGCGTAAAATGGCCAATTTTGGCGTTCTTGATCTCGGAAACAAAAATACATTAACAATGTTGACTTATTGAATAGTACAGAATAGCTATTCGCATAGTACATAGCGGCCTCGCTTTTTGTAAATTTTGGTTAACTTTTTAAATAAACCCAAAATTGCACAGAAAGATTTTCATAAAATGCGCGCATTCACTATTTTGAGCTCCTGGATTGTACTACTGTTCCAAACAAATGAAATGAAAAAAATAGAATGGTTTTTGTTATATAGTCGTATAGTACATAGCGGCCTCGGAATTTTGAAATATCATTGATTTAATATAGAAAAAAAACAATCTTTTAACCAAAAAAACTTCGAAAATCGCTTTAAGTAAACTGTTAATTTCTCGAATAAACGATAATATTATTGAGCAAAATTTATACGAGAATAATTGTTACTTCATGATGAATAAACTTATAAAAACGATAAATACAACTTCAAAATTACTACAAAAAACGATGCACCGGCGGCCTTCGCGGGTTTAGTACTGCGCGAGAGCTCGTCAGCGTGCAAATGTAATAGGGTTCTTAAAATTCCATCCATATCATCTTGACAATAGGCATGTGAACAATGTTCTAAAATTATAAAAACTCTATCATTAACGCAAAATACATAAAACTAGAACGATCTGCGATCTTAAAATTTTAACAATTTATGTATGTATGAAAGTGCATTTTAAAAGTATGAAATTATAAAAGCGTGGTGTGACGTCATAACATTGTAGCCTTTTGTATGGAGTGTTTTCGGGATAGTCCAAAATTGTGATCTTCAAGTTATCATATCTCGAGAAGTTTTTATGCTATCGAAGTAATTCTTTTACCTATAGTTATTGTGACGTCTTTAAATAACAAATCGAAAAAAAAATGGTTCTCGAACCTATTGGCGATCAGTAGATCGCGTCCACGTACGTTTGTACATTTCCTAAGACATTTTATACTACGAATGGTGTAATTGTGGAACCAACTTCCCTCAGGGGTATTTCTGAACAATTACGACATGGGAGCCTTCAAGAACTTTATTTCCCTTAAAAGGCTGGCAACGGATCGGCGACTCCTTGGCGTTGCTGATCTCGGTGACGAGCTCGGTGGTCCAATGGTTAGGAATGGCCACTTTGACTCCGAGGTCGCGGGTTCGATTCCCGCACAAGACAAACATTTATGTGCATGAACATGTCTGTTCGTCTTGGTCTGGGTGTTTACTATGTATTATTAGTATGTATTTCCAAAAAAAAATGTATTTTAGTACATTTATCAGTTGTCTAGTACCCATAACACAAGCATTGCGCTTAATTTGGGACTAGATGGCGCTGTGTAAATTGTCCAGAAATATTTATTTATTTATTTATCTCCATAGGCGATGGTGATTGCTTCCCACCAGGTGCTCGTCCCCCCCCCCCCCCCCCTTCCCCCATCTTATATAAAAATACCATGTATTTACTCTTTGATAAATACAAAATTCGACATGTGTTACCTATAAAATTCCATAACCTTCCTACTCCTACTAATTTCCCTAACCATGACTCCACATGCTCGTTTGCCCTCCTCTTAAAGAACATATTTCTTAGTTAATTGACAGGCAATTTGATCTACACTACTTTGCGTGCTTCCGCCACCAGTTAGTTCATGCAAATACTGCCGGCCGGCACCCACCCACTACCGTTAGTAGTTGCATGCGACTGCCGTGGCTGCTTTGGTCGTCTCTGCTCCAGCTGCTGTGGTCGTCTCGGCGAATCTCTAACATCTGAAACAGAAGATACATGCGAATGCAGCCGCCAAGACTGCCGTGATTATCTCTTCAATTTCTATTACGCATTTTTAAGGACCCATCCAAACATTGTCAGCGCTAAAGTGTCGCTTAACCCACGTTATTGATTGTGTGAAATTGCAAAAGGACTACTAAATACACGGTTCGTTTCGCCGGCTTCGTTCGTTCTTTGTGCGATTCCTTTTACGGCACCCGTCTTGAGTTACGGATAAAAGATGGATGGATTTGTACACTGCTGGACATGGAAAACGGTCAACTCTTACATTGTTATGTAACTAGGCCGGATTCTAGCCCACGGGGCCGAAATCGAGGTTGAGTGGAGCGAGTAGATTCGCTGAGTGTATGTTTTCCATTGATTTCTAAGGAAAATGTATTTGATGATCATTCCTCAAGGACATGATCGATCTCAATTTTTTTTCGACACAAACCTCAAGCATGATGTGTTCTTTAATTTATCTTTTTTATTCTTTAAGTTTTGGAACCTATTCATTTCCATTGACTTTTTGGCTTAAATAAGCATACCGCTAGCTCCACTCAAAAAATAATAATAATTAATATTTCTGTACAATTTACACAGCGCCATCTAGTCTAGTAGTGGTATTGTTGTATTATCTGATTATTAAAATAAAAGACCCATATTGGCAAGTTTTTCAAGTGTTCAAGCATTTCTTCTTCGCTAATGGTCAATACCGAAATGCTAATAGATAAAAAATAATGGCAAAAAATATTATTAATAAAAATGTGTAAGACGTGTCTTAAGTGCTTACAAGGGCCCAATGACAGAATAAATTCGTTTCATTTCAGTCCCAAATTAAGAGCAAAGTTGTACTATGGGTACTAG
This sequence comes from Hypsopygia costalis, assembly GCA_937001555.2. Taxonomy (NCBI): domain Eukaryota; kingdom Metazoa; phylum Arthropoda; class Insecta; order Lepidoptera; family Pyralidae; genus Hypsopygia; species Hypsopygia costalis. The sequence continues at coordinate 20,751,869 of OW443347.2, forward strand.
ACAACTGCTGTACTTAAATACATTTTTTTCTGTAAATACATACTTATAATACATAGAAAACACCCAGACCAAGACAAAGAGACATGTTCATGCACACAAATGTTTCGTCGTCGTCGTCAGCTCTCACTCATCCCACTGCTAGGATACGGGTCTCCCCTCAATTGAAGGGGTTTAGAGCATACTCCACAACTGCGGGTTGGTGGAGCAACAGCAAGAGATCCAAATGTTTATCTTGTTCGAATCAGCGAGCTCGCAGTAATTTTGTTTTAACCCTATGCTGTACTTATTAAAATATTTCAAATATTATAAAGGGATCCGTCGGCAATAGTATTTTTTAACTTTGTATTTGTGAAGTAAAGTCGAACTTTTTACGTCAATAATTCCTAGATTTTTGTACTGAACAGCATGCATTTTCCATTGGCCGCCAGTGTAACGCAGTACAAAGCCGCTTTGACGCGCGGCGAGGCGTTCGAACACGATAGCGCTCGGGAAATATTGTGAGTGAAAAATTGACGAGGGTTGCCCGTTTCTATGCACGTATGTGTACAGTTCTGCGTGTAAAGCGCCGCCGCGCCGTGGGCTGTGATTGACTAGAGGAAAAACTGGTATATGTATAGATAAATTAAATGTATAGATAAAAATAAATTGTACGATTTATTTTCAGTTACTTTATCATTATACTAGCTGTCCCAGCGAACTTCGTACCGCCTAACAGTCAATGAATGTCGTGATGTACATATATATATGAACAAAATTTATGATTTCTTGAAATTAATACAATGAATAATAGAAAATAATAGAGAAGCACGATGGCGTGAGGCACGTGTCAGTCTAATTGTACACGCAAGTTAAGCAACGTCAACCGTAGCCTGTTCATGGATGAGTTTATGTTATCTCGAGCTCGTCCGTGCTTCGGAAGGCACGTTAAGCCGTCGGTCCTGGTGTTTATCATTAGATGGCAGTCCTTAAGCCAAGTTAGTGGCCCAACCCGTAGTTGAGCAGCGTCTTGGAGTATGCTCTAAACATCTTCGGTTGAGGGAAGACCCGTATCCCAGCAGTGGGTAAATAATAAGTTCAGTACTTTACAAAGTCACAAAAAAAGTACCAATTGACAACAATAAATATTTCAATCCACAAAACAAATCACAGACAACATTCGCGACGTAAAAGTGAGACCAATCGATTTGACATTTACATAACAATCAATAAATATTCCAATCCTTTTTAACTGGCACTATTTGTATGGGAAAACGTTTTTTCTTTTATTTAATTCTTTCGTCAATTTTTCAATGTTTTTAAAGTCTTTCCCGACCAAGACACGACATTATTTTATATATTACTAGCTGGCCCGGCGAACTTCGTACCGCCTAATTGTCAATGAATGTCATGGTATACATATTAGTTATTAATATATGATGTCTTGAAATTAATATAATGAATAATAGAAAATAATAGAGAAGCACGATGGCGTCTTTGCGCGTGTCAGTCTAATTGTACACGCAAGTTAAGCAACGTCAACCGTAGCCTGTCCATGGATGAGTTTATATTATCTCGAGCTCCTCCGTGCTTCGGAAGGTACGTTAATCCGTCGGTCCCGGTTGTAATCATTAGATTAACTCGAGGTCCTCCGTGCTTCGGAGGGCACGTTAATCCGTCGGTCCCGGTTGTTATCATTAGATTATCTCGAGCTCCTCCGTGCTTCGGAAGGCACGTAAGATGTCGGTCCCGGTTGTTATCATTAGATTATCTCGAGCTCCTCTGTGCTTCGGAAGGCACGTAAGCCGTCGGTCCCGGTTGTTATCATTAGATTATCTCGAGCTCCTCCGTGCTTCGGAAGGCACGTTAAGCCGTCGGTCCTGGTTGTTATCATTAGATGGCAGTCGTTAAGCCAAGTGGCCTTTAGGCGGCTTGAAATTACTGGCGTCCGCCAACTCGCAGTTGAGCAGAGTGGTGGAGTATGCTCGAAACATATTCAGTTGAAGGAAGACCCGTATTTAATATTACCCAGCAGTGGGTAAATATTACCCAGCAGTGGGTAAATATTAAGTTCAGTATTTTACTATGTCATAAAATAAAGTACCATGACACTTGACAACCAATTAATATTCATGTTCAAGCATTCATTCATAAACAATTTTCAAAACAACAACGGACAACTTTCGCGACGTAAAAGTTAGACCAATCGATTTGACATTTAATTGAAAATCAATAAATATCCCAATCCGTTTTCAAATTTAATTTTTCGACAATTTTGTCAATGTTTTAATACTTATTATCCTATACCCACATTTCTGAACGCACGCATACATTTGACGTACGCACGTTAACGTCACGTTTGACAGGTCCGACATCCACGAACATTTTGTATGGAAAAATGTTTTTTCTTTGATTTTATTTTTTTCGTAAATTTTCCAATGTTTTTAAGAGTTATTCTGCTATTCTGGACGGAGACAAATCCAACAAATCAAAAACCATGGCAATCGGTCCAGCCGTTCTCGAGTTATAACAAACACGACTTTCTTTTATATATATAGATTAAAGATTAATACGTGAAGCAAAAACTTTGTACCTTAACTTGTAAACGAAAATTGCCCAAACGGAGGAGTATGATACTTATAGTTTAAATAGAGAGGGAGTGCAGAATGATAATATTTATTATAAATTATGCATAAAAATACATTAAATCATAAAAAATAAAACTTTACACACACTACCATGTTTTTGACAAACACGCATATATACTTTTTTTGTTTCTCTTGGACTCACAGCCTCACTGGTCAAGCCCGGTCATTTGATAGGCGTGCGCGGGGATATGGATCCAACCTCTACGCGTTGGATCCATATCCCCTTTGAGAAGTTTGATGCAATGTTGTACACCCGTCGTAACCCGCTCCAGGATATGTCAATGGAACGACATACCCATGGGCAGGTCTCGGCAGGCGTTGAGACTATTGCGAAGTGTGAAGGAAAATAAATGGGCTATGGAGATGAGATCTGGGTGAACTTAATACCGGGGATTAAGTTCACCCAGATCTCATTTCCATATTACAGAAGAGGGAGTTATGACAGGTGTCCGCCATAACTGTTTTTATTGCTAGTTATTTGCGGTAGGCGGTGGCTTGCCACTCACTAGATGGGCCTCCGAGATGCCAGGAAAACGGCCGGGGGCAACAGCGGTGTGAGTGACTCAGGGATGTTATTTATGGTTTAATTATGGTCGAATTTCAAGCACTGGGCGACCACTAGCCAATATGCCGTAATGCTTAAAGACTAAAGTCTTCAACCAGTGCGACCTCCAAGCTATGATCCAAGGTGCAGAGACTTGGACACTGACTGTCGGAATGGTTCACAGACCAAAAGTCGCACAGCGATACAGTTATACCCCTATTTTCGAGACCAAAGTGTTCAATCAATGCGTCCTCCCCGCTATGACCTACGGTGCAGACTTGGACGCTGACCGTGGGTTGGTTCACAGACTAAAAGTCGCACAGCGAGCGATGGAGAGAGCAATGCTTGGAGTTTCTCTTAGGGATCTAATCCAGAACGAAGAAATCCGACGGAGAAGGTTACTTACAAAGCTCTCAGATTCAGCAAGCTGAAGTGACAGTGAGCTGGCCACATCAGTTTTTTGGGGTGTAAGTGGTTAATAAACCAAAGCCAACTTCACCTGCACGCGGTGCACCCTACTGACTGACCAACGAAACTCTGGCGAAAAAAGAGGTAGGGAGCATAATTGTAAGCTACCCGACTGGGGAATGAATACCTCACAGAATACCGCAGCCAAATAACAATTCCCTTGAGGGTTGTTGTGTTCATACGAGTGAGTGAGGCCACCAGAAAGGAAGGAGTCGCTGCGTTGACAACGGTATGCTTGTCTGTACCCGAAGTAGTATAAAAAAAAAACCCGTTAGCAAAATTCTAATAATTTTCCATTAATTGTTAGAATTTTTCTAACTAATTTGTTAAGTCCAGGTATTCGCAGTCGACTACCTCTAGTCCCCTACATCTCTTATGGCTCACCCCACTTCATGGGGCTGCCATTTTCACTTAACGCACGCTCATTCGTGAGCGGCGTTTGCGTCGCCCGTTCCCTACAAGCGATCGCTTAGATGAAGCATTTAAGGCCCCGCAAGGCTAAAAGCAGTCCCTAGGTGGTGTTTAGTCGGTAAGAGTCCGACATAATCAACGTAGCCTTATGCAACGTTGGTATCCATGAGGATTCACCAACTCCTTCCCGTGGTTACCTCTGGAAGGTTGTCCATCGCACGCGTGGGACGTAAAAAAATATAATAAAAACAAAATTAGAAATTTTGAAAAAACCCACTACAGGTTAAAACGTAGTTGAAAAAGGATAAAATAATTTTGAAACCCCCGACTAAAAGAATGTATGTTATGAACTTAATAAAAAACCCAAGAAAATCCGTTGGGGCTACCATTTAATGAACTAGTTTGGCAGTTTTATAGTAACTTGTGTACTTATTTATATTTATGTTGAAAGCAGCCCCCGACGGATTTTCTTGGGGCTTTTTATTAAGTTCATAGCATAAATTCTTTTAGGCGGGGGTTTCAAAATTATTTTATCCTTTTTCAACTACGTTTTAACCGTCGTGGGTTTTTTCAAAATTTTTAATTTTGTTTTTATTTCAAACTTTTTAGAGAGCAAGCATAGATATTACAATTAAAAACCGCATCAGAATCAGACTAGTAGTTTTTGGTTATGCACAAACAAATGTTTACTGCAGCGCCCTCTGGTGAGTTGTCACTGTAACACCTATCTAAGAACATGGCCCAATCAAACCTGAACCCATCACTGAAATCCGCATTAAAATCGAACTAGTAGTTTTGGAGATAAATGGCAACATTGGTTGTACAAACAAATGTTTACTGCAGCGCCCCCTGGTGAGTTGTCACCGTAACACCTATCTAAGAACATGCACCAATCAAACCCGAAACCATCACTGAAAACCGCATCAAAATCGGACTCGTAGTTTTGGAGATAAATGGTAACATTGATTTTCACAAACATTCCTGGCACCTCAAACGCATATACCGTATCCGTTCCGTCGCGGGTAAAAAGAACTAACTAATTTGCATAACGCAATGCTAACCATTCGAACACCGAGCTCATCGATAAAAAAAAAAAAACATTATCCTTCCTTTGGTCTTCTTAGTCGGGTAAAACCATTTATCTACAGTACCCTAAAAGCAACGTGTCCCTCGGCAGCAACAAAATTGAATGACTCCTTGAAAGCGTTGAGTATGCACGGAACCCTCGCTGCGTCCAACTCCCAAAGGAGTCTGGAGACATTTCAACGTGTCTTCAAGTTCTTCAAATACGCATCTTTTTACACCACTCCTGTTGCTAAACAAGCATACGGCAACCGCATGATGTAAATTATATACGTAAGCCAGTGTTTTTAACTACGTAATTTAGTGAACGAGTCACCATGGATTGAATTAGAATAAATATTTTATTAATTTTCGTATAATTATTTATCTACTCTCATACTGAAATTTACACATTAAAAAACTAAACACAGTATCTTAATGACAGTCTTTACGCACAAGCTATCAAAATAAATTTAAAAAGTTATTTTTCGATACAGCCCATGGATTACAGTATCGTAAAATAACTTTTTTACCATTTCGATACAGCTTCAGCCCTGGATACAGGTATTTTAAACAGGTTGCAATGCAAATACATTGCAACTTTGCAAAATTTTTCTACATAATCTGTGAACGCGCCGCCTCGCGGCGCATCGCGCATGCTCGATCTGCAAATGGTGTTATAAGTAAGAATTATATTTAATTCATGGTTGTATTTAAAATATTATTATCATCTATTTCATGAGATTAGATAAAGTAGTGTATGAAACTGCACATACATAATTAGGTCTTAAAATACTCGTGTGGTCTATTATAACATTCGCCTTCGGCTCATGTTATAAACTCACACTCGTATTTTAATAACCCTTATTATGCAACAGTTTAATAGACTACTATTATTATTTAATTTTATCACTGTCATTTAAGATTATAGCAATATTCTTAAATGACAGTGATAAAATAGTCTTAATAACAACTAAATAAATAAATAAAATAAATATTACTGTAAAATAAATATGACAATTTACACAACGCCATCTAGTTCCAAATTAAGCGCAAAGCTTGTACTATGGATACTACACAACTGATTAATATGCTTAAATACATTCTTTTTTGTAAATACATACTTATGATACAAAGAAAACACCCAGACCAAGACAAACAGACATGTTCATGCACACAAATGTTTGCCTTGTGCGGGGATCGAACCCGCAAGCTCGGAGTCAAAGTGCCTAACCATTCGACCACCGAGCTCGTCAAATAATAATTGAGCAAATTGTTTTTTTTTTTTTATATTCATCCTAAATGCAAATTTTAAAAAATCTCACGTCAGATTGGGGTAGCGGGGAGGGGGTCGAGGAAAATCTTACAACATCTCACCAATAGGGAAGGAGGGTTCAAAAATGTCTCATATAATTAATGGACGCTTCCTAAACATCTGGCGGGCCGTACGGTTGTTTGCCACCCGGCTTAGTATAAAAAATAAACAGTCTCCATGCCCCGACTGTATATCAAGCTCACACAATAGAAGGAGAATTACTCGAATTGCATCTGCATAATTTAATACCTCCCCCTCAATTCACTCCAGTCCCGTTGACTCCTCGGGGATTTCTTATCCATTATTTCTTACAATTACTGCGTTTTCTTTTTTCCTAACACTGCCGAAGAAGGGTTTTTGAATGGAAATTATTTTCGTGTTTAAATTTTCTTCCATAGGGAGGCAATTAAAAAATGAATGATAACAAAATCGGGGGATACAGTTTGGTGTTGCAGCTACATATCTATCATCTCCATTCAAAATTCAATCACACCACTGGACAGATGAAGGATCAAGGAATTTACTATGCTAAGTAAGGATTATTGAACATCGCGTGCGAGGTAGGGGCAAGCCATTTTGTGATAATTCTAATGCACATAACTAAAATGGAAATCAATCACCACCGCCCATGGAGATCAGCCCCCTTACCACCATCTCTTATTGCGATTCAATAATTGAATAAATTGCGTATTCATACCAATGAATAAGCGACTCTATTCCATTTGAAATAGAGTCGCTTATTCATTGGTACGAATAAGCATTCTATTCAGTTATTGAATCGCATTATGAGATGGTGGTAAGGGGGCAGCAACACCAAGGGGTCGCCGATCCGTTGCCAGCCTTTACTACTTACTTTTTAGGGTTCCGAACCTCAAAAGGAAAAACGGAACCCTTATAAGATCACTTTGTTGTCCGTCTGTCTGTCTGTCTGTCTGTCTGTCTGTCAAGAATTTCTATGTCGAGAATGCGTAGAGGTATCAAGCTGAAATTTGAACTGTATACTCAGGTCTACGGTCCCATGAAGTTAAAAAAAAAATCAAACTGCTAAGTTTACGTAGAAAAAAGTTACGGCCGTTTATTCAGCAAAAAACGCATATTTCGACACACTCAAGGGAATCAAAACCTATAGGGTACTTCCCGTTGACCTAGAACTATGAAATTTGGCAAGTAACATCGTTATAGACTACAAGTACAGGAATAAATCTCAAAACTATACATTTGTAAATAGATCTTAAAAAATAGGGGGTCTATATTTTTATAGGGTGTCGAAATTTCAAATTGAAACTACTAGTTCAAATGGGGTATCATATGAAAGGGCTTGATGTACACATTGCAAAATATATTTTATTTATTTTTTTCGACGCATTATTTCTTATTTATAATGAAAAATATCAAATTTAATAATGATACTACGTACCTACGGAACCCTCGGTGGGCGAGTCCGACTCGCACTTGTCCGGTTTTTTTTCTTTCCGGTGACCTCACTCACTCGCAGGAACACAACAACCCTCAATTGAATTGTTATTTGGCTGCGGTATTCTGTGAGGTGGAGATACTTCCCCAGTCGGGCAGCTTTTAAAAATACGCCATATATATGCCCTACCTCTCTTCGCCAGAGCCTCATTTGTCAGTCAGCAGGGTGCACTACGTGCCGGTCAGGTTGGCTTTGATTCAAATATGTTGATGAACCATTTATGTGTGTAATATTTATGGGTGTGTTCAGAGGAGTTGTTTAACATGATGCCTACGGCCTCCTTCTACAGCCGCACCGCTCGCCATCGGCAGGGAGTTCATCCTCACACATTAGAACCAAAGTGATCACGTACTGTGCAGTTCCAGAGAAGTTTTCTTCCACGTACTATCAAGCTTGATTTTTTCCCAGGAGACTACAGCATGGTGTTCTTCAAAAAGGGCGTAAAGAGGTTTTTACAGGGTCGGCAACGCGCATGTGATGCCTCTGGTGTTACAGGCGTCCATAGGCTGCGGTAACTGCTTTCCATCAGGCGGACCGTATGCTTGTTTGTCACCTTAGTGATATAAAAAAAAATACCTTAAGATCCTTGATATGAGTATTTTGTAAACCTTTTGTCTATAATATGCACCGGAAAGCGCACAGACTAGACGGCATACCGGAAACGAGTCCGCCATCTTGCAGGAAGTGGTGCTAATGAGGTAGTAAGTTGTAAAGTTCAGCGAAATGTCATGAAATGCTCGTGTTTTTATTGTTATAAGCTGCGAAAGGGATTGGGGAAATGTCAATTTGAGGGGAATAAGGGTTTAAGCTTTAAGCTGTTTATATAAAGCTCGCTGGTAACCGTGACTCTGCGTAGTCATTATTTTAATACAACTATAAATAAATATATAAATATAAATAAATATTGTCAGACAAATTACACAGCGCCATCTAGCCCCAAAGTAAGCGAAGCTTGTGTTATGGGTACTAGACAACTGATAAACATACGTAAATACATTTGTAAGGGTGGTTTCCCTTACGTTGACTAGTTACTTGCTTGCTTGATGTGGAGTGCAGAAAGGAAAGATCACCAAAAGTTGAAGTTAATATAATTTCTTAGTTTTTTTTTTTTTTTTTTTTTTTTTTATACTACGTCGGGTGGCAGACAAGCATACGGCCCGCCTGATGTGAAGCGGTTACCGTAGCCATATTAACGCTTGCAACATAAAATATTGCTCGCGCGCCGCCACCCCCGCTGCTAACGCAGCATCTCCTTCATTTCTTTCTGGTGACCTCACTCACTCGCAGGAACACAACAATCCTCAAGGGAATTGTTATTTGGCTGCGGTATTCTGTGAGGTGGAGGTACATTCCCCAGTCGGGTAGCTTACAATTACGCTCCCTACCTCTCTTTTCGCCAGAGCTTCGTTTGTCACTCAGCAGGGTGCACCACGTGCAGGTGAAGTTGGCTTTGGTTCAAAGATGTTGATGAACCACTTACACCCCAAAAGTTAAGGTGATTATAAGTCAGATATTGGCAATTCCTTTCTCCAATGTGTATTGTTCCATCTTATGATAGCACTCACCGATATTAGTGAGAATATTTACTGTTATAGTAATCAAATATGACGCGTGCGCGCGGAGTCGCCGCATCAGCAAAATATAAAATTAACATGTGTGGTGTAAACCGTATAACGTTTTTTTTTTGTAAATACATACTTATGATACATAGAAAACACCCAGACCAAGACAAACATGCACACAAATGTTTGTCCTGTGTGGGAATCGAACCCACGAGCGTTGGTGGCGAAGCCGCGTCATTGACCGCTACGCCACCGAACTCGTCTACAAGTATTGTTCTCTCATAGATTTTTTTTTTTTTATATTTACATGTTTTATTATTTAGTACTAATTTAGGGATAATATTTACAATAAGAATATTTACAAATAAAATATTTACAAAGAGGTAGAAAAAAAAAGGAAGAAAAGAAATAAAACAAAAAATGTAAATAATAAATTTCCCCCAAATCGTTGCCCGCTGGTAACGTACCAAGAATGCTGGCAGCATTACCTCGCTGAATAGCAATGCTAATCCTCTGAGCAAGGTAATGGCCAGCCCTCTGGTCACATGAAGCCTCGACCAACCTCCCGCATATCTCTTTAAAAAGATTGCGGGCTGATGGACCCCACGGCCCTAATGTCTCTACCCCAAACGGCTCAAATATGTAAGTGTTAGTCAGTCCAGCATATTTGCGCCGTTTGAGTGACTCTGCTGATGTCGCAGCCATACCGGCCTTAGACTCAGTGACCGGGAGATGGGAGGGAGCCAGAGTATCAACACAAGTGGCATCCCACACTAAGGCACGCCCCAACCTCCAGGGCACTAAAGTCATTCCATCTGGTCTCTTGCCATCGTCCCGAGCCAAGCCGTTCGGTTCCAGAACGGCAGGGGCGGAGACGCTGACAAGAGCCCGACGAATTATATCGTTAAGGCCGGCATTACGTGCTAAACGTCCTGCACTTCTAGGACAAGAAAGGCCGTGGTGCCCGAATTGGTCGACGGCGTGACCACACGGGCAACGATGAGGGACAACACAAGGAGCCCCGATACGGAGGCATGTAGCCAAACGAAATGTGGTGTGGTCTAGCAAATTACCTACATTAGATGAAGGCAAAGCCTGCAGCCAGAGCCCCGACTCCCACTCTGATACAGCTAAAAGACGAGCTCGCTCCGCAGAACCTACGGACGTTTGAATGAGATTATCCCACACGATTCTGCAAAGCGGCTCGTCCCACTGCCTCTGAGAAGAGATGCAAAAAGGAAATTTAGAATTTTGACTTAGCCTTGACCAAACATTTCTGGCCTCTGTTGCATAGCTAATTTCGAGATTAGTGTCAGACATAATTTTTTTACACAAATCACTAATGCTATGAACAGAGGACAGAAATGCTGGTAAAGCAACACTAGAAATTTTGCGAATACCTAAACCACCCATCCTAATAGGAAGAGTGGCCTGGTCCCAAATTCTGTCTCCAAAATCAATATTAAATAAAGCCGAAAGAGTGTCTTTTATTACAAGATCAAGTTTACTAAGCAGATGGGGATGTTTCCACAGATGAGAACTTCGCAGTACATATTATGTAAAATTTGGAACAAAAATACAGTAACGAATGATATAGAAAGCAATATGTGTATTAATATTTTGAAGTCGATCTTTAATAATACCAAAATTTTGAATTTTTTGTTCAACGAAAGGGGCAAAACTCTCATCACATATGGGAGACCCTAAAAGACGAAGGGATGACTTGTCTACAATTTTGATATTTGGAGCTAAAATATTAAATTGTTCTATTATTGATTGTTTGTTTGGGCAGTTCTCCATAATAAATAATTCACACTTACTGAAATTTAGATCTAAACCTATTGTCCGAAATTCTTGTATAATGTGTTTTAAATCGTTTAGAAATTAGATTATTTCTACTCGTATATTGAGAGGAGCTAGCGGGGAAAGCTTATACACCCCAAAAACTCATTCTTGCAAATGAATAGGCTTCAAAACCACTAAAGCGATTTTGATGAAACTGTCAAGGTCTGTGTCGAAATAAAATTGAAATCGATCATGTCCTTGAGGAATGATCATCAAATACATTTTCCATTGAATTCAATGGAAAACATACAGTCGGCAAATCTACTCGCTTCAGTCAACCTCGATTTCAGCCCCGTGGGCTAGAATCCTAGTTATACATATATTTGTGTATGATTATGTATGTGTATAATTAGGGTATGTCTATTTATCGTATGGTAAATTTATGTTTTCATAAAATTACTTCACTACATAGTATAAAACAAAGTCGCTTTCTCTGTCCCTATGTCCCCATGTATGCTTAAATCTTTGAAACTACGCAACGGATTATGATGCGGTTTTTTTTAATAGATAGAGTGATTCAACTGGAAAGTTTATATGTATAATATATGCATAACATAGTAGAAAAACACTGATAATTTAGAGGTTTCTAATGTGATGTCGTAAATAAACACATTTTTTTGCTCTTTCATTGCAAACGCTGGCTGAACCCAACGAGATAGATCAAAATAATGTAGTACAGTATTGTTCACCTTAAAATGGTCTACAAAAAAGTTCGCGATGGTATATGTCTATCTCTTAGTGGTAACACACAATAACCGTTATTTTATCCTTTGCTTTTTACAAGAAATAATGCCTTATTTACGAAGCGATTTTAAGCAATACAGAATTAATCCTTATCCAATTAAGTACCTTAAATACATTGCGCATTCAATATAGATCAATATGGCCCTTCACAGCATGTAATTTAAATGAATAGTTTAGAAGATATTACACATTTAAAATGCAGGGACATAACGGCTGTGGCGGTACCGGCCGCGGAGCCGGCGGCGTGTGCCTATAACTGGGGAAGGACTGGATAGGACAAAGCGCAAAGACCTTCTGTAGTACATTTAGTATCAGCATTGCACCCGTGCGAAGCCGGGGCGGGTCGCTAGTAATAAATAAATAAATGTTCCTGTACAAATTACACACGGCCATCTAGTCCCAAACCACCCCAAACTAAGCAAAGCTCTAGATAACTGATATTATACGTAAATACATTTTTTTTTGTAAATACATACATATAATACATAGAAAACACCCTGACCAAGACAAACAGACATGTTCTTGCACACAAATCTTCAGTCTTGTGCGGGGATCGAACCCGCGACCTCGGAGTAAAAGTGGCCATTGCTAACCACTCGACCACCGAGCTCGTCTGTATGTCCCTTTATCACCCGTGGAAGCGTAAAATATCTATATTTTTCCCATAAGACCACAAAAATGTACCTACGCCTCCCATCAAAACTTGCCCAAATGCATTTTCTGCATAAAACAGAAGCGAATCGTCTCACAAAGAGCCTTTACGTGTTTTGTGGGAAATAAAAACGAATACGTCTGCAATCGAGGGCAATGTGTGCGACTCTGCGTGTATAGGGGTAGCAGTGTTGCCTTAAATAGAGGAAGATCCCAGGGCCGCCAGACGTCACTTATTTTCTGATGAATAAAATGTGCATGTTTGTGTAGTGTTAGGATGTAATGATCGAATGACTACCTGCTACCTTGGCCAGACGGCCTTTCTCCAGGTATCAGGTAATAAATTAAGTATGTTTACATATGTATATGTTGCACAATATCGTTAAAAATCAGTAATCAATATCCCAGTCTGAGAGTATTGATTACTGATTTTTTAACGACTGTTTTACGGGATTTTTAACGGGAAGTATCTGGGACTCCCAGATACTTCCCGTTAAAAATGTCGTCGGCAGTATTACCTTACAGACGCTTTAACGATTCGCGTGCCGCGGTCCCAAGGTGGGTACAGCGTTGGTACGGCGCCTGGTACAGAATTGACAGGTAGCTGCACACGAATATACGTGAGATTTTTTTTTTTTTTTTAAACCTTTAAAGCGTCTGCCTAACACTACCCAATCATGCACATTTTGTTCATCAGAAATTAAGTGACGTCTGGCCGCTCTGGGATCTTGAATTATTTATTATACACTAGCGGCCCGACCACGCTTCGCTGTGGCTCAATCTTTTCGTTTCCATCCATTTCCTTTGAGATGGCGCTGTATGTGAAAAAAGATTTTCCCGCTTTTCTTTTCAAATTTTTCCAGAATTTTCTTTGCTATAAACCTCACGGAGCCCGAGACCTTTCCAACGAATGCAAAACCGTGGAAATCGGTTCGTGCGTTCTGGAGTTATAGCGTCAGGAAGGAAAACCCGACTTATTTTTATATAGTAGATTTGTAACAGATATATTATTTTTTTATTACATTTATATTGATGAGAGACATGAGAGGTAGGGAACGTAATTGTAAGCTACCCGACTGGGAAATGTACCTCCACCTCACAGAATACCGCAGCCAAATAACAATTCCCTTGAGGGTTGTTGTGTTCCTGCGAGTGAGTGAGGTCACCAGAAAGAAAGGAGATGCTGCGCTGGCAGCGGGGGTGGCGGCGCGCGAGCGATATTTTATGTTGCGAGCGTTAATATGGCTACGGTAACCACTTCACGTCAGGCGGACCGTTTGCTTGAATGCCACCCGACATAGTATAATATATATATATATATACATAAATATATATATATATATATAATCTCAGTGCTGCATCTCAAACCGTGGGGCTGGGGATGAATTTCGACAAGACGAAAGTCATGTACAACGATTTTGTCATCCCTAGCCCGGTTATCGTAGAGAATGCAGCTATTGAAGTAGTTAAAGACTATGTCTACCTCGGACATTTCATGCAGCTTGACCGGGGTAATTTCAACAAAGAGATCGATAGACGTATTCGACTGGGCTGGGCAGCTTTTGGAAAGATTCGGCACATCTTCGCCGCAGAGATACCCGAATGCTTGAAGACTAAAGTCTTCAAGTAGTGTGTCCTCCCTGCTTTGACATATGGTGCAGAGACTTGGACACTGACCATCGGACTGGTCCACAGGCTAAAGGTCGCGCAGCGAGCGACGGAGAGAGCTATGCTCGGGGTTTCTCTGCGGGATCGAATCCGGAACGAAGAAATTCGAAGGAGAACCAAAGTTGACAACATTGTTTACAAATGAGGTTGGCTTTGGCTCTAAAGGCCGTGGTGAGCCACTTACACCCCAAAAGTTTTATTCCTAGCACAGTTGTTTCCTAATTCCAAGAAACTTGTCGGAATTCGTAATTAGGGGATTGGAAGCAGTAATTAGTTTTCAATCATTTACCAGTGCGAGATCGTTTTGTGGGAACAAAATGGCCGCCGATTATCCGTCATTTATTTGGGACAATTAAAAATTATAACTAGGCCGGATTGTAGCCCACGGGGCCGAAGTCGGGGTTGACTGGAGCGAATAGATTCGCTAAGTTAAGGAATGATCATCACATACATTTTCCATTGATTTCAATGGAAAATGTAAATGATGACCATTCCTCAAGGACGTGGTCTATCTCAATTTGTTTTCGACACAAACTTCAAGCATGTCGAGGTCTTTAATTCTGACAAGTTTCATCAAAATCGGTTCAGTGGTTTCGGAATCGTCTGAACACTTGGTCGTTCATTTTGCAATTCATATTATTGGAACTAAAATGTTTTTTTATTGTGTTTCGCTTATCAAGCCTTTTCATTTGGCGTTTTATGGTGACCGCCATATCTGTGTAGGCGGCATTTACGTACATTGTCACGACAACCAAACGACTGTACCAAATCTCAGCTTAGTCGGTCACTGGGAAGTGGGTCAAATTTAACTCGCAAGTTTTGATTATATTATATGTATTATATGGCAACACAGCCTGGTGGCAGAGTTGCCAACTCCTGTAAGCCAAGTTAATTACTAATTAATTATAATAATTAATGCAATAATTTATTATTCATAATTATTTAACAATTAATCTTTATAATGGATGGAGAGTTCCCGTATTCAATCACAAAGGACTTAATTTAATTAGCGGCGACTGAGTGCCGACCGAGTACCGACAGCAGAGAAACGTAGACAATTTAATTTTTATTTTTTATACTAAGTCGGGTGGCTGACAAGGACACGGTCCGACCGATACGAAGCGGTTACCGCAGCCATATTTACGCTCGCAATAAATAAACCTGGACAAATTAAACACGGCCATCTCAGTCTCAGTCTCAAACCAAGCAAAGCATGGGCACTAGATAACTATACTTATAATAGAATACGTAAATACATTTTTTTTGTAAATACAAATATATAATACATGGAAAACACTCAGGAAAAACCAACAGACATGTTTATGTACACAAATGTTTGCCTTTTGCGGGGATCGAACTCGTGACCTCGGAGTCAAAGTGGCCATTGCTAACCATTTGCACACCGAGCTCGTCTCGAGCCTCGAATAAATCGCCATCAATGTTGAATGTCACTGTTATATGTAAGGGAAGATTTTTTCTTTATTTCTTCTCAAGTAATCCTGGATTTTACCCCAAGTAATCCCGAGCATAGCCCTCTCCATCGCTCGCTGCGTCACCTTTAGACTTATGACTCCAACAATCAAATAACTTATAAAATACTAGCTTTTGCCCGCGGCTTCGCTCGCGTGCAGTTTCGGAGAAAATAGTCCAACTAATCTCGTTTCCCCATACAAAATTTGGACCCCAATTTCACCCCCTTAGGGGATGAATTTTGAAAAATGCTTTCTTAGTGAACCTCTAGACGTTATAAGGAACCTATGTTCCAAATTTGGAATCTTTAGACCCAGCGGTTTGGGCTATGCGTTGAATTATATATACGTCAGTCAGTCAGTTTCTTCTTTTATATATTTAGATTATTTTTAAATAATTTATTTTGGCTATGTTGCTAGAATATTATAAATATTTTGAGCTGTTGTTCAAAGTAATGAAACTCTTAATGTTGCTTGACTTTAATCTTACTGACAGTTTGAGATCGTATATTTCACACACGTGTTATCTGTACGAGCACTCGATATCGAATGCCTGATGCTTGCCTCGCTTGGAATGAAGTTGACGCCTACCTCTCCACTTCCACCACTTTTCAAACTGGCGTGCTACATCGTTGATGGTCGGCGCAACGAAATACAAGCTTTGCTTGGAGTCAAATCAAATTTTTTATACAATGTGAAGTCATGACTTTGTGGCAATCATACTCATGTAAATTATGCTTTTGAATTTAATGATAGTTATCAATATTTAAAAATTATCTGTAATTTTTTTGATGACCGTACAAAGTTGCCAACATCAGCTCTCGCCTGAAATCTCATTCTGACCGAATTTCAGCGTTTTGCAAATTATCCTATTTACTATAATTGAGATTATTGCGGTCGGACCCTGCTGAAGGCGTTTGAAGGTTCTGAAAAGGAGGCTTTGTTGTCGACCATTTCATTATACTAGTGGTCGCCCAGTAGTCGAAGTTTGATCATAATTAATTTAAATTATTTATTATGGTTATGTTTGACATTCATTAAGACCATAGACAAATAATATTAAAGACAAACAATATTAATCTATTCTCAATTTGACCACAGACTTTAACAATAATGCGTTAAACAAATATGTTTATCTAATCTCATACTGAAATTTACACATTAAAAAACTAAACTCAGTATCATAATGACAGTCTTTACGCACAAGCTATCAAAATAAATTTAAAAAGTTATTTTTCGATACAGGTCTTCTATGGACAACTGTATCGTAAAATAACTTTTTTACCATTTCGATACAGCTTCAGCCCTGGATACAGGTATTTTAAACAGGTTGCAATGCAAATACATTGCAACTATGCAAAATTTTTCTACATAATCTGTGAACGCGGCGCCGCGCGGCGCGTCGCGCATGCGCACAACGCATGCTCGATCTGCAAATGGATTTATAAGTAAGAATTATAGCTGTTAAATTAACTTCATGGTTGTATTTAAAATATTATTATCATATAATTCATGAGATTAGATAAAGTAGTGTATGAAACTGCACATAATTAGGTATTAAAATACTCGTGTGGTCTATTATAACACTCGCCTTCGGCTCATGTTATAAACTCACATTCGTATTTTAATAACCCTTATTATGCAACAGTTTCATAAACTACTATTAACAAATATGCGTGTGTGTGTCAAAGATATGGTAGTGTGTGTAATGTTTTTTTATTAATTTAGTGTATTTTTATGCATGATTAAAAAAAATCTCCATTCTGTAATCCTTCTCTATGTAAACTATAAGTGTGCGATTTTTCACACTCCTCTGTCCATTTTCGTAAAAAGGGGTACAAAGTTATTGCTTCACGTAATAGTATAGATATAGGTATATCTATAATCTACAAGATAAAGAGATCATTTTTAGGGTGTAAGTGGCTCACCACACTCTTTGATCCAAAGCCAACATCACTTGCACATAGTGCACCCTACTGACTCAGCTACTGAACCAGGCTCAGCTCTGGTGAAAGAGAGGTACGGTGAGCTGCCCGATTGAAACGTACTTCCATCCCACAGAAGACCGCAGCCAAATAAGAATTGACTTGAAGGTTTGTGTGTGTGTGGAGAGAGGAAGGAGTTGCTGCGTTGGCAGTGTGGCGGCTCGCGGAATATTTCAACAATAAAACATAAATCCATGATTTAATAAATTACATGGTGTATTTTACACTTGAAATACGGATTTTGAAATCTGTTTTAAAACAATACAGTTCTCAAACGGTACATTTGAAAAGTCAAACGAATTGTAAATGCGCCCGCCATTTGCAATTCTCAACTCGACAACATGGCGGCTAATGGCGTATCGAAAAACAATAGCGAATGGCGGGAACTAGCGACGGGTTTTTGTTTTTTCTGGGGATTTTCTAAGTGGCAATGTTAGTAAGAGGTTTTAGTTTTTTTAATGATTAAAAAGGTTTGATTTGAAGTGTCGAAAAGCTAATGGACAGTTGTATTTCTTCGTTTTTTTTGGTTTTCTTTATTTATAAGTTAAAGAAATTACCTCTAAGGGTCCATTCACACAGAACGGCTCGGTGAGGAGTGCACATTATTTTGGTCGCGTTTAAAATTGATTTTTGGCAATCATTTTCAGCTTCGCTTGACTAGGCGTCTCTTTAGTCTTTTAATGCCTTTTTGCCATATTTCTGTCTCTGACATTGTCGAGAGAGAAATATGGCAAAAAGGCATTAAAAGTTCCTACTTATTTTTACTTCTAAGGAAGACGTTGTTTTGCTCCGGGACTGCATTTGGAGACCAAATTAACCAAAAAGGCAATGCTTTTTGGTTAATTTGGTCTCCTAAAAAAAAATGTCCTGTATAGCCAGGAGTAACAACTCCTGGCTATACAGGACATTTTTTTTTAACAAATAGCTTTACGGCTCTGGAATCAATGTCCTTTTCAGTCCGTCTTTGTATTATTTCTGCGTCTTCAGGGACATGCCGAAAAATATCGTCACGAATTTTCGTGTTCCTTCATTACTTGTAATAAGTCAACAGTAAAACCGACAGTGCAATTTTCCTGCCGTTTTGCACGACTTCTTGGAATGACTCGACAATCCCGATTCAAACACTTAATCAAAGATTCTATTAATTTTATGCATCAATCTCAATCAATATCATTAAACATGAAATAATGAAAATTTGTTTAGAAACACAACCGCGTACACCAAGTTTTTTTTATACTACGTCGGGTGGCAGCTAATCATACGGCCCGCCTGATGCGAAACGGTTACCTTAGCGTAACGCTCGCAACATGAAATATCGCTCGCGTGCCGCCACCCCCACTGCCAACACAGCATCTCCTTCCTTTTAGTGACCTCACTCACTCGCAGGAACACAACAACCCTCAAGGGAATTGATATTTGGCTGCGGTATTCTGTGAGGTGGAGGTACTTCCCCAGCCGGGCAGCTTAAAAAATATGCTACCTTCCTCTCTTTTCGCCAGAGCCGTACCACGTGCAGGTGAGGTTGACTTTGGTACAAAGATTTTGATGAACCACTTACACCCCAAAAATCTACAGGAGTGGAGACAGCGGTGGGAATAGTGGGGGGAGGTGTGCTGGGCCCGGCCCCCCGTCCGGTATATCCTCGGTTTTCTTAATCAATACTTGTAACTTATTGGTAAATTAATTTTAGCTCGTGTATTGATCCGTCATTAGCCGAATTATTTATTCAAAGGCAAAGTCAATTATATCAACTAAACGTAAGTAATTTGTCTGTTACAGACAGACAAGACGAGCTCGGTGGTCGAATGGTTAGTAATGGCCACTTTAACCCCGAGGTCCCGGGTTCGATCCCCGCACAAGACAAACATTTGTGTGCATGAACATGTCTGTTTGTCTTGGTCTGGGTGTTTTTTATTTATGTATTTACAAAAAAACCGGCCAAGTGCGAGTCGGACTCGCCTACCGAGGGTTTCTTATATCAAACTTATAATGATCCTACGGATCATTATAAATATTTTTTGAAAAATGGAAAAATTCACCTGCCCCCCCTAGGTGGGATTTGAACCCACGACCTCTCGATGACCGGTCGAGTGCTCTTCCAACTGAGGTTTGTGTTGCTGACGAATTTTTGCATCTTATATTTCTACTGTGTGAGTCAAAGTGTGACCATTTTTCAAAAAATATGTTATATTTGACATAATCCCGAACAGTTGTGCATGCTAGGTGGCGCTACACAGCGAATACTTACTTCCCTCCATTTAGTGGCAGTCTTGTCCACCCCCTCGATGGCATTCAGCCGGGCAGCTATCTCCTCCCACAGCTGCTCGTGCCGTTCTCTGTTCTTGGCCCTCTTGGACTTGAGCCTTGTACGACATCCACGGGAAGAGACAGAGTGATTCTATTCTAGTCTGCTGGAAACCACACGGCAAAGACTCATATGTTCTGAACATATTTGTATAGTCATTGTTGCTAAAGTAATAGGTGGCAACGTGTCCTTTTCTTACTTCGAGCTAGACCCTTGTTGTTCAATATGGACAACGATACGTCCACAGATGAGAGGAATATCTCTCTCATGCGACATATATATATCTGCCCAACTAGAAAAGTACCTCCACCTCACGGAACACCACAGCCAAATAACAATTCGTTTGAGGGTTGTTCTGTTCTTGCGAGTGAGTGAGATCACCAGAAAGGAAAGGAAGAAATTCCTGCTTTGGCAGCGGGGGTGGCGGCGCGGGAGTGATATTTCAATAGATAGTGAGTAGGTAGGTAGTTGTTCTATTCGGAAGACGCCTTGGTCGTAAATGGTAAATGAAGGTTCAGGGAAGTTTGAAGTGACATAATATCAAATTATTTATTATATCATTGTGGGCACTTCGACACATTTTTATTAATAATATTCTTATTGACCATTGGCGAAGATGAAATGCTTGAAAGAAACTTGCCAATGATGTTGGTTGATGTTGATGTTGTGTTGAAGAAACGCAGTGATTCTATTCTAGTCTGCCGGAAACCACACGGCCAATGACATTCTAGTATGTATTGATATTTTTTGAAAAATGGAAAAATTCACCTGCGGGGTGCAGGTGGGATTTGAACCCACGACCTCTCGATGACCGGTCGAGTGCTCTTCCAACTGAGCTACCAGGAAGGTTTGTGTTGCTGACGAATTTTTGCATCTTATATTTCTACTGTGTATATTATATTAAGTATTGGTCAATAGAATAATAACATTTACTTAATGACATTCTAATAAATAAATGTTATTATTCTATTGACGAATACTTGCGGCATAAATTGTAATTTGGTTCAATAATAATAATATGTATATTGGCTATTTAAACTGTATTAATTTTAATAATAATGATAATCATGTTTAGTTCGTTGGCTGTGTGGTTTCCGGCAGACTAGAATAGAATCACCCCGTGTCTTCCCGTGGATGTCGTACAAGGCGACTAAGATAAATACATAATAAAACAACGATCAGGCCTCCCCAACCCGTCTGGCAAGCGTGGGGAGTGTAGGCCAAATCGTCCTTCTGTCTGTGACGGACGAGAGAGGGTCGTGCTCCTGTAGTGGAGACTAAAATGACCTGATGATGATGTTTAGTTCACACTCCCAAAACCGGGCAGAATAAGTGAAACTGTGTTTATAAATCTGACATCTGTATCACCTAATTTTTGTGAATAAAGAAATTTTATTTTTATCTTATCTGCTTTTGACCTGCATTGAAGTTTTGCTTTGCCAAACATTTTTGTCATTCTTGTAGCCCGTCCGTACTCGCTGTTCTACCTTCCAGCCATGAACAAAGAAGCCGGTATGAAAGTAATCTTCGAATCGTAATATTTTCTCATTCCGGGATACAAGGCGGGGTAGCCAATTGAGAATTACATTCATTATTCAAGTGGCTCGAATAACGGCTATTTGGACAGCCCTAGATGGTGGAGCGCGCCGATACGTTGTCAACTAGTGGATAAGACTAGGAACATGCACTAAAACTCGTAAAGCGATACTCGAAACGTTTATTTTAACGTGAATAAGTCTTTAAAATAGCTTACACAGGGAACAATTAAAAATAAAACCGGCCAAGTGCGAGTCGGACTCGCGCACCAAGGGTTCCGTACCATTATCTATAAAACAACAAAAAAAAAACCGGACAAGTGCGAGTCGGACTCGCCCACCGAGGGTTCCGTAGGTACGTAGTATCATTATTAAATTTGATATTTTTCATTATAAATAAGAAATAATGCGTCCAAAAAAATAAATAAAATATATTTTGCAATGTGTACTACAAGCCCTTTCATATGATACCCCATTTGAACTAGTAGTTTCAATTTGAAATTTCGACACCCTATAAAAAATATAGACCCCCTATTTTTTAAGATCTATTTACAAATGTATAGTTTTGAGATTTATTCCTGTACTTGTAGTCTATAACGATGTTACTTGCCAAATTTCATAGTTCTAGGTCAACGGGAAGTACCCTATAGGTTTTGATTCCCTTGAGTGTGTCGAAATATGCGTTTTTTGCTGAATAAACGGCCGTAACTTTTTTCAACGTAAACTTAGCACTTTGATTTTTTTTAACTTCATGGGACCGTAGACCTGAGTATACAGTTCAAATTTCAGCTTGATACCTCCACGCATTCTCGACATAGAAATTCTTGACAGACAGACAGACAGACAGACGGACAACAAAGTGATCTTATAAGGGTTCCGTTTTTCCTTTTGAGGTTCGGAACCCTAAAAATCACATTTGTTGTATGGGAGGCCCCCCTTAAATATTTGTTTTATTTTTATTTAATTATTTATTTTTAAAGTGAACATATAACTAAATATTATGTAAGTATTTCAAGCGTCTACCTATTACTGTTATTAATTGCGAGCAAAAACGAGCAAAAAAAGAAATACGTTTGTTGTATGGGAGCCCCCTTAAATATGTATTTTATTCTATTTTTTAGTATTTGTTGCCAAACTCCTCCGAAACGGCTGGACTGATTTTTATGAAATTTTATGTGCATATCGTGTAGGTCTGAGAATCGGACAACATCTATTTTTCATATCTTTAAATGATAAGGGTGACCCACCCTTAAATATTTTATGTACTTATATGGCAGCATTGGCAGCACACCGTTTGCCGGGTCAGTAAAATATAAAACAAATGCGGCGGTACGTCCACAACATTATTTCTCAATAGGGCTGCTCAACTATTAATAATTAATAATCGGGTTCTCGCGTGCGAAACGCGATCCCTTATTAGTTTTCGACCGTTTTCATTGTTTTAAATCGAACTAGCGGCCCGCCCCGGCGTCGCTCGGGTGGAATTTTTGGGGAATTGATATTGATTGACCTCCGCTAACCTGCAGTTGAGCAGCGTACTGGAGTGCGCTCTAAACCTCTTCGACTGAAGAGAGACTAGAGGAGCAATTCTCATTATTAAAATGGAGTCAAAATTCCAGTTCCGATTCACTCTCGATCTTACAAATATCAAATTAGCATTCGACGAGCTCGGTGGTCGAATGGTTAGCAATGTCCACTTTGACTCCGAGGTCGCGGGTTCGATTCCCGCACAAGACAAACATTTGTGAGCATAACCGTGTGTGTTTGTCTTGGTCTGGGTGTTTTCTATGTATTACATGTATGTATTTACAAAAAAAAATGTATTTAAGTACATTTATCAGTTGTCTAGTACCTATAACACAAGCTTTGCGCTTAATTTGGGACTAGATGGCGCTGTGTAAATGGTCTAGAAATATTTATTTATTTATTATTATTTATCCTCGTGACACAATATGAAATTTCAAAGTCTAATATCAAAATATGACCGAAAATTAAACAAACTAAGAATGTTATTTTGCCAACAATAAGAATTGATAATAATTTCGACGAGCTCGGTGGTCGAATGGTTAGCAATGGTCACTTCGACTCCGAGGTCGCGGGTTCGATTCCCACACAAGACAAACATTTGTGTGCATGAACATGTCTGTTTGTCTTGGTCTGGGTGTTTTCTATGTATTATAAGTATGTATTTACAAAAAATAAATATATTTAAGTACATTACCAGTTGTCTAGTACCCATAACACAAGCTTCGCTTACTTCGGGGCTAGATGGCGCTGTGTAATTTGTCTGACAATATTTATTATTTCATTAATTAATGAAATCAAAAATATCATTTTATTGTCAATTCACAATTCAATCTCAATTCGTTCAACTTTCATTCTGCAGTCGTAAAATAATTACGAGAATTGACCTACTGTATCACAAGAGTGGAATATCGGTTGATCAAAAAATATGTCCCAGCTCGCTGCAAAAACTTCGAGTGTCTCAGGAGTGTCTCGAATCGGGCGAGATGGCGAGAGATCGTGAGGCGAGCGCCTTCCTCATGACTTTTTCTTTTATACCACTAAAGTAGCAAACAAGCTTAATGTCCGCCTGATGGAAAGCAGCTACCGCAGCCTATGAACGCCTGTAACGCCAGGGGCATCACACACGCGTTGCCGACCCTGTAAAAACCTCTTCATGACTTTCACATAAAAAAGAAAGATCGGAGATCATCGTTATTATACGATATAATAAACATCCATAATTCCATACTAATAATTGTATTCTTTTTTTATACCACAAGTGGCAAACAAGCATACGGCCCGCCTGATGGAAAGCAGTTACCGTAGCCTATGAACGCCTGTAACACCAGGGACATCACACGCGCGTTGCCTGAAAGTGTTTTTGTTTGTCCATCTTTCACGTCGAAGGAACCAATAGATTGACATTATTTTTCTAAAAACCGGCCAAGTGCGAGTCGGACTCGCGCTCTAAGGGTTCCGTACCTATATCTATAAAAACGGCAAAAATAACACATTTGTTGTATGGGAGCCCCCTTAAATATTTATTTTGTTCTGTTTTTTTAGTATTTGTTGTTATAGCGGCAACAGAAATACATCATCTGTAAAAATTTCAACTGTCTAACTATCACAGTTCATAAGATACAGCCTGGTGACAGACAGACGGACGGACGGACAGTGAAGTCTCAGTAAAATAGGGTCCGTTTTGAACCCTAAAAACACGCTTTAACGATAAATGGAACTAAAAAACAAAAAATAAATTTTAACTTAGGCAGAAAATATAAATGAACGAAAAAGGTTAGTATTACATATTGCGAAAAAAGCAGCGTGGGGTGCTTCGTGCCATATTTTTCCGTTATAGAGCACCCCACGCTTTTTTCAGCTTTAATACAAATATATTATATATTAAAACATCGGACGCACAGCATGCGCCACCATAGCGAAATTATTTTTTTCCTTATCCCGAATTGATATCGGTAAACCAAGGTCACTTTTCACACGAATCCGAAGTCAGAATTTCGAAATTTTCAGTTTCATGGCAACGGACAGACAGAACGACCGGACGATTTCATAAGCTCATTGAATTTCGCTGAAAATATTTTTCGTTTTTCAGTTCGATTGGTCGTTAAAGCGTGTTTTTTAGTTTCTTTAGACTACATATATTTATTATCCCGGAAAAACTGGGAAAAAAAGTTTAACTTAAAACATTGTTAAATTATCTATTCTGTCAATTTTCCAGGGACCTCAGTCGTAATGAACTCACAGCCATCAGCAGGAGGACCTTCAGAGGCCTCACAGCCCTCAAGAGCCTGCACCTCGATGGAAACCAGCTCAAGTGCATCGATGAGAAGGCTTTCGAGTATTTGAAAAGCTTGGAAGTGCTGTAAGTATTGCTTCGTATTCAGTTAGCGTTAGCGTGAGTCATCGCTTGAGGGAGACTGCTTGTAGTCAAGTCAGTCAAGCGTAGATCCAGCGATGATTGCCGAAGAGAAAGATGTACAAAAATACAAGTACCAGGTACTAGAGATGGGCGTTGAATCAACGAACCGTTTTTTTAAACTGCTTTTTGTGCGTGAACGATTAAACTAGTTTACAGTTCACAGATAAACTAGTTGAAAGATATCCTTCGACTGGTTGATGAGACCGTTGCGTCGCGTCGCGATCGTCTCGTTTCGTCTAGTGACTTGACAAATGAGATTTTCGTTCGTTTACGGTAAACGGTCTCGTTGCGTCGACTGTATAATCGTCGACGACCCATCCACTACTAGTCGACGACGTAAACCAGTCGAAAATTAGACTGTTTTTTAAACTAGTTTAACGTTGTGGATAAACGGTCTCGTTTCGTTGACGGCAAACCCGTCGACGACACATCCTTACCAGGTACTACTATAATAAATAAATAAATAAAATAAAATAATAAATATTTCTAGACAATTTACACAGCGCCATCTAGTCGCAAATTAAGCGCAAAGCTTGTATTATGGGTACTAGACAACTGATAAATGTACTTAAATACATTTAAATATTTTTTTTTTATAAATACATACTTATAATACATAGAAAACACCCGGACCAAGACAAACAGACATGTTTATGCACACAAATGTTTGTCTTGTGCGGAAATCGAACCCGCGACCTCGGAGTCAAAGTGGCCGTTGCTAACCATTCGACCACCGAGCTCGTCAAATATGATGCAATAATGCCGATAGAATAAAATTATTGTATAGTTTATGGGGTGTATGTGGTTCATCAACATCTTTGAACCAAAGCCAACTTCACCTGCACGCGGTGCACCCTGCTGACTGACAAACGAAGCTCTGGCGAAAAGAGAGGTAGGGAGCGTAATTGTAAGCTACCCGACTGGGGAATGTACCTCCACCTCACAGAATACCGCAGCCAAATAACAATTCCCTTGAGGGTTGTTGTGTTCCTGCGAGTGAGTGAGGTCACCAGAAAGGAAAGAGATGCTGCATTGGCAGCGGGGGTGGCGGCGCGCGAGCGATATTTTATGTTGCCAGCGTTAATATGGCTACGGTAACCGCTTCACATCAAGCGTGCCGTATGCTTGTCTGCCACCCGATGTAGTATAAAAAAAGAAGAAAAAAAAAAGTTCACGCTGCTGAATAAAATCATAGCTTGACACAATTTCGGTACAGCGCCATCTAGTGGCTAGAAGACTTCGTCAATGCAAA
The DNA here is from genome assembly GCA_937001555.2 of Hypsopygia costalis. Classification (NCBI taxonomy): domain Eukaryota; kingdom Metazoa; phylum Arthropoda; class Insecta; order Lepidoptera; family Pyralidae; genus Hypsopygia; species Hypsopygia costalis. Next base: position 20,778,726 of record OW443347.2, read on the forward strand.
CTTCGAGAACTACTCACTAAGTAGTTCTCGAAGTTAGCAGAGTCATGAGTGCTTAGTGCAACTTTTTTAGTCATATTCGAACTTATTAACGTTTACAAGTCGATCAAATTGAGAAAAGTTGACGGGTGGCAAACAAGCATACTGCCCGCTTGATGTGAACCGCTTGAATGTCACCGTCGCTTATAGACGCTTGCGACAATGAGTGTCGCTCGCGCGTTGCCACCCCCGCTGCCAACGCAGCAACTCCTGTTTCTGGTGACCTCACTCACGCGCAGGAACACAACAACACTCCAGGGAGATTTGGCTGCGGTATTCTGTGAAGTGGAGGTCCTTCCCCAGTCAGGCTAACGTTGTGCCCTACCTCTCTTTCGCCAGAGCCTCGTTCGCTTATTGGCAGGGTGCACCACGTGCAGGTGAGGTTGACTTTGGCTCTTAAGGTGTTGGTGAGCCACTTACACCTCAAAAAATATTGAGAATTTACCAGACGCGTGTTACATACCTATCCAAATCAGCCGGGTTGATAACTTCAAAATGTGAACAAGTAAGCCAGATATGTTTTCCATTGATTTCAATGGTAAATGTATTTGATGATCATTCCTCAAAGACATGATCGATATCAATTTTTTTTTTGGACTCAAACCTCAAGCATCTCGAGGTCTTTAATTGTGACAAGTTTTATTAAAATCGGTTCAGTGGTTTTGGAGCTTATTCATTTCAAAGAGTGACTTTTCGGCGTATAAAAGCGTTACCATATTACTTATACTGTGGCGTTGCGCTCGCTCCACTCAATGACTAGACCTACTACTATCAGGGGCGTAACTATACTATCAGGGGCGTAACTATACTATCAGTGGCGTAACTATACTATCAGGGGCGTAACTATACAAGCAGGGGCGTAACAATACTTTCAGGGGCGTAACTATACTATCAGGGGCCCGTGGCAAATTCAGCAGATGGGGCCTCAGAGGATGCGGCCCTCTCTAATAAATAATCTAAGTAGGTAACCAACATTAAAGAAGTATTTTGCTCATTTTTGGTTAATAACCTATAATTTTATTATCAAGAAATATGATAATAGGCAATTTGATCTAGACTACTTTGCGTGCTTCCGCCACCAAAGTAACTCCAAGCACGCAAAGTAGTGTAGATCAAATTGTCTGTAAATTTGACTTCCGCAAAATAACACCTGAATCAATTAACTATCTAAATATGATAATGTTAACTATTAAAATTTTGTGTTTTATTTATATTTATACTTAAAAAAGACGTGTGACACTCGGGGACTGCCGCGGTAAAGCTATTGCATAGCATTTTGTATCAACTTATGCAATTATAATTTTATTTATTTATTTTATTCATGCAGTATTGCTTTTTCTTTGATATTAATTCAAGTTACACTTTTTGAGCGTGGTGACCGATAAGAAAACAAATTTTTCTATTATTAAATAAATAAAACGAGTTTCGTAGAGTCGTACAATACGTCTAATCGCACGCACACAACGCCGTGTCGAAGACTGCCGAACTGAAACGACGTTAGACGATGCACGGCCTTCAAGCCACACCTCCTTGCCCGTCGGAGTGGGGAGCGTGAGGTTTTTTCGTTACGGAATTTCTGGATTCGGTCCCCGCGCTCAAGGCCCGCGATAGAAGCTATGCAATAGCTTAAAAAAAATACTATTTTTGTACTAATCTCCCGACCCTCTTAGTCCGGGCACCCGTGGCATTTTGCCCGCTCTGCCACCCTGTAGTTACGCCACTGACTACTATCTTTATTTTTTTTTTATTCAGCATATTGGCTCCGCTTCGCCTGATGGTGAGCGAAAAGAGGAGCCCCAATCGCATCGGCAACGGACAAGAGACCTTGATGTCCTGCCAGTTGACGCTGCCATGTTGGCCTACAAGATGCTTCTTCACGCTTCGCTTGAAGGATCCCATATTGTATGAGTGACTTTATATGTTGGTTTGTTTTCCAGGACACTGAACAATAATAACCTCACGTACCTCTCGCTGGAGCCGGCGGCCATAACCCGGCTGCACACGCTGCGACTCACCGACAATCCGATCGTTTGTGACTGTCGTGTCGCAAGGCTGACGAGTGCCGTCCGCGCCGCGACCATACCCGGCGTTGGAGCTAGGTGAGTTGCTGAAGAGAAATAAAGAATTTAATTTAATTTTCAATTTTAATTTAATTTAATTTTAATTAAATTAATTAATTAAAAAAAAAATAAGAAATAATATTTATCATTCGTTTTTAGGGTTTCGTACCTCAAAAGGAAAAACGGAACCCTTATAAGATCACTTTGTTGTCCGTCTGTTTGTCTGTCTGTCTATCAAGACCCTCTATATCGAGAATGCGTGGAGGTATCAAGCTGAAATTTGAACTGTACACTCATGTGTACGGTCCCGTGAAGTTGTAAAAAAATCAAACTGCTAAGTTTACGTAAAAAAAAAGATACGGCCGTTTCTTCAGCAAAAAACGCATATTTCGACAAATTCTCAAGGGAATCAAAACTCATAGGGTACTTCCCGTTGACCTAGAACTATGAAATTTGGCAAGTAACATCGTTATACGTTAGACTACAAGTACAAGAATAAATCTCAAAACTATACATTTGTAATTAAATATTAAAAAATAAGGGGTTAGATTCCTGAACTATTTATAATGATTCTACGTACGGAACCCTCGGTGGGCGAGTCCGACTCGCATAGTCCGGTTTTTTTTGACGTGAAAACGCCAATAAAAATGAAATGAATGATATTAATATCAATAATTAATAATTAATATTAATATGAATCCCTAAAAAACGAATGATAACAAAATCGGGCGATACAGTTTGGTGTTGCAGCTACAAATCTATAATCTCCATCCAAAATTCAATCACACCACTGGATAGATGAAGGATCAAAGAATCTAATATGCTAAGTAAGGACTATGGAAGATCGCGTGGGAGGGGAAAGCGCTGCCATTTTGAGATGATTTTAGTGCATCACGTACAACACACGGCCGTGTCCATGGCACAGTCACATCCCTTTTTTATCCTACGTCGGGTGGCAGACAAACATGCTGCCCGCCTGATGTAAAGCGTTTACCGTAGCCATATTAACGCTCGCAACATGAAAAATCGCTCGCGCGCCACAATATCTGAACCCCTGCTGCCAACGCAACAACTCCTTCCAACCTAGTGACCTCACTCACTCTTATTAACACAACAACCCTTGTTATTTAGCTGCGGTATTCTGTAAAGTGAAGGTACTTCCCCAGGCGGGCAGCTTAAAATTACGCTGTGCCTTACCTCTCTTTCGCCAGAGCCTCGTTAGTAAATCAGCAGCGTGCACCACGTGCAGGTGAGGTAGGCTTTGGCTCATAGATGGTGGTGCGTGTCGATACGTAAGTAATAGTCCTTACGGACAGTATGGACACTCCTTGATAAGTAACTCATGTCTCAAAACTATCCATAGCGCATCTCAAAACCATCCCTGTCACTTTGTTGCCTTGCTAATTGCCAGGGTGCACCACGTATGTCGTCATCGTCAAGCCTTATTCATCTCACTGCTACGATACGGGTTTCCCCTCAACCGAAGGGGTTTAGAGCATACTCCACCACGCTGCTCAACTGCGGGTTGACAGAGACCAGTGTTTTCAAGTCCACTGACTTGGCTTAACGACTGTCATATAAAGACAACCGGGACGGCTTAATGTGCCCTCCGAAGCACGAACGAGCTTGAGATAAATAAACCCATCCATGGACAGGCTACGGTCGTAGTTGCTTGACTTGCGTAATCGATGAGACTGACACGCTAAATGTCGCCATCGAACTTCTTTATAATTTTCTAAATCATAAATTTAGTTCAGCTAATATGTACCACGACATTCATTGACTGTTAGGCTGAGGCCGCACTACGGTTAACCGCGGGCGGGTTATAGCCGTATGATGTTGTGATCAATGAAACCGAACTCAAGCGCACGCACTGGCTGTTATTTACCGCGACTGATTTTAAAACCGCAACTTTCTACAAATGACGTGCGGCAAAAAACCACGCAACAATTTGTAACCTATTGAATCAGGTAGGCGCGGACGCATTGGCGGTTAACCGCGGGCGGTTTTTAGTGTTCGCCAGACCTTCGTAGACAGAGCCTGTGTCGCGTGTCGCCGTTTTTCAGGATTTCAAAAAATTTTTCAGGATGTCCTCGTAAATCTTGATATTTCTTGTAAAAGAAACCTTTGGTCAGTGAGTGATGGATGTACCCAGTATTTGCGACATTGGCGTTGACGTCTCTTCTTTCTATTTCTTAATACTAGAGCAACCACACAAGCTGCTCTCATGAGTCCATGTTCTATACTGAGGAAACCGCGAGCGGTATTTAAGCGTAGTGCGTGTACTGTTCGCGGTTTTGCGGTTACTAGCAATACCGCCCGCGGCAAAAATCCGTAGTGCGGCCTCAGCCTTAGGCGGTACGAAGTTCGCCGGGTTAGCTGGTACCTATATGGATGGCGATTATTCACCTGCAATATATAAGGAACTGTATCTGTAAATGATATACTAATCAGATATAATACATTTTTTTTTAAAGATATAATGCTATCACTATTTTTTAACCGCCTTCAAAAAAGGAGGATATACGCGATCAAACTAAAATAATAGAAATTGGTCCATCTTGTATATTACATTTTCTATAATGAAGTGAATGACAAGTCAAAATAGTGACGTACAGTTAGAAAAGCAAAAAAAGTAAAATTTATAAAAAGAATGTGCTAAGGAGTTCTGCACAGAGGAGGTTCTCAATTCGACTGATTTTTTTTTGTATGTATGTTATTTGATATCTTCGCGAATTGTGAACCGATTTTCAAAATTATTTTTTTATTTGAAAGGGTATGATTGCAAGGTGGTCCCGTATTCACCAAGTCAGGATCAGATGACGGGATCCCAAGGAAATCAAGGGTAACCCTTAAATTTTATAAGCAGGTATGGTCAAATTCATTTTTTTTATTTGAAAGGGTATGATTGCGAGGTGGTTCCATATTCACCAAGTCAGAGTCTGATGATGGGATCCCACAAAAATCGAGGGAAACCGTTAAATTTGCGCTATGGTTACCTGCAAAATAAAATTGCGCCACTCCCTTGCTCTGCGCTGGATGTCGTACAAGGCGACTAAGGAATCTTGTGTGTCGCAATAACTTTTCTCCAGGAAGAAGGGCAGTAGCGTCTCCAGGGGTATTCCTGTAATATCCAATAAGCTGCGCTCGCCAACTGAAGTCGGTTTATATTTTTTTTTTAAATGAACTTTTTTTTACTTGTATCACGATTAGCGCTACGTTACCCTCAAATATTGCAGGTGACTAAATCGCCACCATTATACGCAAAAAAAAAGGAATACCAGTAAACTTATACTTGCTTTATTACTCGAGTGTATATACGACGTTGCTTAACTTGTGTGATCGATTAGGCTGCCACGCACAACGACGTCATCGAACTCCTGAACATACATCTGACCGTTATCTTTCAGATGCCAAGCCCCTGCTGCGTTGAGAGGAGCGTTGCTGACAGAACTCGAGGTTCACGAGCTGGTCTGCAATGGTAAGGCATCTTAACTGTTGCTTCATTTGGAATTAAACAGTTCATCCACACATTCCCACTAGTGTCTCCTGTGTAGCCAGGATTAACGGCGGCGACCACCGAATGAACACTGAAGTCCATTGCAGTCCCGGGGGTAAAGCTACGGCTGCCTTGGAACTCACAACGAATTTAATCAGAAGAAATTAGAGGTGTAAGAAGCGTTGGTCTTTGACTTCCCCTCTTAGCAATGAGAGAGACAGAAATATAGCAAATAAGGCATTAAAAGCCTAAAGAGATGGCTAGTCAAGTGAAGCTCAACTGCCGTGCACCACGGATTTTAAATATCTAACACTATTGGGGACGTTGCGCAACGTAGTGATTGACTTGCAATGGCGGATTTTCCTTAAGGTCACCTAGGTCCGGGCCTAGGGCGGCCAATTGTTAGGGGCGGTCGGAGCAGGGTATTACCGAAAGATAATACTTACTAACTATAGACTGTAAATAGGTATGAAGCAGATAAGAACCAAGATACATACTGTATATTTAAAAGAAAGTCGTGTTTGTTACAACACTTATAACTCGAGAACGGCTGGACCGATTGCCATGGTTTTTGATTTGTTGGATTTGTCTCCGTCCAGAATAGCAGAATAACTATTAAAAACATTGGAAAATTTACGAAAAAAATAAAATAAAAGAAAAATCATTTTTCCATACAAAATGTTCGTGGATGTCGGACCTGTCAAACGTGACGTTAACGTGCGTACGTCAAATGTATGCGTACGTTCAGAAATGTACATCAAACTCATTTAATATAGAACAAATTTAGATTAAAAACAAAGGTCAACTCTATTGGTTTCATTTTTACGTCTTGAAAGTTGTCTGTAATTTGTTTTGAAAACAGTTTTGTGGATTGAAATATTTTTGGTTGTCAGTTGGTACTTTTTTTGTGACGTATAATGTACTGAACTTAATATTTACCCACTGCTGGGTTACGGGTCTCCCCTCAACCGAAGAAGTTTAGAGAATGCTCCACCACGCTGCTCAACTGCGGGTTGGCGGAGGCCAGTGATTTCAAACCGCCTAAAGGCCGCTAACTTGACTTAATGACTGTCATCTAATGATAACAACCAGGATCGACGGCTTAAGGTGCCTTCTGAAACACGGAAGAGCTCGAGATAATTTAATGATAACAACCGGGACCGACGGCTTAACGTACCTTACGAAGCACGGAGGAGCTCGAGATAATCTAATGTTAACAACCCGGACCGACAGCTTAACGTGCTTTCCGAAGCACGGAGGAGCTCCAGATAAATATAAACTCACCCATGAACAGGCTACGGTTGACGTTGCTTAACTTGCGTGTACAATTATACTGACACGCGCAATGACGCCATCGTGCTTCTCTATTATTTTTTATTATTCAATTGTATAAATTTCAAGAAATCATAATTTTTGTTTAGCTAATATTTATACCACAATATTAATTGACTATTAGGCGGTACGAAGTTCGCCGGGCCAGCTAGTACTGTATAAATAAGGAATAAAGAGTCAGATAAAAAGGCGTAAGGCGGCCACGATACGACCTAGGGCGGCGAAGACACTGCCTAGGGCGGATAAGACTAAAAACTTATATAAAAAAAAAAAGACCTAACCATTTTTTAAGGAAAATACTAAATGAGCCACACAAATACTAGGATAGGTTAGGTTTGGTATGTATTATAACCCAACCTTAGCTTTCAACTTTATCCGCCAATTCAGTATAATAGTCGCCCAGTTTCACAATTTTAGATGCTCGGTTTATTACTCCCCAATTTTTAATAGCAAGTAATTAGATTGGCGACTTAAATTAAACTTTACAGATAACATTAAACAATAGCAATAACAATAAATTATGCATTATAGATGAAAGGGGAACAAACATATATATATATATATATATATATATATAATAGGTAAGGGAAAAAGTCTTTTCGCATTATAGTATGTATGAACTTGTAATAAAATCTCTTTGGTTATACCATTTGTATCTAGCAGGTTTTGATATCTATAAAAAGTTTAAATTTTAAAAAAGATAATTCCAAATTCAAATTAGGTAAATGTGTGATTTTCATTTGTTTTTTTTACTGTCAAGATGAGTGAATCTAATGAAGAAATTCGATACATTTTAAAATGTTACTACAAAAAAGGTAAAAATTCAACGCAAGCTGCGAAAAAAATTTGTGATTATTATGGACCTAGTGCAGTGTCTGTGAGAGTAGCACAAATTTGGTTTAAGCGTTTTCAATCCGGAAATTTTGATGTCAAAGATGCACGTCGCTCTGGTCGCCCTGTTACGGATAAAATGGATGCCATTTCTGAAAAAGTGGAGCAAGATCGGCATATCAGTAGTTACGACGTAGCTGAAGAACTAGGAATTGACCACATAACAGTTTTGGCGCATAAAAAGGTCGTGGTCAAAGACCGGCCAGGCTTCAGAGACTCTGGCGAAACCCGGGTTAACCCGCAACAAGGTGATGCTGTGTGTATGGTGGGATTGGAAGGGAAGATATTCATTATGAGCTGTTACCGCCAGGCAGGACTATCGATTCTGAACTCTACTGTGAACAACTGATGAGATTAAAGCAAAAAGTTGAGAGAAAGCGGCCGGAATTAATTAATAGAAGGGGTGTGATTTTTCATCATGATAACGCTAAACCTCGCACATCTTTAGCCACTCAGTAAAAATTAATAGAGTTTGACTGGGAGGTGTTAATGCATCCGCCGTATAGTCCTGACCTTGCACCTTCTGATTTCCACCTGTTTCGGTCTCTTAAGAATTCTTTAGGCAATGTCAGGTTAACATCACGAGAAGACTGCCAAAACCACTTGTCGCGGTTTTTTGAACAGAAGTCCCAAAATTTCTATAGTAATGGGATCATGTCTCTACCTACAAGATGACAAAAAGTTATCGAACATAATGGCACCTACATACTTTAGTTAAATGTAAATAAACTTTATTAAAAAATGTTTTGAATTTTCATATAAAATACGAAAAGACTTTTTCCCCAACCTAATATAATGTGAAATTTATTTAATAGGACTGGCGCACTAAATAAACAATTGACGACCAAACGAAGAAACGACAATTCGAGTTTATTTATTAAATGTCCACTATCTTCCACATTCACTTCACATTATTAAATTATTTATTTATTGTACAAAAACCACACTGAAATTAATATAATCCTCCACCATATTGTTTTTTTCTGACAAGTCACTCGACATTCATCGGCCATCGACACAAACGCACCAACCTCGCGGCGAATTCAAAATTGAAGATGTACATTATCTTGACATATATATATATATATATATATATATATATATATATATATATATATATATATATATATATGTATATACCATTGAAATAATTTTTGACTAGCTTCTTAAAGTTATCAATTGTTTGAGCTTGTCGTATAGCAAACGGAACAAGCGGAAGTTAGGTTTTAATCTAAATGCTATGAAATGTTTGCAGGTCCCACCACAGCGATACCCGGGGAGTGTTCGGCGGAGCCCCGCTGTCCCCCGCCGTGCCGGTGCACCCCCGAGGGCACGGTGGACTGCAGGGAGAAGCTGCTCTCCGAGCTACCTGCCACCATACCTCATAGAGCTACTGAAATGTAAGTATAAATAAATAAATATTCCTGGACAAATTACACAGCGCCATCTAGTCCCAAACTACGCAAAGCTTGCACTATGGGTACTAGATAACTGATGTTATACTTAAATACATTTTTTTTTGTAAATACATACCTACTTATAATATATAAAAAACACCCAGACCAAGACAGACATGTTCATGCACACAAATGTTTGTCTTGTGAGGGAATCGAACCCGCGACCTCGGAGTCAAAGTGGCCATTGCTACCATTCGACCACCGAGCTTGTCAAAATACATTAATACAAGATCAAACATAATTACATAATTACTTCTTTTTGAAGTAAAACTTATTTACGCACAAAACAACACAACAAGACTTTGGGAGTAAGCTGGTGAATGCGTAACAAGAGCATTACGAAAAGTGTGATCGGGCGAGGCGAACGGAAGTTGAGAGGGAGATATTAGAGTTAGTAGAGTTTTACTTTAGTCGTGTGGTCGACAAGTCTACACAAACTCACTCGTTTTTATATTTATTTTTTTTATATGGGAAGGGGGAAAACGAGCATGTTCACAAATATTTGTCTTGTGCGGTGATCGAACCCGCGACCTCGGGAGTCAAACTGGCCATTGCCAACCATTCGACCACCGAGCTCGTCTTCAATGCAAATATATGTATATAGTTAGAAACAATGATCGACTTTTTACCGTTTCTCACTCGCAGACTTTCTTACTCACTCAAAAACCTTCTTTACCCGGCGGTTGTCGGTTCAATGAGTCTGAATGTATGTGGCCTGTCCACATCTTATTCTCAAACTAATCTAAACTAGCCCGAATTCTAGCCCACGGGGCCGAAATCAAGTTGAGTGGAGCGAGTAAATTCGCTGCATGTATGCTTTCCATTGATATGATAGACGAGCTCGGTGGCGTAGCGGTCAATGACGCGGCTTCGACACCAACGCACGTGGGTTCGATTCCCACATAGGACAAACATTTGTGTGCATAAACATGTCTGTTTGTCTTGGTCTGGGTGTTTTCTATGTATCATAAGTATGTATTTACAAAAAAAAATGTATTTGCGTATGTATGTACCCATAACACAAGCTTCGCTTACTTTGGGGCTAGATGGCGCTGTGTAATTTTTCTGACAATATTTATTACTATTATTATTTATTGATTTCTATGGAAAATGTATTTGATGATCATTCCTCAAGGACATGATCGATCTCAAATTTTTTTCGACACAAACCTCAAGCATGTCGAGGTCTTTAATTGTGACAAGTTGCATCAAAATCGGTTTAGTGGTTTTGGAGCCTAATCATTTTAAAAAGTGACTTTTCACTCATTAATTCCATCTCTTTCCAGCCGCCTAGAACAGAACGAGATAACAGAAGTGGGCCCGGCAGCCTTCGCGGCCGTCAAGCGAGTCGCCAGGATAGATTTGTCGAACAACAAAATCACCAAGTTGGCTGGTGACGCGTTCACTGGACTTGCACACTTGACTTCCTTGTAAGTATTCTGAATACGTCTTAAATCATCATCATTATCAGGTCATTTTAGTCTCCTCTACAGGAGCACGACTCTCTCTCGTCCGTCCCAGACAGAAGGAGGGTTTGGCCTACACTCCCCACGCTGGCCAGACGGGTTGGGGAGGCCTGATCGATGTTTTATAATGTATTTCCCGTAGTCGCCTTGTACGACATCCACGGGAAGAGACGGAGTGATTCTATTCTAATCTGCCGGAAACCACACGGCCAATGTCTTAAATCGCTAGCCTTAAATTCTGGAAAAAATTAGGCTATTTGACGAACATTTATTTCGGGATTGATATGTAGGGACGTCTCAATAATATATCCATAGGTGAAAGAATTACTTCGTTAGCACAAAAATCTCTCGAGATAATATGTTAATTTGAAAATCACAATTTTGGACTTACGACGATTTGAAAGACTGGATTTATACATTACTAAACCAACCTCGCTTGCACGTGGTGCACCCTGCTAATTAATGAAGCTTTGGCAAATGAGATAGGGTACAGCGTAATGTTCAGCTACCCAATAGACTATTTGACGAACATTTATTTCGGGATTGATATGTAGGGACGTCTCAATAATATAACCATAGGTGAAAGAATTACTTCGATAGCATAAAAATCTCTCGAGATGTGTTAATTTGAAAATCACAATTTTGGACTTTTCCGAAAACGCTCCATACAAAAGGCTACTGAGTTATGACGTCACAGGTTTGTATTTTGTTTGCATCAAATCAGAAATTTGTACGGCAGCTATGTTAAATATTACTTTTATTTAATTAGTATCCTAATAAAAGTTATAGTATTTTTTATTGCTTCTCCAATGGAAATATTATTTTTTAATAATTTCATACTTTTAAAATGGACTTTCCCGCGAAACTTTGATCGACCCTAAAATAAGTCGGACGGAAGATATTATAATGAAAGTTTGTAGATAGGTATATAGTTTTGTGTATTTTACGATATTGTTAAACAATTTATACATTTTTTTTACATTGTCAAATAGCCTATTGTCTTCTGAAAGAACCAGAGCAAAGCTTGATCACTCATCCAGGCCATCTCTGGATGTAAACAATTATTGTCGGTAACCCAATGATCTGGGGTCGACTGGACTCTCTCTCTATACGCAGAGATGTAGCGTCTCTTTGCGTTCTATACAAATTATATCACGGGGAGTGCTCGGATGAGCTGTTTGATTTGATACCTGCCGCTAAGTTCCACTATCGTAAATTAAAATCCCACCAAAAACATTTTCATGTAAAAATGTTGCCAAAACGAGTCTACATAGCTTACCCTGTGAAAAAGTTATCAGATCTCGTATAAGGCCAAGCTCTAAAGACTACACGCTCTAAACCTACAAGCTCAACACTACACCTTAATCAAAATCTATGAAAAAGTGGTCAGATCTCATGTAGAGCCAAGATTCTTGATCTATGCGCCCTTACTTTACCAGGCCTAACTTCACATATTCTACATTTTAGTCAAAACGTGATGCGTGGCCGTTTTGTTTCACACACGATGAACGAATGCCTTCGTAAAGGCACAGAATAGTAACGGTAGCAAAACGGCCAAGCAACAAGTTTTGAGTAAAATGTAGAGTATATATATTTATGGCTCCCGTGCCCGCAGATTTCATCCATATCATCTTTATACTTGGCGATCTACTTCAGTACGTTTCCTAAGATATTGCGGAATTCTGGCCTAGCACCTAACTTATGTCGGGTTAATATAAGATACATTATAATGACTGAAATTGTTTTTTCTTCCAGAGTCCTGTACGGTAATAAAATCAAGGACCTGCCTTCAGGAATCTTCCATGGACTGACCTCCCTTCAATTACTGTAAGTTATTTGAAGTAAAAACTTTTTTGGAATGGGTAAAAATGTTAAACTCGCGTCAGGGTCACGTGTCCTGATCGTAAGACAAAACTGCGAAACTACAAAATTCAACTTTAAGCTAAAGACGATACGATTGAGATTGGTTTGAATCGAAATAGTTTTGACATTTGAAAATAGTAAGATAAAGCTGCGAGGCTACAAAATTCAACTTTAAGAAAAGACGATGAGAATTATAATAGAATGATGAAATACGTAGTGTCACCTCGTTGGAGAACGTTTGCGTTTAAAAGAAATTAGAACATAATACCATAATACTTAACACTTATATTAAATTTTAGTGCGGCACAAGACGCTATATATAAGTGTATGTCTGTACTACAGTATGCTACGCACATCCACGGATGGTGACATTAGTGACTGCTGTTGGCTTGAGCGTCTGTATACTTGTAAAACTCGTGTATATAAAGTGTTTAAAATATGGAAATTGAACAAAGTGCATCTATTAATGAAAAAAGCAATTCATGCGAAATTATTTCCTAACCATTCCAAAATATTCGAAAATGCACAACGTTAATGTTCAAGTTTTCACTTCTGCCGGCACTCCCGGAGCAACATGACATGTAACCCGTTGTTTTTATTTTTATTTTCCTATAGGTCGGGTGTCAGACCATACCACAGGTAATAATAGTATTAGGCAAACATATATCCAGCGAATTAGCTGTCTAATTGAAAAAAAAGCTACAAAGTGTGAACCCTTTTTACCCGACTGCCGAAGGAGGGTTATGTTTTTCGAGCGTATGTATGTCTTATTATTTGGCACGCTCTACAGCCTAAACTGTTCGACAGATTTCAACATAAGAGGTGTCGTTAGATTCGTCTTAATCACGCGACTGACATAGGCTGTATCAAATATAAAAAAAACAATATTGGAGCTGTGAGCGGCAAAATTGTCGCTAGAGTAATTTTTTTTCTTTTAAATATATCGATATGGTTTTCAAAATAAAGGTCTCGATGACCTAATTTCAAATATTTATTTGATATATTAGTTTTTGCCTGCGGCTTTGCTTGTGTGGAATTATATTATTGTTGCGCGTGATTAATAAATCTGTTGTAGGTGCAGTCGGGTTTTTGATTTTTTTAATTAACTTTTTCTTTTTTTTTTATACTACGTTGGGTGGCAGACAAGCATACGGCCCGCCTGATGTAAAGCGGTTACCGTAACCATATTAACGCTCGCAACATAAAATGTTGCTCGTGCGCCGCCACCCCCGCTGCCATCGCAGCATTTCCTTCCTTTCTTAACTTAACTTGTTAGCTTCGATTTTTAACTGGATGATTAAGTTGGAAATCTAAAGAATAAGAGTAACGATTGTAAATGAATCTAAGAGCTGTCTAAGAACTGCCCGTGGTCAATCTTCTGTCTTGTTCCAGGTTGTTGAATTCAAACGAGATCACGTGCGTCAGGAAAGATACATTCAGAGATCTGCACAACTTGAAATTGTTGTAAGTATTATTATGTATCTCTTTTTAATCACGGGTCAAACACGGTCATTTGATAGGCGTGCGCGGGGATATGGATCCAACGCGCAGAGACCCCTTTGAGAAGTTTGATGTAATGTTGTACGCCCGCCGTGACCCGCTCCAGGATATGTCAATGGAACGACATACCCATGAGCAGGTCTCGGCAGGCGTTGAGACTATTGCGAAGTGTGATGGAAAATAAATGGGCTATGGAGATGAGATCTGGGTGAACTTAATACCGGGCTATTACAGAAGAGGGACGGACGCCTGCCATAACTGCTTTTAATGCTAGTTATTTGCGGCAGGCGGTGGCTTGCCACTCACTAGATGGGCCCCCGAAATTCCAGGAAAACGGCCGGGGGCCACACCGGTGTGAGTGACTCAGAGATGTCGAGAAGTGTGCTGCGCCTTCTCCGAAGTTACTCGCGGCGTGGTGCCCTTTAACACTTCCACCCCTGGAGCATATAGCTCTAGCGGCTCCTCTCTGGACGGCCAATGAAGGCAAGCCAGAGCTGAGAATCCTGCGGGCCTTCTTGTGTTTACACTCCGACCGATGAAGACACGCCGGAGACGAAGGCCCTGATCGACTCTCTGGAGACTCGGGTCCGTGGTGTCGCTACAGCTCGCCACAAGCTGCTCTGCGGACTAAGTATTATTATTACGCGCTAGCTGACTCGCGCAACTTCGTCTGCGTGTGACAGAACATTGAGAGTGAAGCGTGAGGTTACCATTTGAAAGGTTACAGTGAGCCAACCTTAAAAGATACACACAATGTAATCACGGACATTTTTTAGAACTTTTTAATGTGAATAATGTTCTATATTAGTGTTTTTCTTTAAATTTCAGATCTCTGTACGACAACAACATCCGGTCGATACCGAACGGCACGTTCGCTACACTGACGGGCATTCAGACATTGTAAGTATAGGTTTCATCATCATCCCTCTCTCGTCCGTCCCAGACGGAAGGAGGATTTGGCCTACACTCCCCACGCTGGCCAGACGGGTTGGGGAGGCCTGATCGATGTTTTATAATGTATTTCCCTTAGTCGCCTTGTACGAGATCCACGGGAAGAGACGGAGTGATTCTATTCTAGTCTGCCGGAAACCACACGGCTAGTACAAGTTTACCTTACGAAATCTCACACCCTTTCATACCGTACATGAAAATACCCTTCAGGCGCATTATGTCCAATTCGCAAAATGTCTAATTCTCAATTGGTCCAGTTCGTAATTGGTCCAGTTGGCAACTAGGCCGGAATCTAGCCCACGGGGCCGAAATCTAGGTTGAGTGGAGCGAGTATATTCGCAGAGTGTATGTTTTCCATTGATTTGACATGATCGATCTTAATTTTTTTCGACACACATCTCGAGCATGTCGAGGTCCTTAATTGCGACAAGTTTTTTTTACGAAAAAATCTTTTCATTTAAGAATCAAATCTTGCACGTCCATTTGAATTGAAATTTGGCACACTCGTTTAGTTCTCATGACAATTCGTGATTGTTAAAATAACATCAGCATGTATATTTTGGATACCTAGGTCGCAATCCATTCGCATGCAACAGTTCCCTGAGATGGCTTGAGGCCTATCTCAGGAGAAATCCTATATTGTGTACCTTAAAATTACATCAACATGTATATTTTGGGCATCTAGGCCGCAATTCCTGAGATGGCTTGCGGCCTATCTCAGGAGAAATCTGATACTGTGCACCTTAAAATAACATTAGCGTGTATTTTTCAGGCATCTGGGCCGCAATCCATTCGCTTGCGACTGTTCCCTGAGATGGCTTGCAGCCTATCTCAGGAGAACTCCTATAATGTATACCATAAAATAACATCAGCATGTATTTTTCAGACATCTGGGCCGCAATCCATATGCATGCGACTGTTCCCTGAGATGGCTTGCGGCCTATCTCAGGAGAACTCCTATAATGTATACCATAAAATAACATCAGCATGTATTTTTCCGACATCTGGGCCGCAATCCATTCGCATGCGACTGTTCCCTGAGATGGCTTGCGGCCTATCTCAGGAGAACTCCTATAATGTATACCATAAAATAACATCAACATGTATTTTTCAGACATCTGGGCCGCAATCCATTCGCATGCGACTGTTCCCTGAGATGGCTTGCGGCCTATCTCAGGAGGAACCCGATCGAGACGTCTGGGGCTAAGTGCGACTCGCCGAAACGAATGAGTCGAAAACGAATCGACGCCCTCAGAGAAGAGAACTTTAAATGCAAGCGTGAGTAAACAATGTATTTTTCTTTCATCTTTTAAGTTTTTTACTAGAATATTTGAATGTTGATTAATATTATAATAGGAAAACCTATCATTGGCATTACGATCTAATAATACATAAATATTTAACCATCATTTGTAAGCTGTTGGTTTTCTAAATAAATAAAACTAATAAAATAAAATACTCTTTTTTTAATAGATAAAAATAAATAAACATGAGTAAATAAATAGAAAAATAATTATGTTTATGGGTTATGTAGGGCAGCGTCGTCGAAACCAAAGAGTTGTTTCATAGAATGAAACTTGTGACTTGTACAGCGGATGCACATACTTGTGGCCCGAATAATTGCGATTATAATTTTGGATCTTAACCTACCCATCACGGTGCTGAGGGATCTGTCCAATTGTCCCCTGTGGGAGCCTGACCAGAGGGAGCTGACTGCTTGTGCAGATCCCTCAACACCAAATGGGTGTGCCAAAAAAAGTCGATATTTTTTTTTTCCTCTCAGCCCAAAATTTCGTAGAATATGTCCAAATAAATGTCCCGTCTTAAGGGCAGCTCGAAATTTTAATTTTAAGAGCCTGTGCCTGCCATCGAACCTGAAGTTTTCCCATTTAAATATCACGGAAAACATTATTTATCTCGGCAAGCCATGAAGATTTAAATTAAAAAAAAAAATAGTAGTAATTTTTCATAAAATAAATGAATAGTGAATAAATGAGTAATTTATTTTTCAGACTTTAATACTGAATAACGTTCATTCATTTATTTTTTGATTACATTTTAATTACGAGAATTGTTCCTCTGGTGACTCACATGCTCGTTTGCCCCGCTCTTAACCGTTGCGATATTTCCAGCGGGCGAGGAATCTTCAAACGTATGCGGCTCTACGGGCGCGTGTCCGGCGGCGTGCTCGTGCGAGTACGCGACTCGCTCGGTGCGCGTCACGTGCGCGCGCGCTTCACTGACGGAGGTCCCGCGGGACCTGCCGCTCAACACTGACTCGCTGTAAGTACGTCACGTGCGCGCGCGCTTCACTGACGGAGGTCCCGCGGGACCTGCCGCTCAACACTGACTCGCTGTAAGTACGTGACGTGCGCGCGCGCTTCACTGACGGAGGTCCCGCGGGACCTGCCGCTCAACACTGACTCGCTGTAAGTACGTGACGTGCGTGCGCGCTTCACTGACTGAGGTCCCGCGGGACCTGCCGCTCAACACTGACTCGCTGTAAGTACGTGACGTGCGCGCGCGCTTCACTGACGGAGGTCCCGCGGGACCTGCCGCTCAACACTGACTCGCTGTAAGTACGTGACGTGCGCGCGCGCTTCACTGACGGAGGTCCCGCGGGACCTGCCGCTCAACACTGACTCGCTGTAAGTACGTGACGTGCGCGCGCGCTTCACTGACGGAGGTCCCGCGGGACCTGCCGCTCAACACTGACTCGCTGTAAGTACGTGACGTGCGCGCGCGCTTCACTGACGGAGGTCCCGCGGGACCTGCCGCTCAACACTGACTCGCTGTAAGTACGTGACGTGCGCGCGCGCTTCACTGACGGAGGTCCCGCGGGACCTGCCGCTCAACACTGACTCGCTGTAAGTACGTGACGTGCGCGCTCTACTGACGGAGGACCCGTTCGGGAGCTACGGTGCCACAGACAGACACACAAACACAGACACATCAAACTTGTAACACCGCGTCGTTTTTAACTTTTTACGTCGGGGTTTAAAAATATTTCCTGGCAATTTCAACTTTAAGTCATGAGGCGTTAGATCGAATTTCTAATGTAATCAACTATTGTTTGTTACAGGGTGATGTCGGACAATAGTCTGGGAAAAATAAAATCCGACGGGCTATTCGGAAGACTGCCGGATTTGACTAAACTCGACTTCAGGAATAATGGTATGTACTTTATATATAATTGAACACGCAAGCACAGAATAATATACACGCAAGTTCAATTTAGGGTTTTTTTTTTTATACAACGTCGGGTGGTCAAAATGATATTAAAATAATATGATTATCTATTAACATTATTATTATTTTATTTTATCATTTTATAAATAATAAAATAAGCAACTAATTCCTCCCCAACACGTTTGGCCAGCGTGGGGAGTGTAGGCCAAATCCTCCTCCTTCCGTCTAGGGCGGACGAGAGAGGGTCGTGCTCCTGTAGTGGAGACTAAAATGGACCTGATGATGATGATGATGATGAAGCAACTAAGAGATTTTCCGTCCCTTTGTGTGTTCTACCGATTGTACAATGGGGTGTGTTCAGAGGAGTTGTTTGACATGATGCCCACGGCCTCTATCTACAGTCGCACCGCTCGCCATCGACAGGGAATTCATCCTAAGTTGTATATAAACAACGTGTGAGTCTAAGTGCATACTACGTTTGATATGTTTCAGGTATCACTGCAATAGAAGACAATGCGTTCGACGGCGCCGCGAGCATCCAGGAGTTGCTTCTGGACGGAAACCAGCTGCAAACTATCACCGACAAGATGTTCTTTGGACTACACAGTCTCAGCGTGCTGTAAGTATTTCGGAGCTATTTATTTATAACAATATTGACAGGTTAACTGTCCGTGTATCAAATATGATACACGAAAACCAAGTTTCATACATCCCTGAATAGCTTTATATATCTTTGAATTCACTCACTCAGTGCCCACGAAATATCTAGCTTCATACGTCTTTGTATCACATAAGATCCACTAAAGCTTAGATTTATACCTACGTCGATTACATGTGATACACGAAAGATCTGTCTACAGACGTCCATGTATCACATATGTTGTACGCAAGCACTAGCGTCATCCGCCGGTGTATCACATATGACACACGAAACACAGTTTCCTACATCCATATATCACATATTATACACGAAACAATTTGTTTCATACGTCCTTGTATCTATCACATATGATCCACTAAAACTTAGATTTATACGTCCGTCTATTACATGTGATACACGAAAGACCTGTATTTATACATCCATGTATCACATATGTTGTACGTAAGCACTAGCTTCATGCGCCGGTGTTTTTTTTATACTATGACAGGTGGCAGACAAGCATACGGCCCGCCTGTTGTGAAGCGATTATTATAGGCATATTAACGCTCGCAACATAAAATATCCCCGCTGCCATCGCAGCATCTCCTTCCTTTCTGGTGACCCCACTCACTCCCAGTAACACAACATACATGTGTCACATATGAGACACGAAACACAGTTTCTCACATCCATATATCACATATTATACACGAAAGATTTTGCTTCATACGTTTGGGAATAGGGTTGCCAACTCTTGAAAGGACCAACCCGGGAGACTTTTATGGGGGTGTTTAATTGGGGGGGGGGGGGGGGGGTTTCGATTCCTGTACATGTTATTGGTATTCCGGATCTTCAAAGTTATGCCACTTTTTTAGAAAAACCGGAGAAATTACTGTTCCCCGGGAGGTCGGGAGATAAACCATTATTACCGGAGTCTCTCGGGTAATCCGGGAGGGTTGGGAACCCTATCTGGGAATCAAATATGATAAAAAAAAGACCTTCCTTCATACGTATGTGTATCACATATATTACACCGCCAGGAAATTGACAATAGAAATTGAGATTGAAATTGAATTGCCACGAAACCGAAAAGAATTGATCTTTGGCTTCGCGTAGGGGCGGGACGTCTACAGAGATGGCTGCAGATATACTTCCTTTCCTGGAATTTACACAGCGCCATCTAGTCCCAAAATAAGAGCAAAGCTTGTGCTATGGGTACTAGACAACTGATAAATGTACTTAAATACATTTTTTTGTAAATACATACTTATAATACATAGAAAACACCCAGACCAAGACAAACATACATGTTCATGTCATCAACATTATCACACAAATGTTTGTCTTGTGCGGGTATCGAACCCGCGACCTCGTCATTTTACTGCCCCACTGAAACAAACCTCCTGTAGATAATTTCTATATTTTTTTCAGGTCTCTAACGAACAACAAGATAAAATGCATCACGCCAGGTGCATTTGACCATCTCACCATGCTCTCGACACTGTAAGTACATGTTTTTGTTATTGGTAGTATATATAACATAGTAGTTTATGAAACTGTTGCATAATAAGGGTTCTTAAAATACGAGCGTGAGTTTATCACATGAGCCGAAGGTGAATGTGATAATAGACCACACGAGTATTTTAAGACCTAATTATGTGCAGTTTCATACACTACTTTATCTAATCTCATGAAATAGAAGATAATAATATTTTAAATAAAACCATGAAGTTAATTTAACAGCTTCATTTCTGACTTATAAATCCATTTGCAGATCGAGCATGCGTGGCGCGCCGCGCGGCGCCGCTTTCACAGATTATGTAGAAAGATTTTGCAACGTTGCAATGCATTTGCATTGCAACCTGTTTAAAATACCTGTATCCAGGGCTGAAGCTGTATCGAAATGGAGAAAAAGTACTTTTTCGATACAGTTGTCCATAGAAGAGCTGTAAAATAAAGAAATTTTAAAATAAATAAAAAAGTAAATAAAGAAGAAAAAACGGAAAAATAAAGTTTTTTTTATACTACGTCGGGTGGCAGACAAGCATACGGCCCGCCTGATGTGAAGCGGTTACCGTAGCGATATTAACGCTCGCAACATAAAATATCGCTCGCACGCCGCCACTTTCGCTGCCAACGCAGCATCTCCTTCTTTTCTGGTGACCTCACTCACTCGCAGGAACAAGACAACTCTCAAGGGAATTGTTATTTGGCTGCGGTATTCTGTGAGGTGGAGGTACATTCCCCAGTCGGGTAGCTTCCGCAATTACGCTCCCTACCTCTCTTTTCGCCAGAGCTTAGTTTCTCAGTCAGCAGGGTGCACCATGTGCTGGTGAAGTTGGCTTTCGTTCAAAGATGTTGATGAATCACTTACACCCCAAATTAAATTTAAATTAAAAATTAAATTAAATTGAATAATTGCGTTTTATATAACTGTTGCGTAACTTGAACCATTTACGCAGCGCACGCAACGGAAGATCTCAAAAGGAATATTTTTCCCCCATTTTTGCAACATTTTTCATTGGTTCTCCGCTCTTATTGGCGGTAGCGTGATGTTATATAACCTTCCTCGAAAAATAGGCTATCTAACACTAAAATATTTTTTCAAGTAGTTCCCGAGATTTGCGCGTTCAACCAAACAAACTCTTCAGCTTCATAATATTAGTATAGATGTCCACAATGGTGAATCGGCTGGTAATAAATGATAAATATAAATAATAAATATTGTCAGACAAATTACACTGCGCCATCTAGCCCCAAAGTAAGCGAAGCTTGTGTTATGGGTACTAGACAACGGATAAACATACGTATTTCTTTTTTTTTGTAAATACATACTTTATGATACATAGAAAATAGTGTCCGACCGAATGTTCGGTTTCGGTTTCGGTTTCGGTCGAGTTTCGGCAAAAATAACGAGTTTCGATTTAGTTTCGGTTTCGGCGGCAAACATGCCGAAACTACGACCGAAACCGAAACTTCATTCGGGAGTTCCCGCGCTGTGCTCGGTCATGTTCGGCGCAGTAAATTCCATCCAAAATCCAAGCGACGAAGACATTTTGCCGCGTCCACGTGCCTAATCATGTCGTGACTTGTTTGCGTTTGCAGTGCGTTTTGTTTGTTGTTTGTGAGTTTTCGTGTGATTTGTTTTGAATTCGGTAAGTTTTATCATGTGATATTGTATTAAGGGTACCTAGGTAGTAAACATAATAATTTAATATAACAAACTAATACATAGATTATGGTAGAATCGAGTCTAACATAACTATCTGAATATTTTGTGGGTAATTTAACTCATTCGGTAATGCTATACGTAAACAAACAATAGTTAGGTTTAGGTAGGTACTTGGTACTTACTATAGTGCATTAGTGGTGATAATATTAAAGACTAGCGGCCCGTCCCGCCTTCGCACGGGTGGACAATTTAGTAAAAAATATCGCCTATGTTACTCAGAGATAATGTAGCATTCTAATGGTGAAAGAATTATCGAAATCCGTCCAGTAGTTTTTGAGTTTATTCGTAGCAAACATACGAAAATACAATGTTTCCTCTTTAATATATTATAGCAGCCCATCCCGGCTTTGCACGGGTAGCCATATTTTTTTTTATTTTTTACATTTCTTTTTGTTGTTTTTTTTTTTATATTTTTTAAACGCAATTTAAGCAACTCTTTTTTCCCAGCGACTATCGAATCAAATTTTAGAATACGTACATGAATATATGGTGTCACGGACTTTTAGTAGATTACAATAATGTCTACAAATCAGTAGTATTGTTCTATCATCAATAGTTCTTGCAGCGACAGCAAAGGATGATTAGATTTTTTAATACTTTTAATATTGCAATTCTCATCTTATCTTTTAAACAGTGCTTCCGATTTTAATGAATTAAAAAGGATTTTACTTCTAGATAGATACCCTTGATGATAAAACTATATATTTGGATGAGGTAAATATCTTGAGAGGAATTTGACCCACTTTTGTTTTTGTTGGAACATTAATTGAAAAATAGAACACAAAACCTCTTATTGTGACTTAAATATAGGAATACATTGTTTTGTTATAACATCAACAGTTTTCACATCGCACGTTAAGAAAGATTTTTGTTCTCTACCTTGTGTTACAATATTGCAATTTTCTTACGCATCCCTAATTTTTTAGAAATTAAAATATAGCCTATATTACTCCCTGACAATGTGGTTTTGAAATCGGTCCAGTAGTTTCGGAGCCTATTCGTTACAAACAAAAAAACAAACAAATCTTACCTCTTTATAATATTAGTATAGAAGTATAGATTTAGAGTTTCAACGTTCAATTTAATAATTATAACCAAGTATCTAGCAATTATAACGTAACGTATTTTTTTTTTATAATTCGTCGGTTGGCAGACAAGCATACGGCCCGCCTGATGTGAAGCGGTTACTGTAGTCATATAAACGATCGCAACATAAAATATCGCTCGCGTGCTGCCTCCCCCGCTATAGACGGAGCATCTCCTCCCTTTCTGGTGACCTCACTCACTCGCAGGAACACAACAACTCTCAAGGGATTTGTTATTTGGCTGCGGTATTCTGTGAGGTGGAGGTACATTCCCCAGTCGGGTAGCTTACAATTACGCTCCCTACCTCTCTTTTCACCAGAGCTTCGTTTGTCAGTTAGCAGGGTGCACCGCGTGCAGGTGAAGTTAGCTTTCATTCAGAGATGTTGATGAACCACTTACACCCCCAATTATAAGAAAAGTACCTACAGTTAGTTAATTGTTTCGTAAAAGTTTCGGTTTCGGTTTCGGTTTCGGCCGAAACTGAGACTGTTGCCGAAATTCGGTTTCGGTTTCGGTTTCGGTCGTAAAAACCAGTTTCGGTCGGACACTAATAGAAAACACCCAGACTAAGACGAACAGACATGTTCATGCACACAAATGTTTGTCCTATGTGGGAATCGAACCCACGAGCGTTGGTGTGGAAGCCGCGTCATTAACCGCTACGCCACCGAGCTCGTCAAAATTAACTAAAGTCGTCAGAAAAGCTCGTCAAATTAAGGTAATAATAAGTTAAATAATAAATATTGTTGTTTCAGTAACTTACAGTCGAATCCGCTGGAGTGCACGTGCCATACCGCCTGGCTGTCAGCCTGGTTGCGAGCTAGGCGGCTCTCGCCCTCTGCTACGTGCAGGTAAATAAACAAGTCTTATTATTATGTATCTCTTTTTAATCACGGGTCAAGCCCGGTCATTTGATTGGCGTGCGCGGGGATATGAATCCAACGCGTAGAGGCCCCTTTGAGAAATTTGATGTAATGTTGTACGCCTGCCGTGACCCGCTCCAGGATATATCAATGGATCAATATACCCATGAGCAGGTCTCGGCAGGCGTTGAGACTATTGCGAAGTGTGATGGAAAATAAATGGGCTATGGAGATGAGATCTGGGTGAACTTAATACCGGGCTATTACAGAAGAGGGACGGACGCCTGCCATAACTGCTTTTATTGCTAGTTATTTGCGGCAGGCGGTGGCTTGCCATGGCAGGCGGTGGCATTATTTTTATATTAGCTCAGCATATGGGCTCCACTTCGCCTAATGGTAAGCGAAAACAAGAGCCCCAATCGCATTGGCAACAGACAAGAGACCTAGATGTCTTGTCAGTTGACGCTGCCATGCTGGCCTACAAGATGTTACTTCACGCTTCGCTTGAAGGATCACATATTGTATGATTGAGGTAATACATATGCCGGCAACGCGTTCCACTTTTTAATAGTGCGACATAGAAAGGAGTTGCCAAACTTTTTAGTACGCGACGGAATGATACCAACGGTGAATTTGTGGTACCGCAAGCCTGTACGTGTTGTTCGATGACGGAAAGGGGAGGAAGGGATAAGGGAAAACAGTTCTTCAGAGCACTCTCCGTGGTGTAGGCGGTAAAATACGCTTAGTGAGCCAATATCTCCGGAGTTGAAGAGGTTCAAGATTCTTGGTGACCTCTTCGTCACCAATTATGCGGACCACTCGTCGCTGCAATATATGTTTATAACAACTGAGTTTCTCTGTAATAAAAAGATTTATTTTATTAATCTAAGTGCTTATACACCCACTTGCTTAATTTAGACTACAAAATAAACAGTATGGAAAACAAATTTGAATTTGAAATTGAGTCGCTTATTCATTGGTATGAATAAGCATTCTATTCAGTTATTGAATCGCAATAAGAGTTGGTGGTAAGGGGGCTGGTACCCGTATGTTTTGGAGTGATTTTAAAACACGTTTCACGTTATCTTATTTCCGGTAGCAGAACATAAGAAAACTCTAACCTAACCGAAAATCACATTTAACCAAAAAAAAAACCACCCGATGCAAAATCATCTCAAATCTAACCAAAAACTATCCAAAATATTGTAAAAAAAAATATTATAATTATTTTCCCAGGTACCCAGCAGCGCTGGCCGGCGCAGACCTCCATCATTTGGACCTAACTGACTTCAAATGCACACGTATGTACATATTTGTTTTTCATCATCATCATCATCAGGTCCATTTTGGTCTCCACTACAGGAGCACGACCCTCTCTCGTCCGTCCCAGACGGAAGGAGGATTTAGCCTATACTCCCCACGCTGGCCAGACGGGTTGGGGAGGTATTTGTTTTTATTCAGACTTTTTTTATATGAAAGGGGGGCAAGCGAGCAATGTGGGTTACCTGATGGAAAGCAATCACCACCGCCCACAGAAATCAGTAACACCAAGACCAAGGGGTCGCCGATCCGTTGCCAGCCTTTTAAAGGATATATTTACTCTGTTCTGGACATAGTACAAGCTTTGCTTAGTTTGGGACTAGATGGCCGTGTGTAATTTGTCCAGGAATATTTATTTATTATATATAAAGTGGTGCGAACTGTTACAATGGTGATCCTTTGTAATAGTTTGCGCCATTGGGTTTGGTTTGGAATTATGTTGACAACACGAACATTATTGCATTGTGTAATACGTCAACTGACTGATGTTGACACTGCGCGTTTAGTTTATTTTAGCTATTTTCACAGCGTTATGTCATATGGTTTATTGCTTTGGGGTAGTGCCGCGGATGTAGACTCTCTCAATTTTTGTGCTCCAGAAGCGAGTTATCCGTGCTATTTATATGATGAATCCCAGGGAGACACTGAGAAATAAATTTAAAGAGATAAATATTATGACATTACATTCTCAATATATTTATGAAAATCTTATTTACGTTCATAAAAATCAAACTAAATTTAGGAAAAACAGTGATCTCCATCAATTAAATTTAAGAAATAAAAACAAACTCGCTGTGCATATTACTAGGCTCCATAAAATCTCTAACTCGTTCCCAGGTCAATGTATACGCTTCTACAATAAACTTCCAAATGACACGTTTAAATTATCCATGGGTAAATTTAAAAGATTTATCAAAACTAGACTATGTCAAAAGGCTTACTATTGTATCTCAGATTACATAAATGATAAAAGTATTTGGAAATGAATTGCTCTTGTTATGTTAATGATTGTATTTGTGTTTAATGTAACGATATTGGCAATTAAAAGAGTCAGCCTTGAGTTTGTTGCCAGTTCTTCTCAAGAAGCCCCGTCGCCGGAACTGGCACTTAAATTCACTTACACATTCTCTTGAATGTGTAAGTGAATTTAAGTCACTATCTTTAGTGTGATGAAAGTGAAACTTAGCTCTGTGGATTTTGAGTAGTAATGATTTAGATACATGTTCTTATATTTAATTTGTATGACGTTTCTAAATGCTTTATAAAGTCCAAGGAATAAAGATATTTTGATTTTTTATTTTATTTTAATTCTAGCCGAGGACAAGGGCTGTCTCGCGACAGATTACTGCCCCTCCCAGTGCACGTGCACCGGCACGGTGGTGAGATGCTCCCGCGCCCAGCTCACCGTGCTCCCACCAAACATTCCAAAATACACCACCGAACTGTAAGTCATCATCATTAACAACCTATTTTAGTAATTTTATTAATACAACCTGTATCTACCACTTCTGGATATATATTTTTTACCACTAAAGTGCAAAACAAGCATACGGCCCGCCTGACGGAAATATGAACACCAGGGGCATCACACGCGCGTTGTCGATCCTTTAAAAACCTCTTCACGCCCCTTTTTGAAGAACCCCATGCTATAGTCCCCTGGGAAAACCTCAACAGGCAGTTCATTCCACAGCTTGACAGTACGCGGGAGAAAACTTCTCTGGAACCGCACAGTACGCGACCACTTAGGCTCCAATGTGTGAGGATGAATTCCCTGCCGATGGCGAGCGGTGCGATACCGTATCTCAACAAGTGGGATGACTCATTGCAAGTTGCATCCGGGGTAGTATACTATTCAGATTTAGTAGCAACAAGGGAGAATTACCAAGCGTTCGGACGATTTTGCAATTCATATTATTGGAATCGATGTGATTGGAACAACTCAATGTTTTAGGTCCCCAATAGTATTAGATACTTAAAATCCGTGGTGCACGGCAGTCGAGCTTCACTTGAGTAGCCATCTCTTTAGGCTTTTAATGCCTTATTTGCCATATTGCTGTCTCTCACATTGCTAAGAGGGGAAGTCAAATTCCAAAAGCTTCCTACTCCTACTAATATCTTCTTATTAAATTCGTTGTGAGTTCCAAGGCAGCCGTAGTTTTACCCCCGGGACTGCAATGGACTTCATTGTTCATTGACTTTTTTGGCGGTCGCCGCTGTTAATCCTGGCTACACAGGAGACACAGTGGTGGGAATGAGTGGTGGGTCCCCGGCCCTTTAAAAAAAAAAAGTGGGATGGCTATAGGTTTTTTTTTTATGTGTCAAACTAGCCTGTGGGTCACCGTATTACAATTGGCAGCGCTTCCTCCTTTTTATATACGAGAGGGGGGGCAAGTGAGCACGTGGGTCACCTGGTGGAAAGCAATCACCACCGCCCATGGAGATCAGCAACACCAAGGGGTCACCGATCCGTTGCCAGCCTTTTAAGGGAAATATTGACTCTGTTCTTGAAGGCCCCCATGTCGTACTTATTTGGGAATACCGCTGAGGGAAGTTGATTCCACAACTTCGCAGTTCGTGGTAGAAAATGTCTTAAAAAACGTACTGTAGTAGATCGCCAAATAACAAGGTGATGTGGATGGAATTTTAATTTTTGGCGAGTTGTACGATAGTGGAACTCAGCGGCAGGTATCAAATCAAATAGCTCATCCGAGCACTCCCGTGATATAATTTATCCTCCTCCTTGCTTAGCTTAATAAATTATTTGATCCTTCATCTATCCAGTGGTGTTGAATTTTAGATGGAGATAGGGTTGCCAACTATACTGTTAAAAACAGTATTATACTGTTTCTCACTACATACATTATACTTTTTACTGTTGAACAAAAATAAAGTATACAAAATACTGTTTCCAGCATCAAAATACTTAACACTAGTGTTAGACTTAGAGCTCACACATTTTTTTTAAATGAGCTCCTCATTCGTTTTAATTTTAGTTGTAATTGTGGTAAGACATATAAAGTTTTTTAAAAAGACTAAATTAATAAGTTGTGCAAGAAGTTAAAAGTTTAAATATATAGTATTTAACATTAAATAAATAAAATACTGTTCATTTTTCTAAAATACTGTTTGATACACGACGAGCTCGGTGGCGTAGCGGTCAATGACGCGGTTTCGACACCAACGCTCGTGGGTTCGAATCCCACACAGGACAAACATTTGTGTGCATGAACATGTCTGTTTGTCTTGGTCTGGGTGTTTTCTATGTATTTACAAAAAAAAAAAAAATATTTACGTATGTTTATCAGTTGTCTAGTACCCATAACACAAGCTTCGCTTACTTTGGGGCTAGATGGCGCTGTGTAATGTGTCTGACAATATTTATTTATTTATTATTATTATATTCTTCTCAGACCTCAATATACTTTATTTCTTGTAAAAAAAGTTGGCAACCCTATATGGAGATGATAGATATGTAGCTGCAACACCTGTCTGTATCTTCCGATTTTGTTATCATTCGTTTCTTTTTTAATTGCCTCCATATGGAAACGATTTTATATACGTATTGCCGTCAAAATACATTTTTCCGTTACTTAATCATTGACGAGCTCGGTGGTCGAATGGTTGGCGATGGCCACTTTGACTCCGAGGTCGTGGGTTCGATTCCCGCACAAGACAAACATTGTGAGCATGAACATGTCTTTTTGTCTTGGTCTGGGTGTTTTCTATGTATTATAAGTATGTATTTACAATGAAAAATGTATTTAAGTACATTTATCTATTGTCTAGTACTCATAGTACAGGCTTTGCGTTTAATTTGGGACTAGATGGCGCTGTGTAAATTGTCCAGAATTATTATTTATTTATTTTACTGTTAGTACCCCTATTTCTGCCCCCGCAGGTACCTAGAATCCAACGAGATCACGAGCATCACCCCCGAGCAGATCCGGCACCTGACGCAGCTGACGCGGCTGGACCTCTCCAACAACAAGATCAGCGTGCTGCCCAACAACACCTTCGACGGCCTCGGGAAGCTCTCCACACTCATCGTCAGCTACAACCGGCTCCGATGCGTCCAGGTAAACCTTCACGAGACGCGAGAACACAATGTGTATGTGACGTAACCAAAAAAACGGGCTGCACTCCGGGAGTGCCGGCAGAAGTGAAAACTTGAACATTAACGTTGCGCAAATTTGAATATTTTGGAATGGTTAGGGAATAATTTGGAATTAATACTATCATTTATGTGGTAAAATACAATAATTCATTTATTGCGCTATCGTACACAAACATGACAATTTATATTACATTCAAAATAAAAAGCAACAAACAATCAAAATCGGTTCAGTTGTTCTGGAGCCTATTCATTTCCAAAAGTGACTTTTCGTCGTAGACAAGCGATCCGCCCGCTCCACTCAAAATCAAATCAAATCAAAAAATTCTTTATTCCTTGGACTTTATAAAGCACTTAGAAACGTCATACAAATTAAATATAAGAACATGTATCCAAATCATTACTACTCTAAATCCGCAGAGCTTAGATTCACTTTCATCACACTATCTTGAATGTGAAAGTGAATTTAAGTGCGTGAATTCAATAACGTTCTATAGTTTTACATAGACATTTTAAAAAATTACTTAATGAATTGTTTTTTCCAGCGAGATGCTCTGAAAGGCCTCACTCAGCTCCGCGTGCTGTCCCTCCACGGCAACAACATCTCGATGCTCGCTGAAGGCGTCTTCAGGGACCTGGAGTCTATATCACACGTGTAAGTCATCTCATTTTTAGAAGAAAAAGAAACATTTATTTCTACATAGCACAACACTTTTACATAAATAATAATGATTTTTAAGAAAAAATAAAAACCAACTTCAGCTGGCAAGCGCAGCTTATTGGTGGAATACCCCGGGAGACGCTGCTGCCCGTCTTCCGGGAGAAAAGTTATTGTGTCACACAAGATTCCTTTGTACGACATCCAGCGCAGAGCAATAAAGTGGCGCAATTCTATTCTGCCGGCAACCTTTAACGGCAACGGCAAATTTAAGGGTTTCTGGGATCCTCACCAGACCCTGACTTGATGAATATGGAACCACCTCGCAATCATACCCTTTGTAATAAAAAAAAAAGAATTTGACGTAAAGAGTTTCCCTTGATTTCCCTGGGATCCCATCATCAGTTCTTGACTTGGTGAATATGGGACCACCTTGCAATCATATCCTTTCAAATAAAAAAAGAATTTTGAAAATCGGTTCACAATTCGCGAAGATATCAAATAACATACATACAAAAAAAAAACAGTCGAATTGAGAACCTGCTCCTTTTTTGAAGTCGGTTTATTACAAGTTAGCTGTATAAGTAAGACAGAAAGATAAATAAATAAATATTCCTGGACAATTTTCACAGCGCCATCTAGTCCCAAATTAAGCGAAAAGCTTGTACTATGGGTACTACATAACTGGTATAATACTTAAATACATTTTTTTGTAGATATATAGATATAATACATAGAAAACGCCCAGACAAAGACAAACAGACATGTTCATGCACACAAATGTGATGCCATAAATTGAACCCAACTCAGCATTATACCCCCAGCGCTGATTTTCAACTGAGACCTGTTTGTAATACCACACGTATATATGTTAAAATAAATCTGAAGAGTTTGTTTGGTTGAAAGCGCTAATCTCAGGAACTACTCATTCGAAATGAAAAATTCTTATAGTTTTAGATAGCCTATTTTTCGAGGCGCATTATAGGCTATATAACATCACGCTACCACCAATAGGAGCGGAGCACCAATGAAAAATGTTGCGAAAATGGTAAAGAGATAATTCTTTTGAGAGCTTCCGTTGCGTGCGCTTCGCAAACAGTTCAAGTTACGCAACAATTATATACGACGGAATTATTAATCTTGAAAAGACCTAAAAAAAAGTCTGTGATAGCATGTGTCTATCTTTTAAGATTGACTCACTATAACCTTTCAATACGCTTCACTCTCAACTAGGGTTGCCAACTTTTGAAAGGATCAACCCGGGAGACTAAATGGAGGGGGGGGGGGGGGGGGGGGTTTACTGTACGTGGAAAGAAAATCTCAATTAATTTTCAGCGAAATTCAATGATCTTATGAAATCGTCTGGTCGTTCTGTCTGTCCGTTGCCATGAAACTCAAAATTTCGAAATTCTGACTTCGGATTCGTGTAGAGCAGGGTTTCCCAACCTTTTTTACATCAAGGCTCCCCGGGTCACAAATAATATTTTCATGCCCCCCCCCCCCCCTCCAATAAATTTTTCAGTAAGTAAGTACTTACAATAAAAATCGCATTATTTTAACAACATTTATTTTTATGTAATTTGTACAAAAAGAATCACAAAATGAACTTTGACTACATTAAAACGTTTTTATCAACCAATCTATAAGAGTACTAGGGAGTATAATTTAGAGTATATTATTTAGAGTATATTTTGTCTTCCGTTCATAGCGTTAAAAATCTTTTTACAAAAATTTGTTTTTTTTTTTTTTTTTTTTTTTTATGTGAGAGGGGGGCAAACGAGCATGTGGGTCACCTGGTGGAAAGCAATCACCACCGCCCATGGAGACCAGCGACACCAAGGGGTCGCCGATCCGTTGCCAGCCTTTTAAGGAAAATGAAAACTCTGTTCTTGAAGGCACCCATGTCGTAGTTGTTCGGAAATACCGCTGAGGGAAGTTGATTCCACAGTTTCACTGTTCGTGGTATGAAATGTCTTAGGAAACGTACTGTAGTAGATCGCCAATTATCAAGATGATATGGATGGAATTTTAATTTATGGCGAGTTGTACGATAGTGGAATTCAGCGGCAGGTATCAAATCAAACAGCTCATCGGAGCACTCCCCGTGATATAATTTGTATAGAACGCAAAGAGACGCTACATCTCTGCGTGTAGAGAGAGAGTCCAATCGATCCGAGATCATTGGGTCACCGACGATTCGAGCTGCTCTTCGTTGTATGCGGTCAAATGGAGCAAGCAAGTACTGGGGCGCACCGGCCCAGAGATGCGAACAGTACTCCATGTGAGGTCGAACCTGGGCTTTGTATAGTTGAAGGCGGTGTCGGGGTGTAAAATACCGCCTGGCTTTACTAATCACACCAATCTTCCTGGAAGCCAGTTTGGCCTTGCATTCCAAGTGACCGCGAAACTGAACATAACTCGATATGTCGACACCCAAGATGGTAATGCTAGTTCTTACACTAAGGGGAGTACCTTCCAAACTAGGAGCTACGACGAATGGGGACTTTTTAGCGGTAAACGCACAAACCTGTGTCTTGGAGGGATTTAGCTGCACCAAATTCAATCTACCCCAATCCGAGACGTGTCCAAGGGACGTCTCAATCTCAGACACAAGTTTTGTTCGGTACTCATCGACGCAATCCCGAGAAACATTACATTGGCCAGTGTATCTTACGTCCACTGTACTGTCATCCGCATAGCAATGAACATTGTGTATAAGCAGCAAGTCATTGATATGCAGAAGAAACAGCGTGGGGGACAATACACAGCCTTGTGGTACGCCAGCATTCAAGCGTAGTGGGTCCGAGCGTGCTCCGTCAACTACAACTTTGCTGCTACGCTCAGATAGAAAACTGGCAATCCATATGCAAAGCTTCTCAGGTAGCCCAAAAGAAGGAAGCTTGGAAAGTAATGCTTTATGCCACACCCGATCAAAAGCTTTTGCTACGTCCAGACTAGCAGCCAATGCCTCGCCCTTGCTTTCCACTGACTCCGCCCAACGGTGAGTCAAGTATACCAGAAGATCACCAGCTGAGCGACCATGGCGGAAACCATATTGGCGATCATTTATCAGCTGGTGATCCTCTAAGTAGGCTACCAGCTGTTTGTTAATGATAGCTTCCATGATTTTGGAAAATATGGAAGTTATCGCAATAGGCCTGTAATTGGACGGATCTGAGCAAGTGCCTTTTTTAGGGATCGGGTGGACTAAAGCCTCCTTCCATGAGCAGGGGACCACGCCAAGTGAGTAGGAGTACCGAAATAGGCGTGTTAAAATCGGAGCCAACTCTGGAGCACATGTTTTTAAAACAATAGGTGGAATGCCATCCGGCCCACTCGACTTATGGATGTCCAGGGAGAAGAGTGCTCTACGGACAGCTCTTTGCGAGAACTTAATGTCTGGCATAGAGCTCTCACACCGTGGGATGGTTGGCGGTGTTGCTCCCTGATCATCGAGAGTCGAGTTAGACGCAAAGAGAAGTCCAAGAAGATCGGCCTTTTCCCTTGCAGTATGGGCCAGTGAGTCATCCACTCGGTGCAATGGTGGAAACGACGACCGACAGAAGTTACCTTGAACAGCCTTGGCGAGCGACCAGAACGCACGAGACCCAGAGGGCAAGCGCACTAATCTCTCGCCAATTTTGCTAACGAATTTGGACTTTGCCCTGGCGATGCAGCCCTTAAAGGATCTAGACGCAGCGTTGTAATTCTTCTTAAGGACACCGGTATTTGCATCTCCAGCTGCCTGAGCCTCGGACCAGGCTCGGTAAGAATCCTGCTTATGACGCAACGCGGCTTTGCAAGACCCTCCGAACCATGGTCGAGATTTGCCACCAATGGGCACCGCAGAATTAGGAATAAAAAGTTCCATGCCCTGCAGAACCACATCAGCGACAGCATTAGCACAGGCGCTGGGATCTTCCAGCGAAAAGCAAATCCGCCCCCAAGGGTAGGAGGCCAGGAAACTACGCAGCCCATCCCAATCTGCTGACCTAAAATGCCACACACGACGTGTGCTGGCTGTGCGCGGTCGCCTTTGGCGTGTGAGTGGCACAATACTCTTTATGAGGCAATGATCCGAAGACCCAAGAGGGGCGCCAACAGACACACGATAATTTTCAGGGTGGGAGGTCAGCAGAAGATCCAAAAGGGACGCCATATGCTCCGACACATCCGGCACCCGCGTGGGCGAGGAAACCAGCTGTGTCAGACCATATGCCAAGGCAAAGTCATGGAAAGTTCTTCCAGCATGGTCAGTTGATCTAGACCCTAGCCATTCGACGTGGTGGGCATTAAAATCACCCAGTACCACAATCTCTGCAGAAGGCATCTGCTGGAGTATACTGTCGGTCGTCGTTTGTATGTGCTCCACAAGACGCTCCGTTTCGACATTTCCGCTGTGGGACCTGTAGAGGCACGCGTAAATGCGAGTGCGGTCCTCAAAATCTGCGCGCAGCCACATAATTGACAGGTCCCTCGCTTCAAGACTGCCAAGACGTCGACAACAGATATTCTCCCGAATGTACGCGCAAACACCGGCTCGTGGCACAAAGTGATGTTCCACTTTGTACCCTGGGTAACGCAGATATGAGATGTCAGCAGGGGGGAATATCTGAGTCTCCGTCAAAAAG
This sequence comes from Hypsopygia costalis, assembly GCA_937001555.2. Classification (NCBI taxonomy): domain Eukaryota; kingdom Metazoa; phylum Arthropoda; class Insecta; order Lepidoptera; family Pyralidae; genus Hypsopygia; species Hypsopygia costalis. The sequence continues at coordinate 20,813,511 of OW443347.2, forward strand.
AGTATGGCCGGCCTAGCCGTCTCTAGATGATGGTGGACAGCATTGATGTTGGAGTTAAGTCCCCTAACGTTACACAGCTCAACGCAGAGCTCAGGGGGAGGTGCCGCCACACTCTTCTTGCGTTTGCTCCCGGCAGAAATATAGAGCGGCGTAATGCCCGCCCCAGAATACGTCGGGCGGCCTGAGCAGTGGTGCTCAGGGAGGGATTCTCCGTCACCAGCGGTGACGGTACCCTCCTGGGGTATTGTTCTTTTTACTACCGCTGCCATATTTAGAGTTGGGGTGTTTGGGTTGGGCTCCGGGTTTCAACACTCACCGTACGAAACGCAATAGCGCGAGCTATTACTTCACGCCGGTCTTCTGCGTGAGAGTGGTACTGCCCCGGACGAGCCGGCCCAATTACGAGCTGTATTCATTCAATGTCCAAAACTTGACCGCGATCATGTTCTAGACACTAAACGACTACAGCTTGGCTCTACCACTCAGGAAAAAGGCTACTCGTTTAGCACCACCCAGGGGTCACGTGCAGGGAAACTAGGGTAAAGCCTGCGGACGTGAGTAGCATCAACCCCCAAAACTTACTGTACTGATTTAACTCCAGAAATATGTCATGTAACGGATGCCAAACATGCTTGGACGAGTCAAGATCCAAATTCAAAATTTCCAGATTTTCCATCATCACAGAGACAGTGGGACGAGCCGCTTTGCAGACTGTTACGAAATAACCTTTTACAAACATGTAGCAATTCTGCAGAGCGTGCCCGTCTCCTGGCTGTAGCGGAATGGGAGTCTGGATTATGGCTACAAGCATTACCATCTCCTAATTTAGGAACTCTGTTGGATCGCGATACCTTCCGTCTAGCGGTGTGTCTGCGTTTGGGCACTTATATAAACGCCCCGCATCGTTGCCCCTGTGGTGATACTGTCGATCAACTTGGTCACCACGGACTTTCGTGTCTCAAAAGTGCAGGCCGCATACCACGCCACGCTAGCCTTAATAATATCATCCACCGGGCTCTTGCTAGCATCCGTACACCCGCGGTTTTAGAACCGAATGGGCTTGCACGTGATGATGGGAAGAGACCGGATGGAATGACACTTGTGGCCTGGAGGTTGGGGCGACCTTTGGTGTGGGACGCTACCTGCGTCGACACCCTTGCGCCGTCTCATCTTCGGGTCACTGAAGTTAGGGCTGGTGCGGCTGCAGCGTTTGCTGAAAACCTCAAACGGCGAAAATATAGTTGCTTGGATCAGAGCTACATATTTGAGCCGTTTGGGGTAGAGACGCTAGGTCCGTGGGGACCATCAGCACATAAACTGTTTCAACAGTTGTCAAAAAGATTGATCGAAGTATCACATGACCAAAGGGCTGGCCAATATCTCGGCCAGAGGATTAGCATTGCCATTCAACGTGGCAATGCTGCCAGCCTTTTGGGCACTTTTCAAGTGGGTAACGATTTGGCGGGGCTTCATTATTTATAGTTATTTAATTGTAAGTTATATTTTTAAGTAGGTATTTTATTTATAAGTTATTTGTATATTATTAGTTATTTGTATGAAACTATTTAATTAACTAATATAATGAGGCACCTTAAAAAAAAAAGAGTATATTATTCTGTGGTATAGTGACAATACTAGTGAGATACTTGAGCTTGCATTCTCCCTACAGTGTTTACTTCATATTCTACCTACAGTGTTTACTTCATTAATGCATTGAAATAATTTTTCTATTAAAAACACAAACCTCTCAAGCCCCCCTTGACATCCCTCTACGCCCCACTAGGGGGGCGCGCCCCCCTGGTTGGGAAACCCTGGTGTAGAACTGTAGAACATCAAAAAGTAGTAAAGTGGCCTTGGTTTTCCGATATCAATTCGAGATTTCGAAAAAAAAAAAAAAATTCGCTATGGTGGCGCATGCTGCGCGTCCGATGTTTAAATTTATATTTATTCTGCTTTCGAGCAGCATCTAATTAATATCTGTCGGTTTTTCGTCACAAAATCATAGTTTCTTTCCTTGCTCCATGCTTGTTCCATTATCCTGAATACACTTTTGCAAGAAGCAGTAGGTTTATACAGGCAGCGGCACGTGGTGATGTGTGTGTGAGTGATTGCAAAGCACGCAAAGAGAGCGAGTAGCGACGTGCGAGCGAAGGATGCGTAGAATTTTTAGAAAAACCGGAGAAATTATTGTTTCGCGGGAGGTCGGGAGATTAACCATTATTACCGGAGTCTCCCGGGCAATCCGGGAGGGTTGGGAACCCTACTCTCAGCGCTCTGTCACACGCTGACGAACAGCCGACTTGGCTTACGGACGATATTTTTACGTGATAACCTCATAAGAAAACATCATATACAGACTACCAATTTTAATTAGATACTTATGTGACTTGCCCGTGTGGTTTCCGGCAGACTATGACTTATGTTACTAAAGGCAATGACTAGATAATGGACCAGCAATGTTCATAAGAAATACCGTACATCGGAAATTCGTGTCTCTAAAGAGCAACAGAGGTCGCTAATAATCTTACAAATTAGGTATAGGTAATTTGATTAGTAACAAAATCAGTACACGAAGGTTCCATGAGGGTCTTTTGGCAGCTCTGTCGCGTAGGGTCCAATCATTTGTCAATTCATAGCATCTTATCAAATGTCTTGTTGACGTCTTGTGTTGTCTTGTCGTTTTAAAGTTTCACTGTCAAAAAATTCAGTACATATTTTGACAATCTGGACCCGACGCCTACCTAGCGACATCTAATGTCAGAAAAAATATAAAACATCCCCATTTGTTTTACTATGTTTTTGTGTTTTAATCAAAAATTGCTAGATGGCGCGCGAACTACTGTCACGCTATCAATACCTAGGTAGGTAGGTATGAGTTTTATAAAACCTCACGTTCCGATATTGTAAATAGAGTGAATTATTGAAATGAAAAAAAAGCTTCATATAAGATTTTTTTTTTCAGTGCGCTGGGTTCGAACCCGTTATACTGCGACTGCCGCGCGCGCTGGCTGTCGGAGTGGGTGAAGAGCGCCGGCGAGTACGTGGAGCCCGGCATCGCGCGCTGCGCCGACCCGCCCGCCATGCGCGACAAGCTCGTGCTCAGCACGCAGACCGGCGCCTTCGTCTGCAACTGTGAGTCATCTATACCTATCAATCTCTTCTTAGCCATTCTCAACCAATTTGGTGTAGGCCTCCTTCAGATTGCTCCATCTCTTTCGGTCTTGCGCTACTTCCATCCAATTTGTTCCTGCAATTTCCTTGATGTCATCTTTCCATCGCATTTGTGGTCTGCCTCTGGGTCGTTTTTCCTCCCAGGGTCTCCATTCTAAGACCGCCTTGCCCCATGAGCCATGTTTACGGGCTATGTGTCCTGCCCACTGCCATTTCAAACTAGCGACGCGTTTGACGGCGTCAGCAACTTTGCTTTTTTGTCTAAGCCAGGTGTTTGTCTTACGGTCCCTCAGCGTCACTCCCACGAGCTTCCGCTCCAGTTTCCTTTGGGCGACTTGTATTTTATTAATATACTCCCTTGTCAGAACCCAAGTTTCTGCTCCGTAGGTAAGTACTGGTAGAATACACTGATTAAACAATCTGGCTTTCTGTTCAGCTGTTATATTCATTTTGAAGGCAAAGTCGAGTTTAGAGTAGGCAGCCCACATGAGACGTATGCGTCTATCGATTTCGTTCACCTGATTATCTTTTCCCATCTTTATTTCTTGACCCAGATACACATATTTCTCAACCTTTTCAATGACTGTCTGGTTTACTTTGATCGTGGGTGATATGGGATCATTGGTCATGATTTTAGTTTTATTGAGATTCATTTCCAGACCGACGTTTAAGGAGGCTTCGTTTAATTATTGGATCATAATCTGGAGGTCATCAGGTTTATCACTCAAGAGAACGATATCATCTGCGAATCTCAGGTTGTTCAGTCTAGCTCCTGGTAATTTGAGACCACGTTCCTCCCATGATAGTGTTTTAAAGACATCTTCCAAAACTAGGGTAAACAATTTTGGCGAAAGAGTGTCTCCCTGCCTCACGCCTCTTTTGATGTCTATATCTTGTGTTTGGTCCACTAATGTGACCTTCATGGTAGCATTGTTGTAGATGTTCTCGATAAGCTTTGTGTACCGGTGGTCTATGCGAGCATTTTGTAGTGCTTGAACGACTGCCCATGATTCCACACTATCAAACGCCTTTTTGTAGTCAATGAAAGCTATCCAGAGAGATGTTTGATACTCCGTAGCTTTTTCAATCACTGTTCTCATCGTCATAATGTGGTCCATGGTGCTAAATCCGCTTCTGAATCCTGCTTGTTCAGGTGACTGGTAGAAGTCGAACTTATTAGTCAAACGGAGTGTGATGATTTTAGTAAGTAGCTTGTACAGGTGTGATAGTAGACCGATCGGGCGATAGTTATTTAGGTTTGTTTTATCACCTTTTATAAATAATAGTATTACATTTGCACTTTCCCACTCTTTTGGTATTTTGCCATCTTCGAGGCATTTGTTTAACAATATGTTAATGTAATCCATTACACATTTCCCTCCTGCTTTAATCATCTCGACCACCACCCCATCCTCGCCAGGAGCTTTCCCGTTCTTCATTTTACTAAGAGCTTGTTCGACTTCCATTTCAGATATCTCTGGTATGTCTTCTGATCCAACATTCATGATACGTCTATCAGGCATTTCTGCTGGTTTAGGGTTTTTAGATGAATATAGCGCCTGATAATAACATTCCACTCTTTGTAAGAGTAGTTTTCTGTCTGTTACCAAATTCCCGCTCTGATCCATTAGTTTAGTGATTTGTTGCGCACCTTGTGATATTGCTTTCCGAAATACTTTAGGGCCCTTGTGTTTTTCTATAATAGCCTGCACGGTTCTTTCTTTGTGTTCCTCAATATCACTTTCCACCCTCTTCCTCACTTCTTTGCAAAGGTTTCTAAAATCAGCAGTTGTTACACGTCCTTGTTTAATTTGTAGTCTCCTTTTTTCTAAAAGATCTTGGGTTTCTCTTTTTAATCTGTGGCGAGTAGCTTTTCCTTTAGGGACTACTTCCTTTGCTTCCTTGTAGAGAGTACTTTGTAGGTGTTTCGCAAGATCGTCTACGTCGGAAGATGGAGAAGACAACGAGAGGGCATCACTAACTCTCTTTTCATATATGTCTTTGCTAACCATAAGGCTTATTGGGTCTATCCTTATTTTCTTTGATGTTACAAAAGTATACCGCGACATTTTAGCGTTGATAATGACTTTTGCTCTGATAAGTCGATGATCACTACCAGTGTTGAAAGAATTAAGGACGCTTACGTCTTTTATTATACATTTATGGCTGCTAAACACATAATCTATTTCATTTTTGTGTCTTCCGCCTGGAGACAACCATGTCCACCTTCATTCCATGCGTTTTTGAAAGAACGATCTCATATGAAAAAGGTTGTGTTGTTCCAATAGGTTGATCAGTCTGGTGCCTGAAGGGTTTCTACTATCAAAACCAAAATCCCCCATGAAGGTCTCTGAGTCATCCATTTTAAATCCAATTTTCGCATTAAAATCGCCAGTGAGAATAGTGTAGGTAGACTTATTGTTAGCTAAACATTTATCTAGGTCTTCGTAAAACGTCTCTATAGAGTCATCCAGAGTCATCGGATGCCCTACTAGTCGGAGCGTATGCTTGGATGATCTTAATTGTAATTTTTTCCGTAATTTTTAGCAACAAACAAATTACTCTATCTGAGATAGACTTAATAGATATGACACTATCCCAGATGCGCTTGTTAATAATCATTCCCACACCATGTTCGTGGGTATTGTTATCGGAGCCTCGGTAATAGAAGACATGTCCGTTGTTCAGTTTGAGATTTTCTTCTTCCGGTCTTCTGACTTCGGATAAACCAATTACATCCCATGTGACTTTATCTAGCTCATACAGTAATTCTTCAAGTCGGCCCTCTGTTCTTAAAGTTCTAACGTTGTATGTCGCCACTGCAAACTCTGATGTTATTCCTTTCATATTCTTTTGACAGCTTTTTGACTCCCAGTGATTCTTCGCACCCCTGGTTCTGCTGGTACCCACGCTGCTGTCTTTGCTGGGGATCGCAGACCCGCTGGGAACTCGGGGCCGTTGTATTTTGTGTGCTTTCATGCTTCTGAAGGGTTTAGGCGTGATTAACTCACCCGCTTGCCCAAGACGTCCTGGTGAGTGAGAAGTAATCCTGCTTACTAGGATTCTGGGTGCTACCGTTGGCCTTGGTAAGACTCGTCCGCTACCAACCCTAAGAGATACTCCTTCCCTGAATACCTCTAGGCCAATAAGCCGTGATACGCCTTATTGTCCCCCCCTATCTCTCTCTGTTCGTTGACCATGCTTCCCACTGGGGTTGTACCCAATCTTCGACATGGTTGCTCAACTTAACAGGGTCCACCGCGGGTAGGCGAGAGTGGAGTTGGAGTGTAGAGGCTAGAGACAATCACTTGTTGATTATCTTGTTTTACGCATACACCTCCTTAGACCCCTACCTATCAATATATACATATAATAAAACAGTAGGAGCCGCGTGTCTGTACATTTGATAAAATTATCAAAAAATGGGTGTGGGCGATAAAAAAAGAGTAACAGAACAACAAAAAAGGTTTTTTTCAATTTTTTTGTCTGTCTGTACTCGCTAATCTTTAAAACTACTCAACAGATTTTTACGCGGTTTTCACTAAAAGATTAAGCTCATCCCTGAGCAACTTATAGGCTTTGTATCATCGAAATCTGATGTCATATTAAAAAGTTATCGTCATTTAAAGTTTAAAAATATAAATAAATACGTCATTTATAGTTACTTAAAATGGCAACAGATATCGCCTCAAGAATTTTTTAAACGCGATGGTTGTTTTTGTGAAAAATATAAATACAAGCTGATTATTTTGCTACGTACTTAAGACCTTATGATTCTATTGTGATTTGGTAGTTACTGTTGTTGAATTTGTTGATTTTATAGTCTGACTAGCAAACCCGGCGAACTCCGTTTCGCCACCAGATGGCTTCAAGATTTTCCCGCTTTTCTTTTTAAATTTTTCCAGAATTTTCTTTGCTATAAACCTCACGGAGCCCGAGACCTTTCCAACGAATGCAAAACCGTGGAAATCGGTTCGTGCTTTCTGGAGTTATAGCGTCAGGAAGGAAACCCCGACTTATTTTTATATAGTAGATTACTTGGCTATGAAAATACGGACTTTCTGATCTTGCTTTGTGGATTGGTTAGATAAATACCTACGTAAATTATTCAACATAAGTTTTTTTTCTTAGTTATACGATTATGTTAAGTATGTACTTGATTTCCTATGGTAAATAATAATAGTTTAAAAAACAAAAAAACTCGCTTTTAGCACACACTAAAAAACCCTTTCATTTAATACCCATATCATGGGGGTGCATTTCAAATACAAATACAAATACAAATACAAATAATTTATTTGCTAGCAAACACGGTACATAACATGTGGTATAAATAAATAATAAAAGTACAAGCGTGCCGCACCAAAAATTGGCATGCAAAATCAGGAAATGGTTACATTTTTAGTCTAATATCAAAAAATCCTAGTTATAATGTCAATGTTAATATAATGTCAAAATATCGTAATCATAATGTCAATATCAATTCAATTAATTCCAGTGGTAAAAATAACTGCAAATTCAAATACACATAATAATTCATAAAATCGATATAATAATATAATTTCAAAAATAAAATTTATTGATATTTATGTCAAGTTATGTCAAATTTAATTATCTAATATTTCATTCTTTTAAATTCGTCAATATTGTACACACAGTTGTCACAAAGCAAACGAAACAAACGGGACTTAAAAATGTTTATAGGCAAGTCTTTAATAGTCTCAGGTAATAAGTTATACAAGAAAATTGACATATTGTAACAATTTTTAGCAAAACAAGTGGTACTATGGGAGGGACCGGCCAGGCGATTTGGATATCTCGTCAGAAAGTTTACAACATCATGTTTTTTTGTATACAAATTTAGGTTCTTCCTAACGAAAATGCAAATGTCAAAAATATACATCGCTGGTAGTGTTAGTAGTTTTAACTTTTTGAATAACGGTCGGCAGGACTCTAAAGGGCCCACACCACACATTGCTCTTATGCATTTTTTTTGAATAAGAAAAGCTCGATTTATGTCGGATGAGTTGCCCCACATAATGAGACCATATCTTAAGATAGAGCATACGAAGCCATGATAAGCCATCAGCGCAATTTGTTGACTGCATATTTTTGTTAAACGATATAGTGCATAGACAAATCTGTTTATTTTTTTGCATACGGAATCTACATGTTCTTTCCATGTTAACTTGGAATCTAACATTATGCCCAAGAATTTAGCTGTGCTGAATTCGTTAACGGGAACTCCAGAGTAGGATACAGATATATCGAGAGGTTTGCCATTTTTATTATAAAATTGTATTAGTTTCGTTTTACTAATATTAACGCAAAGATTATTAAGTTTCATCCAGTTAATAACATCGTTTATCATATCGTTTATTTCCTTTTCATAGTCAATATTAGCTTTTTTATGAATAATAACTGAAATGTCATCGGCAAATAAAATGCAAGGATGTGTCAGAGTGTCTGGTAGGTCATTAATATAAAGTAAAAATAATAATGGACCCAAAATACTCCCTTGAGGTACGCCAAAATTATTAATTTTGAATTTCGATTTGTGAGATATATTTTCAAATGAACTACCTACCCTATTTATTTCGACACATTGTGTTCTTCCACTCAGATAGCTTTTGATCCCAATAGCCAATCCGCCATCTTGGATGTCCGCCATGTTGGATTTAAGTCACGTGACTATTTTTTTTCGTATTCCTGACAGGAAACCCTTTCATTTGATACCCATATCGTGGGGGTGGATTTCAAAAGGCCAGTCCGCCATCTTGGGGAGGCCGCCATATTGGATTTGTAATGACGTTTCTCAGCTAGTCGTGTACTGTCATCAGAACTCAGAGCGTGTGCAAAATTTCATCCTAATCGGAGACCGGGAAGTGGGTCAAATTAAGATTCCAAGATTTTCTTACATACACAGTTACAAGTGAAGCTAATAAAAGCGTGTTGAAAAGTTGATTTAAAAAAATATATAAACCGACTTCAGTTGGCGAGCGCAGCTTATTGGTGGAATACCCCTGGAAACACTGCTGCCCGTCTTCCAGGAGTGACGTGGCGGCGCGCGAACGATATTTTAAGTTGCGAGCGTTAATATGGCTACGGTAACCGCTTCACATCAGGCGGGCCGTATGCTCGTTTGCTACACGACGTAGTATAAAAAAAAACGTTCATTGAGAAGTCTTAATTTCTCCATACAGCAAAAACACCAGCGGAAATAGTGTCCAAGTGCGACCGCTGCTACAACAACCCGTGCGCGAACGGCGGCACGTGTTCGGCGACCGTTCGCGGCGGGTTCGAATGTTCGTGCGCGCGGGGGTACCACGGCGATACGTGCCGGCTGCACATCGACGCCTGCTACGGGTCCCCCTGCGCGCACGGCGCCTGCCAGCTGCTCGAGGAGGGGAGGTTCCAGTGAGTACCTAGCATACATTAGTACATTATGATACAAATTGTACAAGTGTGTAATGTTGGTGATTAACGCTGAGGTGTAAGTGGTTCATCACCATCTTTGCACCAAAGCCAACTTCACCTGCACGCGGTGCTGCCTGCTAACTGATAAACGAAGCTTTGGCGAAAAAAGAGGTAGGGAGCGTAATTGTAAGCTACCCGAAAAGGGAATGTACCTCCACCTCACAGAATACCGCAGCCAAATAACAATTCCCTTGAGCGTTGTTGTGTTCCTGCTAGTGAGTGAGGTCACCAGAAAGATAGAAGATGCTGCGTTGGCAGCGGGAGTGGCGGCGCGTGAACGATATTTTATGTTGTGACCGTTAATTAGGCTACGGTAACCGCTTCACATCAAGCGGGCCGTATGCTTGTCTACCGCCCGACGTAGTATAAAAAAAAGGTATCATTGAGACCCGAGCCGGTAGGTGAGTGTCTTAAGAGAGCGAGGACGGTAATCATCAATACACACGTGTATCATACGACGTTTTTCAACACACTTGCGAATAAAATAATACTTAAAAACTATAAAACGAGTTGTGAATTTTTTTTGCAATGGCGGGAAATAAATATTAGTTTTCCTATGCGCGCGCATCTAACTATGGCGATCGGCCATAGACTAAAGTGAGGTTTCTTTTTTTGGCTTTTCGCGGATAGCGTGTTAGCCGCGTACAGAATGGAGAAAAAGTTTTATTAATATAATTACAGAGAAAACAAAAGTTATGACGAGCTCGGTGGTCAAATGGTTAACAATGGCCACTTTGACTCCGAGTTCGCAGGTTTGATCCCCGCACAAGTCAAACATTTGTGTGCATGAACATGTCTGTTTGTCTTGGTCTGGGTATTTTCTATGTATTTAAGTATGTATTTACGAAAAAAAATGTATTTAAGTACATTTATCAGTTGTCTGGTACCCATAACACAAGCTTTGCGCTTAATTTGGGACTAGATGGCGCTGTGTAAATTGTCCAGAAATATTTATTTATTTATTTTATTTATGTTTGAGTCAAAGATTTATTTATTATACACGTACAAGTTGAAATTTTCATGCAAATTCGTATTTAAATAGATATATTGAAATACGAAGTTGCATCAAAATGAGCAAGCAATAGGTACATCAAATTTATTTGTACTTTTGAATATGATCTTTTTTGTATCGAAACAAGTACACACTCACAGATACGTCACATTAAACTGCACAGAAACAGACTTAAATACGCATGCATTGCACACCACGCCAAGACATTCATACAGTGAGTTGAATGAATGAATGAATGAATGAAACATTTATTTGTATGAGTTCCACTTCGCTTGTTATTTTTTACTAGTATGTAATTAAATTAAGTCGGCATGATATCGCATCCTATTTAGTGTTATATCTTTTGAAATAATCTATTGAGCGGAGGAGCCAGGAGCCCATAATACGGGGTCTACCTAGTTTGGTGCTTCTGTCTCCCTCATAAATTTGTAAATTATAATATGTAAGGTCCTATCTATGTATCATGATATGTGCTGTTTGTTAAGTATCTACATTAGACTTTACACGATTTCATTATGTAAGCAAACTTTAGTGTTATTATGTGGGAGAAATAAATATATATATATATATTTTTTTAAGAACAAAGCAACTCAACCAATAAAATAAAAATAAAACTTAATTACTCACCTGTGAATGCAATGAAAAAGTCACAGTTTAATTACTACCTGCCTAGCGACATCTGGTGTCAGAAAAAATATCAAACATCCCCATTGAGGTGAAATTCGAGCCTCTTTATGAGAGAAATTATAGTCACAAATTTTCACTTATTCTTCCTGATTTTGGGCGTATGTACTAAACATAATATGCTAATCCAACATTTTTTTCGGTTTGATACGTCTCAATAATATAACAATAGGTGAAAGAATTACTTCGATAGCGCAAAAATCTCTCGAGATATGTTAATTTGAGAAATCACAAGTTTGGACTTTCCCGAAAACGCTCCATATAAAAGGCTACTGAGTTAGGACGTCACAGGTTTGTATTTTGTATGCATCAAATCAAAAATTTGTACGACAGCTATGTTACAATATTACGTTTTTGTAATTAGTATCATAATAAAAGTTATAATCTTTTTTATTTCATACTTTTAAAATTGATTTACCAACCAAACTTTGATCGACCCTAAAGTAAGTCGGACGGAAGATATTAGAATGAAAGTTTGTAGATCTTTATAGTTTAGTTAGACATTTGCATCTACTTTAGTATCAGCGTCATCTTTTGATAAATAGCAAAGGTATTGAAATATTTTTTTTTTTTTTTTTATACTACGTCGGGTGGCAGACAAGCATACGGCCCGCCTGATGTGAAGCGGTTACCGTAGCCATATTAACGCCTGCAACATAAAATATTGCTCGCGCGCCGCCACCCCCGCTGCCAACGCAGCATCTCCTTCCTTTCTTTCTGGTGACCTCACTCACTCGCAGGAACACAACAACCCTCAAGGGAATTGTTATTTGGCTGCGGTATTCTGTGAGGTGGAGGTACATTCCCCAGTCGGGTAGCTTACAATTACGCTCACCTACCTCTCTTTTCGCCAGAGCTTCGTTTGTCAGTCAGCAGGGTGCACCACGAAAATATTGTCAAACTACAGCGCCATCTCTTAACATTAATCGTTAATCCGTTAACACGTGATAAAAATTGCTTCTTCTTATCAAAACTGTTGGTTCTAGAATTAAACAGGACCCACAACTATCGACAACATGTATTGTAAAGTTTGAAACAAAACAAAATACTATGAATTGGGCCACTTTTGCTTGAGGTACTTACTTTGCTTGAGGTGCTTTGATTATTGGTTCTGCAGTGCCGGCGTTATCATCATTATTATCGGATCGAGCGATTCTCACCTTTGGCTTACCCCAATTTGACCTCACCACAAATTGTATGCACTTTTCTTATGTGTTGTTTGAGATTGTCGAGGCCCGATATATGAGCTTTTATTTTTGTTGTAAGCATCGTTTACACTCAAAAATTATTTGTTCTCCCGATCTGGATACAAAATTAATATAGTCACTCAAATGTGGCCACGGATTTTCGTCTGAGTGGAACTCGAGTCCGATTCCATGGTATTATGGTTTTATTTCGCACAGAACACTCTTTCTTTATAAATACACACACTGCACAGTAAAACTATTGCCAGCTATTGTTGTGAGTACACAAATTATTGCTAGATTAACGATTAACGGACTTTGGGAAATTTTGCGAAAGTTAATGAATCCGTTAAAATATTTTTAAGTTAACTTAAAAGTTAATCCGTTACTCGAAATATTAACTTCGTTAATTAACGATTAACGAGTTAATGCCCAGCTATGTATATATATGTAATAGTGATGTAACGAATATTCGATTCGCATTCGCATTCGCAAAAAGGTAAATTATATATATCGACGGCAGATATTCGCATTCGCTTTCGCGAATGTCTGGAAATTGACATTCGTTACATCACTCATATGTAATATATATGGACTACGGTGACCTCACTCGCAGCAACACAAAAACTCAAGGAAATTATTTGGCTGCGATATTATATTATGACATGAAGGTACTTCTTTCCGAGTCTCAGTCTATCAGCTTAGATATACGTTGTACCCTACCTCTTTTATCCCAGAGCCTCTTTCGCAAGTCGGCAGGGTGCACCATGTGCAACGTGCAGGCGAGGTTGGCTTTGGCTCAAAGATAGTGGTGAGCTACTAATTTTACGCAAATAAATTCATTCCTATATTACACGGATATATATACATACATAAACATATTGGCTTAGCTCAAAGTTGCTGGTCAGTGGTGGTCAGCCACTTTCGCGACGCCGCGCCTCAAATTTTAATAAGTAAAAGTGTTCATGTCCGGTTGGCGATTGGAAAGATATATAAACCAGGTGAAATAATGCCGCATGTGCCAATCCCTTATAGTTCATTACACAAGAACACAGAGCGTCATATAAATTTGTCACAGCGCCATCTAGTGTCGATGAAAAATTGTTGAGCTGCATTCATTGATTCATCATTCATCATCTACCTACCACTAGTATTCTAATAACTATAGAGCCGAAGTCAACGTTATCTGCACGAGGTGCACCCTGCCGGCTAACCGAGGTTTGAGTAGAGGTTTGAAATAGAAAAACCGGACAAGTGCGAGTCGGACTCGCCCACCGAGGGTTCCGTACGTAGTGTCATTATTAAAATTGATATTTTTCATTATAAATAAGAAATAATGCGTCGAAAGAAATAAATAAAAAACACATTGCAAAAATGTGTACATCAAGCCCTTTCATATGATACCCCATTTGAACTAGTAGTTTCAATTTGAAATTTCGGCACCCTATAAAAAATATAGACCCCCTATTTTTTAAGATCTATTTACAAATGTATAGTTTTGAGATTTATTCTTGTACTTGCAGTCTATAACGATGTTACTTGCCAAATTTCATAGTTCTAGGTCAACGGGAAGTACCCTATAGGTTTTAATTCCCTTGAGAATGTGTCGAAATATGCGTTTTTTGCTGAATAAACGGCCGTAACTTTTTTTTACGTAAACTTAGCAGTTTTATTTTTTTACAACTTCATGGGACCGTAGACCTGAGTATACAATTCAAATTTCAGCTTGATACCTCCACGCATTGTCGACATAGAAATTCTTGACAGACAGACAGACAGACGGACAACAAAGTGATCTTATAAGGGTTCCGTTTTTCCTTTTGAGGTACGGAACCCTAATACAATTCATTTATTGCTTAAAACATGGTATAAAGGTGGTACATCGTGAAATGTGCGCATGTTTAGCTAATTTAGCATGCAAAATTATGTTGATTATGACATTTGACATTGACAATAATTTAAGTATGTAGTCACTAAAACATATATCTCCAATTAATTATAAAAAAGTTAAATTTTTATTTCATACAGTAGGTAGTCGTGAATCGAGTTTTGCAATAACATATACCTTTTTCTTTGGTGATTTTAATAGTTACATGGGCTTAAAATACCTTGTTATTTTCAGAAAAAAAAAAGCAGCGGTGGCACTAGATAGCAAACTAGCGCCACCGCTGGTTTTTTTTTTATGAAAAGGGGGTAAATGAGCATCTGGGTCACTTGATGAAAAGCTATCACCAGCACTCATGGAGATCAGCTCCACCAAAGGGTAGTCGATCCGTTGCCAGCCTATACTCCTTACTTTCTTTCTTTTTGTTGACCTCACTCACTCGCAGGAAGACAACAACCCTCAAAGGAATTGTTATTTGGCTGCGGTATTCTGTCAGGTGGAGGTACTTCCCCAGTCGGGCAGCTTAAATAATATGCTGTGCCCTATCTCTCTTTTCGTCATAGCCTCGTTTGTCTGTCAGCAGAGTGCACCACGTGCAGGTGAGGTTGGCTTTGGTAGGTCCGAAACGATTATAAAAGCAAAAAAGTATTTTAAAATCAATTACTTTGCAATTAAAATGGGTATACACAATAGGGAAAATTCTATGCATTTATCTTATGCAACGTAGGGTGGCAAATAAGGATGCGACCCGACTAATATATAGCTCGCGCGTTGCCATCCTCGCTGCCAACGCCATAACTCCGTCTATTCTGTTTTTATATACTATGTTGAGGGGCACACTTTTAAAAATACGTTTTCGTTTTGATAATTGATATTTTAGAGTTAGTACCTTTATTTAGTCGGCAGGGTGCACCACGTGCAGATGACGTTGACTTCGGCTCTATAGTTATTAGAATACTAGTGGTAGAACTATTTACACTCCAATTAATGTAGATCGACAATTCTTTCATCGACACTAGATGGCGCTGTGGCAAATTTATAACACGCTCTGTGTTCTTGTGT
The DNA here is from genome assembly GCA_937001555.2 of Hypsopygia costalis. Lineage (NCBI taxonomy): Eukaryota > Metazoa > Arthropoda > Insecta > Lepidoptera > Pyralidae > Hypsopygia > Hypsopygia costalis. The sequence goes on from OW443347.2 coordinate 20,828,986, forward strand.
AATGAATTATAAAGGATCGGTGCATGCGGCATTAATGGAGAATGTTAACTAATTTTAATTATTAGCACTCCATATTCTCTGTCAAAAATAAAAAAAATACTAGTGAAAGAATTACTTCGATATGTCAATTAGTTTCCGATTTAGAAGTAAAACAAGTTGTAACCGTACGACGCGGGCTGTGTGACATCATCGTACAACACGCTTAGTCTGGCTCACTCAGTCAACTCGCGGTAGCGCGCCCGTGCCGTTGAAATTATACCTAAATACTATAATAATAATAATTAATTAAATTTATTATATATTTTATTAAAATTAATTTTATTTAATTTTGCTATAAATTTATTTTAAATTTGAATTACTATAATATTTAATTAAATACTATAATTAGAATGTCACATCCCTAATACTAAGCAAGCCGTGGCCGTGGCCCGTGCCACTTCTTGTGACGTCATTTCACAACGATGTCTTGTGACGTCATTTCACAACGCATCGTTGTGAAATGACGTCACAAGACTGTTAGCGGGACTCGATATTTTTCGAAACTTTGAATGCCTATAAAATCAAAACTACTAGGTATTTTTGACTACAACAAAAACTAGTGTGTTTGTATACAGACAGGCTTCACTGAGACAACATTTCAAGCGATTTGGCATACCTAGTAACATTCTTCATTATCCTACTTACAGTTTTACTCAAATTTTTGGCCGGTCCCGGCTGTTGCGCTATTTCAATAGCCGCCCGGACATGAACACTTTTAATTATAAAAATTAGGGGCGTCGCGAAAGTGGCTGACCACTACTGAGCAGCAACTTTGAGCCTAAGCCAATATGTATATGTATGTATATATATCCGTGTAATATATATAGGAATGAATGAATGAATGAATGAATGAATTTATTTGCGTAGATAAAGGTACAAACTGGTGTTAAATTTATAATATATAGCATCCTTAAATCTGCTACTTTGATAGCATGCAAATATTTATGTTTAATTTATATACAAACCAAATATTAAATTTCGTACAATTGTTATTAATTAAATACTATAAAAATACAAAAAATGTTACATATTAATTAGAATTTATTTAAATATTGTTAATTATTTCTCAATTACGTCGTCTAGGAATTCTCTCACAGAATAGTAACGTTTTTCAGACAAAATATCACGTAGAACTTTTACAAACTTTTTATATGGTAGTAGTCGAATGCATTCTGGTAGTTTATTAAAAATATTAATTATATATATAGTATATATATATAGTATATGTATATAGGTCTAATATATCGCTCGCGCGTTGCCATCCTCGCTGCCAACGCCGTAACTCCGTCTATGCTGTTTTTATATGTATACTATGGCACACATTCAAACTTAAAAATACTTTTTCGTTTTGATAATTAATATTTTAGAGTTAGCACCTCTATTTAGTCGGCAGGGTGCACAACGTGCATGTGACGTTGACTTCGGCACTATAGTTATTAGAATACTAGTGGCAGAACTATTTACACTCCAATTAATGATGAAATGAAATGAAATGAAATATATTTATTTGCAGGCAAACACGGTAGACATATGATATAACAGGTTATTCATACCTTACTCTAGAGAACAAGCGTGTTGCGCCAACAATCGGCATGCAAATATTACAAGGTCATGCTTATACTATACTATTTACAATATAAAATTTATAATAATGAATACGATTGAATAATTAATTATGTCCAATGATTTAATTATAATTTAATTATGAGGGCACCTCATGTCAAAATTTAGAAATTCGTCAACAGTATAAAAACAGTTATTCACTATGCAGATCGACAGTTCTTTCATTGACACTAGATGGCGCTGTGGCAAATTTATAACACGCTCTGTGTTCTTGTGTAATGAATTATAAAGGATTGGTGCAAGCGTCATTAATTATCCTACTTACAGTTTTACAAAAATTTTTGGCCGGTCCCGGCTATTGTGCTATTCCAATAGCCGCCCGGACATGAACACTTTTAATTATTAAAATTAGGGGCGTCGCGAAATTATATGTATATAGGTCGATCAAATTTTGGCGGGAAAGTCCATTTTAAAAGTATGAAATTATTAAAAAATAATATTTCCATTGCAGAAGCAATAAAGAATACTATAACTTTTATTATGACGCTAATTACATAAACGAAATATTTAACATAGCTGTCGTACAAATTGCAGATTTGATGCATACAAAACTGTGACGTCATAGTTCAGTAGCCTTTTGTATTTATTTATTTATTTATTTATTTATTGCATTTCATGTTGTTATAATACAAGGTTCTTACATAATTAAAATGGTCACAAACATGAACCCTGTTTATAGGGCACAGCAAGGTATAAACAATTTAATCTAAGATTTATGATTAAATTATATTACAATTTACATTAATTATATTAATTAAATTATAAACATAGGTAATTAATAGGCAAATGTACAATGTCAGTTTTTATGTAATTTATTAACGTCAAGTCTTAATTTATTAATGTCAGTTTTTATGTTGTATGGAGCGTTTTCGGGAAAGTCAAAAATTATGATTTGCAAACTTCGATATAATAAATAAAAATCTTTTTATGCTATCGAACTAATTCTTGCACATATGTTTATATTATAATAACGTCCTTACATTTCGAGTGGAGACCACGTACCGGCAAGCGCAGCGTAGGACGTCCACCCACAAGGTGGACAGACGACCTCATTAAGACCGTAGGATCGCGCTGGATGCAAGCCGCTTCCAACCGGTCTTATTGGAGATCTAGAGGGGAGGCCTATGTCCAGCAGTGGACTTTCAATGGCTGAGATGATGATGATGATGATGAACGTCCTTACAAAACAAATAGAAAAAAATATTATCATCGTTATTATTATTATTTCGTTTCATGTCCTCGTTATATAGGTACATATGATTGTAATTCCTTATAACTCAAATTATTTCAATCAGGCCAGTTTGCTACTGCACAATAGATGGAGCTGTAGTTTTACAATATATTTCAATACCTTTGCTGCTTGCGCCCTTTGCTGTTTGTGCTCCTGTAAGTGAGGTCACCATACCAGGGAAGAAACAGTTGCTGCCTTGGCAGCGGGGGCGGCAGCGTGCAAGCGATGTTTCATGATACGACCGTTTATAGGATTACGGTAACCGCTTCACATCGAGCGGGCCGTATACTTGTTTGCCACTCGATATGGAATAAAAAATGCGTAGAATTTTCCCTGTTATACTCTACACAACTGGGAAAGGGTCGACATTTTAATTGCTAGTTAAGTGTTTTAAAAATACTTATTTGTTTTTATAATCGTTTCCGACTTGTGAATTATTATTCAGCGGCGGCGCTAGTTAGTGCCAGTTGGTCGGCAGGATGCACCACGTGCAGATGACGTTGATTTCGGCTCATAGTTTATAGAATATTAGTACTAGAACTATTTACACTACAATACTAGAAGACTAAAGTTCCCTCAGTTCATCAGGGCTTCTTCCCCGCTCTGACCTACGGTGCCGAGTCTTGGACGTTGGCCGTCGGGTTGGTACACAAAGTAAAAGTCACACTGTTGGGGGTGTAAGTGGTTCATCATGATATTTGAACCAAAGCCAACTTCACCTGCTGGCGGTGCACCCTGCTGACTGACAAACGAAGCTCTGGCGAAAAGAGAGGTAGTGAGCGAAATTATAAGCTACCCGACTGGGGAATGTACCTTCACTTCACAGAATACCGCAGCCACATAACAATTCCCTTGAGGGTTGTTGTGTTCCTGCGAATGAGTGAGGTCACCAGAAAGGAAGGAGATGCTGCGCTGGCAGCCGGGGTGGCGGCGCGCGAGCGATATCTTATGTTGCGAGCGTTAATATGGCTACGGTAACCGCTTCACATCAGGCGGGCCGTATGCTTGTCTGCGGCCCGACGTAGTATAAAAAAAAACACAAAGATGGAGCTATGCTTAGGGATCCCGTCGCGTGAGTGCGGACTCCGTCGCGTCGCTCGGATCCCGCCCGTTTCACCCAGCAACGGACGACTGCGCGGTTCCCCGCGACGGTGAAATTTTAATCATTAAAAATATTCAGGTCCGGGCGGCCATTGGGATAGCGCAATAGCCGGGACCGGCCAAAAAATTACCAATAAATATGAAGAATATACAAATTTGACGCATGCACCAATCCTTTATAATTCATTACACAAGAACACAGAGCGTGTTCTAAAATTTTCACAGCGCCATCTAGTGTTGATGAAAGAATTGTCGATCTGCAATCATTGTGATAGATAGTTCTACAACTAGTATTCTAATAAATAGAGCCGAAGTCAACGTCATCTGCACGTGGTGCACCCTGCCGAATAACTGGTGCTAACTAGCGCCACCGCTGAATAATAATTCACAGGTCCGAAACGATTATAAAAACGAAAAAGTATTTTTAAATCACTTAACGAGCAATTAAAATGTTAGGTACACACAACAGGAAAAATTCTACGAAAAAATTGTAGAATTTTCCCTGTTGTGCAACGTTAGGGTATAAAAGTGTTGGTTTTATTTAAAAAAAAATGTATTTGTGCGTATGGCTGTAATATTCAAACACAGTGATTGAATTAGGTAATGAATACTTAAACGTAAATTAATAAAATATTTATCCAATTTCAGTCCATGCACAGTCTCAAGAGTGACTATTGGAACCAACATATCGAAAAATAAAATATTTGTTTATTTTGGCAACGAGGGCCCATTTGTTAGTAACAGTTTATCTTACACGCTAATATTAGTAAACATAATAATGTTAATTCTGAAAATAGATTGAAAAACAATATAGTTTTTTAATTATGTTCCAGAGGTACATAGTACGAGTACAGCCAGCTACCTCTGTCTAACAAGCACACTAAAAAAATACATGATATTTGCCAAGACACCACTCCCCCAAGTGAGATTTAGAAAGCTTCGGCTCTATGCCCTGCCAGGGGAGGGGTCCCGTCCCCCATAAACAACTCACGTATGGACGCCCCCCTTGTCCGCTCTCTTAATTTAATTTTGTATTGACTTGTGTCTGCTTCAGATTCGGGTCAGTAGATGGCGCGGTTAGTTAAAAAGTTGCACGACCCAAATACCGGTTTGTTATGCTACGGTCGGCAATTGATTCCTCAATTGCCTTTCAAAAATTAATAGAAGTACCTAATGAATTGGGGTGTAAGTGGTTCATCAAGATCTTTGAACCAAAGCCAATTTCACCTGCACGTGGTGCACTGACAAACGAAGCTCTGGCGAAAAGAGAGGTAGGGAGCGTAATTGTAAGCTACCCGACTGGGGAATATACCTCCACCTCACAGAATACCGCAGCCAAATAACGATTCCCTTGAGGGTTGTTGTGTTCCTACGACGTCATCAGAAAGAAAGGAAGGAGATGCTGCGTTGGCAGCGGGGGTGGCGGCGCGCGAGCAAAATTTTATGTTGCAAGCGTTAATATGGCTACGGTAACCGCTTCACATCAGGCGGCCCGTATGCTTGTCTGCCACCTGACGTAGTATAAAAAAAAATGAATATTCTATGATGTTAGGTGAATTTGAAGCTGATGTGAATATGTATGTGTATCGCTCGCTACTGAAGATATCGTAGCCAATTTTAAACTTGCGACAGCGCCATCTAGTGTCAACTAGCTTGCGAATATTTTTTTATTTTTATGAAATTCGTTTCTTATTTTATTTTTTTGAATTTTTTTTCTAATTTATTTCGGGGTACCCAGTGGTTCACCACGATCTTTAGAGCCAAAGCCAACCTCGGCTGCACGTGGTGCACCCTGCGTGAGGTATACCGTGGCTCACCGTTATCTTCACAAACATATTTGCAATTCTTTTTCCACCATTCTTCTTGCCTAATATACAATATAAACAAAAAAATAATACTGATTCAATAACATTACCTTAACTCGATAATAGATGGCGCTTTGCTCAATACGTATCTCGATTTAAACTTTATATTCAGTACACTATAATAATTAATTAAGAAACTTAAAACTAAATGCAAATAAAAAAGATTACCTTCGCAATTATTGCGAAGATAATCTTTTTTATTTAAATTTAAATTTAGATTTAAGTTTCTTAGTATAATAAGTTAGCTTTAAGTTACTTTACATTATGTAGGTTGTAGTAGGATACATTCGCAGGAGTTAGTATTTTTGTAGTGGCATTTTCTTGTAAAATGCTGCGTATTAATGATATACTTACAGAATAATAACCTTCTATCGGATTTGCTGTTGATTAATTGTCAAGAAATTAATATAATGTTAAGAAAACCATTCCGGTTTTCTTCAAACATTTATTTATTTATATTTATTGCTGTTATGTTGTATACAATAGGCGTACTTTTGTATACAACATAACAGCAATAAATATCTCGTCTTTGTTGTTGTTGTTCTAAACATAAACCCTGATAGGGCACTGCAAACTGCAAACATATTAAATATTATTATAAACTAGCTGCCCGCCCCGGCTTCGCACGGGTAAAAAGTGGTGTTTTATTTTCCTCGCAATTTTTTTTTTTTTTTTTTTTTTTTATACTACGTCGGGTGGCAGACAAGCATACGGCCCGCCTGATGTGAAGAGGTTACCGTAGCCATATTAACGCTCGCAACATAAAATTTTGCTCGCGCGCCGCCACCCCCGCTGCCAACGCAGCATCTCCTTCCTTCTGGTGACCTCACTCACTCGCAGGAACACAACAACCCTCAAGGGAATTGTTATTTGGCTGCGGTATTCTGTGAGGTGGAGGTACATTCCCCAGTCGGGTAGCTTACAAATTACGAACCCTACCTCTCTTTTCGCCAGAGCTTCGTTTGTCAGTCAGCAGGGTGCACCGCGAGCAGGTGAAGTTGGCTTTGGTTCAAAGATGTTGATGAACCACTTACACCCCAAAAATTTTTAAATTTTTCTCTCCATAAGAACCATCCTCGTACTTCAAGGAATATTCTAAAAAAAGAATTAGCGGAATCGGTTCAGCTGTTCTCGAGATATGCGCTTAGCAACACATTAAGACATTCATTTTTATATAATAGATATTTTATTTAAAAAAAACGAATGGTTTCAAGGGACACCAGATAGGAACGCAGTTCCTTATTATAAAAATATTATTTTCAAGTTCTATTCGAGGTATAAAGACAATAATTATTGGGGTATACATTTTTTATTATTTTTTTATCGATAAAAATAAACACTACTTTACAAAATTGTCTTAACACCTTTATTTTGTTTACGATGATTTATTAAAATATGTAATAATAATAGCAAACTGCAATAATAATAACAGTCATCACGTAGACTATACATTAGACACTGTATAGCCATCATACATACACTATACCTACATAAAAATTTTACTTTTTTTTTAACGTTACGGACGTTTTTTGTCGGGTTAGAGTACCTCTCCGCAACGCCCCTCAAAGAACTTCGTTGCAAAAACTAAATATTTAATAAAATTGATAAAATACATATTTTATCAATACTATATATATATATATTTTTTCGCATTAAAAATATTATATATATATATATATATATATATATATATATATATATATATATAAGAAAAAGTCTTTTCGCATTATAGTATGTATGAACTTGTAATAAAATCTCTTTGGTTATACCATTTGTATCTAGCAGGTTTTGATATCTATAAAAAGTTTAAATTTTAAAAAAGATAATTCCAAATTCAAATTAGGTAAATGTGTGATTTTCATTTGTTTTTTTTACTGTCAAGATGAGTGAATCTAATGAAGAAATTCGATACATTTTAAAATTTTACTACAAAAAAGGTAAAAATTCAACGCAAGCTGCGAAAAAAATTTGTGATTATTATGGACCTAGTGCAGTGTCTGTGAGAGTAGCACAAATTTGGTTTAAGCGTTTTCAATCCGGAAATTTTGATGTCAAAGATGCACGTCGCTCTGGTCGCCCTGTTACGGATAAAATGGATGCCATTTCTGAAAAAGTGGAACAAGATCGGCATATCAGTAGTTACGACGTAGCTGAAGAACTAGGAATTGACCACATAACAGTTTTGGCGCATAAAAAGGTTGTGGTCAAAGACCGGCCAGGCTTCAGAGACTCTGGCGAAACCCGGGTTAACCCGCAACAAGGTGATGCTGTGTGTATGGTGGGATTGGAAGGGAAGATATTCATTATGAGCTGTTACCGCCAGGCAGGACTATCGATTCTGAACTCTACTGTGAACAACTGATGAGATTAAAGCAAAAAGTTGAGAGAAAGCGGCCGGAATTAATTAATAGAAGGGGTGTGATTTTTCATCATGATAACGCTAAACCTCACACATCTTTAGCCACTCAGCAAAAAATAAGAGAGTTTGACTGGGAGGTGTTAATGCATCCGCCGTATAGTCCTGACCTTGCACCTTCTGATTTCCACCTGTTTCGGTCTCTTAAGAATTCTTTAGGCAATGTTAGGTTAACATCACGAGAAGACTGCCAAAACCACTTGTCGCGGTTTTTTGAACAGAAGTCCCAAAATTTCTATAGTAATGGGATCATGTCTCTACCTACAAGATAACAAAAAGTTATCGAACATAATGGCACCTACATACTTTAGTTAAATGTAAATAAACTTTATTAAAAAATGTTTTGAAATTTCATATAAAATACGAAAAGACTTTTTCCCCAACCTAATATATATATATATATATATATATATATATATATATACAAGTATACGACCTGCCTGATGTGAAGCAGTTACCATAACCATATTAACATAATTTATCGTCATCAAGGTATTATTTATCTCATCATCATCAGGTCATTTTAGTCTCCACTACAGGAGCACGACCCTCTCTCGTCCGTCCCAGACAGAAGGTTGTACTAGGGTTGTAACGGAACTTCGCTTCCGCCTCCGTTACTGCGGAAGTTCCGCAAGAAATCGCATCTTCGCCTCCGCCTCCGCCTCCGTACAATTTTTGCGGAGTTGTAACGGAGGTTTATTTACGTAATCATAGAGCAATAACGCGCGGTAAAAACTATTAGAAGACATCAATTACAGATTTTGTGTTAATTTTGATTGACTAGAACCCTTTTTTGTTCACGGACCACTTTTTCGCGCAGAACACACGCGTGGTTTTTGTTGCGTGCAGGGTCCCCAACTGTCATATATATCCATTATTCTATAACTCAAGATTTGAGTATTTTGTATAATACTGCTCAATCTCTATAATTACAAGTTTGTATCATGGACCATAATTTACCTCTCACGGACCACTGGTGGTCCGGGGACCACCGGAACCTCTAGACTAGAAGGTAATGTTAATTTATATGTTTACTTAAGTTATTTGAAATGAAAACTTTGTACTTAGTTCTAATGCACCATAAATTTCAATTTTTTCTACTTCCACTTTCATCTTCGCCTCCTGCGTTAACTTCCGCATCCGCGGAGGTGATACAAGTCGCCTCCGCATCCGCTAAGTAGGCCTCCGTTACAACCCTAGGTTGTACACTGTTGGGGTGTAAGTGGCTCACCACGATCTTTAGAGCCAGAGCCAACCTCGGTTGTACGTGGTGCACCCTGTCGACTAGCCGAAGAGGTTCTAGCGAAATAGAGGCATCGTATTTGTAAGCTGCCCGTCTGGGGAAGTACCTCCACCTCACAAAATACCTAATTTTCCAAGAGTTGACGATTTGTGAGCAAATTTAAATGGATTCTACAAAGGATTTTCTGTATGGCGCCAGTTTCGCAGCACATATGGCCTCAAACCATCTCCTCAACAGCTGCAGCAAGGTTCCTTACAAATTATACAAAAGTCGACCTCAAAAGGACTGGTATCCATGGGCGTAAAATCACAAAAAAAACTGTTAGTAACAGTTCGATTCGATCTAAAGCTGGGTCTCCTACCAGTACAGTGCCACAAACTTATCTGACCCGGTGGCCAAATTTAGAACTAAAGCCGCCATCTTGAAATGTAGTATTGCCAGGTACAATTAATTTATTTACCGCGTATGCACATTCCATTGCGGTGTATTTTTTTAAATACATATTATCTTTTTCTATACATACAATATAAAAAAACGTCAACGAGTTGTTTCTGTGCAATATTATAACTCTCTAATATTATATAATAGCTGTGATCGCGACTTAACGTGGTGCATTTTTAAAACTAATCAACAAAAAATAGAAGGCAATTGATATTTATTTGAAACACCACACAACACAATTAATAAGTATATCAATGCTATTATTTTAACAGTGTATATATTTAAAAGTGAATAAATGAATTATGAATTATTTCTTTGATTTTTATGTTTCCTCTAAAACGGGCGGCATTTCGTTTAATAGCAACACTTAAGTCGACCCTACCGCCCCCGCCACCGGGCCAGATAAGTTTGTGGCACTATACAAGTGCTTTGATGTGAATATGTCTATATTCTAAATTTGTTAAAATATAGTAAATTTGGTATAACTCTATGGTTTCTACCAGTAAAGCTAAACACAATTACCGTCAATTTAAACTAAAGTTTTAATGGGGATGTTTGATGTTTTTTCCGACACCAGATATCGCTAGGTAGGCGTCGGGTCCACATTGTCAAATTGTACTGAATTTTTTGACAGTGAAACTTTAAGACGACAAGACAACACAAGACATTGTCAAGATGCTATGATTTCTTGCTTAAATGAGGGTCTTTTGGCATCACTGTAGCGTAGGGTCCAATCATCATGATTGGATTGCTTATGGTAAACTGCTTCAGCTCCGGCGGTAGTTCCCTTAGTCTACACGCTATGGACACCAAATCAGCTGCTAAAAAATATTTTAGTCAATCCGTTGCCGCCTTTTACACTAGAAATTCCAATGTTCAGTTTGTTACCAAGACTTATCGCCGCCACACTATGCTCCTCGCGCTGCTCATCGCCTTGCTCCTCGCGCTGCCGCTGCGATGTTTCCCTCTCTGCCCACGCACTGCTCTACTCGCGTAATTATTCGCGACGCTCCGCACTTGGACATTTGCCTTTGCTTTACAATGGACGTGCCTTTGCTTTACAGTGAAGCTGTGGCAGCGTGCGCGATATACATTTTTATTATAGCGAAACGAAGCTTTTTTTATGGACTAATGGTCTAAAAGATGCCATCAAACATTTCTTTTTTGCTACCAGCTCTTATAGGGAAATGTTCATGACAGACATGATTTAAAAAAAATGATTTAATAAATATGACGCGTGTTACGCGCCCGAGCGCTCGATGCGGAATGCGTCCGAGGCGATTGTGTGGCCGGCCACTCGCGCTCACATTGCCGGTCCTTTGACTCGCGCCCAAAAAACCGACAAAACAGGGAATGATGGGCAAGACGAAGAGCAAGACGACCGAGTGTATGGCAAGCCTGCCATACACTCGTCGTTAATTCCCGTTCTTATATTTCATATAGCCATATGAAATATAAGAACGGGAATTAACGCGATCATGCATAAGGGTATTTACATACCTTTATTATTGCCTGACGTTTCGACCGGGTTGCACCGGCCGTGGTCACAGGCTGACTGTCTCAGCGGTGTTACTCTGTCTCCGTTGTCGAGGTCGATGAATCTTCATCTACCCCCGTGTTGTCCGATATCCATGTACCGCGACATACTACACTCACGACATCCCTATTCTGCGAGCTAACCGACGCGTCCATATTCTGTCCGTTACCCGACTGCAAATCAAAACGAGGTTTAGTGATCTTAATCACTAAGTTCCATGTCGCAGATAACTTATATCCATCATCCCGATTGAAATTAATATATTTCTTCATTTCAATCGCTTCACGCACAATACGCTATTTGACTAACATTTTTTTCGGATTCATATGTAGGGACGTCTCCATAATATAACCATAGGTGAAAGAATTACTTCGATAGCACAAAAATCACTCGAGATATGGTAATTTGAAAATCACAAGTTTTTAGACTGCCCCAAAACGCTCCATACAAAAGACTACCGAATTATGACGCCACAGGTTTGTATTTTGTATGCATCAAATCAGAAATTTGTACGACAGCATGTTAAATATTACGTTTATGTGATTAGTATCATAATAAAAGTTATAGTATTTTTTATTGCTTCTCCAATGGAAATATTATTTTTTAATAATTTCATACTTTTAAAATGGACTTTCCCACCAAACTTTGATCGACGCTAAAAAAAGTCTGACTGAAGATATTAGAATGAAACTTTGCAAATCTTTATAGTTTTGTGTATTTTACGATATTGTTACATAATTTATACAATTTTTAAACATTGGAAAATAGCCTATTCTTGAGAAGAAGTGGCGATCTGTAGAAAGGACTTGTTGTTACCAAGATAATAAGTATTCACGTGAATACACTTTAAACAAGTTATAAGTTAATTAAAAAAATCAAAAACCCGACTGCACCTACAACAGATTTATTAATCACGCGTAATAATAATATAATTCCACACAAGCAAAGCCGCAGACAAAAACCAAAGTATCAAATATATATTTGAAATCAGGTCATCGAGACCTTTATTTTGATATTCATATCGATATATTTAGAAAAAAAAAATTACTGCAACGACAATTTTGCGGCTCACAGCCGCCATATTGATTTTTTTTATATTTGATGTAGCCTATCTCACTCTCGCAGCAAATACGAATCTAACGACACCTCTCAAACTAAAATCCATCCAGCCGTTCAGGCTGTAAAGCGTGCCAAACAATTATACATACATACATACTCTCGAAAAACATAACCCTCCTTCTGTCGCAGTCGGGTAAATAGCTTTTTTTGCTTGCCCCCCAGCCAAAAAATCTAATGATAATAACAAAATCGGTGGATACAGTTTGATGTTGCAGCTACATATCTATCATCTCCATCCAAATGCAATCACACCACTGGATAGATGAAGGATCAAAGAATTTATTACGCTAAGTAAGGACTAAGGAACATCGCGTGCAGTGGAGGGAGAAGCGTTGTCATTTTGAGATAATTTTAGTGCATATTCACGTATAACACACGGCCGTCTTCATTACACGGCCACGCCTCATTTTTTTTATTTTTTTTAGATATTTGATTTGATTTTTTGGATATTAACATAACAAGCATTTTTAAAATAATAATTATATGCCAAACTACATGATAGTTCATCGGCATATTTTTCATCATACAACTAGACAAAGAGGCGTAGGCATACCTTATAAGGGCCCATCCATAAATTACGTCACACGTTAAGGGGGAGGGAGGGGGGTCGATGAAATGTGACATTGCGTGACAAGGGGGTGGGAGGGGTCCTAAATTTTGTGACGTGACATTTCAAAACCTAATATAATCTAAGTGTTAACACGAACTTTGAACTATTAACGAAAAACTCAAAAACATTTGCAACTCTAGATGTAAATTAGCAAAATATGTGACGTCACACTAGGGAGGGGGCAGTCTCACAAATGTGACCAGCTGTGACAAGGCCGGGGAGGGGTCAAAAAATCATGAAATTCGTGTGACGTAATTTATTGCCACTAAGGTTTCTCTTTGTTTCGGTATTTGTGCAAAATATATCGTAAGATGCGAAAAATACAAGGTGACAAAGTTGAAATTCGGAAAGAGCACATCAAAATCTATAAAATTGCCAATTTTCAATACTCCCGGAAAACTTTCCAGGTGAAACTACCAAATGACTGTACTCTAATCGTCTTTATCTAATCTCATACTGAAATTTACACATTAAAAAACTAAACACAGTATCTTAATGACAGTCTTTACGCATAAAGCTATCAAAATAAATTTAAAAAGTTATTTTATCTAATCTCATACTGAAATTTAGAGATTAAAAAACTAAACACAGTATCTTAATGACAGTCTTTACGCACAAGCTATCAAAATAAATTTAAAAAGTTATTTTATCTAATCTCATACTGAAATTTAGAGATTTTAAAACTAAACACAGAATCTTAATGTCAGTCTTTTACGCACAAGACATCAAAATAAATTTAAAAAGTTATTTTTGAATACAGCTCTTCTGTGGACAACTGTATCGAAAAATAACTTTTTTTCCATTTCGATACTGCTTCAGCCCTGAATACAGGTATTTTAAACAGGTTGCAATGCAAATACATTGCAACTTTGCAAATTTTTTCTACATAATCTGTGAACGCGGCGCCGCGTGGCGCGTCGCGCATGCACACTACGCATGCTCGATCTGCAAATGGATTTTTATGTAAAAATAAAGCTGTTAAATAAATTAACTTCATGGTTGTATTTAAAATATTATTATCATATATTTCATGAGATTAGATAAAGTAGTGTATGAAACTGCACATAATTAGGTCTTAAAATACTCGTGTGGTCTATTATAACATTCGCCTTCGGCTCATGTTATAAACTCACACTCGTATTTTAAGAACCCCTATTATGCAACAGTTTCATAAACTACTATTATTAAATTTGTATTCAATCGTCTACTAGCTGCGACAACTGGTTCACATTGATTATGTCTTGTAGCCACTAGATGGCGCTGTACCGAAATTGCATTATGCTATGATTGTATTCAGCCGCGAGATATTATTCAATACGTGTTTCTTGTATTGTAATGTAACGGCACTCACAAATTAGTTGTTCTATATTTTTGTACGTCTCCGGAATGACGGCTACTTAGCTGGCATCGCTGGAGACTGCTTTTAAATTTTTAATCAAGTGTCCTACTTATCAATGTGTCATTTATTTAGTCGCGACAGTGGCGCTCTTTGGACAAAAAATTATATCATAGTGTTCCGAGTGCTTTTAGCGAACTTTTTGTTCGCGTTCGATCATCATCGGGTCATTTTAGTCTCCTCTACAGGAGCACGACCCTCTCTCGTCCGTCACAGACAGGAGGATTTGGCCTACACTCCCCACGCTGCTGGCCAGACGGGTTGGGGAGACTTGATCGATGTTTGTTAATGTATTTCCCTTAGTCGCCTTGTACGACATCCACGGGAAGTGATGGAGTGATTCTATTACACACGGTTACCACACGGCCGCGTTCGAACATGTCAATGTAAATAAACCGACCAAATAGATAACAGCTCTCATGCTGTGAATTTATAAGACGCGTGTTACATATCAAAATTATGTGGGTTACTTGCTCACATTTTGAAGTGAGCAACCCGGCTAATTTTGATATGTAATACGCGTCTGGTAAATTCACAATTAGAAACTTTTTCTCAATTTGGTCGGCTTGGCAACGTTAACACGTGCGAATGTGACCAAGATACTCTCACCAAGCACTCTGGAAACTACTTCTGAAACGAAACATTTTGAGTTTTTTTTTTTTTTATGCTACGTCGGGTGGCAGACAAGCATACGGCCCGCCTGATGTGAAGCGGTTACCGTAGCCATATTAACGCTCGCAACATAAAATATCGCTCGCGAGCCGCCACCCCCGCTGCCATCGCAGCATCTCCTTCCTTTCTGGTGACCTCACTCACTCGCAGGAACACAACAGCCCTCAAGATACCGTTATTTGGCTGCGGTATTCTGTGAGGTGGAGGTACATTCCCCAGTCGGGTAGCTTACAATTACGCTCCCTACCTCTCTTTCCGCCAGAGCTTCGTTTGTCAGTCAGCAGGGTGCACCGCGTGCAGGTGAAGTTGGCTTTGGTTCAAAGATGTTGATGAACCACTTACACCCGTGCTGCCCCCTTACCACCAACTCTTATTGCGATTCAATAACTGATTAGAATGCTTATTCATACCAATGAATAAACGAGTCTATTTCAAATTGCATAGAATTGAATAGCTTGAATTGACGGTAATTGTGTTTAGCTTAGATGGTGGAGACCATAGAGCTCGTGCGACTAATCAATCAATCAATCAATAATTATTTATTTGCACAAAACGTAGGTACATAAAATAAATAAATAAATATTCCAGGACAAATTACACACGGCCATCTAGCCCAAACTAAGCTAATCTTGTACTATGGATACTAGATAACTGATATAATACTTAAATACATTTTTGTAAATACATACATATAATACATTGAAAATACCCAGACCAAGACAAACAGACATGTTCATGCACACAAATATTTGTCTTGTGCGGGAATCGAACCCGCGACCTCGGAGTCAAAGTGGCATTGCTAACCATTCGACCACCGGGCTCGTCGAAAATATATAAAGATGGCATTAAACAATTTCCCATGTACATTATGTCTTGTATATGACATTCTATGGCCGTGTGGTTTCCGGCAGACTAGAATAGAATCACTCCGTTTCTCCCCGTGGATGTTGTACAACGCGACTAAGGGAAATACATTATCAAATATCTATCAGGCCTTCTCAACCCGTTTGGCCAGCGTGGGGAGTGTAGGCAAAATCCTCCTTCCGTCTAGGACGGACGAGAGAGGGTCGTGCAGTCGTGCTCCTGTAGTGGAGACTAAAATGGACCTGATAATGAAGATATTCTACATTAAAATTAAAAATATTTGTTTGTTTTAAAATATTAATGATTGAAATAATTAATATTACAAATGTGAAAGTGTATTTGTTTGTTTATTTGTCATTCTTTCACGTCGAAAGTAACAAATGGATTGACATGATTTTTTTTGAAGATAGTTTAAGGCCTGGAGAGTGACACAGGATACTCTTTATCCCGGAAAAACATCTTATTCCCACGGGAAAAAATTAAGTTTATAATTATTTGTCCTTCTCTCACGTCAAAAGGAACCTAAGTACGGACATGATTTTTTTAATGGGCATAGTTTCCGGTCTGGAGAGTGACGTACGCTACTTTTTATCCATGAAAAAAGTTTCAGTAAAATAATGACCACGCGGGCGAAGCCGCGGGTAACAGCTAGTAACAGTATAAAACAAAGAATGTCATTTGAAAAATCATTAATAGAATAATAAATACAAAATTCGCCAGATAAGTCGCTAAATAATTTTTACTGCTTAAATTATTTGTAGTTGCTTTAATAGATTAGCAAAAGTCGACATTTCTAACGACAAAGTAGCTAAATGGTAACACTGTATTACGCATCCTTCCACTTTGGAGTTGTCATCGTGCGTATTGCATGGGCCGTGAGGACAGCCCCCTTACCACCAACTCTTATTGCGATTTAATAACTGAATAGAATGCTTATTCATACCAATGAATGAGCGACTCTAGAGTCATTGGTATGAATAAGCATTCTATCCAGTTATTGAATCGCAATAAGAGTTGGTGGTAGGGGGCTGAACGTTGTTGTATAGTTAGCATGCGAGTAGGTGGCAGGCTTGTGTTCCATGGCTCGTCATTATCTTTGGAAACATATTGGCAAAGTTTTTTGCAACATTCTTCTTGTCAAAGTTAAAATATATTATTATTTTTAACAATATGTTTTAAGATAAATTAATATACTAATTCAATAATATTATGTCAACAACTCGATAATAGATGGCGCTTTGCTCAATACGCATCCCGATTTAAACCTTATATTCAGTACACTATAATAATTAATTAAGAAACATAAAACTAAATGCAAATAAAAAAGATTACCTTCGCATTATTGCGAAGATAATCTTTTTTATTTAAATTTAAATTTAGATTTAAGTTTCTTAGTATAAGTTAGGTTTAATTAGTATTAAGATCGAGTATAGAAAACTGCGGTTGCTATTTTTGTAGTGGCATTTTTATGTAAAATGCTGCATATTAATGTTAGTTATCGGCACAGAATACACAATTATCTGGCAAAATATCTTCGTAGTTTGGGGTGTATGTGGTTTATCAACATATTTTAACCAAAAGCTAACTTCACCTGCACGCAGTGAACTCTGCTGACTGACAAACGAAGCTCTGGCGAAAAGAGAGGTAGGGAGCGTAATTGTAAGCTACCCGACTGGGGAATGTACCTCCGCCTCACAGAATACCGCAGCCAAATAACAATTCCCTCGAGGGTTGTTGTGTTCCTGCGAGTGAGTGAGGTCACGAGAAAGGTAAGAGATGCTGCGTTGGTAAAGGGGGTAGCGGCACGCGAGCCATATTTTATGTTGCAAGCGTTAATATGGCTACGGCTACCGATATGGCTACCGATTCACATCAGGCGGGCCGTATGCTTGTCTGCCGACGTAGTATAAAAAAAAGAGAGGTAGGGTACATCGTATTTGTAAGCTGTGTGCCGACTGGTGAAGTACCTCCACCACACAGAACTCCACAGAACACCGCAGTCAAATAACAATACCCGAGGGTTGTCGAGTTCCTGCGAGTGAATGATGTCACTAAAAAGAAAGTAGTTGCTGCGTTGGCAGCGGGATGGCAGCGCTCGAGCGATATTTCATGTTGCAAACTTTAGTATGCTAGGGTAACCGCTTCACATCAGTCTATTAACGCCAGCCCCTTGGAATGGAATAGAGTCGCTTTTTCATTGGTATGAATAATCAATCTATTCAATTATTGAATCGCAATAAGAGATGGTGGTAAGGGGGCAGTTAGTTAGGTTTTTTTTATGTGGGAGGGGGGCAAACAAGCATATCGGTCACCTGAAAGTAAGCAGTCATACCGCCCATGGAGATCAGCAAAAATAAAAGGGTCGCGGATCCGTTACCAGCCTTAAACTCCATCCTTTCTTTCTCCCTTTCTGGTGACCTCACTCACTCGCAGGAAAACAACAATCCCCAAGGGAATTTTTATTTGACATTTGACGGTGGTATTCTGTAGGACTTCCTCAGTTGGGCAGTTGAAAACGTCTCTATGCCCTACCTGTACCTCCAGTCCTACCGTCAGAGCCTCGTTTCTGAGTCAGCAGGGTGCACCACGTGCAGGTGAAGTTGGCTTTGGTTCAAAGATTACTTTGGTGTACCGTGGCTCACCATTATCTTTGCAAACATATTGGCAATTTTTTTCCACCATTCTTCTTTCCAAAGATAAAATATATTATATACTATTATAATATATACTAGCGACCCGCCCCGGTTTCGCACGGGTGCAATACTGATACCGGATCCCCATCCGGTACTGCCTCAACCGTTAAGTCCCTGCATTTTAAATCTGTAATATCTTTGAACATATTCATTTAAATTAGATAGATAGATAGAACATTTATTATTAAGCACACTACAACACAACAAGATACATTTGACATAATTAGCACACAAATACATGCTGTGAAGAGCCATATTGATCTATATTAAATGCACAATGTATTTAAGATACTTAATTGGATAATGATTAATACTGTATTGCTTATAATCGCTTCGTATGTAAGCCATTATTTCTCGTAAAAAGTAAAGGATAAAAAACGGTTTCAAAGTCAAAGTCAAAGTCAAAATTCTTTATTCTGTGGGCCCTCGCGGGCACTTAGACACGTCTTTTACAATTAGGTATATTTTTTTATCTACCAGCATTTCGGAATGACCATTGACGAGAAGAAATGCCGAAAGAAACTCTGTCAATATAGGTCTTTTTTTAAATAGTCATACAATATTATCATTATACATAATACAATAAAAAAAATGGTATTCAACCAAAATAAGAGAAAAAAAAAATTAAGTAAAATAAAATAGTAAAAAAAAAATATAAAAAATCCTAGTATAGAGTGTATATACATATTGTATAAAAGTCTAAATATGTATATCCACAATACTACTTGTAAAGATAAGACGCCTGTGCTTCACATCCTGTGCCGAGAATTTGCCATACATTTTTATCATTAAGGGTTATCCCTAAGAGATACACATATACCATCGAGGACTTTTTTGTAGACCATTTTAAGGTGAACAATACTGTAATACATTATTTTGATCTATCTCGTAGGGTTCAGCCAGCGTTTGCGATGTAAATGCAAAAAAATGTGTTTATTTACGACACCACATTAGAAACCTCTAAACATATCAGTCTTTTACTCCTATATTATGCATGTATTATATATATAAACCTTCCTCTTGAATCATTCTATCTATTAAAAAAAACCGCATCAAAATCCGTTACGTAGTTTTAAAGAGTTAAGCATACATAGGGACGGACAGACAGGGGAAGCGACTTTATTTTATACTATGTAGTGATGGGCGTTGCGGAGGGGTACCATAGCCGGCAAAAAACGTCCGTAACGTTAAAGAAAACCGTAAGATTTTTATGTATAGTCTATGTATGATGACTATATACAGTGTCTAATGTATAGTCTACGTGATGACTGTTTTTATTATTGCAGTTATTATTACATCATTCGATAATTACACCATCTGGTGGTCAAAAGTGGAACCATCTGATCATTATTGTTATTATATAATTTTGTAAATCATCGTAAACAAAATGAAGGTGTTAAGATAATTTTGTCAAATAGTTTTTTATTTTATTTTGTAATTTTTTTATTTCTTTAAAATATTTATTATAAAATAAAATGTATACCCGAATAGTTATTGTCTTTATACCTCGATTAGAACTTGCCATTAATATTTTTATAATAAAGAACTTCGTTCCTATCTGGTGTCCCATTCCCACGACACCAGTCCTTTTTTATAACAAACTGATCGCTGAAATAAACAAAAAATATACTATTTCAATAACATTACCTTAACTCGATAACAGATGGCGCTTTACTCAATACGCATCCCGATTTAAACTTTATATTCAGTACACTAAAATAATGAATTAAGAAACTTAAAACTAAATGCAAATAAAAAAGATTACCTTCGCAATTATTGCGAAGATAATCTTTTTTATTTAAATTTAAATTTAGATTTAAGTTTCATAGTATAAGTTAGATTTAATGTAGTTTACGGTACGAGAAAACAGCACGATTATTATTTTTGTAGTGGCATTTTCCTGTAAAATGCTACGTATGCTATCGGCAAAAAAATAAAGCTTCTATCGGTTTTGCTGTTGATTAATTGTCAATAAATTGACATATGTAGTGTTTATAAAATCATTCCAGTTTTCTTCAAATACATATTTCATTATAACATCAATTTATGTTTTCCAGTTTTTACAAAGAATTTTACATATTATATCGTCGAAAACAACTCGGCCTTTGCGACGTTTTTGGAATTTTTGGAAAATTAATATTTATTTATTTAATAAAATCTCATACATTTATATTTGTTTATTGTTTCTTATGTAAGTGACACTGTAAGTGTTTTAAATAAGAAATAAAAATATTTTAAACCGATTTAAGAAAATATTGTTTAAAACATTCCATTGTACTCGCTGTTTGTTGTCCTGAATAAAATAAAATAGAATAAAAATAATAATATTTATTCCACACTAGCTTTTTTGGTTTTCATGAATATTTTCGAAATCCATGAAAGATTTCTTTAACTTTTCATACCCGCCTCGAATGTCAATCTGTCTGTTTTTTTTTTATACTACGTCGGGTGGCAGACAAGCATACGGTCCGCCTGATCTGAAGCGGTTACCGTAGCCATATTAACGCTCGCAACATAAAATATCGCTCGCGCGCTGCCACCCCGCTGCCATCGCAGCATCTCCTTCCTTACTGGTGTCCTCACTCACTCTTAGGAACACAACAACCCTCAAGGGAATTGCTATTTGGCTGCGGTATTCTGTGAGTTGGAGGTACATTCCCGAGTCGGATAGCTTACAATTACGCTCCCTACCTCTCTTTTCGCCACAGCTTCGTTTGTCAGTCAGCAGGGTGCACCGCGTGCAGGTGAAGTTGGCTTTGGTTCAAAGATGTTGATGAACCACTTACACCCAACTATGTTTTGTTATATTGAAGATCTCTTCTGTCTTCTGTCTCATTGCCTCACTCACTTCATGTTATGGGAATTAACAAAAATGTTTTTTTTTTCAAATTTTCTTTTATCTCTACAAACCTTGTCTTGACAATAACTTCAATGCCAAAAACATTAAACTCAGATGTGTGCTATTGTCTGCATTCCTGCATCATCCTTGTCTTCAAAATACCCATCTGCTGGTTCAAAATTGCCTCAACATCTTGGTATGAATATCAGGAGCGACCTGAATTCCATATACCACATTGAGAGCGCGATGTCACCAGGCAAAATCAATAAGGACACCGTGGAATCAACATTGCATTATCATGACAGTAATTAGTCTGCACTCAATATCTGTAACATTCACCCTATCACATGCGTAGGTCAACAAGAAGCACACAAAAAAAAACAATTTCGCATGGCAATACTTTTGTATAACAAATAAAAAAAATTCTAAAAAAATAAATCTATTTATATCTTATAAAGTTGATACTGTTGATTGTTGGCACTAGGTGGAACATTATTATCATAATGTTATAATAACACAATTGTAATAATCCACTTAATTATATTTATATATTAGAAACAAAGAAAGGAAGAAGACTAGGCTGGCAACGGATCGGCGACCCCTTGGTGTTGCTGATCTCCATGGGCGGTGGTGATTGCTTTCCATCAGGTGACCCACATGCTCGTATGCTAACCTCTCATATTAAAAAAAAAAAATTACGACCGGTTTCGCCGCTAAGGCATTATCAAGGTAAACAGATGGTTAATCACGTGAGGCTCGAAAGAGGGGGAAGGGGTTCGGTAAAAATCACGAAATATCACACCAGCTGCTGTGGTCGTCTCGGCGAATCTCCAACATCTGAAACAGAAGATACATGGAGCAGAGACGACCAAAGCAGCCACGGCAGTCGCATGCAACTGCTAACGGTACTGGGCGGGTGCCGGCCGGCAGTAATTTGCATGAACTAATTGGTGGCGGAAGCACGCAAAGTAGTGTAGATCAAATTGCCTGTAAATTTGACTTCCGCAAAATAACACCTGAATCAATTAACTAGTTTATTTCATTTTTCTGACACTAGATGGCGGTGTCGCAAACATAAAACTGACTGTATTTTGTTCGGTAACGACGCATATTAAACGAAGTGTTTTGTATTACAGACAGGCTCACCTGAAGAGTAGGCATTATGTAACGTTACTATTCTGACGCGATGACTTTTTGAAACGGCAACGGCAATTGAAATATCGATTCCCGACCGTGCAAAAATTAGCAGAAAATAGATATAATATAGTTTGCGTACACGATACAGTACAAAGGACATATTAAGAAACGATTTGTAAACCCCTTTAAGTAAGCCTACCGTACGTGTTGATTTGTGTCAGTCGCATACTTAATAAACTGTAGTAAGTTGTCTGCATTCAATATGCCACAATCGAATCAATTTTTTGGCATTCGCACCAGGAGCCAAAATTACAATGCTTCCAGGAGAACTTACTCCTGAGCAAACTACATACAACTGATCATGAGAGAAGCAGTCCTGTCTCAAGTCAACCCCAGCGACCTTTGGAGACTGCCCGTGAGCTTTGTTAATGGTCATAGCGAAACACCTTTATGGGAAATTGAAGTGAAGTCTCTTAAATTGAACTGGGTGGTCTTATGGAATAATGGAAATGTGGGTTATCAAGAGAGATTCCTCAACAGCGCATCCTTTACTGTCCTCACTCAACAACTCATTGTTCCAGTTGTAGAACAATATTTTTGAAGATACCGTCATTTTCGATTATTTTATATTATGCTACATTGACAAGTAATTATTATTGTTATTAATATGGCTACGGTAACCGCTTCACATCTGGCACCCATATGCTTGTCTGCCATTCGACGTAGGTAGTGTAAAAAAAATTGTTATTGGTGTTAGAATGGTGGTTGTTTAGATTTTTTTGTTATTTATTTCAATGAAGGTAAATGTACATAAAATGAGGATTATGTTTTGAAATTTCAATTTGTGAGGAAGCAGGAGTGAGTGGTGGCGTTATGTTAAAAATTCAACGAAGTTAACTTGATTTTGGATGTAATTAATATAGCGCCATCTGCCGACAAACAGTCGAAGTAGAGCAAAACCCCTACTAATTGAGATTAAAGATGTCAAAATCGATTACGTTAGAAAAGTCGCACTAAATCGTCTGACTCTAACTGTTTTAACTCTTACTCCAAAATCATCATATAATTTTTTGTTACCGTTAAAATTATTTGTAGTTGTTAATACATAAGCAAAAGTCGCCATTTCTAACCATAGAGTAGTACAAAGCTGTTGCAAACACTGTAGCATCCTTCCACTTTAGAGTTGTTATCGTGCGTATTGCATGGGCCGTGAGGAAAGCGTTCTTGTATATCGTGCGTGAGTAGGTAGACCGTGAGAGGCTTGTGTACCCTGGCTCACTATCTTTGCAAACATATTTGCAAATGTTTTTCACCATACTTCTTGCCAAAGATAAAATATATTTTATTTATAACAATATGATTTATGAAAAGAAATAAACAAAAAAATATACTAATGCAATAACATTATTTTAACTCGATAATAGATGGCGCTTTGTTCAATACGCATCTCGATTTAAACTTTACATTCAGTACACTATAATAAATTAATTAAGAAACTTAAAATTAAATGCAAATAAAAAAGATTATCTTCGCAATTATTGCGAAGCTAATCTTATTTATTATCTATTTGATTTAGTCACCTTTATCCAAGTTTTAGTCGCATGCTGAATTATTTGAAGAACGTTATATCCATATCTTGACAATTAATCAACAGCAAAACCGATAGAAGATTTAGTTTATGTCGATAACATTAATATGCAGCATTTTACAGGAAAACGCCACTACAAAAATTCGAAACGTGAATTATTTATATGTAAACTAACTTAAAACTAATATAAACTAAAAAACTTAAATCTAAATGTAAATAAAAAAGATTATCTTCGCAATAATTGCGAAGATAATCTTTTTTATTTGGATTTAGTTTTAAGTTTCTTAATTAATTATTAAAATGTACCGAATATAAAGTTTAAATCGACATGCAAATTGAGCAAAGCGCCATCTATTATCGAGTTAAGATAATGTTATTGAATTAGTATTTTTTTTGTTCATTTCGAGTTAAGATAATGATCTTAACTCGGTAACAGATGGCGCTTTGCTCAATACACATCTTGATTTCAACTTTATATTCAGTACACTATAATAATTAAATTAAGAAACTTAAAACTAATTGCAAATAAAAAAGATTATCTTCGCAATTATTGCGAAGATAATCTTTTTTATTTAAATTTAGTTTTAAGTTTCTTAGTACAAGTTAGTATAAGTTAGCTTTAAGGTTGGTTGCACATGATACCCGTTACTCATTATTTAGATTACTTATAATTTTTGTAGTGGCATTTTCCTGTAAAATGCTGCATAATAATGCTACCGGCGCAAAATAAATCTTCAATCAGTTTTCATCATCATCATCATCAGGTCCAGTTTAGTCTCCACTACAGGAGCACGACCCTCTCTCGTCCGTCCTAGACGGAAGGAGGATTTGGCCTACACTCCCCACTATTCTAGTCTGCCGGAAACCACACGGCAAATACATACTTATAATATATAGAAACCATCCAGACTAAGACGTTTGTCTTAGTTTGGATGGTTTCTGTTCAGACATGTTCATGCACACAAATGTTTGTCTTGTGCAGGGGTCCAACCCGCGACCTTGGAGTAAAAGTAGCCATTACTAACCATTCGACCACTGGGCACGTCAAAGCCTGCTAAGTCTCGATTTTATGTTACTTTGGTGATAAAACCACGGAAATGAAATCTATATCTAGTCGGCTTTGAGTGTCTTGCCAGTTCTTCTCAAGAAGCCCCGTCGCCGGAACTGGCACTTAAATTCACTTTCACATTCCAGATAGTGTGATGAAAGTGAATCTAAGCTCTGCGGATTTAGAGTAGTAATGATTTAGATACATGTTCATAAATTTAATTTGTATGACGTTTCTGAGTGCTTTATAAAGTCCAAGGAATAAAGATATTTTGATTTGATTTGATATATACTGTGATAAAAATTAATAAAAAGTAGTGTGATCAAATAAATAGCCAAGTTAGAAATAAGATAATTTTAACAAAAAAAAAACCACTCCAAACATTATTCTACTAGATACAGGCTAATGATGATAATGATGAAAAAAATATGGGACCAATCTGGAAATGTACATTTTCAATATAAATGACGGAGTAATAAAATAGCAAACCTAACAGTGGGTAGATACAGGCTGATGATGATGATGATGAAAAAAATATGGGACCAATCTGGAAGCATACTCTATCACATAGAAAAATATTTTTTCAAATCGGTTTATAAATCAAATACAGCCTAATTGAGAATCTCCCCCTTCATTGGAGCCGGTTGAAAATAATGTGTTTAGTAGTAAATACGTCTTCTGTCTACGAATATTTGATCACATTTCTTCCTACAGGTCCAAATTAGTTTGGCTTTTAATTCGGCAGCGTCGTAGATAGTAGAGAATGCAATAGCATCTAGGTAAAACCATTTCTTATGTAAGAGTGGCTCTATCTAACACAGGTGTCTCACACATAAATTAAGCCCACCCTCCACACTCTAATATTATGTAAATTGCAAAAGAAATATTTTTTTTTTCATATATTTAATAAAATTATAAATAAATAATCATACTTAAAAGAGAAATAACGACATTAATCTACTTACAAAATAGTTAAAGGGCACTCGATTTCAGTTTTCCATATTATTTATGGTTTTGCAACTTTTCGTTTAGAAAGTTAGAACTTGGCTTTTTTGATCTCACTACATTTCATCGCCAAGTACACAGACTTGGCACGTTTTTTACACACTGTTTTTTGTAAGAATGATTTTATTAATTGTTTTGAATCGATTTAAAGCTAGCATACAAACTGGATTTAATTTGTATTGAAATTTAGTTTCCTCCATTTGATACTAGATGGCGCAAGTCGCAAATTAAATCGCGCTATGGTTTCGTTTCTGATGCATCAAATAGGAAATTTGTTTTGTTAGTGCTGACAATGGCTACTTATGACAGGACCTTTGGTCCGGTTTCGATTCCCAGTTTTTAAAGTGAGCTGTGTTTGGAAGTACAATTATTTGTCATCCGAATAAACGTCACTTTCTTATCTAACTAAATAACTAACTTTAATTAATAGGCTAGACGACAATGATAAAAAAATATAATAATAATAATAATAATAATGCTTTATTTCGGACGTAGTCCATATAGTATATACAATTCAAAAAGTTCACAATAATTTGTATAAAATTATGTCATATATAAATACAAAATCAAAAATATTATTACTAATTAATATGTTAAAATAAAATAAAATATAAATAGGCAATTAAATTTACATAATATTTGTCGTATGGGTAATTTGT
This sequence comes from Hypsopygia costalis, assembly GCA_937001555.2. Taxonomy (NCBI): domain Eukaryota; kingdom Metazoa; phylum Arthropoda; class Insecta; order Lepidoptera; family Pyralidae; genus Hypsopygia; species Hypsopygia costalis. Next base: position 20,856,112 of record OW443347.2, read on the forward strand.
ACCCAACACTTATAAGCTGGGGTTGTTATAAGTCTTTCTGCCAGGCTACGTATTATAGCGTTCTTACACCTACCAACCCTGGACATAAACGACGCTATCCTCTTTCTTTGAATGGCATTGAACGAGTCGACTCGAGCCTGTGTGAACATTTCAGACGCACTGCAGAATCGATCCAAACCCATAAGTTGCCTAAAGATAGATAAGATATAAAAAATACTTATCAGTGTCTTAAAATAATATATATATACAAAACTAGAACGATCTGCGATCTTGAAATTTTAATAACTTATATCAGACTTGTTCTATGATTGATCAAAGTGTAGTGGGAAAGTCCAATTTAAAAGAATGAAATTATAAAAAAAAATATTAACTTTGGAAAAACAATAAAAAATACTATAACTTTTGTTATGGAACATAAACGCAGTATTTCACATAGCTGTCGTACAAATTTCTGTTTTAACGTATACAAAATACATAAGTGTGACGTCATAATTCAGTAACCTTTTGTATGGAGCGTTTTCGGGAAAGTCCAAAATTGTGATTTTCAAGTTATCATAATAATATCTCGAGAAGTTTTTATGCTATCGAAGTAATTCTTTCACCTATAGTTATATTATTGTGACGACCTTACATAACAAATAGAAAGAAAAAATTGTCGTCTAGCCTATTCTATTTTATTTTTACCCGACTGCGACAGGAGGGTTATGTTTTGCGAGAGTATGTATGTATGTATAAGCATACGGCCCGCTTGATGTGAAGCGGTTACCGTACCATGTATAGCTATATGAATGAACTTATCTAACTTAACTTTAATACAATACAATTAGTTTTTTTATTTATTTATACTAGATCTCGGGTGGCAGACATTCAGACAAGCATACGGCCCGCCTGAGGTGAAGCGGTTTAGTTACCGTAGCGATATGCACGCTCGCAACATGAAATATCGCTCTTGGCTTGAATATGAATATAATAATTGATTTAAAATTAATTGTATAAACTCAAAAGAAAAAAAAAACGCTCGTTTAAAACAATTTGAACTGTTTATTTATAAAATAAAAAAACTGTTTTTTTTTTCAACCCTGTCCGGCATTTTGCACGTACTCACATCTTTGAGTGACTGTTAACAATGATTTCTGATCGGCTGGAGTCTCTCTCTCTATCTAAACACAGAGATGTTGCCTCTCTTTGCGTTCTATATAAATTATACAACGGGAGTGCTCGGATGAGCGATTTGATACCTGCCGCTGAGTTCCACTATCGTACAACTCGCCATAAATTAAAATTCCATCCTCATCATCTCGATATTTGGCGATCTACTACAGTACGCTTTTTAAGACATTTTCTACCACGAACTGTGAAGTTGTGGAATCAACTTCTTCCAGCGGTATTCCCAGATAAATACGACATGGGGGCCTTCAAGAACAGAGTCAACATTTCCCTTAAAAAGCTGGCAGGCAACGGATCGGTGACCCTTTGGTGTTGCTGATTTTTATGGGCGGTGGGAATTGTTTTCCATCAGGTGACCTACATGCTCGTTTGTCCCCCCTCTCATATATACTATAAAAAAATCCTCGCCAGATCACCAATACGTGGTGCACCCGGCTGGCAAACGAGGGTTTAAGAAATAGGGCACAGCGTATAAGCTGCTCCGATGAAATACCTCTACCTCACAGAATACTGCAGCCAAATAACAATTTCATTTCGGGCTGCTGTGTTCCTGCGAGTGAGTGAGGTCAGGAAGGAGTTGCAGCGTTGGCAACGCGTCATAGGTACAAGTATAGAGATTATATGGTTACGGTAACCGTTTCACATCAAGCGGGCCGGATGCGTGTTTGTCACTCGCCGTGGTATATTAACAAAAAATGTTTAAAGTAATAGAGTTTTTAAAGGGTTGGCAAAACTTAAGTGATGCCTGTAGTATCGCGAGCGTTCATAGACTGAACATCAGGCAATGAAGGCTGAAAATGGATTGTGACATTATGCGGATTTAATATTTGAGACGGTGTGACATTGTGCAAATGTAAAATCTAATTGTGACTTTTTGCGAAAGTTACATTTTGCATCGTGACAATGTCTGTCTGACACAATTAATCTTTTTTTTTTTTATACTACGTCGGGTGGCAGACAAGCATACGGCCCGCCTGATGTGAAGCGGTTACCGTAGCCATATTAACGCTTGCAACATAAAATATTGCTCGCGCGCCGCCACCCCCGCTGCCAACGCAGCATCTCCTTCCTTTCTTTCTGGTGACCTCACTCACTCGCAGGAACACAACAACCCAAGGGAATTGTTATTTGGCTGCGGTATTCTGTGAGGTGGAGGTACATTCCCCAGTCGGGTAGCTTACAATTACGCTCCCTACCTCTATTTTCGCCAGGGCTTCGTTTGTCAGTCAGCAGGGTGCACCGCGTGCAGGTGAAGTTGGCTTTGGTTCAAAGATGTTGATGAACCACTTACACCTCAAATCTTAATCTGATACATTGTGTATTTTTTTCCTGTTTATTTAAACTTAGGCTATCAATATCCTTTTGACAGCTGTTCGTGCCAGCCGGGCTACACGGGCGTCCGCTGCGAGGTGAACATCGACGACTGCCTCGGCCACCGCTGCCAGAACAACGCGACCTGCCTCGACCACCTCGAGGGCTACTCGTGCAAGTGTGCGCCGGGCTTTATGGGTTAGTACATGTGTTTGATTCTTCATCATCATCAGGTCATTTTAGTCTCCACTACTGGAGCACGACACTCTCTCGTCCGTCCCAGACGGAAGGAGGATTTAGCCTACACTCCCCACGCTGGCCAGACGGGTTGGGGAGGCCTGATCGATGTTTGATAATGTATTTCCCTTAGTCGCCTTGTACGACATCCACGGGAAGAGACGGAGTGATTCTATTCTAGTCTATCTAGAAACCACATGGCCGAAGGAACAAAGGAAAGTTTGTGTTGGTGACGAATTTTTGCATCTTATATTTTTACTGCGCGAGTCACAGTGTGGCGTCATCAATCTATTAAGTAACTACACTACTAAACAAACTCTTCCACTCATTCCATAGTACCTATAGTATCCTTCTTCCATTATAAGACTCCTTCTTCTTCAGGGGAATACTGCGAGAAAAAGATCCCTTTCTGCACGCCGGAGTTCAACCCGTGCGCGAACGGCGCGCAGTGCACGGACCTCGGCAGCCACTACACGTGCAGCTGCCCGCGCGGGTACTCCGGGCAGAACTGCACCACCAACGCGGACGACTGCGCCAACCACATGTGCCAGGTACTGTTGGGAACCAAGGGGTCGACTTGTCGTCAACCCACTGCTTGATTACCCACCCTCGATTGAGGGTCTCAACGAAGAGGTTTCTACCACGGGAGGGGGGTACTCACAGGTGCCAGGTACTGTTTTTTAGGGTTCCGTACCCAAAGGGTACAAAGGAACCCTATTACTAAGGCTCCGCTTCCGTCCGTGCGTCTGTCACCAGGCTGTATCTCATGAACCGTGATAGTTAGACAGTTGAAATTTTCACAGATGATGTACATCTATTGCCGCTATAACAACAAATACTAAAAAACAGAATAACATAAATATTTAAGGATCTCCTATACAACAAACGTGATTTTTTTGCTCGTTTTTGCTCGCAAGTCAATAGGTAGACGTTTGAAATACTCACATAATACTTAGTTTTATATTCACTTTAAAAATAAATAATAAAATAAAAATAAAACAAATATTTAATGGGGGCTCCCATACAACAAACGTGATTTGTTTGCCGTTTTTATAGATAATGGTACGGAGTTAGTGCGCGAGTCCGACTCGCACTTGGCCGATTTTTTTTTATACGAATCCAATCGCAATATACGCACACTCATCGGTGTAAAGTGCCGCTGAGTGTGCGCAGATCGGCTTACTACGTACATCATCGCACACCCCTATCGTGGACAAGGTTATTTCATAGTACATTATATTAATTAAAAATCTTTTACAATTCCGCTATCCTAAATTATTTACAGAAAAAAATATTTGGCAATACAAATACGAAACATTTCCCTATAATTGAAATATAAACGAAAAAAGAAACAACCAGCCCCGGAGTAGCCAAGTGTAATTCGTAGCGCAACGAACGTTAGATAGATCACGTGACATTTGTCAATTCTCATACTAAAATGTTCGATTTTGACAAATGTCACGTGATCTATCTAACGTTCGTTACGCTACGAATTACACTTGGCTAGGGGGGCTGGTACTGTTGGGAACAAAGGGGTCGACTTGTCATCCTACTGCTTGGATACGGACCTCAATCGAGAGCGTTTAGACTCCACCACGCTTCTCAATGTCGGGTTGGTAGAGGTCAGTGTTTTCCAGCCAAGTGTCGACTTGAATTTTTTTTAAAGTAATAGAAATTTGTGAAAGTACTCGAAGAAACTAGGCGCGACATTTTTAATAATCAAACTCGGATCAGTGCTTCGTTGTTCAGATGTCATTGGTAGGGGGAAGAGGCAAACGTTGCCCTCTCGTTCTGATCCGAATCTGAAAATAACTAGATAGTCTTATTATAACATTAAGTTTAGATGTTTTGTGTCAACTTTTTTAAAGCTTTTAATTCCTTTTCTCTCACATTGCCGAGCTTCTAAATTCTACTAATTTATTCTGTTAAAATTTGATTTGAGATCCAAGGCAGCCCTAGTCTTACTCCCGGTATTGCAACAGACTTCACTGTTTTCATTGCCTTTTTTTATGATCGCCGCTGTTAATCCTGGTTAGGCAGGAGACACAGTGGTGGGAACATGTGGTGGGCCCCCGTCCTGTTTTGCGTCATCTACATAATGCTTCCTTTTTTTTACCTCAACCACTTAAGTCTTTGAGACTTAAGTGGTTGAGTTTTCGACATCGATTTCGAATAGACGCCATCTTTGATATTTGAAAATAGTTTTAAACGTTGTGGTTCGTTGTGCAGAACGGCGCGACGTGCGTGGACGGGCTGGACGAGTACAAGTGCGCGTGCGCGGCGGGCTACGCCGGCCGCTACTGCGAGGCCGCGCCGCACGCCGCGCTCGGGACCTCGCCCTGCGCGCACCACGAGTGCGTGCACGGCGTGTGCTACCTGCCCGCCGCGCTGCACACGATGGTAACACACACACTACTGCGGCTAGCACCTCGCCCTGCGCACACGAGTGTGTGCACGGCGTGTGCTACCTGCCCGCCGCGCTGCACACGATGGTAACACACACACTACTGCGGCTAGCACCTCGCCCTGCGCACACGAGTGTGTGCACGGCGTGTGCTACCTGCCCGCCGCGCTGCACACGATGGTAACACACACACTACTGCGGCTAGCACCTCGCCCTGCGCACACGAGTGTGTGCACGGCGTGTGCTACCTGCCCGCCGCGCTGCACACGATGGTAACACACACACTACTGCGGCTAGCACCTCGCCCTGCGCACACGAGTGTGTGCACGGCGTGTGCTACCTGCCCGCCGCGCTGCACACGATGGTAACACACACACTACTGCGGCTAGCACCTCGCCCTGCGCACACGAGTGTGTGCACGGCGTGTGCTACCTGCCCGCCGCGCTGCACACGATGGTAACACACACACTACTGCGGCTAGCACCTCGCCCTGCGCACACGAGTGTGTGCACGGCGTGTGTTACCTGCCCGCCGCGCTGCACACGATGGTAACACACACACTACTGCGGCTAGCACCTCGCCCTGCGCACACGAGTGTGTGCACGGCGTGTGCTACCTGCCCGCCGCGCTGCACACGATGGTAACACACACACTACTGCGGCTAGCACCTCGCCCTGCGCACACGAGTGTGTGCACGGCGTGTGCTACCTGCCCGCCGCGCTGCACACGATGGTAACACACACACTACTGCGGCTAGCACCTCGCCCTGCGCACACGAGTGTGTGCACGGCGTGTGCTTCTGCCCGCCGCGCTGCACACGATGGTAACACACACACTACTGCGGCTAGCACCTCGCCCTGCGCACACGAGTGTGTGCACGGCGTGTGCTACCTGCCCGCCGCGCTGCACACGATGGTAACACACACACTACTGCGGCTAGCACCTCGCCCTGCGCACACGAGTGCGTGCACGGCGTGTGCTACCTGCCCGCCGCGCTGCACACGATGGTAACACACACACTACTGCGGCTAGCACCTCGCCCTGCGCACACGAGTGTGTGCACGGCGTGTGCTACCTGCCCGCCGCGCTGCACACGATGGTAACACACACACTACTGCGGCTAGCACCTCGCCCTGCGCACACGAGTGTGTGCACGGCGTGTGCTACCTGCCCGCCGCGCTGCACACGATGGTAACACACACACTACTGCGGCTAGCACCTCGCCCTGCGCACACGAGTGTGTGCACGGCGTGTGCTACCTGCCCGCCGCGCTGCACACGATGGTAACACACACACTACTGCGGCTAGCACCTCGCCCTGCGCACACGAGTGTGTGCACGGCGTGTGCTACCTGCCCGCCGCGCTGCACACGATGGTAACACACACACTACTGCGGCTAGCACCTCGCCCTGCGCACACGAGTGTGTGCACGGCGTGTGCTACCTGCCCGCCGCGCTGCACACGATGGTAACACACACACTACTGCGGCTAGCACCTCGCCCTGCGCACACGAGTGTGTGCACGGCGTGTGCTACCTGCCCGCCGCGCTGCACACGATGGTAACACACACACTACTGCGGCTAGCACCTCGCCCTGCGCACACGAGTGTGTGCACGGCGTGTGCTACCTGCCCGCCGCGCTGCACACGATGGTAACACACACACTACTGCGGCTAGCACCTCGCCCTGCGCACACGAGTGTGTGCACGGCGTGTGCTTCTGCCCGCCGCGCTGCACACGATGGTAACACACACACTACTGCGGCTAGCACCTCGCCCTGCGCACACGAGTGTGTGCACGGCGTGTGCTACCTGCCCGCCGCGCTGCACACGATGGTAACACACACACTACTGCGGCTAGCACCTCGCCCTGCGCACACGAGTGTGTGCACGGCGTGTGCTACCTGCCCGCCGCGCTGCACACGATGGTAACACTACACAATTATAACAAAGAAAAACAGTGGCACTACAGGAATGCCGACAGAAGTGAAAACTTGAACGATTACGTGTGTATTTGAATCGTCAGGAAATATTCAACACTACTAAAAGCATTCCCTTTTTCTAACTCTCGTACGTATATTTCGGGAACGAGAGTAGCGTGAATGAATGAATGAATGAAATCTTTATTTGCTCAAATAAAGGTACAAAGTTAGTAACAAAGTCTTATGAGATAAATACATAGCTTCCTTCATCTGCTACTTGAATAGCATGCAAATATAATTAAATTACAAATTGTCTGACACAACGCGGAGAACAAAGGTCGACTGACGAACCAATAGCGCGCAGACAAGCATGCGGCGCGTGACTCTACCTACCTCACACCGCACCAAATAGACAGGTGTCGGTTACGGTAACAGTGTCGCGACTTCAATGGTTTTTCCCATCTCAAAACATGCTCAGCGCGTCTAAAGAAGTTTTCATTTCAATAAGAAAAAAATTACTGAGGAGATAAATAAGAATTTCGAAGAGCTCAGTAGTCGAATGTTTAGCAATGGCCACTTTGACTCCGAAGTCGCGGGTTCGATTCCCGCACAAGACAAACATTTGTGTGCATGAACATGTCTGTATGTCTTGGTCTGGGTATTTTCTATGTATTATAAGTATATATTTACAAAAAAAAATGTATTTAAGTACATTTATCAGTTGTCTAGTACCCATAACACAAGCTTTGCGCTTAATTTGGGACTAGATGGCGCTGTGTAAATTGTCCAGAAATATTTAATTAATATTAACGCTCTTAATTTATAAGTCAAAATTCGCCCATCTTGTTAGAGAGGCATCAGAAACATCTGTATTTTTAAACTTACCGCTGATACGCAACTACCTCGAAGGAGTTTCCACAAGCCAATAATAAAAGTGCAGTATGTGCTCTACAGGATGACATTATGATGGAGAGGCCGTCGCTCGTGCCTAACGACTACCTGTGCAAATGTGCGCCGGGCTACTCAGGTACGTTTTTGAATACGTCTTTAACTGCTTCCACAGGGAGGCAATTCAAAAAAAAATAATGACAACAAAATCGGGGGATACAGTTTGGTGTTGCAGCTACAAATCTATCATCTCCATCCAAATGGAATCACACCACTGGGTAGATGAAGGAAATAAAGAATCTATTACGCTAAGTAAGGACTATGGAATGGAGAGGGAATAGTGCCAATTTGAGACAATTTTAGTGCATATAACGCATTCACGTACAACACGGCCATGTCCATAACACAGGCACACCCCATTTGTTCAAATTTAATTGCAATACACTCTTTTATCGAGAGATAATAACTTATTGCAAGTATACTATTTTGATTTGGTAACAACAAGGGAGAATTACCAAGCGTTCAGACGATTTTACTACTCATATTATTGGAATCGATGTGTTAGGTAGCAACTCAATGATTTGGGTCCCCAATAGTGTTAGATACTTAAAATCCGTGGTGCACGGCAGTTGAGCTTCACTTGACTAGCCATCTCTTTAGGCTTTTAATTCATATTTGCCATACTGCTGTCTCTCACATTGCTAAGAGGGGAAGTCAAATTCCAAAAGCTTCTTACTCCTACTAATTTCTTCATATTAAATTCGTGGTGAGTTCCAAGGCAGCCGTAGTTTTACCCCCGGGACCGCAATGGACTTCACTGTTCATTGCCTTTTTTGGTGGTCGCCGCTGTTAAACCTGGCTACACAGGAGACACAGTGGTCGGATAGTGCGGTGGGCCCACGTCCAATTGTTTTTTTAATGTTTGCAGGTCGTTTCTGCGAGTACCTCACCTCCCTCACGTTCAACCACAACGACTCCCTCGTGGAGCTTGAACCTCTACGCACCGCGCTTCAGGCTAACGTCACTCTAGGTAACTATTGTACAACTAGGTATACGATGTTTTTTAAATAGTCTGATTTTGTAACAAGATAGGAATATCGTGGCGATCCGGCACAGGCGCGGGGCCGGCGAGGGTGAGAGGGGGGGGGGGGGGGGGGGGCATTATTTATGTAACCTCTTCCCTACCCAAAATCCACGGGAAAAGACGGTGTGATTCTATTCTAGTCTGCAGGAAAGCACACGGCCAATTGACTTAATTGTGAATATTAATTAGAATTGGTCTAATAAAAAAATGGACTTAACAGTTATTTGGAGAGTCACACCATCTCCCCCTCCCCTCCTCCACACATTTATTTGTTAATAAGTGGCCGTGTGGTTTCCGGCAGACTAGAATAGAATCACTCCGTCTCTTTCCGTGGATGTCGTACAAGGCGACTAAGGGAAATACATTATCAAACATCAGGCCTCCCCAACCCGTCTGGCCAGCGTGGGGAGTGTAGGCCAAATCCTCCTTCTGTCTGGGACGAATGAGAGAGGGTCGTGCTCCTGTAGTGGAGACTAAAATGACCTGAAAATTCAGTTTCGATCCAGTCTCGATCTCACAAATGTCACATTTAGTATTCTCGTAACACAATATGTAACTTCAAAATTAAATTTAAGCAGGATTATATCGAAATATGAGTGAAAATTAAACAAACTAAGAATGTTACTTTGCCAACAACAAGAATTGATAATAATTAATTAATGAAATCAAGTATATAATTTTTGTCAATTCACAATTCAATCTCGATTCGGTCAACTTTCAATCTGCGTTCGTAGAAAAATTACGAGAATTGGCCTTCTGGTGATGATGTATTCACAAAAAAATGTATTTAAGTACATTTATCAGTTGTCTAGTACCCATAATACAAGCTTTGCGCTTAATTTGGGACTAGATGGCGCTGTGTAAGTTGTCCAGAAATATTTATTTATTTATATTTTTCAGTATTCAGCACAACTCAGCACCACGGCGTGTTGATGTACTTCGGGGAGAACGAACATTTGGCCGTGGAGCTGTTCAACGGACGAATTCGCATCAGCTACGACGTCGGCAACTATCCCACATCTACTATGTACAGGTATGTAGCCTATACGCGTTTGACAGTGGGATACAAGGGTTTCTTCAATCTATACTGTATTAGGGTGTATTGTATTGGGGGGTAAGTGGTTTATCAACATCTTTGAACCAAAACCATCTTCACCTGCTCGTGGTGCACCCTGCTGACTGACAAACGAAGCTCTGGCGAAAAGAGAGGTGGGGAGCGTAATTGTAAGCTACCCGACTGGGGAATGTACCTCCACCTCACAGAATACCGCAGCCAAATAATAATTCCCTTGAGGGTTGTTGTGTTCCTGCGAGTGAGTGAGGTCACCAGAAAAGAAGGAGATGCTGCGTTGGCAGCGGGGGTGGCGGCGCGCAAGTGATATATTATGTTGTGAGCGTTAATACGGTTACGGTAACCGCTTCACATCAGGCGGGCCGTATGCTTGTCTGCACCCGACGTAGTATAAAGAAAAATACAATTTTTGAAAATTGTCAAATAGCCTATTGTTACTACATTTAATACAAATACGTTATATTATATTCTATTCACTCACTCACAGGAACACGGCCTTGGAATTCCTTTTTTTTATTGCAGTTTCGAGATGGTATCAGATGGCAACTATCATAAAGCGGAATTACTTGCCATCAAGAAGAACTTCACGCTGCGGGTCGACGACGGACCTGCTAGATCTATTATCAATGAAGGTATTTAATGACCTCATACAGTACTAATACAACATAGAAGTAAGTTTTTGTATATTACACTTGCGCCTAAGAACCTCTGGTACAATATTGGCGCGCGCGTTGTTGATTTGAAGGTTTTTACGTAATGAAGGAATTAATTGAATGTGTTGAATGAATGAATGAAGGAATGAATTGAATTCATTCTTAATCAAACTACAAAAATACTGACGGACGACTATGGCCACGACAAAAATATTAATTTTCACTTTTAATTAATAAAATTATTAATTGTACGTATTCTAGACTTTGGTATAGATTTGTGCTAATACTGAATAAATCCATTATTTCTCTAACCTTGAAGTTTATTATTGTCGCGCTAGGTATGAACAGTAGAGTATTTACCTCTTTGATAAAGCCTGTCTTCTTGGGCGGCTTGAACTCCTCATTTCACTCAGGACTCTATTACGTAACTCCCTCCTTTGCTTAGGGGTCGTCCATTAATCACGTGAGGCTCCAAAGAGGGGGGAGGGGGTTCGGTAAAAATCACGAAATATCACAAGGGCGGAGGGGGGGTGTTAAATAAATAATAAATATAAATAAATACTGTCACACAAATTACACAGCACCATCTAGCCCCAAAGTAAGCGAAGCTTGTGTTATGGGTACTAGACAACTGATAAACATACGTATATACATTTTTTTTTGTAAATACATACTTATGATACATAGAAAACACCCAGAACAAGACAAACAGACATGTTCATGCACACAAATTTTTGTCCCGTGTGGGAATCGAACCCACGAGCGTTGGTGTCGACCGCTACGCCACCGAGCTCGTGTTGTAAGATATCACGTGTATTTATTTTTTGTGATTGTTCAGAAGAGTTATTTGACATAATGGCCTCCTTCTAGTGTCGCACCGCTCGCCATCGACAGAAAATTCTTGCTCACACGTTGGAGCCTAACTGATCACGTATTGTGTGGTCCCAGAGAAGTTTACATACAATTACATGCTTTATACTTGCATTAATATTCCAGAAATTTTAAGATTATTTGTAGCTTCAAAAAATACACGTGATTTAGGGGGGGGGAGGGTTGACTTACACCTCACAGGGTGTTTAAAAGTGCAAAAAGAACCTCACGTGATTAATGGACTCCCTAGCTACGCTCGGGAATTAACTTCAACTCCCTCGCTACGTTTGGGAGTTACAATAACTATAGAGTCCTTCGTTACGCTCAGAGTGCAATATGCCGCCCGTGACGTAAGACACTGCTTTATCCCCTTGGTACATAATCTACTAGTGCGGCATTATACGAACACTCAAACAAAATGATTCGTTTCAGAAGTAAAAGTTGCGAAAAGTGCTTTATATCGCACACACACAACTCCTTAAGCAAACACTCCTACACTTACTTATACTGTGGCTATACTATACACTCGTCAACATACACAACTCACATACAACAAACATACACAAAAAACACACACACACACATACGCACGTGCGCGCGCACATATACATACATACACACACGCGTACTAAAATACCAATAATACACACTATGTTCTGAGAACTCGTTGGGACGCCACTTAACCGTTCGCAATTAGACATCCAATGGGAGGGGCCTGGTGATCTGCCCCCTTACCACCAACTCTTATTGCGATTCAATAACTGAATAGAATGCTTATTCATACCAATGAATAAGCGGCTCTATTTCAAATCGAATAGAGTCGCTTATTCATTGGTATGAATAAGCATTCTATTCAGTTATTGAATCGCAATAAGAGTTGGTGGTAAGGGGGCTGAAACACAGGTTTTTTTCCATAACTTACTTCAGGCACCAGCCTCTCACTTAGAATGGCTTATCAGTAATGAGAGAAAAATGTTTAGTTTAATTAAGATTAGTTTATAAACCTTTTATTTGTGAGAGGAAACAAAGATTTATTATTATTTTAATATAATCACATTATACACGTCCTAATAAATTTAATTTTTAATTAAATAAACTTTTATTATAAATTTTACTTAAAATCTAAAAATTTATGCAAAATTAAATGTCTCTTTTTTACTAAAATTAAATAATACTTAAAATTAATAAATAAATAAATACATCTAAATTAAAACTAATTAAAATAAACTAAAAACAAAACTAATCTAATAAACCGCTGCCCGTAGGCAAAGTTCCCAATATGCTGGCTCCGTTGCCTTTTTAATATAATTATTTTTTTTGTATTAGACCAATTCTAATTAATATTCATAATTAAGACAATTGGCCGTGTGGTTTCCGGCAGACTAGAATAGAATCACTCCGTCTCTTCCTGTGGATGTCGTATAAGACGACTAAGGGAAATACATTATAAAACATCGATCAGGCCTCCCCAACCCGTCTGGCCAGCGTGGGGAGTGTAGGCCAAATCCTCCTGTCTGTGACGGACGAGAGAGTGTCGTGCTCCTGTAGTGGAGACTAAAATGACCTGATGATGATGAATATAATTATGTACCATCGCGGCGCAGGTCCGAAGGAGTACCTCCGCCTGGAGCGGCCGATGTTCGTGGGCGGCGTGCCGGCCGACGTGGCGCGCGCCGCCTTCGGCAGGTGGCACCTGAGGAACATCACCAGCTTCAAGGGTAACCATCACCACCGCTCCTGCACCACCGCCTACCTGTCACCTTATGCTGATGTGGATTCCTATTGAGATTTTTAATTGCAAAAATCCCATTCTATTTATTTATAAATATTTTGAAAAATGGAAAAATTCAACTCCCTCTAGGTGGGATTTGAACCCACGACCTCTCGATGACCGGTCGAGTGCTCTTCAAACTGAGCTACCAGGAAGGTTTGTGTTGCTTACGAATTTTTCCATTTTATATTCTACTGCGTGAGTCACAGTGTGGCGTCGTCAACTACAACAAGGCATAGCAGTCCATCGTTGCAGATGAAATTCGGCTATTTTTTAATAACACCAAACTAATTAAATTATTATTAGAAACACGAGCACTCGACCGGTCATCGAGATGTCGTGGGTTCTAATCCCACCTAGAGGGGCCAGGTGAATTTTTCCATTTTTCAAAATATTTATAATATTCTGGCAAGTTGGCCAAGACAACTATTTATATAATAATAATTCTATTTATTTAATTGCAATTTAATTAATTTCTACATTTATTTTCAACCGGTCTGTACAAAGGAGTCGTGTTTCCCCCGCAGGTTGTCTCAAGGAGGCGTGGATCAACCACAAGCGCGTGGACTTCGTGAACGCGGTGCGCGTGCAGCGCGCGGCGGCCGGCTGCGGGGAGGAGGAGCCTCCCGTCGCGGGGAGGGCCTCCGCCGTGCAGGAGGACGCCAAGCACAGCCAGGTACACGCTTGTACCTGACTATGTATATTATACAAAAAGGTAGGGGAAGCTGGAGCAATAACGTCAAATCCAAGGGAATCGCTCAGATTCTCCAGGATTATGCCGTTGGTGGAGTTAGAGTGGCTATTCCACTGGGTATGTGAACAATTAAAATCGCCAGCCAGAATGACTGTGTTGCTTAACGAAAGGAGAGCCTGGAGGTCCCTTTCTAACAAAACTTTATTTGGGGGCTGAGAGATAGAAGCTATAGTGATGGGCGGATGGCCCGTCATTCCTAAACGTAGTACCGTGGCTTGCATATTATCGAGCGCGGGTGTTTGTATAGGCGCGCTGTGCAGAGATCTTTTATAGTAAATAAGGGTCCACTACCCGCGTAGCTGTCCCTATTTGATCTAATGATGTTATAATTTGCAATCTTGGGATTGCGATGCGAAGGTGATAGTCGCGTTTCCTGCACTAACAATAAATCTATATTGTGATCTGCTAAAAAGACCGCCACCTCGTCACGCTGACGGGCGATGCCGTTTGCATTAAAAAATGCAAAGTTTATGGAGGATGGCTTGAAACTATGGGCCGTAGAACCCATTTACACTCGGAATTGTGTAGGTACGGAGTACGAGTAAACCGACTTCAGTACTGCGAAATGTTCGCAGGTAGCTGCGAGCCTATCCTCCGGCGAGTTTGCGAACCTAATTAGCTTATCAGTTAGTAACCTAATTTCCGCCATGTGGGAGCCGATGTGACGGGCGTAGTCCACCACTACGGTTAAATGGGAGCTCGCGGAAGAGCGGGGGCGGCGGGGCGCGGGCCATGTCGCGATGGTTGATGTTGCGCCTGCTGTTGTGAAAGCTGGCGCACGGGAGACATAGAAGTCGGCTTAGCCGAAATTTGTGGGGGTTTAGCCCACGCGTTCGGCGGTGGCGGAGGTGGTCGGCGTTCAAGCCCAGGGAAGGCTGGACCCCTTAACGAGGGAGGCGCTGGCCTAGAGAGACGCTGTGTGTCCCACTGCCCCGCACTGGATGCAGGACGGGGGTCTAGCGTGGCCGGGGCGCGGGGACACGACTCAGTGGTCCCCCGTGCATTTAACGCACCGGGGGCGGGCGAAGCAATTACGGGCCGAGTGCCCGTATAGTTGGCAGCGATGACACTGCCCGGGAGCTTTTTTATGTTATTTAGCTTTATTGTGCTATGATTGCACATTTATACCACGGAGACCGCAGATATTCGCGCTTTTGAAAATATTTTTGCCCTCTTTAGTCGCTGAGAATGGCCAGCACCATGTTATATGTTGTAGGGCTCGCGTGTACGCGCACGGCACATACGGCGCACTTCGTGTATTGGAAGGCCCTTGGTGCTTGAGAATGAGATCAGCTAGAATATGCACCTCGCCCTATCTCTTTAGGAACACCGCGTATAACGACGCGGAGCATACGCTCCTCTTCGGGGGCGTATTGGCGTATGTGCGAAAACTGCGAAGAGATTTTACGTAAAAGTTGGGGAAACGCTGAATTAACATCAAACCGTTTGACTCTTTAAGTTAGGTCGGAAAAGAAACCATAGCGTGATGCAGGTATTGCTCGGCGCCATCTGTTGTCGAAGATCCGAACTAATATTTGCTACATGATTTATTTTGCTCGAAATTCTTTATAATAGGTACAGCTTAAATGACTTTGACAGTATAAAAAATCAAAGAAAATAGCATAGTAAATGATAATGCAGTGTAGACGGTACCGGTGCAGGGTTAGAATTTACCTTTAGTTTGGCGAACGGACATTTTAAAAATGCATGATAGTTATAACAAATAATGAAAATTAGTGGTTTTCTAGTGGGTTTCTCTCACTTTTCAAATACTGCTGACGCTACAATTTGCGTGTACTGTGTTTTTTGAAGGCTCCCATGTCGTATTTATTCAGGAATACTGCTGAGGGAAATCGATGCCACAATTTCACAGTCCGTGGTAGAAAATGATTTAAAAAGCGTACTGTGGTAGATCGCCTAATATCAAGATGATGTGGATAGAATTTTTATTTATGTTGAGTTGTACGATAATGGAACTCAGCGGCAGGTATCAAATCAATTTTATAATAAAGTTAATTTAAAAAAAAAAATTGAAACCGACTTCATTTGGCGAGCGCAGCTTATTGGTGGAATACCCCAACAGACGCTGCTGCCCGCCTTCCGGGAGAAAAGTTATCGCGTGACACAAGATTCCTTAGTCGCCTTGTACGAAATCCAGCGCAGAGCAAGAGGAGTGGCGCAATTTTATTCTGCCGGCTACCACAGGGCAAATTTAAGGGTTTCTCTCGATTTTTCTGGGATCCCATCATCAGACCCTGACTTGGTGAATATGGGACCACCTCGCAATTACCCTTTCAAATAAAAAAAAATGAATTTGACCATACGTGCTTATAAAATTTAAGGGTTTCCCTTGATTTCCCTGGCATCCCATCATCAGATCCTGACTTGGTGAATATGGGACCACCTTGCAATCATACCCTTTCAAATAAAAAAAGAATTATGAAAATCGGTTCACAATTCGCAAAGATATCGAATAACATACATACAAAAAAAATATTCAGTCGAATTGAGAACCTCCTCCTTTTTTGAAGTCGGTTAAGAAATATTAAATTATTGAAATATGTTTTGATTTTTTAAATACGACGAGCTTGAATGGCATTTTGACTCCTAGGTCGCGAGTTCGATCCCCGCACGAGACAAATACTTGCGTGCATTTACATGTCTGTTTGACTCGGTCTGGATATTTTTTGCAAAATTTGCAAAAAAAAATGTATTTAAGTATAATATCATTAATCTAGTACCCATAGTACAAGCTTTGCTTAATTTGGGACTAGATGGCAGTGTGTAATTTGTCCAGGAATATTTATTTTTTATTTGTTACCCATATCATCTCTCACACAATCCAACCATCTCTTTCTTGGTCTTCCTCTCTCAAATTCATCGTTCTGTTTGTCAAATATCTTTTATTCCTGTACACGCAACATGTAATATCATTAACAGAATCGTCGCAACATGCAACATCACATATAACACATTGTTTGGTTACATTTAATAAACAATTTAATGATTTAGGTCCCCAATAGTGTTAGATACTTAAAATCCGCGGTGCACGGCAGTCGAGCTTCACTCGACTAGCCATCTCTTTAGGCTTTTAATGCCTTATTTGCCATATTGCTGTCTCTCATATTGCTAAGAGGGGAAGTCAAATTCCAAAAGCTTCCTACTCCTACTAATTTATTCTAATTAAATTCGTTGTGAGTTCCAAGACAGCCGTAGTTTTACCTCGGGGACTGCAATGAACTTCATTGTTCATTGCCTTTTTTGGCCGTCGCCGCTGTTAATCTTGGCTACACAGGAGACACAGTGGTGGGAATGTGTGGTGGGCCCCCGTCCCGTCCCGTGTATCTGTGTATATCCCGGCGTGTAACGTCCGTGTGTCGCGTGTGCAGGACCCGTGCGTGCCCAACCCGTGCGGCGGCGGGCGCTGCGTGCGCGAGGACGGCTCGCCCTCCGACTACACGTGCCGCTGCCGCGCCGGCACCGCCGGGCCCCAGTGCGAGCTGCGCGCTTCTATAGGTCAGTGTTTGTATACTACACGTGCACCGCCGGGCCCCAGTGCGAGCTGCGCGCTTCTATAGGTCAGTGTTTGTATACTACACGTGCACCGCCGGGCCCCAGTGCGAGCTGCGCGCTTCTATAGGTCAGTGTTTGTATACTACACGTGCACCGCCGGGCCCCAGTGCGAGCTGCGCGCTTCTATAGGTCAGTGTTTGTATACTACACGTGCACCGCCGGGCCCCAGTGCGAGCTGCGCGCTTCTATAGGTCAGTGTTTGTATACTACACGTGCACCGCCGGGCCCCAGTGCGAGCTGCGCGCTTCTATAGGTCAGTGTTTGTATACTACACGTGCACCGCCGGGCCCCAGTGCGAGCTGCGCGCTTCTATAGGTCAGTGTTTGTATACTACACGTGCACCGCCGGGCCCCAGTGCGAGCTGCGCGCTTCTATAGGTCAGTGTTTGTATACTACACGTGCACCGCCGGGCCCCAGTGCGAGCTGCGCGCTTCTATAGGTCAGTGTTTGTATACTACACGTGCACCGCCGGGCCCCAGTGCGAGCTGCGCGCTTCTATAGGTCAGTGTTTGTATACTACACGTGCACCGCCGGGCCCCAGTGCGAGCTGCGCGCTTCTATAGGTCAGTGTTTGTATACTACACGTGCACCGCCGGGCCCCAGTGCGAGCTGCGCGCTTCTATAGGTCAGTGTTTGTATACTACACGTGCACCGCCGGGCCCCAGTGCGAGCTGCGCGCTTCTATAGGTCAGTGTTTGTATACTACACGTGCACCGCCGGGCCCCAGTGCGAGCTGCGCGCTTCTATAGGTCAGTGTTTGTATACTACACGTGCACCGCCGGGCCCCAGTGCGAGCTGCGCGCTTCTATAGGTCAGTGTTTGTATACTACACGTGCACCGCCGGGCCCCAGTGCGAGCTGCGCGCTTCTATAGGTCAGTGTTTGTATACTACACGTGCACCGCCGGGCCCCAGTGCGAGCTGCGCGCTTCTATAGGTCAGTGTTTGTATACTACACGTGCACCGCCGGGCCCCAGTGCGAGCTGCGCGCTTCTATAGGTCAGTGTTTGTATACTACACGTGCACCGCCGGGCCCCAGTGCGAGCTGCGCGCTTCTATAGGTCAGTGTTTGTATACTACACGTGCACCGCCGGGCCCCAGTGCGAGCTGCGCGCTTCTATAGGTCAGTGTTTGTATACTACACGTGCACCGCCGGGCCCCAGTGCGAGCTGCGCGCTTCTATAGGTCAGTGTTTGTATACTACACGTGCACCGCCGGGCCCCAGTGCGAGCTGCGCGCTTCTATAGGTCAGTGTTTGTATACTACACGTGCACCGCCGGGCCCCAGTGCGAGCTGCGCGCTTCTATAGGTCAGTGTTTGTATACTACACGTGCACCGCCGGGCCCCAGTGCGAGCTGCGCGCTTCTATAGGTCAGTGTTTGTATACTACACGTGCACCGCCGGGCCCCAGTGCGAGCTGCGCGCTTCTATAGGTCAGTGTTTGTATACTACACGTGCACCGCCGGGCCCCAGTGCGAGCTGCGCGCTTCTATAGGTCTGTGTTTGTATACTACACGTGCACCGCCGGGCCCCAGTGCGAGCTGCGCGCTTCTATAGGTCAGTGTTTGTATACTACACGTGCACCGCCGGGCCCCAGTGCGAGCTGCGCGCTTCTATAGGTCAGTGTTTGTATACTACACGTGCACCGCCGGGCCCCAGTGCGAGCTGCGCGCTTCTATAGGTCAGTGTTTGTATACTACACGTGCACCGCCGGGCCCCAGTGCGAGCTGCGCGCTTCTATAGGTCAGTGTTTGTATACTACACGTGCACCGCCGGGCCCCAGTGCGAGCTGCGCGCTTCTATAGGTCAGTGTTTGTATACTACACGTGCACCGCCGGGCCCCAGTGCGAGCTGCGCGCTTCTATAGGTCAGTGTTTGTATACTACACGTGCACCGCCGGGCCCCAGTGCGAGCTGCGCGCTTCTATAGGTCAGTGTTTGTATACGACACGTGCACCGCCGGGCCCCAGTGCGAGCTGCGCGCTTCTATAGGTCAGTGTTACACGGTCAATACTTTGATACTCTGCGCTAAATCTGCTTATTAAGGACCTCAATTCCAAACGCACGGAATTCCATAAGAAACACATATTCACCACTAGCATGCTGATTTAGAATTTTACATTGTGATATTTGCACATCGATCTGCCAGAAAACTATGGACGACTATGAAGAATATGAGTCTTAGTGCGAGTTTTTTGCTCACGTTCGATCATGTCGTTGTTAAACAAACCGACCAAATAGAGAAGAACTCTCATGTTGTGAATTTATAAGATGCGTGTTACATATCAAAATGATGTGGCTTACTTGCTCACATTTTGAAGTGAGCAACCCGGCTAATTTAGATATGTAACACGCGTCTGGTAAATTTACAATATGAAACTTTTTCTCAATTTAGTTGGCTTGTAAACGTTAGCACGTTCGAATGTGACCAACACTAAGGATTCAGAGCAAGTTGTCGCTGGCGTCTGTAAACTGCGAATTCCTTAGAATGCCTGTTTGCCACCTCAGTGGTACAAAAATGAACAACGGGGATTACATATGAAGAAAATCGATAAATTTATTAATTAAAAAAATATATTTTTTCGTTGTAAGGTGGCGCCCCTGTGATTAGTCAAAGCAAACTACTACCGCGCAAACCGACCATCAGCAATGTGCAGGCGTCGCCGGGTAAGTGTTACCAACCATAGATAATATAACTGCCTGTCGAGGTTTTCCCAGGAGACTACAGCATGGTTTTCTTCAAAAAAGGGCATAAAGAGGTTTTACAGGGTCGGCAACGCGCATGTGATGCCTCTGCTATTACAGGCGTATATAGGCTACGGTAATTGCTTTCCATCAGGCGGACCGTATGCTTGTTTGTCACCTTAGTGGTATAAAAAAATACTATTAGGTGTTACCAAGGACAACACAAAACTATCTCATTAAACTATGTGTTTTTATTTCTTTCTCGAAGTCTCCTTTTATAAAATACACTTCTTTATTATACATATATTTCGATACCTCCAATGAACACTACGCCAACTCAAAACATACACATCCAGACACACCGCTAATATGAGTTATACATTTACTTAGCGATTTGTATTTGTCGATTTCGTTGTGTCTGTGTGTCTTTTATAAATATAATTTAGGTAGCATAATGTTACTGAAGTAATGAATCGATTTAGATAAAAAAAGAAAACTATCGAAATTTTAGTAGTAGTAGTGTTCCGTAGTGTTCCTTGGAGGTATCGATCTGTTGCCTTAAAAAATCGGGCGGGGCTGTGTCTGTGCACACGGCCGTTGGTTGACGTGAAACGTGTATATCAGCGATCACCGCGCTGTCACGAGCGAGTCGTCAGTTATACTGAATACAAAAAGTCATTCTCCACAATGCCCCACAACCCGTCAAAAAATTGCTTTTAGCGATAAGGCCGTCTCGTTCAAAATATATGTTTTTTTTTATACCACCAGTGTGGCAAACAAACATACGGCCCGCCTGTTGGAAAGCAGTTACCGTAGACTATGAACGCCTGTAACACCAGAGGCATCACACGCGCGTTGCCGACCCTGTAAAAACCTCTTCACGCCCTTTTTGAAGAACCCCATGCTGTAGTCCCCTGAGAAAACCTCGACAGGCAGTTCATTCCACAGCTTGACAGTACGCAGGAGAAAACTTCTCTGGAACCGCACAGTACGTGACCACTTAAGCTCCAATGTGTGAGGATGAATTCCCTGTCGATGGCGAGCGGTGCGACTGTAGAAGGAGGCCGTGGGCATCATGTCAAACAACTCCTCTGAACACACCCCATTGCACAGACGGTAGAACACACAAAGGGACGCAAAATCTCTTCTCAGTCTTAAAGGTTCTAAACCGTCTGTTAGTTTGGGATCGTCGACGAGTTTTGTATGTGTAAATTTTCTATAAACTATGTATACTGTGTTTTTGTGAATTTGTATCATGCAAATAAAGCATATTCTACCTAGGTATTATACATACATAGGTAGGTACCTAAAATCAATTCTCGAAACGGCTTTAAATGTATAAGTTTGGGACAATTACAAGCTCCAATTTGAAATTGGAGGAGGTATATTGTTCCAACATCACGATGCATCTTAGTAAGATAAACAAACATGTTATTTATTGTATGTAGCCGCTCCTGCGCCGAAGCAGCAATTGCCGGCAGAGCACGCGCCAGCGCCTCCCACGCCCTCTAACGGTGGCTGCAGGAAGGTGAGTCAATTGTTAAAACGTGTAAAGGTCCAATTTTTTGTATATACTCGTATATGTATGTGAGAGGGGGGGGGGGGGGGGGGGGTTTAAACGAACATGTGGGTGGGAAAGCAATCGTCACCGCCCATGGAGATCAGCAACACCGGATCGCCGATTCGTTGCCAGCCTTTTAAGGGAAATATAGATTCTGTTCTTGAAGGCTTGCCATGTCGTAATTGTTCGGAATACCGCTGAGGGACGTTAATTCCACAGTTTCACCGTTCGTGGTATAAAGAGTTTGTCTTATACGAGATGTTTCGACCAGAAGCGACGATTTTGGGGTGTAATTGGTTCATCAACATCTTTAAACCAAAGCCAACTTCACCTGCACGCGGTACACCTTGCTGACTGAAGCTCTGACGAAAAGAGAGGTAGGGAGCGTAATTGTAAGCTACCCGACTGGGGAATATACCTCCACCTCACAGAATACCGCAGCCAAATAACAATTCCCTTGAGGGTCGTTGTGTTCCTGCGATTGAGTGAGGTCACCAGAAGGGAAGGAGATGCTGCGTTGGCAGCGGGGGTGGCGGCACGCGAGCGATATTTTATGTTGTGAGCGTTAATATGGCTACGGTAACCGCTTCACATCAGGCGGGCCGTATGCTTGTATACCACCCGACGTAGTATATAAAAAAAAATCTTTTTAAACGGTTTTATTGAGCTTGCCCTGTTTGTTTATTATATGTATATATTCGACGATGTAGGAGGCGACCCGCGAGTTCATATCGGAGGGGTCGTGTCGGTCCCGCCGTGCGGTCCGCGGCGCGCGCTGCGCCGCCCCGCGCGCGGCCTCCGCCTGCGGCCGCCAGCACTGCTGCGCGCCTCGGAAGACCAAGAAGAGGAAGGTAAGGTCCGGTCCACCGGCGCACTGTCGGCGACTGGCTCCTGTGTAGCCAGGATTAACAGCGACCACCAACAAAAAGCAATAAACAATGAAGTCCACTGCAGTCCCGGGGGTAAGACTACGGCTGCCTTGGAACTCACAACGAATTTAGAAATTAGTAGGAGTAGTACATGGAACAATTCAAGTGATTTATTATAACATTATAGTGGGAGAAGGGAGATTTTGGAATTTGACTTTCTCTTGGGTATGTGAGAGACAGCAATATGGCAAATAAGGCATGATAAAGATAATAAATATAAAATAAACATTATAATGTTTCAAGGGCGGACTCCAGTCACCTTTTCTGACCTGGGGGCATACCGCGCAGGCTCAAGTCGATTCCCACCGGCATTTTTGAACATCTTTTATAAACATCTTCATCAGCCAGTAGGGACGGAGTCGCTCTACCGAGGCCTCGGTAGAGCGACTCCGTCCCTACTGGCTGAGCTTATTACTATTGGCACAAATTTAATGTGAAGTTAGATTTTCGCTATCAAAACATCCGATCGTAATCGACTTTTAGGGGTGTAAGTGGTTCATCAACATCTTTGATCCAAAGCCAACTTCACCTGCACGCGGTGCACCCTGCTAACTAACAAACGAAGCTCTGGCGAAAAGAGAGGTAGGGAGCGTAATTGTAAGCTGCCCGACTGGGGAATGTACCTCCACCTCACAGAATACCGCTGCCAAATAACAAGTCCTTTGAGAGTTGTTGTGTTCCTGCACGTGAGTGAGGTCACCAGAAAGGAAGGAGATGCTGCGTTGGCAGTGGGGGTGGCGGCGCGCGAGCGATATTTTATGTTGCGAGCGTTAATATGGTTACGGTAACCGCTTCACATCAGGCGGGGCGTTTGTTTGTCTGCCACCCGACGTAGTATATAAAAAAAAATGACTTCAGCTTAGGCGGTTGGGCCCCGGTACTGCCGACTAGCAAAAGAGGCTCTGAAAGAGTAAAGGAAAATCTTCCACCTGGGGTTGACACTCTTTCGAGACATACTCCTTGTACTGTAAGCGTATACATGCCTACGCCTACGGTAACCGCTATACATCAGCCGGTTCAAGCTTAGTCATCATAGGTTTCCCCTTCATCGAATTTAATTGTAATTTCAACATTTTTTTTAAAGTAAAACTTAATACACGTTTGACTTGGGGAGTATGCTGGTGAATGCGTGACGATAGCGTTACGGAAACGGCGAACGGAAGTTTAGAGGGAGAAAGTTAGTATAGCTAAAGAAGTTTTACTTCAGTCGTGTGGTTTAAATCACACTCTTCTTTTTTATTATTACAGATTCGCCTAGTCTGCGCCGACGGCACAAGATACACGAAAGACATAGAAATCGTCCGCAAATGTGCGTGCGGCAAGAAGTGCACCCGAAACAGCCCCTTCCTGCATTGAAGATAAACGATACAATTGCCAGACAACATCACCGTCGGTAAAAATAACAATATCACGTACATAACCGAATGACGCCATTTTTATTGCACTAGCGCCATTTTATATATTGTATTTTCGACTAGCGGCCGAAAAAGGAACTAGGTGATAGTTCTATTGTGGCGCCATTTTATTTATGGTATTTTCAACTAGCGGCCGAAAATGGAACTAATCACAGTTTAATAAATAAACAAAAGTCAACACATAAACTTGAATGTACCAATGTAATAGTCCAAAAGGTTTTTTATACCTCATAACATAATCAATGGATTTTTATGTTGTCTGAACTAAGATGTCAGTATATTAATAACTACATATATAATAATTTACTATTAAGATTTTTTTTGATATAAAAATTTACACTACTAAAAATAACAAACAAAATCCCCTCTGTTCTTTCCAACTGAGCTACCAGGAAGGTTTGTGATGGTGGCAAATTTTTTCCTTTTTGTATTTACTGTTGTGAAGTCGCTGTGTGGCGCCATCTACCTATTTAGTATTACACTACTAACAAGGCATAGCAGTCCGTCGTTGCCAAAGATCTTATAGTCGTTGCAGATGAAATTCGGCAATTTTTTGATAACACGAAACTTATTAAATAATATTTATTTAATAAGTTTTGTTTGTTTGTTGCCAACTTGCCAGAAGATTATAAACTTCCTTAATTTATGGTCAATTCTTTGTAATTTCCAATATTTCATTGAATCTGACAGCACGGCAGTGCACCCGCCAAGTCGCCACACTCAAGCAATAATTATTTTTCTTATACGTCATTTTAGTTCAGACAATATTCAAAGGATACTTAAAATAAGGCCTATATGTACGTCTGTCCGCCCCGTACCATGAACCCCGTAATTATAAAGTAGACCATAGCGTAACGAATTTATGATAAATAAGAATTTACACTGTGTAGTTTTGGCTTAAAATCGTAAATAATTTAACAGCGCGCTGAAATACACGCGAGCACATAGGACTCTTGTTAATTTTAATAAGTTTTTATCAATTACTCTCAACCTTTCGCGTGCCGCTGTCCGATGGTTGATATAGCGTTGGTACAGTGCTTGATACAGAATTGACAGATTGACTCTACTTTCACCGTTTATGGGTAGATGGCATTGTGTCAAATCAAAATTAAGTTACAAAATGACGAAAAACGTTGTCGAGATCGAATAAGTATGAAACTCGCACTAAGTACTCAGATTATGATGCTGTTTTTTTTAACGCCCGGGTATATTTCAACGCGCATTCTTGGCCCGTTTTTATAAACACTAGGTTTTAGGATATTTTACAGATAAACAATCTGCAATTCAAATGTTTTAGGTCCTAGTGTTACTGAAAACGGGCTGATATAGCAAAACATAGACGACATGACTACGCTATATACCGGGTATGTGGAGTTAAAATGGATTCCAATAACGACAAGTACAATGCTACAAAAAAATAAAATAGAAACCTCGGATCTGCCTCAAAACTTCAAAAATGTCTGCAACAAAAGTGACTCAATCCCGTCATTCTTAATTAGACGACGTCACATATGTGCTCTGGTACTATATTTTGTAAAGATCGAAACTATAGAGCGTTCCAGAAAATCACGATCCAGAACAACGCCATCTCTTGACGAAAATTGGAACAATTTGCATTGGATTTCAACATTATAACCCTGGACACTTTTCGTGAAATTTGTATTAAAACCAAAGCGTTATCTATTTGGATGATTAGGTTAATGCTTTTTTCCATATAAAAGTGCGTCCAGGTTACCAGGTGAAAACTGTTGTCACAAGGAAAGTGGGGGTCTTTATTTAACGCCATCTATCGACTCGTTTATGTAACTAAACCGCTGCATTTGTTGGCGAGGCCTAATATTTTTACCTGGGAAAGAAATCAACAGTGTGGTAATGTCATCTATGTTTTTAGATATATACATATAAAGTAGATTTACATCCTGTGGACATCCTGTATGTACTGAATAACCTCACTTTTATAAACTGAATATTGTAGAGTTTAATGATTAAAACAACAAAAATATAACTTTTTATACTAATTAATCTGCCTGAATTTCTCCGCGCTTCAGGAGTGTCGATGCAATTTTTGCAGTCATTTAGGAATATTTTATTTAATCGCTCGTAACTGGGGTGGTTTACTAGTAAGACATAGTTAAATAATAATACATACATACACACTTTTACATGTAACGTGACCTAATATAAAAATAGGTGTTTTACCTAATTAGTCTAAAGCAACGCTCGATTTTGTTTATTATTTCGGGTTGTTTCAAATAAAATGTATTAAAAGAGGTAACTGACATATTTTTGACTGACATATAATGAACTAATGAAGACATGCACTTATATGAAATTATGACAGTTGTTATAATTTTTCGTACGTTATTTAAAGCTGTTTTTGCGTTATGTTAGAGTATAAATAAGTTTGTGTAACAAGTTACGTACGAAGAATCTTCTACCCTAACTGGTCTTTATAATATTGTTTGTGACAACATGTGCTATATAGATGGCCCATAGGCGAACATTAACGCAGTAAAATTTAACATCAAAGCATTTACTCGATATCTACGCATGTGTACATGCAGTACGCAAAGCAAGGAAATAACGTGGGTATACAGGAAAGTTTTTTATGTATCACTTTTCAATAATTGTTTCCGATGAGGACTAACGTCTTGCCGCGTCGGTTAATGGCGTGGGAACAAGTGAACGTCGGGTAATTGCCTTGCCACGATGAAGGCAGATAAAACGCATCTCTAATTAAAAACATGTTAGGTTAACTACCTCTTTTATTACATATGGTTTTGGTTTGTTAATTCAAAACGAAATAATAGAAAACTGTTTTCAATTCATAAATTAACCGACATTTGTTTGAATATACATATGAGCAATTTTTAAAGTCGTTCTGAAAACGATTTATACAAAACGTTATTAAAAGATGTTCTTACATTGGTGTTATATAACATTAAGTATAAGGAAAAAAACAACAAAAACATATAACGTTTTTAACATTACGTTTTGTTATTTCTATTCTCATAAAATGTTACATAACACAAGTGTAGCACCTTTACTTATGTTAATTGTAAAAATATACATATGATTAATAATTTGATTTAAAATTATTATTATTTTGAAATGAAATTATGTGTTCACGTAATGTAATTATGAAAGTATTTATAAATTATTATAGTTGATTTTCTTTTTTATTATGGCACATTTTTGGGAGGAAGCTAAGTTCCAAAATAAGTAAGAATTAATTTTATTTTATTCATATTAGTTATGTACTTTAGATTAAATTAAATTTAGGCACTCATACCGATATAAAACCTCTTAATTTAAATTTTACGCATTTCTTTTTTGCATAATTGAGATTTAATAAGATAATTTCTTTAATCTTGCGGTTTTCTAAGTAAAAGTTAACATTTTCTCATCGTCATCATCTGAAAACCAATATTCCTGTTTCTAAACGAACGAACTCAGACCGTTTTTACATCCAAAGCTATTATTGCAATGTGTTAGAATTCAAATAAGATCATGAAACAAGTTACGTACCAAGAATCTTCTACCGTAACCGGTCTTCATAATCTTTTTTGTGACAACATGCGCCATCTCGCGGAGTAAAAGTTTTGAATTAAGGTTTTATTTAGAAAATTGTTAACTTTTATTTCGGTAAACTATATCTTAATCTTGCCAGCTCTCTGCCTTAGGTTATAAATAAAAATAAGTAGTTATACTATGTATAACCTATGTTTTTTACTCCAGATAAATTTAGTATGCGAACTCAGACCGTGGAAAATGAAATGAAATAAAACGAAATCTTGCTATTGCTGTCTAGCGCGTGAATGTGTGCCATATCTGCCGTGTTATATACAGTCGTCTAAATCAATACACTAGAATTATTTTTGACACAATAAGTTGAATTAAACCGGTTTATTCCTTCTCGTTCAGCCAGGTGAACAAAGTGGAATTTATCATAAAAAGATCAGCCCCCCTTGCCAAGTGTAATTCGTATCGTAACGAACGTTAGATAGATCACGTGACATTTGTCAAAATCAAACATTTTATTATGAGAATTGACAAATGCCACGTGATCTATCTAACGTTCGTAATTCGATAATTCCCGAGATTGACCGACCTGCTTCTCGCACGCTTGTGCCGCAGTAGAGCGGATCTAAATTACGCGGGGGTGTATTCCACCCCTGAAGACTGCCCGGGCAAGGAGCCTATAGCTCGAGGCCCGTACGTATTCACCGTGGATACACGTGCCCAGGTCAGGTCAGGTCACGAATTACATTTGGCTAGGGGGGCTGATCTGTCAAAAAAAAATTAGTTATCTGTAAAGTCGGTTTACGTACGATAATTTTACGTGATAACGTCTTAAAGAACATTGATGAACTCGCACGTATCAGCCAATGGAGTGGAAGAGAGATAGATGCGTCACAAGCCGCGCTCTCGTTTGCACGCACGGCTCAGGCGGAACGTGCCAATGAGTCATGCTTATTCATGCATGCAGCCGGCGTTCATCGATTTATGACGTTATTAGGTCAATAATTGTGCTCTGTAACTGTATTAAGGCGACTTAAGTAATGCGGTTTAAATGCGGCATTTATACGCTCACGGTCGATTACACATATCACTAATTGTGTGATACCGACCATATTTTCTTGGTCTGAGTATGGAAACCTACATAATAACGACTAGTCGCGTATATCTCTTCAAACCATGTCAACATAAAACGACATTCCTGTCACTACGATGCATTATCATCTGCCTATTTAGTATTTTGAGTGCTTAGTTTTTTGGTCCAAATAGAGAAGAACTCTCATGTTGCGAAGAGATATAAGATGCGTGTTACATATCAAAATTATATGGCTTACTTGCTCACATTTTGAAATGAGCGACCCGGCTAATTTGGATATGTAACACGCGTCTGGTTGGTCGGCTTGTAAACGTTCAGACGTTCGAATGTGAGCAAAAACTCGCACCTTAGTACTCAGTAGAAGATTACTCGTATTATCCCAATTAGGGTTAGCGACTATTCGAAAGTATGTAGCGTACCTAATTGAAACCATTTTCATACTTACGTTAGAATATAAAGCTGTTTTTTTTTTTTTGACTGAGGAATTTTGTAAAAAATATATACATTTTATTGCCATTATGTTGCTAACAGCTTAGGCGTTATTGTAAATTTTCTAGAAATTAATATTATGTATTAAGATATTTTAGTAAATAGATACTATTCTAAAATAATTTATAATGCATTCCGTATTTATTCGATTTACTACCAAATTGGTAGGAACATTATAAACAACGCATTTATCGACCTAACTTATTATTATATTGTCAGTATTAAAGATTTTATTGATAAATAATATTTATAGAAGAATCTATCAGGAATTAGTTGGGAACACTGCCTTTTTTTTCACTTGCCATATTAAATTAATAAATAACGAAATAGTTTTTGGTAGATTTTTCTTGAATTTTTATAGAGTAAGGAAATGTAAGGTGCGATCGAACCAACGCCGTTACTTAAAACGTATCACAAAATGAACAAACGTAACAAACGACAGATCTCTACAAGTTAACAAATATCTTCTATCTATTCCTCTGGCATTTGTAGTAAATATGTTACTTTTAATTTCATAAATTTCATAATGAAGAATGTCAGTTATAAAATATTTTTTGATAATAAGAATAATGGGAGGGGACACAACTACACTTTCTGATAATATACACACAAATGTTCTACTTTCTAGTTCATTTCGGGCTTTCAGATCTCGTTAGCTATTCCTTCCGCAATTTTTTTTTTATTGTTTTTTAAATATTTTTGAAGGGAACATTAACATTAAATATTTTTGAAGGATACATAACGTGATTTTATGTCATATCTTGTAAATTAATAATGGTGGGAGTAATTTAATAAAAATATGTTTATGACTATGCAGGGGTTATTAGATTTTATTTATTAGTTAACTTACAATTATTATTACATGTTATACAGAAAAGGCGGTAGTGTAGTTAATACGTAAAGTCATAGGTAATTACAATGAGGCGTTTGCCCAACAGTGGGATACAAAAAGCCAACGTGGGTAGCCGGCGTCGATTTGTTCGCATCTTTATCTATTAAGCTTTAAGTTACGTACCTAGATCGATGTGTTGCTAAGAGTGAGGTGCCGCCGGGCATTGCATGCGCTTTTTATAAAAATAATAATTATGCCATTTATAATTTATTTGATGTAATAAAAGAATGTTAGATATCTGCAGGCTCTTTTTTACCATTCCTTTATAAATTACTGTAATTTATATCCCCCCCCCCCCCCCACCGCTTCACTGTGATTGAATCTTTCCATCTCATTTCAGTGGATTTCCTATACAAACGTTGTAATAAGTGTAAATGAAACGTAGTAAAAGTGCAAAGGAAAACTATCACGGCTAAGTAGACTTTACAAGTTACTGAGTAATAGCCGACGAACTTATAAAATGTATTGAAAGACGAATAGAATTGTGTAGTACATTACCAGAGGCTAGATGGCGCTTTAGTTATATGTTCACTTTAAAAATAAATAATTAAAATAAAATAAAACAAATATGTAAGAGCTCCCATACAACAGACATGATTTTTTTTTTGCCGGTTTTATAGATAATTGTACGGAACCCTTCGTGCGACTCCGACTCGCACTTGGCCGGTTTTTTTTTATATGTTGTCTCTTTAATAAATATACTGATTACCGGTTTGCAGGTAGCTACAGTGCAATCGAACAGCATAGAATCTAGACTTTTTGAAAGAAATACTGTCAGTAATTGAATCAGTAAACGAAATGCCGCCCGGTTTAGAGAAAACATAAAAATCAAACAAATATATACACTGTTAAAATAATAGCATTGATATACTTATTAATTGTGTTGTGTGGTGTTTCAATTAAATATCAATTGCCTTCTATTTTTTGTTGAATAGTTTTAAAAATGCACCACGTTAAGTCGCGATCATAGCTATTACATAATATTAGAGAGTTATAATATTGCACAGAAACAACTCGTTGACGATTTTTTTATTGTATAAGTATAGAAAAAGAAAATAAAGTATTTAAAATAATACACCTCAATGGAATGTGCATACGCGGTAAATAAATTAATTGTACCTGGCAATACTACATTTCAAGATGGCAGTTTTAGTTCTAAATTTGGCCACCGGGTCAGATAAGTTTGTGGCACTGTAGATCTTAGATTTGACAGTACAAAGAATTGATCAACTTGTAGGTAGACAGTAAATCTTGTTCTTTACAATGATAGTATGAGCATAGCACGGTAAGCGCCGGTGTGCATTATATACCATTTTTTGCAGTTACTGCGATGCCCGTACTGTTAAACTCCTGTTTTGTCAGAGCACTGGTATCGTCCTGTAAAGTGTTAGTATGCCTTGTGCACATTCGTATTAACACTTTACAGGAAATCTGAAAACAGTTTTCACCACTGACATCGCTTGTTCACGAAGTGGCGATATTCTGTGTGGCGGTACTTTTCCCCAGACAGGAGACTTATAAATACGCTGAGCCGCCCTACCTCTCACCAGCGCTTCGTCAGTCAGCAAGTTGCACCACGTGCAGGTTGGCTTTGGCTCAAAGGTGACGATGAGCCACCTACACCCCGAAATTGCTTACGCAGAAGGTACATAGTACAGCAGAAGGTACATAGTACAAATGAATGAAAGAGTATATATATTTTAAAATATAAGTATTTATTTCTGTTTATTTTGTACGCGCCGCATCCGCGACATACAGTTCTCGCATTAATTACATTATATAATACATGTTAATATACAATATACATTATTATGTATAGATCTGAACATTTTGACCTGCACATAATTCAATATAATAATCAGTACCAATAGATAACGAGTTACTTATTGCCATTTAGTTGATGGATTTTTTCCCTCACTTTTCCTAATATAGCTAAAGATTAGTACAAAAAATTTTCATTATAAAACTTTTTTTAAGAAATAAAACGTTAAACGTTTGTTATCTTAAAACATACCAACCTACCAAATGCCAACTCCAATGAAAAGAAGGGGAAAAAAGACCGTGTGCCGTAAATAGAAATGAGCAAAATATTTCAATAAATACATGTAAATGCCCAGTTTTTGAACATAGGGAATTTATATGTACTTCAGTATTTTGTCCATCTCTAGTCTTAACTCATTCAGTGCAGAGACTCCCATTGGCGTTCCAAAAATCTTTAATCACAACGCCAAAGACGCCCATCGGCGCCTAGGTTTTATATTCAACGTTTAGGCTAAATAGTATGTATGGCGGCATGAGGGGAAAGTAATAGGTAAATAATGACTGACAATGAATGAGTTAACTTATTGCCCACCGAATCAGAATGTCTGTAAGGGAAAATGTCATTGTTTGCAGAACGTCCACATGTTAAAAAGTCTATTAGGTGACAATGCCTAGAGTGGCAAAACGACTTGCTAGTAAAACGTCCAAAATGTGAAATCGTCAATCATGCAAAAGGTCAGGTAGGACAGTAAAGAAACCATGAAAATAAAAAATAATAATATGGAGTGATTCTTTCTTGGGATTTGAGTGTTAAAAAAAGGTTTTATACAGACATATAAACTATCAATAATGATAAGAAATAAATACATCTATTGATGACTGTACTTCCATTCATTACGACGATTTCACAATTTAGACGTTTTACTAGCCACAACGAGTTGTTATGCCACTCTAGACATTGTCACCTAATAGACGTTTTAAACTCGGACGTTTTGCAAATAATTACATTTTCCATTAGAATCATTGTGATTCGGAGGGACTGATTGGTATATCTAGTTGGCTTAGATGGAACAGACTAAATTAAGGGTACAAACACCCTTAAACGCCATCATGAACATTATACAATTCAGTTATTATATCTAACTGTATGGTCAATATATTCAGGCCTACACAATTCATTATAACCCAAGATACTATAAGGCAGTTTAAATTTCATTTAATTTTTTAATGATATATTACAAATTTATTGAAATATACAATTATTAAATTCATTAACAAGATTTTTTTTACAATCACCGTCAAAAATAATTATTAAAAAAACAATATTAGATCCCCAATTACGCAAAAAGTATTCACAGTTTTGTATTTCGCACCCTTAAGTAATTATAGACTGGTTCCAATTGTATTATTATATTTTGGACAAATTACACAGCGCCATCTAGTCCCAAGCTAAGCAAAGCTTGTACCATGAGTACTAGATAACTGATATTGTACTTAAATACATTTTTTTTTTGTAAATACATACATTTAAATACATAGAAAACATACCAAGACATGCACACAATTGTTTGTCTTGTATGGGGATCGAACCCGCGACCTCGGAGTCAAAGTGGCCATTGCTAACCACCGAGCTCGTCAATATATATATTTTCTGACATTGTTAAATACATACTTGTATAAGCCATGTTTGGCATAAAATATTAAAAAAGAATTCATTAAATGTTACAATAATACCCATTTTACCTATTACGCATCCCACCTAAGCGGTGAAGGTGAATTTTCCCATTTTTAAATATCTATAATATATACAAAGACAAAAAAAAAGAACAATTTAACTGTGACTTTTGATTTTCACTTCGGGGCAGGCACCCTGTATACTGGCGAAACAAAATTCCTTCTACGTAACTATTGAAAACCTTTTCCAATAGAAAATAATTACCTCTAGACAACCAATAACCTAATAACCAGAATACCAATTCTCGTAATTTCTCTACGAACGCAGATTGAAAGGTCAACTTTCAATCTGCGTTCGTAGAGAAATCGAGAATGAATTGTGAATTGACTAAAATTATATACTTGATTTCATAAATTAATTATTATCAATTCTTGTTGTTGGCAAAGTAACATTTATTAACATTTGTTTAATTTCCACTCATATTTCGATATAATCCCGCTTAAATTTAATTTTGAAGTTACATATTGTGTTACGAGAATACCAAATGTGACATTTGAGATCGAGACTGGATCGAAACTGAATTTTGACTATATTTTAATTACGAGAATTGCCCCTCTGTTACTTAAACGGAATAACTGTTGACACTATACAGAAATTAAATGGAGAATAATAACACAAAAAAATATACTAAATGGGGCAACTGAAACACTTGATTAGGTTTGGTTAGGTACGTTTAGGCCAGTGTTGCCCAACCTTTTTTGTTCGCGGACCACTACGAGGTTTTTTGGCGTGTTTGGTACCCAACTGTCATATAAATTATTCTATAACTCGAGATTTGAGTGTTTCGTATAATAGTGCTCAATCTCTTACATTATAAGTTTGTATCACGGACCATAATTTACCTCTCACGGACCACTGGTGATCCGGTTGGGAACCTCTGGTTTATACCAACTTTTGTCGCCTAGTTAGGGGCCATCCATAAATTACGTCACACGTTAAGGGGGAGGGACGGGGGTCGAGGAAATGTGATATTGTGTGACAAGGGGATGGGAGGGATCCTAAATTTCGTGACGTGACATTTCAAAATCTATCATAATCTAAGTGTTAAAACACAAACTTTGAACTATTAACGAAAAACTCAAAAACATTTGCAACTCTAGATGTAAAATTTCAAAATATATGACGTCACACTACGGAGGGGGGGAGTCTCACAAATGTGACCAGCTGTGACAAGAACGGGGGGGGGGGGGGGGGGGGGGGGGGGGTGTATGTGTGACGTAATTTATGGATGGCCGCTTAGGCTCTTAGTATAATAGTCGCCCAGTTGTATAGTCGGTTTATGTCTACACAAATTAAATTTATAAAATTATTATCGTAAATAAATATACTAAGTAGAAAGTAATATTGAATATTTACTTAAATTATGAAATTGTCATCTAAAAAGTTATGAGAAATTATCAACAACAAATGTGGATTTTTTTTTATAAAAAAAGTACCTTTTACATCACAATTTCAAAAGTTGCGATCTTAAATGAAATCTAAAAATAAACCTATAATTAAAATACGGTTCTTTTTAATCGAATTTATGTCAATAAAATTAGTTGAGAATACACACCCATGTAGAGGCCAGTGTCAGAAAAATTTGAACCACAATATCTGATTAAATTATTATTATTTAAATAGTTGTTTAGGCCAACTTACCAGAATATTATAATTTCAAAAATGTAAAAATTCACCTCCCCGCCTAAGTCGGATTTGAACCCACGACCTCTCGATGAGCGGTCGAGTGATCTTCCAACTGAGCTACCAGGAAGGTTTGTATTGGTGACGAATTATTGCATTTTATATATTCTACTGCGTGAGTCACAGTGTGGCGTCATCAACCTATTAAGTATTACACTACTTAACAAGGCATAGCAGTCCATCGTTGCAGATGAAATTCGGCTATTTCTATTTGTTTAGCAGTGTAAATACTTAAAAGATAGATGGCGCCACACTGCGACATCACAGGAGTAAAGTAAGGAGTGGGGTGTAAGTGGTTCATCAACATCTTTGAACCAAAGCCAACTTCACCTGCACGCGGTGCACCCTGCTGACTGACAAACGAAGCTCTGGCGAAAAGAGAGGTAGGGAGAGTAATTGTAAGCTACCCGACTGGGGAATGTACCTCCACCTCACAGAATACCGCAGCCAAATAACGGTTCCCTTGAGGGCTGTTGTGTTCCTGCGAGTGAGTGAGGTCACCAGAAAGGAAGGAGATGCTGCGATGGCAGCGGGGGTGGCGGCGCGCGAGCGATATTTTATGTTGCGAGCGTTAATATGGTAACGGTAACCGCTTCACATCAGGCGGCCCGTATGCTTGTCTGCCATCCGACGTAGTATAAAAAAAAAAAAAAAAAAAAGTAAAAATATAAAATGCAAAAATCCGCCGCCATCACAAACCTTCCTGGTAGCTCAGTTGGAAGAGCACTGGACCGGTCATCGAGAGGTTCGTGACTTCAAATCCGACCTAGGCGGGGAAGGTGAATTTTTTCCATTAATAAAATATTTATAATATTCTGGAAAATCAACAATTTAAATAATATTTTAAAAACCAATTTTATTGACATAAATACATTCCCCAATCGATATTTACAACAAAAAAATACTTAACTATAATCATTTATATAAAAATACGTTTTTTATTGTATCATTAGGAGACATTCACAATTCTGTCGATGGCAGCGCCATTTTTTAAAACCTGAACGAACGAACTAATATTGCTTTTGAAGCGACAACCTCTCACCTTTAGATATTTATATTAATAACCGAGCGACACAGTGAGGTACACGAACCAAACACAGCCGCTTTGTACTCTATATTCGCTATGTGCTAAGTGTATGGTGGGGTATAGTAAAGTCACTCTTTGAAATGAATAGACTCCAAAACCACTGAACTTATTTTGATGAAACTTGTCACAATTAAAAACCTCGACATGCTTGAGGTTTGTGTCGAAAAAAATTTGAGGAATGATCATCAAATACATTTTCCATTGAAATCAATGGAAACATACACTCAGTGAATCTACTCGCTTATCAACCTCGATTTCGGACCCGTGGGCTAGTATCTGGTCTAGTTATTATGTCATCATCATCATCAGGTTCATTTTAGTCTCCACTACAGGAGCATGACCCTCTCTCGTCCGTCGTAGACGGAAGGAGGATTGGGCCTACACTCCCCACGCTGGCCAGACGGGTTGGGGAGGCCTGATCGATGTTTTATGACATCCACGGGAAGAGACGGAGTGATTCTATTCTAGTCTGGCGGAAACCACAGGGCCATTTATGTATCTCTTATTATCATCAGTTATTATGTATCTCTTTTTAATCACGGATCAAGCGCGGTCATTTGATAGACGTGCGCGAGGATCCAACGCGTAGAGGCCCCTTGAGAATGTTAATGTAATGTTGTATACTCGCCGTGACCCGCTCCTGGATATATCAATGGAACAATATACCCATGAATAGATATTAGTCGTCAACCACTACTGGGACTCGGGTCTCCCCTCAACCGAAGGGGTTTAGAGCATACTCCACCACGCTGCTTAACTACGGGTTGGCGAAGGTCAGTGTTTTCAAGTTGCTTTTAGATCATGGTGATTTACATAATCCTGATTAGGGACCATCCATAAATTACGTCACACGTTAAGGGGGAGGGAGGGGGTCGATGAAGTGTGACATAGTGTGACAAGGGGGTGGGAGGGGTCCTAAATTTCGTGACGTCACATTTCAAAATCTATTATAATCTAAGTGTTAACACGAACTTTGAACTATTAACGAAAAACTCAGAAACATTTGCAACTCTAGACCATCTAGACGTTAATTTGCAAAATATGTGACGTCACACTAGGGAGGGGGAAGTCTCACAAATGTGACCAGCTGTGACAAGGACGGGGGGAGGGGTAAAAAAATCATGACATTCGTGTAACGTAATTTATGGATGGCCCCTTAGTTGTGCATGCTAGGTGGCGCTGTATTGTGCATAGCGAATATAGAAAACGCGGTGTGTTGTGTGACCTCTTTCGACACAATTGTATCATTCCAAACTTTGTTTTAACATTCAATAAAAACCAGAAGGCCAATTCTCGTAATTTATCTACGAACGCAGATTGAAAGTTGACCGAATTGTGAATTGACTAAAATTATATACTTGATTTCATTAATTAATTATTATCAATTCTTGTTGTTGGCAAAGTAACATTCTTAGTTTGTTTAATTTTCACTCATATTTCGATATAATCCCGCTTAAATTTAATTTTGAAGTTACTTATTGTGTTACGAGAATACCAAATGTGACATTTGCGAGATCGAAACTGAATTTTGACTATATTTTAATTACGAGAATTGCCCCTCTGAGTTTAACTAAACTTTATAACGACACGAGCAATAGATAACAACACCACCAGTGGTGTCATTAGTGGTTTGAAGCGGAAGGTCAGTCTCACCGTGTGGCCAGTTGAGTTCCGTGTGCCCACCGGGCGTGTCTCAGCAGTGATGGTGTTCGTAGAGGTCCGGCTCGAGTCTCCGCACCCTGACCCGCTGCCGGTAGTGGTACTCCTTGAGGTACGCTCGGAGACGAGCGGGGAGGGGGAGCTTTTCTACACCTGGAAAAATCAATATTGTCGTCGAGTATTATTCGTACCACACAGCTGGAATACGGGCCTCCTCTCAATTGAAGGGAACGGAAAGAACTCTAACAGTGCACAACATTTTTGACGAGCTCGGTGGCGTAGCGGTCAATGACGCGGCTTCGACACCAACGCTCGTGGGTTCGATTCCCACACATGACAAACATTTGTGTGCATGAACATGTCTGTTTGTCTTGGTCAGGGTGTTTTCTATGTATCATAAGTATGTATTCACGTATGTTTATCAGTTGTCTAGTACCCATAACACAAGCTTCGCTTACTTTGGGGCTAGATGGCGCTGTGTAATTTGTCTGACTATATTTATTTATTTATTTACATTGCTCATTGAAGGTTGGCGGAGGCCAGTGTTTTTGAAATAATATGTTCGTATATATTTGTGCGCATGAAAATGTCTGTTTGTCGGTCTGCGTGTTTTCTACGTTCTACATGTATGTATTTACAAAAAAAAAATGTATTTAAGTATTGTATCAGTTATCTAGTACCCATAGTACAAGCCTTGCGTAGTTCGGGACTAGATGGCGCTGTGTAATTTGTCCAGGAATATCAGTGAATAACAAAGGCTGGCAACAGATCGGCAACCCCTCGGTGTTGCTGATCTCCATGGGCCTGAGCCACATGGTAGTTCGGTTGCCCCGCCACCCATATAAAAATTACACAGCGCCATCTAGTCCCAAATTAAGCGCAAAGCTTGTGTTATGGGTACTAAACAACTGATAAATGTACTTAAATATTTTTTTTTTGTAAATACTTACTTGTAATACATATAAAACACCCAGACCAAGACAAACAGACACGTTCTCGCACACAAATGTTGCCTTGTGCGGGGATGGAACCCGCGACGTACCGTCGTAGGTGGTGTGCGAGACGATGAGCGCGCGCGCGAGCTGCTGCAGCGAGAAGGGCTCGCAGCGCGGCAGCGGCGCCGTCAGCATCGGCTCGAAGAACATCACGCACGCGGGGTCCTGCGGAGGGGGGGGGGGGGATTATTAACAACATATTTGAAAGTATTAAAAGAATTAAACAATTTATTTAACAGTAAAAACTAGCCGTGTGGTTTCCGGAAGATTAGAATAGAATCACTCCGTCTCTTCCAGTGGATGTCGTACAAGGCGACTGAGTGCACTATTAGACTGTCATAGACCATAGATGTGCGAGTCATTTTTAAATGAAGAACATATGACGGTATAATAACTACTAGTGGTGTAACGAATATTCGTATTCGCATTCGCATTCGCGAATATTCGCATATTTCTCGACATTCGCATTCGCATTCGCAATTTTAAGCGAATGTTTTGCGAATATGAACGTCCTCAAAATAATTAAGATTTTTACAAAAAGGTAAATTAAATAGAGAAATAAGTATCAACGTCTTATATAT
Source organism: Hypsopygia costalis (assembly GCA_937001555.2). Classification (NCBI taxonomy): domain Eukaryota; kingdom Metazoa; phylum Arthropoda; class Insecta; order Lepidoptera; family Pyralidae; genus Hypsopygia; species Hypsopygia costalis. The sequence goes on from OW443347.2 coordinate 20,895,900, forward strand.
TTATTTCAAAACCTTGTCTTCTGTTAGGATTTTTTGTTAACTAAACAATAAACATCACTCGTAAACCAAACAGTAATCGGCCATCTTTGGATCGGATCGACAATGCTCAGAAGTAGATGCAAATAATTACAAATGTGTGCGTGTAACTACCAACTAACCTGTCAAAATAAAGCCAATGGCGCCACATACAAAAGTCAATATTCGCATTCGCGTTCGCGAATGTCTAGAAATTTACATTCGTTACATCACTAAAACTACATGTGATTCATATTGTCTATGATCATAGTTATGGGATCCTATTTGACAGCTAACGTACAAGTAGGATCATATCTCTGTATCCGTCTACAAACAACCTCAAAAAATGTTATTTTCAAAAAGTTTCGATTGGAATATCGGAACTACTTTACGAGGAAAACGATTGTCTATAGGTATAATAATCTTGCTCCGGATTATAAAAATGTCTTATGGACCCATCTCTATGATCGCCTTGCTACCCATGATCTTATCCAAATTCGACTTTTATTTCTTGTTTTATTCTTCACCGCTTTCGTTTTTAGGGTTCCGTACCTCAAAATGAAAAACGGAACCTTTATAAGATCACTTTGTTGTCCGTCTGTCTGTCTGTCAAGAATTTCTATGTCGAGAATGCGTGGAGGTATCAACCTGAAATTTGAACTGTATACTCAGGTCTACGGTCCCATGAAGTTGTAAAAAAATCAAACTGCTAAGTTTACGTAAAAAAAAGTTACGGCCGTTTATTCAGCAAAAAAACGCATATTTCGACACACTCAAGGGAATCAAAACCTATTGGGTACTTCCCGTTGACCTAGAACTATGAAATTTGGCAAGTAACATCGTTATAGACTACAGTACAGGAATAAATCTCAAAACTATACATTTGTAAATAGATCTTAAAAAATAGGGGGTGTATATTTTTTATAGGGTGTCGAAATTTCAAATTGAAACTACTAGTTCAAATGAGGTATCATATGAAAGGGCTTGATGTACACATTGCAAAATATATTTTATTTATTTTTTTCGACGCATTATTTCATATTTATAATGAAAAATATCAAATTTAATAATGATACTACGTATCTACGGAACCCTCGGTGGGCGAGTCCGACTCGCACTTGTCCGGTTTTTTTTTAGTGCAATCAATAAAATTGCACTCGTAGCAACGGAAAACGCATCCATCTTGATGATATATGAAGTTGATATGATCATGTGTGTAGTATGTAAAAATGACGAACGACATCATTCAACTATGATCATAGAATTTGACAGACATGAAATCATATATAAATGATTTAAATATGAAAATGTTGCCCCGCCGCCGGAACTGGCACTTAAATTCACTTTCACATTCAAGATAGTGTGATGAAAGTGAATCTAAGCTCTGCGGATTTAGAGTAGTAATGATTTAGATACATGTTCTTATATTTAATTTGTATGACGTTTCGGGGTCGTGCGAGTCGAAGCTGAACCGGTGCTGGTAGTGGTCGATGTCCTGTGTGACGTCACACAGTACCTTGTAATGTTCGATGAGGCCGGTGACAGTGCGCGCCGCGAACACGGCGGGGTCGTGCGAGTCGAAGCTGAACCGGTGCTGGTAGTGGTCGATGTCCTGTGTGACGTCACACAGTACCTTGTAATGTTCGATGAGGCCGGTGACAGTGCGCGCCGCGAACACGGCGGGGTCGTGCGAGTCGAAGCTGAACCGGTGCTGGTAGTGGTCGATGTCCTGTGTGACGTCACACAGTACCTTGTAATGTTCGATGAGGCCGGTGACAGTGCGCGCCGCGAACACGGCGGGGTCGTGCGAGTCGAAGCTGAACCGGTGCTGGTAGTGGTCGATGTCCTGTGTGACGTCACACAGTACCTTGTAATGTTCGATGAGGCCGGTGACAGTGCGCGCCGCGAACACGGCGGGGTCGTGCGAGTCGAAGCTGAACCGGTGCTGGTAGTGGTCGATGTCCTGTGTGACGTCACACAGTACCTTGTAATGTTCGATGAGGCCGGTGACAGTGCGCGCCGCGAACACGGCGGGGTCGTGCGAGTCGAAGCTGAACCGGTGCTGGTAGTGGTCGATGTCCTGTGTGACGTCACACAGTACCTTGTAATGTTCGATGAGGCCGGTGACAGTGCGCGCCGCGAACACGGCGGGGTCGTGCGAGTCGAAGCTGAACCGGTGCTGGTAGTGGTCGATGTCCTGTGTGACGTCACACAGTACCTTGTAATGTTCGATGAGGCCGGTGACAGTGCGCGCCGCGAACACGGCGGGGTCGTGCGAGTCGAAGCTGAACCGGTGCTGGTAGTGGTCGATGTCCTGTGTGACGTCACACAGTACCTTGTAATGTTCGATGAGGCCGGTGACAGTGCGCGCCGCGAACACGGCGGGGTCGTGCGAGTCGAAGCTGAACCGGTGCTGGTAGTGGTCGATGTCCTGTGTGACGTCACACAGTACCTTGTAATGTTCGATGAGGCCGGTGACAGTGCGCGCCGCGAACACGGCGGGGTCGTGCGAGTCGAAGCTGAACCGGTGCTGGTAGTGGTCGATGTCCTGTGTGACGTCACACAGTACCTTGTAATGTTCGATGAGGCCGGTGACAGTGCGCGCCGCGAACACGGCGGGGTCGTGCGAGTCGAAGCTGAACCGGTGCTGGTAGTGGTCGATGTCCTGTGTGACGTCACACAGTACCTTGTAATGTTCGATGAGGCCGGTGACAGTGCGCGCCGCGAACACGGCGGGGTCGTGCGAGTCGAAGCTGAACCGGTGCTGGTAGTGGTCGATGTCCTGTGTGACGTCACACAGTACCTTGTAATGTTCGATGAGGCCGGTGACAGTGCGCGCCGCGAACACGGCGGGGTCGTGCGAGTCGAAGCTGAACCGGTGCTGGTAGTGGTCGATGTCCTGTGTGACGTCACACAGTACCTTGTAATGTTCGATGAGGCCGGTGACAGTGCGCGCCGCGAACACGGCGGGGTCGTGCGAGTCGAAGCTGAACCGGTGCTGGTAGTGGTCGATGTCCTGTGTGACGTCACACAGTACCTTGTAATGTTCGATGAGGCCGGTGACAGTGCGCGCCGCGAACACGGCGGGGTCGTGCGAGTCGAAGCTGAACCGGTGCTGGTAGTGGTCGATGTCCTGTGTGACGTCACACAGTACCTTGTAATGTTCGATGAGGCCGGTGACAGTGCGCGCCGCGAACACGGCGGGGTCGTGCGAGTCGAAGCTGAACCGGTGCTGGTAGTGGTCGATGTCCTGTGTGACGTCACACAGTACCTTGTAATGTTCGATGAGGCCGGTGACAGTGCGCGCCGCGAACACGGCGGGGTCGTGCGAGTCGAAGCTGAACCGGTGCTGGTAGTGGTCGATGTCCTGTGTGACGTCACACAGTACCTTGTAATGTTCGATGAGGCCGGTGACAGTGCGCGCCGCGAACACGGCGGGGTCGTGCGAGTCGAAGCTGAACCGGTGCTGGTAGTGGTCGATGTCCTGTGTGACGTCACACAGTACCTTGTAATGTTCGATGAGGCCGGTGACAGTGCGCGCCGCGAACACGGCGGGGTCGTGCGAGTCGAAGCTGAACCGGTGCTGGTAGTGGTCGATGTCCTGTGTGACGTCACACAGTACCTTGTAATGTTCGATGAGGCCGGTGACAGTGCGCGCCGCGAACACGGCGGGGTCGTGCGAGTCGAAGCTGAACCGGTGCTGGTAGTGCTCGATGCGCGCGTGCAGCGAGCGCCCGTACTTGCGGAACGACACCGAGAACAGGTGCTCCTCCTGCGCGGAGTCGCGGAGGAGGAACGTGCCTGCGGAGGAAACGCACGTACAGTACACGTCTTCACAACAAATAATACACAAGCAGCAGAATGCGTCTAATCCAAAAATCTAATCTAATAGGCCTGTGAACCATATTTTTTATCGATTTGTTATTTAAAGACGTTACAATACTATAATTAAAGGTGAAAGAATTACTTCGATAGCATAAAAACTTCTCGAGATATGATTGGACTATCCCGAAAACGCTCCATACAAAATGCATACAGTATTATGACGTCACGATACGCTATTTTATATGCATTAAATCAGAAATTTGTACGACAGCTATGTTAAATATTGCGTTTATGTGGCTAGTGCCGTAACAAAAGTTATAGTATTTTTTATTGTTTCTACAATGGTAATATTAATTTTTTATAATTTCATACTTTTAAAATGGACTTTTCCACTAAACTTTGATCGACCATAAAACACGTCGGACATAAGTTATTAAAATTTTGAGATCGCAGATCGTTCTAGTTTTATGTATTTTACGTTACTGATAGGGTTTTTATAATTTCAGAACTTTGTTCACAGGCCTATTAAAGAGGGCGTGGTTTTTACAGGATTGGAAACTCAAAGTTGATACTGTTGATTGTTGGCACTTGGTGGAACATTATTATCATAATGTTATAATAAAACACTTGTACTATTCCACTTAATTATATTTAATTTTACCGACCGGTTTCGCCACTAAGGCATTATCAAGGTAAACAGATGGTTTATGAGTTTCTACCAACTTGAAGAAACTCATATACCATCTGTTATCCATATAATACATAGAAAACACCCAAGACAAACAGCCATGTTCATGCACACACATTTGCCTTGTGCGGGGATCGAATTCGTGACATCGGAGTCAAAGTGAACATGGTTAGCTATCACCACCGGAGTAGTCATAATGATGAAAAAGCCCGTAGTTAAATTCCAAATTTTTCAGAAAGTAACTCATTTCCAATATGTCCTGACGCTTCTGCAATTGCTATGGAAGCAATTATTTTAATATATCACCTTCGGGCTTGTTGTCGAGCAGCCTCTCGGCCTCGTAGCGGTCCATCTTGCCCCAGTAGAACGAGCACGCCGTGATCTGCTGCAGGTCTGGCACCAGGCAGTGGATGTAGTCCACCTGGGAAAGATACGTTGAAATCATATCATCTATAACTCCACCAACGTAAATTGGTGGAAATCATCTGCCATAATAGAATGCGCTTCATTTTTTTTTAGGCAATTTTAACCTCACAAGAATGGATGACAGATATGGAAAAGTAATTCGACTAAAATATCATTTATAGGTTATCACATATTTTAGTTTTCCAATTGGTTGCCATGGTTAAATAAAGAAGAAGAATATACCGACCTGTGTGTGTACTTTAGTGGTGGCTGTCTGCGAAGGCGGCAACGAGGGCGCTCTCAATAACAACGCACGAAGCTCTCCGCCGCACACGACCTGCGAAATAAACAATAAAATAATAAATACAACCTGTATTTAAATAATTAATATTGGCAACGGATCGACGACCCCTTGGTGTCGCTGATCTCCATGTACGCTGATGATTGCTTTCCATCTGGTGACACAAATGCTCGTTTGCCCCCCTCTCGATAAAAAAAAAATACGTGTGGCACTCGGAGACTGCCGCGGTCAAGCTATTGCATATCATTTTTTATCAACTTATAATTATTTATTTATTTATGCAGTATTTTTAATAAGACATTTACACCTTCTCAGTAGTCATACAAAACCCAAACTGATATATATTTGACAATAACATACTTAAATTTGAAATAAAATGTTAATCCGAAACTCTTACGGTAGCACTTAAGCTGTCGTGAAAAGTAAGGTTAACCGCCCGAAAAACGATATGTCAAATTCGAATTTTCGTGTCGGGCTCGTATGATCATAGTAAATCACCCGTAGCAGTAAACGTCAAACTCCGATTTCGTTCCGTTGAATAAATTTTATCAAAAAAAAAAAAAATTTTATCCCAAAATCAAAAATAATGATATCAAAATCGAATGTCAAATATAATAATAAAAACGAAAAAGTTCAAAAAAAAGCCTTTAGTCATTCACCAACATCGAATAAAGTTACAAAAAGAGTAATGTCCACATCGAGGCGCGAACGTAGAAACGATAGTTCAAATTGGTCACACATTTACAACTGCGCCATTGACTCGATAATACTCACTGGCGAAATACGAGTATGTATTGGGGGGTGTTAGGTTTTTTTTGCGTAACGGAATTTCTTGATTCGGTCGCCGCGCTCAATGCCCGCTATAAAAGCTATGCAATAGCTTAAAAATGGGATGCGGCCGTGTCATAGACACGGCCGTGTGTTGAACGTAATATATGCACTAAAATTATCTCAAAACGGCAGCGCTTCTCCCTCCCCCGCACGCGATGTTCCATAGTCCTTACTTCGCGTAATAAATTCTTTGATCCTTCATCTATCCAGTGGTGTGATTGAATTTTGGATGGCGATGATAGATATGTAGCTGCAACACCAAACTGTATCCCCCGATTTTGTTATCATTCATTTTTTTGAATTGCCTCCCTATGGAAGCAATGAATCTATTCTATTCGTTTGCCCCACTCTCGAAATATAGAACAGCCCCCTTACCACCATCTCTTATTGCGATTCAATAATTGAGTAGATTGCTTATTCATACCAATGAATAAGCGACTCTAATCCATTTGAAATAGAGTCGCTTATTCATTGGTATGAATAACCATTCTATTCAATTAGTGAATCGCAATAAGAGATGGTGGTAAGGAGGCTTCTTATAAAATAGCGTGGTGACGTCGTAACATGGTAGCCCTTTGTATGGAGAGTTTTCGGGATAGTCCAAAATAGTGATCTTCAAGTTAACGTATGTCGAGAAGTTTTTACGCTAACGAAGTAATTCTTTCACCTAAAAGTTACATTATTGTGACGTCTTTAAATAACAAATCGAAAAAAAAACATCACAAGCCTATTGGGATATCTCTTACTTGGAAATGTGGATGTAGCCGTATGGAGCCATCGTTCGGTTGAGAGAGCTCGCTCCGTCTACCTTCCTGTATGCTCTCACCTTCAGACCTGAAATAATACAATTTTTTTGTAAGTTATGAATATGTAATGTATGGGGTGTAAGTGGCTCACCATCTTTAGAGCCAACGCCAACCTCACCTGTACGTGTTTCACCCATTTGACTGACAAAGAAAGAGAGGTAGGGCATAGCGTATTCTTCAAGTTGCCCGACTGGGGAAGTACCTCCACCGCACAGAATACCATAGCCAAATAACAATGCTGTTGTGTTCCTGCGAGTGAATGAAATGACCAGAAAGAAAGGAAGGAGTATAGGCTGGCAACGGGTATACGCTCCCTTCGTGTTGCTGATCTCCATCGACAGTGATGTTTGCTTTCCATCAGGTGACCCACACGCTCGTTTGTCCCCCTCTCTCATATCAAATCAAAATATCTTAATTCCTTGGACTTTATAAAGCACTTAAAAACGCCATACAAATTAAATATAAGAACATGTATCCAAATCATTACTACTCTAAATCCGCAGAGCTTAGATTCACTTTCATCACTATCGTGAATGTGAAAGTGAATTTAAGTGCCAGTTCCGGCGACGGGGCTTCTTGAGAAGAACTGGCAAGAAACTCAAAGCAGACTCTTTTAATTGCCAATATCGTTACATTAAATACAAATACAATCAACATAAAACATTCATTATAATAATATAACGAATGTGAGAGGGGATTATGTCATCATCATCTCAGCCATTATATAAAAATATAAATGACTACTTGAACGACAGACAGGGTTCGAAATTATCAAGATAATAACGCTTCTTGATAATTATCCGTTAATTATCGGATAATTATATCACCAGTGTAAGAAATTCATTTGTTATATTCTTTTGTAACAAATGCATTATAATTTGAGTAATATAACAACAAAAAATAATATATATTTTTTATTAATTATCCTATACAAATTAACATAATTAAAGGTAGTTTGAGAAAAAAACAGTGTCGTTAGATTCGACATTATAAATAAATTAAATTGGATTGACCAAAGAAGCCAATGGGATATCTTCATATGCGTAATTCGAACTGAATTTTTCCTCTTGGCCGTTGATACTTCGTGCGTTTGGATAGACGCAAGTGCGGTCATACACGTTCGAATACAGTTCACTTTCACGTGGGCAATGTTTTGTTATTATCAATCGATAATTTATCAATCTGTTATTATCACGATAATTATCGTGATAATTATCATGATAATTATCACTGATAATTATCGTTTCGAACCCTGTCATCATCTCAGCCATTATATAAAAATATAAATGACTAGTTGAACGACGGACGTTGTCCTGTCTCATTAACAATGAATATTGAATTCAAATGGGGATGTTTGATATTTTTTCTGACGCCAGATGCCGCTGTCGAGGTAGGCGACGGGTCCAGATTGTCAATTTGTACTGATTTTTTTATTATCACGGACTATTTTATAATTGTTGCGTAACTTGAAGCGTTTACGCAGCGCACGCAACGGAAACTCTCAAAATGAATATTTTTCCCCCATTTTTGCTACATTTTCCATTGGCGCTCCGCTCCTATTGGTGGTAGCGTGATGTTATATAGCCCATAACGCGCCTCGAAAAACAGGTTATCTATAAAATATTGTTTCAATTCGAATGAGTAGTAACTGAGATTAGCACGTTCAACTAAACAAACAAACTCTTGAGCTTTATAATATTAGTAAAGTTATATCATCATCATCATCATCAGGTCATTTTAGTCTCCACTACAGGAGCACGACCCTCTCTCGTCGGTCCCTGACAGAAGGAGGATTTGGCCTACCTCCCCACGCTGGCCAGACGGGTCGGGGAGGCCTGCTCGATGTTTTATAATGTATTTCCCTTAGTCGCCTTGTACGACATCCACGGGAAGAGACGGAGTGATTCTATTCTAGTCTGCCGGAAACCACACGGGCATATATAGATATATAAACACTCACGGTCTGGGCGCAACGGACAACACATAGACCTCAGCGGTGGGCTCGCCGCTCTCTCGACTCGTGTCACCGTCTGGGGAGACAAATACACTAGGTGATGCACTAATACGATTACAAAATGGCCGCACATAAGGCTATAAAGTTACTTACATATACGTACGTCGTATAAAAAAAAATAAGAATATTATTAACAAAAATGTGTAAGCCGTGTCTAAGGGTTTTTTTAGACTCGTGCGTTTATTATCCCGCGTGCGGATTTTCGCATGCGGGTAATTTACGCATATGACACATCCCGCATGCGGAGCGAAAAACGCATGACTGTAAAAAGACCCTAAATGCCCACAAGGGTCCAATGACTAAATAAATAATTTCATTTAATTTCGGAGGGTAGATATAAGACCAACTATCCCAAATGGCTGAATTTTCAAAATTCATATACATAAAAATAAAGCTGATTGGACGATTATTGTATTTGCTTATTATCTATTTACTTTATAAAATATTGTAAATAAGAAATTGAAATTAAAATGATTTGACATTCGTACACAAGCAATTGGAGTCTTATTTATACCTAACAAGAACAGTTACTACGACATTTGTTACCTGCGTTAATGACAATGGCGTCCAGCTCGCGCCGGAGGTCCCTCGCGCCTAATGTCAGTACTGCTGCTAGTCTGAAATTATACACAAACAATTTTATTCATAGCTCTGTCTGAGAAAACCTCCTCGTGCCAGTATAGTTAGAGACGAGGCACCTTTTTTTTAAAGTAGTTTTGACCACGGATGTTGATCGAAATCATTTTGTCCAACTTTTACAGACAAAAATGACTTTTAACGGTTATTAATTTTGACTGTAACATATACATTAAGGTTAAAGTGTAGTGAGAGTGTGTGTGTACGCGGCGATAGGCGGTGCACACGCAGGCCGGCCTGTGAGTGAGAGTGTAGTGAGAGTGTAGTGAGAGTGTAGTGTGTGTGTACCTGTCGTCGCCGACGCGGCGGTAGGCGGTGCACACGCAGGCCGGCCTGTGAGTGAGAGTGTAGTGAGAGTGTCGTGTGTGTACCTGTCGTCGCCGACGCGGCGGTAGGCGGTGCACACGCAGGCCGGCCTGTGAGTGAGAGTGTAGTGAGAGTGTAGTGTGTGTGTACCTGTCGTCTCCGACGCGGCGGTAGGCGGTGCACACGCAGGCCGGCCTGTGAGTGAGAGTGTAGTGATAGTGTAGTGTGTGTGTACCTGTCGTCGCCGACGCGGCGGTAGGCGGTGCACACGCAGGCCGGCCTGTGAGTGAGAGTGTAGTGATAGTGTAGTGTGTGTGTACCTGTCGTCGCCGACGCGGCGGTAGGCGGTGCACACGCAGGCCGGCCTGTGAGTGAGAGTGTAGTGTGTGTGTACCTGTCGTCGCCGACGCGGCGGTAGGCGGTGCACACGCAGGCCGGCCTGTGAGTGAGAGTGTAGTGAGAGTGTAGTGTGTGTGTACCTGTCGTCGCCGACGCGGCGGTAGGCGGTGCACACGCAGGCCGGCCTGTGAGTGAGAGTGTAGTGATAGTGTAGTGTGTGTGTACCTGTCGTCGCCGACGCGGCGGTAGGCGGTGCACACGCAGGCCGGCCTGTGAGTGAGAGTGTAGTGATAGTGTAGTGTGTGTGTACCTGTCGTCGCCGACGCGGCGGTAGGCGGTGCACACGCAGGCCGGCCTGTGAGTGAGAGTGTAGTGATAGTGTAGTGTGTGTGTACCTGTCGTCGCCGACGCGGCGGTAGGCGGTGCACACGCAGGCCGGCCTGTGAGTGAGAGTGTAGTGATAGTGTAGTGTGTGTGTACCTGTCGTCGCCGACGCGGCGGTAGGCGGTGCACACGCAGGCCGGCCTGTGAGTGAGAGTGTAGTGATAGTGTAGTGTGTGTGTACCTGTCGTCGCCGACGCGGCGGTAGGCGGTGCACACGCAGGCCGGCCTGTGAGTGAGAGTGTAGTGATAGTGTAGTGTGTGTGTACCTGTCGTCGCCGACGCGGCGGTAGGCGGTGCACACGCAGGCCGGGCGGCGCCAGCGGCGGCGGCGGCACGAGCACTCGCGCCCGCTCCATCTGCATACGACAACATACACGTCAATAAACACGCAGTCGTCACGTTGTAATAACGTGATGAGAGGGTTGGTAGTGGAGGATGCTCCGGGGAGCTGTTTATACTACTGGGTTGTCGCTGACCAAGCAATAAGCGTCTATGTCGCAGTAAACCATTAAGTTGCGGTAAAACGTACAAATTAGCCATTGTGTTCTACATACTACAACGTCAATCATCCACACATTAATTCTTAAATTCCATGTATACATTTAAACCAACCTACCAGACGTGTGTTAGGTATATATCCATATAGATGTTTTACATTATAAAATTCGCCTTGTACGACATCCACGGGAAGAGACGGAGTGATTCTATTCTACCGGTCTGCCGGAAACCACACGGGCACAATTTCTACATTCTCGAGATGGAATTAATAAATTTTGGGGTATAAGTGGTTCTTCAACATCTTTGAACCAAAGCCAACTTCACCTGCACGCAGTGCAACTCTGCTGACTGACAAACGAAGCTCTGGCGAAAAGAGAGGTAGGGAGCGTAATAAAATTGTAAGCTACCTGACTGGGGAATGTACCTCCACCACACAGAATACCGCCAAATAACAATTCCCTTGAGGGTTGTTGTGTTCGTGCGAGTGAGTGAGGTCACCAGAAAGGAAGGAGATGCTGCGGTTGCACCCCTGCTGCTCCTGGCGGCGTGAGAACTAGATTTTATGTTGCGAGCGTTAATACGGCTACCGTAACCGCTTCACATCAGGCGGACCGTATGCTTGTCTGCCGCCCGACGTCATCATCATCATCATCTCAGCCATTGCAAGTCCACTGCTGGACATAGGCCTCCCCTCTAGATCTCCAATAAGACCGGTCGGAAGCGGCTTGCATCTAGCGCGATCATACGGTCTTAATGAAGTCGTCTGTCCACCTTTTGGGTGGACGACTGCCACCCGACGTAGCATAAAAAAAAACTAAAGTCAACACAAAATAATAGGCCCGTTTTGACATTTTTCTTCGCGACGTAACTAGTGATGTAACCAAACGACTCGGTACTCGATACTTACGATAAATCGATTCAAGTTTGCACGAGTATTTGATCAATTTGAATATGTATTATAAAGTGTATTGGATTAAAGTTCTGATTAGAAAATTTTACTTATTATGTACTTTGATATTGTAGGTATTTTGAAATGATACAATGTTACGAAAGTAAATAACTAAATAAAACATTATTAAAATAAATAAAAGGAAGTAAATAAATAAGACCGGCCAAGTGCGAGTCGGCCTTAAAAAAGGTTATCTTGATCGATTTATTATTTCCCTCAACCGATTATTAATAGCCTGTGGACAATATGAAAAATCGTTATGCACAGCACTTAGCCGAGTGAGCGATACCCATCAATGAAAAATGTAATTACCGTCAGAACATTTCGATCGGTAAAAAATAGAGAACTTCATGGGCGTGAACTGTCAAAACGGGCGTATTATTTTGCGTCGAGTATAAACTGTCAGCGAGTAGTGTAGCGGCAAACCCCGGCCACTCCATACAAAAATGACACTTTTGCATGTAGTAACCAAATGACGTCCGTACACGTGCCTATGTTTGAGTGACGTTCTCTAGGGCTGACATTATTCAATTATTAGTCGGACATGTAAGGGGGTGTAAGTGGTTCATCAACATCTTTGAACCAAAGTCAATCTTACCTGCACGGGGTACACCCTGTTGACTGACAGACGAGGCTCTGACGAAAAGAGGGTAGGACATAGCGTATTTTTTAAATAACCCGATTGACGAAGTACCACCATCTCACAGAATACCGCAGTTAAATAACTATTTCCTTGAGGGTTTTTCTGTTCCTGCGAGTGAGTGAGGTCACCAGAGACGATGGAGTTGCTGCGTTGGCAGCGAGGATGGCAGCGCGCGAGCGATATTTAATGTTGCGACCGTTAATATGGTTACGGTAACCGCTTCACATCAGGTGGGCGTAGTGAAGAAAAAAAAACATAGTAAATACACTACACTGACTTCAGCCAATATTTATAAAACGCCTTGTATAATTGCCATTGCTAACTTACCCAAAATTTTATATTTTCTAATCACCACTAAATCAAACGTTCGCCTTCCGAACACCGGTTCATTGTAATGGTCAAACCATTTCATTCTTACTAATTTATATGAATAGTAAAAAGCAATGATTTGATTCATTTTCATATTCACATGAAACAAACGTAATTTAAAACTAATACCACACATGAAATCACGCACAATAAACATTGAAATGTACTCGTAAGAAAATTGTAAACAATAAACCACCATAACTCAAGTGACAGCAATGTCACTTTCGCGTCTGCGCACTCACTTGCTCTTTGAGACATGTAATGCTATCCTTTTCTCATCTCGTATTAATTGTATCTTGTATCCTACTTTGACAGACATAAATTAGTTATGATGAAACTATGGCTGCCGCATGCTTTTTAGGTAATTTATAAAAAAATCTGTACTTTATTTCATCCAAAGGGATCGAATAAACTTATTTTTTTGATTTTCCATGTGTTGAGATATCCATCCACTGCACAAGTAACTTCCATCTTTTAAACTGAATGGAGAATAAAATACGAGCGACGTCAATTTGTAGGACGTTGCATCCATTGCGAACGGTTCCAAATCGGTTCCATAGGGGAGGTGAGGTCGACTAGTGAGAGCGGCAGAGAGTGTCCATACTGTACGTTAGTACTATTACTTATACTGTGGTAGCGGTGTACAGTGCTACAAACTTATCTGACCCGGTGGCCAAATTTGGAACTAAAGTCGCCATCTTGGAATGTAGTATTGCCAGGTACAATTAATTTACTTACCGCGTATACACATTCCATTGAGGTGTATTTTTTTAAATACATATTATATTGTTCTACACATATTTCATTTCTTACAATAAAAAAATCGTCAACGAGTTGTTTCTGTGCAATATTATAACTCTCTAATATTATATATTAGCTATGATCGCGACTTAACGTGGTCCATTTTTAAAACTAATCAACAAAAAATAAAAGGCAATTGATATTCAATTGAAACACCACACAACACAATTAATAAGTATATCAATGCTAATTTATTTTAACAGTGTATATATTTCTTTGATTTATAAGTTTCCTCTAAAACGGGCGGCATTTCGTATAATGGCAGCACTTAAGTCGATCGCACCGCCCCCGCCACCGGGCCAGATAAGTTTGTGGCACTATAAGTGTCGCACCTGTCGGTGACGGCGCTGACGTATCGGTGCACGCTGCTGGGCGACTCGGCCAGCCGCCGCTCCCACGCGCCGCAGCCGCACGTGCACTCCGCGCCTGGGGGACACCACAAACACACATTTTATGTCTAATTAATAACAAATAAATCTATAATATAATAATGAATCGCTGAAATTGTGGCTAAGCGCAAATCTGGAGAACAGCTGCCCCCCTAGCCGAGTGTAATTCGTAGCGTAACGAACGTTAGATAGATCACGTGACATTTGTCAAAAATCAAACATTTTAGTATGAGAATTGACAAATGTCACGTGATCTATCTAACGTTCGTTACGCTACGAATTACACTTGGCCAGGGGGGCTGAACCGATTTAGCTAATTCTTTTTTTAGAATATTCCTTGAAGTAAAAGGATTACGGAGGTTACGTCTTACGCAGAAAAAAAAATTGAAGTATTAAAAAAAATATATTAAAGAATCCACTGTAACAGTAACAGTGGTACGAAGTTCGCCGGGTCAATTAGTAATAAATAAATATTTCTGCATGATTTACACAGCGACATCTAGTCCCGAATTAAGCGCAAAGCTTGTGTTATGGGTACTAGACAACTGATAAATGTACTTAAATACACTTTTTTTTTTAAATACATACTTATAATGCATAGAAACACCCAGACCGAGACAAACAGATATGTTCATGCACACAAATGTTTGCCTTGTGCGGGGATCGAACCCGCGACCTCGGAGTCAAAGTGGCCATTGCTAACCAATCGACCACCGAGCTCATAATTGTTTTTTTAATTATTATTTGAATAGTTTATTTAGACCAACTTGCCAGAATATTATAAATATAAAAAAAAATAGAAAAATTCACTTCCCCCGCCTAGATGGGATTTGAACCCGCGACCTGCTCTTCCAAATGAGCTACCAGCGAGGTTTGTGTTGGTGGCGAATTTTTACAATTTATATTCACTGCTGTAAAGTCGCAGTGTGGCGCCATCTACCTATTAAGTATAACACTACTAAACAAGGCATAGCAGTGCATCATTGCAGATGAAATTCGGCAATTTTTAGGGTTCCGTAGCTCAAAAGGAAAAACGGAACCCTTATATGATCACTTTGTTGTCCGTCTGTCTGTCTGTCTGTCTGTCAAGAATTTTTAAGTCGAAAATGCATGGAGGTATCAAGCTGAAATTTGAACTGTATACTCAGGTCTACGGTCCCATGAAGTTGTAAAAAAATCAAACTGCTAAGTTTACGTAAAAAAAAGTTACGGCCGTTTATGCAGCAAAAAACGCATATTTCGACATTCTCAAGGGAATCAAAACCTATAGGGTACTTCCCGTTGACCTAGAACTATGAAATTGGCAAGTAACATCGTTATAGACTACAAGTACAGGAATAAATCTCAAAACTATACATTTATAAATAGTTCTCAAAAAATAGGGGGTCCATATTTTTTATAGGGTGTCGAAATTTCAAATTGAAACTACTAGTTCAAATGGAGTATCATATGAAAGGGCTTGATGTACACATTGAAAAATGTATTTTATTTATTTTTTTCGACGCATTATTTCTTATTTATAATGAAAAATATCAAATTTAATAATGACACTACATACGGAACCCTCGGTGGGCGAGTCCGACTCGCACTAGTCCGGTTTTTTTATAACATCACAATGCCTCGATTAATAGTGTAATACTAAATAGACATATTTTAACATTATTGTATAGCTGATAGGTCCCTATATACATACACCAGGGCTGTCCAAGGCACGGCCTGCGGGCTGCTTGCGGCCCTCATCTTATATTTGTGCGGCCCGTGGCGTATTTTTCATTTACCGGTTTTTATACAGTTTTTTTTTACCTTTACATGTTTTGTTTCGTTGCACAAAAACTATATATTTTTCAGAAAACTGACTAAAAATTATATATTTTTCAGAAAAGTTAAAGTTTTACTAACTGGTTATAACAAGCTTAAATTTTCAAAGTAGGTACCTAGTAAAAATGTCAAGTAGATATTTGTGTCTGCGGCCCGCTAATCTATGTAGTCATTTGCAATGGCCCGGTATTGTATATGGTTTGGACAGCCCTGACATAGACTATTATTAAGCCCTATAAACTCTTTTGCTTTCTCCTGAAAATCCCGGCAAAATCGGATTAACCATTTCATCTTTGAAAAGGTTAATCAGTAATCATTTGGGACAAACAAAATGCACTCTTAAATTTTATGTACATGTACAAAGATGTATTACTTACTCTTTCTGGATGTCTGTTGGCCCATGTTGTCTTATAATATGTACGATGAGAGGTTCGGCCAGCGAACTATCATCTGAAACAGACGAATTTGAACCTTATACACATAAACATAAAGAAAACTAGTTGCGAACTTCAACAAAAATATAATAATTACATGAATGGAAACTGTTTATATAATACTAGCGACCCGCCCCGGCTTCGCACGGGTGCAATGCTGATACTAAATGTACTACAGAAGGTCTTTGCGCTTTGTCCTATCCAGTCCTTCCCCAGTTATAGGCACACGCCGCCGGCTCCGCGGCCGGTACCGCCACAGCCGTTATGTCCCTGCATTTTAAATGTGTAATATCTTCTAAACTATTCATTTAAATTACATGCTGTGAAGGGCCATATTGATCTATATTAAATGCGCAATGTATTTAAGGTACTTAATTGGATAAGGATTAATTCTGTATTGCTTAAAATCGCTTCGTAAATAAGGCATTATTTCTTGTAAAAAGCAAAGGATAAAATAACGGTTATTGTGTGTTACCACTAAGAGATAGACATATACCATCGCGAACTTTTTTGTAGACCATTTTATGGTGAACAATACTGTACTACATTATTTTGATCTATCTCGTTGGGTTCTGCCTGCGTTTGCAATGAAAGAGCAAAAAAATGTGTTTATTTACGACATCACATTAGAAACCTCTAAATTATCAGTGTTTTTCTACTATGTTATGCATATATTATACATATAAACTTTTCAGTTGAATCACTCTATCTATTAAAAAAAACCGCATCATAATCCGTTGCGTAGTTTCAAAGATTTAAGCATACAAAGGGACATAGGGACAGAAAAAGCGACTTTGTTTTATACTATGTAGTGATTAGTGTTAAGGTGAATGCACAAATGAATTTTCTTTCGATGAACTCTTCAGGGACAGACCTCGGAGAGGAGAGCAGATTTTGGTGGCGTTTAAAACAGAGTTTTAGGTCATTGGTATAAGGTTTATTTATTAAATTCACTTCTTTTGTTATATGAGAATAGTCCAGAGCCGAAGTGGATTTTTAAAGTAAACCTTATGCCAATGACATAAACCTCTATTTTAAACGCATTTCAAAATCTGCTCTCCTCTCCGCGTCGGTTTGTTTGAACGGACGTTTATAATGCTTGGGCCGCACTCATCGCGATAACATTCGGGCGATAAACTTCGTATTCGATCTACGGCGAATCTTTGTGGCCATATAATGCGCGTTGTAATTGTTGTAAAGTTTATCGCGATGTACGAACGCAAAAAACATGGACGCCGCGGTTACTCTGTACCTATTTTATGGCAGCAAATAATTATTTATACATTTACGTCATCTAAAAAACAAATTTAAAGCAAGAAAAAGGAGAAAGAAATTATCGTTACTCTACAATCCTTGTTACACTTCAGCTATATTATACACTGTAATTACATTTAACACGCCCGCTAGGAACGATGGGTGCGGGTCGACTGAAGAGTGGCCGCGCAAGCGAAGTTCATCGCGATAAAACCCTTTGATGTGCGAGAGTTTACCGACAGCGGAGCGATATGCCCGAAGCTTCGCCCGAAGAGTCGAAGTATTCGCGAATATTTGGCTACATATATCGCGATAATCCTAATATTCGCGTTATCGCGATGAGTGCAGCCTAAGCATAAAGCACATATTTATTGACCTATATTAAATGTAAATGTAACAGGAACAAGAAAAACATGTATTACTTCAATTTTTTCTTAGCATTTAATGGCGCAACGGTAGACGGCATTTTCTAAAGTAATTCACAACTGAGCATGGTAAGGCTTTGTATACATGTTTTTGTGTGTCATCACGTGTGCCTAAAGGCACATCTATCCGAGCCGAACGAATGATTTTTGAACTCTTTATATGAAATCATATGAGACCTCGCATACCTACCCACCCTAGGCAGATTGCTCATTAGACGTTTCGCTTTGTTGGACGTTTTGCTACTTAGACTTTCTGATCGGGAGGGCCCATTCCCAATTCGGACAATACGGCGCGGATATTTAGTCTAATTATTTTACGGCCTTGAGTTTCTTGCCAGTTCTTCTCAAGAAGCCCCTTCGCCGGAACTGGCATTTAAATTCACTTTCACATTCAAGATAGTGTGATGAAAGTGAATCTAAGCTCTGCGGATTTAGAGTAGTAATGATTTATACATGTTCTTATATTTAATTTGTATGACGTTTCTTTAGTGCTCTATAAAGTCCAAGGAATAAAGATATTTTCATATTTTACTTGTTTATGCTCCACAATCATGCTGAACTCTATTCTACGAATGATTCAAAGTACTCCTTTGAAAAATTGAAGATTTGCTATGTGAATTCATGTGGATTCATTCATGTATCTCCATAACTGACATCAATTCAACGAAATGAGTATATCCATTAACATCAACTGATGCAGAGCAATTAAGTCTGATTGGATCTAATTGTTAATTGCTGTGTGGTTCCATTGATAAAGAACACATTTAAACAGAACGAGAGAATCATATGTTTTACAAGGTTTTTTGTCTTGTTATAAAGTTTTCAAAAACAGTATAGTATTGTTAGGGACTTTGACGCAACATGCAATAACGCTCGCGCGCCGCCACACCCGCTGCCAACGCAACAACACCTTCCTTTCTATACTACCATACCCTGTACACTCCATACAACGTGCGTGCGGCGACATACAAACTGTTCCAGATTTGTCTCAGAGGGGAGGTGAGGTCGCCTTGTGAGAGCGGCAGGGAGTGGCCATACTGTATGTAGTATTATTACTTATCATCATCATCAGGTCATTTCAGTCTTCACTACAGGAGCACGACCCTCTCTCGTCCGTCCCAGACAGAACGAGGATTTGGCCTACACTCCCCACGCTGGCCAAACAGGTTGGGGAGGCCTGATCGATATTTGAGTAGGTCAAGTCCTCCTTCCGTCTAGGACGGACGAGAGAGGGTCGTGCTCCTGTAGTGGAGACTAAAATAGACCTGATGATGACTCTTAGATTGCTAGACAGCCAATCATAAACAAATTTAGTTTATTTAGGGAGTGTAATTGGTTCATCAACATCTTTGAACCAAAGCCAACTTCACCTGCATGCGGTGCACCCTGCTGACTGACAAACGAAGCTCTGGCGAAACGACCTCTCTTTTCGCCAGAGCTTCGTTTGTCAGTCAGCAGGGAGCGTAATTTTATTATTTAAGCTACCTGACTGGGGAATGTACCTTCACCTCACAGATGACCGCAGCCAAATAACAATCCCCTTGAGGGTTGTTGTGTTCCTGCGAGTGAGTGAGGTCACCAGAAGGGAAGGAGATGCTGCGTAACTGCTTCACATCAGGCGGGCCGTATGCTTATCTGCCACCTGTCGTAGTATTAAAAAAAAAAACTTTCCTGCGACTATCGTTACAGTTAAGGGTGCCGCCAAAAGAGCTTAACTTTGCGAGTTGTGAGTCATGTAATTCTCGTTGTTTTAATATAAATGTACAGTGCCAATGCAAAATATGTCCACCATTTGTTTGAAACCCGAGACTTAAATTTTTTTTTTTTTTTTTTTTTTTCCTCTTGTCATCTGCGATCAGTAACCAAACTATGAGCAGATCTGTTCAACGTCCATTTGACTTGCACGAGGAGTGGTCCATTGACCTCTGCCCTCTCTTTCTTAGTTAAGGTCTAATTCGACAATATGGTTTCGCTTAAGTCTCTTCGGATGATTGATTATCAGCAGATCTTTTGCTAAGGGATTTGGGTGGGCTGCTAACTTAGCTTTATACTTGACGGAGTATTCTTTGATCTCCTCGCCAACTGTGCTGATGTTAAGCTCTCTATGCAGTTCACAATTTCTTAGAAACCATGGGGCGTGAGATAGGTTTCTTAGGATGCCATTTTGTGCTCGCTGTATTATAGCAATGTTAGACTTGCATGTAGATCCCCAGAGCTGGATGCCGTAGGTCCATATTGGTTTCAGAATGACCTTGTATATGAGTAACTTGTTGTCTGTACTCAGCACTGAGTTTCTTCCAAGTAGCCATTGCAATCCTCGATATCTCTGGTTCAATTGCTCTCGCTTCTTTTGTAGGTGTGTTTTCCAGGTAAGCCTTCGATCTAGATGTATGCCCAAATACTTCACAGATACAGCATGTGGAAGGGTATTGTCACCTAAGTGTACAGGTGGGCAGTCGCCTGGGCGGAGAGCGAATGTGATATGAGCGGACTTCGATGCACTAGCCTTTATCCGCCATTTTGTGAGCCATTCTTGTATATTGTCCAACCCGAGTTGCAGATTTCGTGAGGCTTGGTTGCGATCTGTGCTACGTGCGAGGATAGCTGTGTCGTCTGCAAATGTGGCTGTTTTTACATTTGGTGTTTCCGGAAGATCACAGGTGTAGATTGTATACAAGACCGGGCCCAATACTGATCCCTGAGGCACTCCCGCTTGTATGTCATAAAAGCTAGTTGTATATTCGCCATCTTTGACTTGGAATATTCTTTGACCAATGTAGGACTTCAGTAAACCCAAGAAGGAATGAGGTAACAAAGTTTTAATTTTGTAGATTAGGCCTTTATGCCACACTTTATCAAACGCCTGCTGAATGTCTAGAAAGGCTGCTGAACAGTATTCTTTACGCTCTAGAGATTTCCTTACTTCATGGACAACTCTGTGTACCTGTTCGATTGTGCCGTGCTCTTGCCTGAATCCAAATTGATGGTCAGGGATTATTCGTTTGTATTTTAGAATTTTGGCTATGCGTGACAAAAGAACCTTTTCGAAGAGTTTTGATATCGTTGGTAAAAGGCTTATTGGTCTGTATGAGCTTACATCGTTGATGGGTTTTCCTTCTTTGTAAACCATTATGATCTGCGATATCTTCCATATACCAGGATAATGACCTACTCTCATTATTGCATTGAAGAGCATTGTGAGGAAGACTATTCCTTTTCCAGGCAGTCGCAGTAATACCTCTTTGGTGATCAGGTCGAATCCCGGGGCTTTTTTATTATCGAGGCATCTCAACTTTCCTAGCACCTCTCTGGGGCTTGTATGTTGAATGGGAACATCCAGTTGAAGGTCTTGATTCAATGTATCATCTATTTCAGAGTCTTCGTCATGTGTACCTTCATTTGGTTTGAATACATTGGATAAATGCCTTGCAAAAGCATTTATTCTTTCTTGGGGTGTTTTGGCCCATTTATTGTTATCCAGTTTGAGTGGTGGTCTAGTTCTTTTTGGCTGATTTGAGTCTGACGTTGCCTTCCACAATGAATATTCTGTCGATTTGGTTGCAGTTAATGATGCGATACGCTGTTTTAGGGTATCATTTTTGGTATCCCTTAATAGCATCTTAAGTTCGTCCATGGCTTTGTTATAAGCTTTCTTGTCTTCCTTGTGTCTACTGCAGTGCCATACCCTGCGCAGTCTTCTTTTTTGTAGGATTTTCAGCCTCAATTCCCATGGGACTGGATTATGTCTGGGGTTATTTGATGTTTTTTCAGGCGTAGTCGACCAACAAGCCACTTGTATTAAGTTGGTGAAATGTGTAGCCGCCTTTTCTATGTCCTCAGGAGTTTTTAGAGCAATTCGTAGGTTGAGCCTGCTGTTGATGATTTCAGCAAATGAGTCCCAGTCCGTATTATTATTGTACAGTAGCGGTGGAGGTTCGTACTCCAGTAGTACCATACTGATCGTTAATAGTACTGGCGTGTGGTTTGAAGATCCATCTAGGCATGAGTTCGTGGAAGTGAAATATTGAGCCATTCCCTTGCAGATAAAAAAATCTATTATATCAGGAAGTCTATTTGTATCTGTTGGCCAATGCGTTGGTTCTGCCGTCGATAATGTCACCAGGTTGTTCTTTTCGATTGCCAGTTTAAGCTGTCGTCCTCGTGTGGTAGCCAGTCTGGAGCCCCAGTGGGTGCTTGGCATTCCAATCGCCACCAGCTATAAACCTTGGTCCAAGGGTACCGAAATACTGTGTTAGCTGTTCCTCTTTGAGTGCGTGTTTTGGAGGGCAGTATACTGAGGACACATTAAAGTTGCCTGTTTTTCCTTCTACTGCGATCGAGGTCGCTTGAATGTGTTCTGTCTGATAGTGGGTAAGTTCGTGATGTTTGATGGATGATCTGGGGGCCTACCGGGGAAATCAGTGAATTTCATTCAATTTCTTGGTATTTATGTCCATTCCCACCCATGGAATTTCATCCAATTGGTACCGGGGAAACGTTGGACAACTGGGTGGTAATCACTGGGTATCGCCATAGACAAAATTCTAGACGTATTAGTGCGGACAGTTCTTAAACGAATGATTTATCTAGTTTTAAGACCTGCGTTTCGTAATAATGTTGTAGCTTGTCTAGAATTCGAGAAATACTTATAATATATAATTTTTAAGAAAATATAGTTTTTATTTTTACTGTAAATTATTATTTTAAATTGTGATTATTACTTTGATAAAAAAAATAAAACAAATTAAACACAACTAAACGCAAAACCACAATGTAGTGGGGTATAATTTATAATCTGTGGTAAACGAAGTATTTTTAGACTGTGTGTCTTTGTTTACATAACCTACATTTAAATTCTTATTTTTATTTGAAATTATTTGAAGAAGGTGATATTTCACGGCTTTTTTGAAACATCTATCTGTAATTAAATAACATAAGAGGTGAAGTGTACAAGTGACTGACTACGGTCGACTTATATTTTTCTAGATGCCAGCGCTTATGGTTGTATCAAATGCCCAAGAGCGTTTGCTCTTGGATTATATGCACGCGAATCCTGCGCTGGCAACTGGGCGTGTTTCCTCGCATGCGGCACCCTTGTCCAAACGACAAGTGGGTGTCACTTGCAGCTAGGCTGAACGCGGTGGGATCTGGAACCACCAAACCCCCCATAAAATGGAGAGACGTAAGTACTTTTCTGATGTTTTGTTATGAATTTACATTATGTAAACAACATACAGTCAACAAAAGAGATATATAATCAGGAGCCGAGAATCAGACGTACAGATATCTTAGTAAATAATTTGTGTTTGATACTGTAGGTATACCTACAAAACAATAGGTGGACTACCTATTGAAATGGTTTAATCCATGTCATTAGGCAGTTCATACGTATCTCTTATAAGTGTCTGTACCTACTATAGGTATGTATCTAGTCAAAACTAAAAATACTGACAAGTTACATCTATTAATGACTGCCAGGGTTATGGTATAACAAGGCTTACGCATGTTTTTGTTACTTTCTTCCTGTCTTTGTTTATGTGCTAATAATCTTATGACAATAATTTCTACTTTGGTTCATTCCCTATAACACCACTAATATGACAGCACTGACTATCTGATGTAACAAGGCATATTATTATCATACAATACATTATTTCAAAAATACACCGGGGAAGGAGAGGGTAGGCCAAATGTCATCATTACTTCAATACTAATGAAAAAATATACAACGGTATGTGTTATGTTTCAGGATGCACCAATAAAGTTTATACAATTTAACTTTTTTTTTTCAGGCAACCGTTTTAATGTTGGTGCCCCGGAAGGATGAAAATAGATTGGCGAATGCAATTGACCGGTTAGCAACAGCAGCCGAAGAGAACAACAGGGTAGCTCAAGCTACTGCTTCGACACTGGAGCGGCTAGCTGTAGCCGCCGAAGACCTCGCAGATGCTGCTGTTGCCAACAACCAAATGTTGCAGCGACTGGTGAACGCCTTCGCAAGTCCGCGGCCGCAAGTTCGCCAATCCTTTAACTTGTGATTCGTACTATACGTAGTACTGTGACAGCGTGCCCAAGTAGTTTGTTTACCTATTTTAGTTTATAAATCGCAATTTACCTTTTTTATTTATTTTAGTATTTTATAAGCATACATGACAGAGGAATTCCTCTAATTATTTTATGTAAATTGAGCGTATTATATTTGTAATAAAAAAGATACAATTGTCATTCTGAAATGTATGGTTATCGTCAGCTTAGAATGTTGTTTAGCATAATACGAATTGTTAATAAATACATTAATTTTGAAATAAAAACGGAGATGGATGCAAACGAATGTTGTAACACACACACACCCCGGTCACTCCATACGAGAAACAGACCGCGTCTGCATTTGTGCAAATGTGTGTGAAGAAGCCTTAGGGTTGACTGCATATGCACCTTGCGCTGTAACGTAAGATGTTATACTTTTGATAATATTGTATTAATAAATATCTCTAAACATTTATTTTGAATGATTGTGATTATGAGACTGCATTAAATACAGTTACCCTGATACAACAAATATTTCACACATTTTGTAATTGGTTATTGTACAATCTAATGTCAGTTCTTTCTTCCCTTTGATTTGTTTTGCAAACTGCTATATGTACGTATCTTATATTTTATAGTGCCTGTCTATACTTAAAGTTCCGTGATTTATGTATGGTATGTAAATTGTTCCGTCTTGACCGAGAGGTGAGCACTGGTGCGCTGAGATACAGGCTTATGCCTAGTTCATAGGCTCCAGTCTCACGCAGTCGATACTACCAATGTTTATTGTCGCATTGGTGTATTTACCTGATTGTTTAATTGCATGTACAGATTGTGTTTGTATTGATTAGTGAGAAAATAAAACATTTTATTATTTTATTATTATTATTAGTTATCTATAAAAATTGTGGAATATAAAAATCCAAAAATGTTGACCTGTCAAATCAACGATGTGTAAAATTCGTTGTTAAAACTGGAAAAAAATAATTTAAAAACAAATAGTTTAATTGTATTGATTAAAAATAAGAAATAAATCATTTTACCATTTAAGTTTAGTTGAGGATAGATTATATACTACGAACGAATTTTCATAATACGCGGCGCAGTTCCACATTCGACTCGAGGTGGGGTCGCCATACTGTTTGTAGTACTATTATAACTTATGCTGTGGTTTAAAACTAACTCTGTGATTTACGTACATTCTTGTTTTTATATATGTACTTACTGTTAAATAAATGATTTAATTCTTTATAAATGTATGTTATTACGAACGAACTATTTATTTTCCTTGAGTTATTTAAATTATAGTGTTTGCGACCGTGCCGTTTTGGGGTGTTCATCAAGATCTTCGAACCAAAGCCAACTTCACTTGCACGTGGTGCACCCTGCTGACTGACAAACGAAGCTCTGGCGAAAAGAGAGGTAGGGAGCGTAATTGTAAGCTACCCGACTGGGGAATGTACCTCCACCTCACAGAATACCGCAGCCAAATAACAATTCCCTTGAGGGTTGTTGTGTTCCTGTGAGTGAGTGAGGTCACCAGAAAAAAAGGAAGGAGATACTGAGTTTGAGATACGTGGGTGGCGGCGCGCAAGCAATACTTTGTTGCAATCGTTAATATGGCTACGATAACCGCTTCACATCAGGCGGGCCGTATGCTTGTCTGCCACCCGAAGTAGTATAAAAAAAAATAGAAGCTCGCTGTTTTGTATTACTATAGGCTACAGTGATTACTTTCCATCGACCATCAGGTTTTTTATAGCTCTCGTGATAAATCAACCTACTTTGATTTCTGGGTGCACTGCTGATGAGCGTTGGGCCGTTGACAAAAACGGAGCCAAATCGTTGCACAAAGTCAGAAAATGCGACTTTGATAACCTAAAATTATCAATAAAACTGCTCTCTGACAAGAGCATAGGCTAGCTGCTATCACGTAGCATCCTGCGCTCTAAGGTCTCGAGCTTCTTGAGCCGTTCCTCTTCCGCTGCAGCAGATAATGCCGCTAACGCCATAGTTCGTGTAAAACACAGATTACAAGACACAAACATTCAATATTGCACTAACACACTATAGTAATAATAAAAGCCTTTATTCAGACATATTACATGAAATAAAAATAAAAATAACTTCTTCAACACATTTGTTGCATGTTTCCATTTAAATTGGCAGTATCAAGTCCACTTGTTTTTTTCCATCGATAACCATGCCTGTTTGCCTTTTATAGGCAAAGGCCTCCCCCAACTTTTTCCATTTTTGTCTATCCATTGCCGTTGTTGTCCAGCCTACACCTGCTGTAACCCTTATTTCATCGGCCCATCTTCGAAATGGCCTGCCTCTTTTCCTTTTCCTGTGTCCAGTAAACCAGTGCATTATTGTCTTTGACCATTTGTCTTTACCTCTAATGGTATGGCCTGCCCATTTCCATTTTAGTTTTCTTATTATTACTGTAACGTTGTTTGTTCTTTTCGTTTGTTCTATTATGGTTGAGTTCCTGATTCTATCTGATAGCTTTTTTCCCATCATGCTCCTTTCCATAGCGTTCTGGCAAGTATCCAGTTTCCTGTCATGGGTTTTATTAGTTGCCCACACACACAATACACTATAGTAGAAGGGTTTAAAGAGAGACGAACTTCTTAGCTTCCATGGATTCACCGTGCGGGTGCCAGGTCCATCGTGTGGCAGAGAGAGAAACCCCAAGTAGATCCCGAGACTTATGGCACGGGTGTAGGTTTAAGGGGCCCCTTTCCGACGTACATCAACACTCACCTTCACTTCACTTGTGTTTCTCTCCCTGCCCTGCCAAATCTGGTATAAACCTGCTAATGCAGCTTTAGATACTCGTTCTAGTATAGAACTTACTGCACTTCTGGGCAAGCCAAGGTCTTTCAGCAGGTTATAGAGAGATTTTGCTGGTATACCTCTCGCTCCTACTTTTACAGCGTATAGATTAACTACATAGCCGCTTTTTGTTAATTCGTTTAGGAGGTCATAATATTTGTACAAATAGAAACAAAAAATAAGTAATAACTAGCAAAAGTTGGTAGAAATACGAATATTCAGTTCAAACCGACCACAGTAAGGTAGACTGTTTCAACTGACAGTTCTCATTACCGGTGGATCTTCACCCATTGATATTCGTTTTTTCGGCGGTAACTACAAATGTCAAAGTCTAAGCATATCATTCATTCAAAGATCCCTCGAACACGTGTCACTGGTAAAGGAATTGAAGACCGGCGGACATCGTTTCACCGGTGCGACGATATCCGTTTAGTGGACGAACGGTGTCATTTTAGCCAAATGGTAATCGTATTCACGTTGCGCGGTAGACTCCCTGATTATGACAGCCGATCCTCCGTGTGCTGAGCCATCAGGGTGTTTGGTGTCATATACTGTATAATTCTTTATATTTACAGAACTTCTGTTGGTGAAGTGTGTCTCAGATATTAGGAGTATATCGAGTTTGTGGTTGTTTAATAGGACTTCGACTTCATTAGACGAGACTTAAATTAACTACAATAAATGCTCAAGACATTTCTCTATGTTTATTTCAGAAAATACTATCTTTTTTTTTTAATACAACTAAGGTGACAAATAAGCATACGACCTGCCTGATGGAAAGCAGTCATAGAAGCCTATACTTTACAGCAAAATCACCACATGGTGCAAGACATTTCTGTACATTTATTTCTGAATATACTATCATATTTTTTTTAATACAACTATGGTGGCAAATATGCATACGACCTGCCTGATTGTAAGCAGCCATCACAGCCTGTACTTTACAGCAAAATCACCACATGGTGCAAGACATTTCTGTACATTTATTTCTGAACATACCATCGTTTTTTTTTTAATACAACTAAGGTGGGAAATATGCATACGACCTGCCTGATGGTAAGCAGTCATCACAGCCTGTACTTTTCAGCAAAATCACCACATGGTGCAAGAAATTTCTGTACATTTTATTTCTGAATACACTATCCTTTTATTTTAATACAACTATGGTGGTAAATAAGCATACGACCTGCCTGATGGTAAGTAGTCATTGCAGCATATACTTTTCAGCAAAATCACCATCAGATGGTTAAGTCTAATTTGAGTAATAATAAAATGCCCTTTCTCGTCCATCCCAGACAGGAGGATTTGGCCTACACTCCCCACGCTGGCCAGATGGCTTGGGGAGGCCTGGTCGATGTTTTATAATGTATTTCCCTTAGTCGCCTTGTACGACATCCACGGGAAGAGATGGAGTGATTCTATTCTAGTCTGCCGGAAGCCACACGGCCACGGAAAAATACTATATGTAGTGAAAAATTTCACCAAAGAAATATTGGCAACCCTACATGAGATACAGGCTGGTGACAGACGAAAGGTCAGATGGACAGCGGAGTCTCAGTATATGGCCCGTTTTACTCTTTGGATACGGAACCCTAAAAACGATGGAGGCTTTAAAATAAAGAAGAGTTGGAGACACTATTTTTATCTGTGGTATTGGTAACTGAATGTATATAAAATATCAACTTTTTAAATCAACTTTGACTGCATTACTGCACCTTAGATTAATCTAGGACAGCGGTTCTCAAACTTTTTAGTGACGGAACCATATAAGAAAGCGAAATATTTGACGGAACCCTACAATAAAACGTTCGACCAGAAGGGTTTTGATTTCTTTTTTCTAAATTCTTGCGGAACCCCTACAGGGGTATCGCGGAACCCTAGGGTTGCGCGGAACACACTTTGATGCTGCGGCTACAGTACCGTGATATGCCAATAATTATTGCCATAATTTCAACAACGCCTAGGTGTAACCACGATTTATGGCCATAATTTTACAATGCCAATCAATATGGCAAATGACGGTAGACAATAGCTCCGGCGGCGGTCTTTTTTCGCACATCAAAGAGATTTACCGCAGTAATTAATGCGTTTGTGGTCACACTACCGTTTGTCCAGTGTGCAACATGAGCTCAACGGCGACGCACGTATCGACCGACATGGAGTGGTCAAATGAAAAAAGCTTGAGTTTTGGAATTATTCCAATGCGAACCGTCTCTTTTTATGGGCTTTCGGTCGGGTAAACCCCGATAAAAATCGCGGTGTACAATGATGATTTGAAGAAGAAAAAAGACCGAAACCATCTAAATAAATATAACAGCTGTAGCTTCAACCGCCATCTTGAAAAATGATATTTTTACCGCCTAATTTATTGGCATATCTAGGTAAACTCTAGTGTGACCACACCACTTCACGCAGTAATTTCAACGGTAATTACTGCCACAATTATTGCGGTAAACAGCCCGGTAGACGGTAAGGTAGTGTAGCCGCAGCATGAGAATGGCTAAGCTAGGAAGTAAGATGACTCACGACGCAATTTTTTTATACATTGCGAAATCCCACAACAAAAAGCTGGAACTTGGACAAGTCTCAACAGGTTCACTAACCTGGAATGACCTCATTGCAAACAAAAGCTGAAGACCCAAGCCTTTACCAACCCGTTTTTAACTCAGAAATAGACACACTACATACTTTCAGCCAATTTTAGAAATAAATTACAATACAAACAAATAAAAACATGCCCGTCAAGTGAAATACACATCCGCCATCTTGCTACGACTTCATGCATGCATTTCACATCAATCAAATTATTTTTTATGCCAAAACAAACAATTACTCACGTCTGATGAATTATCATAAAATACTTTGTATCGGCGTCGTTTTCGTAAATTTCGTAAAAATTATACACAACAGAAAATCATTTCTGTTCCGTTCATGTTCACTTTGCAAAATTAAATCACCATACTAAAAACTGCTAATTCCAAACACTAAAAACATCAATAATATTTACATTGCACTATGTTAAGATATAGTTACACATTTACAAGAATAATTTTCATTTTTTATATTTAGCACGCAGTCAAAATCAAAATACGCAGTTCTCTTGAAAACCTAATCTGACATTTTGTTGATGAAATAAAATAATGAATGAAATAAAGTAAAACTTATAATACTATTGAATGAAATGAAAGAATGAACGATGCCGCCGATACTGTGTATTTTTTTTTTATTAAACAGCTCTGGAAACACGGCCTCTGTAGAACTAGAGCCCGTGTTGGTGTTGCTATTATACTTAGTACTATTATTTATACTGTGATTATACACAGCCATTTAATTTCATTAATAAGCAGACGAAACATAAAATATATTAGTGTGAGTTGATCTTTCCGTCACGCACACTCTTTTGGGTTAGTAAATGTTGCAATCCCGTTTTTACACGTATACCAACACTGTACATGACCATCTAAAAAAAATTACGAACGCTATGTTTTGAATGGTCGACATTTTGATAAGCTGCCGATGCTGTCTATGCAATTATTTTTAATAGTGGGAAATTTACTATGTTTAGTGAATAAACCTATATTAGAAAAATATTTAAGATGGTGAAATGCAGTGCCCATTTGTGTGAAAGTACAACGTACGGAAATATACTTGGATTAACCTTTCATCGGTAAATAAATATCGTTTGTTACTGAAACGAGCCAGGAATTTTGAAAATTATCACGAGATTAAACGTTGTTGTATGTTCTACTTCTACTTACTTGAAAGCTTTCTCACTATAGAGCATGCATTGAAACAAACTTTCAATCACAAGGCATGTATGAAATAATAATTAGAGATCCTTTGACATGTACTTGTCATTGTTACAGGGACGTATTTAGGAACTTGTACATTATTTATATTCATTGTGCAAGATTAAATTAAATGCTAACAATAAAATGTGTGTAGAAAACAGTGATTCAACAGTTAAAAAAGTACTTACTATAAAATTTTTGAATCTTGGCTGAATAATTAAAAATTACATTAATAGTTAATGATTATAACTGTAGACAGATTCAATATTAATCAGCGCTATAGCCTTATAAATTAGTTTAATAAACCTTATAGTGAAAGTGCTAGACTTCATCTCCTGTACTCTGAGTGGATTCTCAACAATTAAATAGTTCTATGTATTATTTGTATTAGATTACAAGTTGTGATAATAGGAATACTACACTATTGCATTAGGATATTCCTATAATGATCGATGTGCGATTTGATACAATGCAATATTTGTTTTAGATTTCGTTTTTTTGTGAATATGTTTTTCGT
Source organism: Hypsopygia costalis (assembly GCA_937001555.2). Lineage (NCBI taxonomy): Eukaryota > Metazoa > Arthropoda > Insecta > Lepidoptera > Pyralidae > Hypsopygia > Hypsopygia costalis. The sequence goes on from OW443347.2 coordinate 20,927,203, forward strand.
GATTAGTAACTCCGTTCCTGTATTTGCGCTAGTGTGTATTTACGTGTGTTTGTTTTGACGTGTATTCAAACTTCTAATGTATAAGCTGCACTGTATTGAATGTCTGTCTTTGCCTTATTTCATTACGTAGGAATGGACTGACACACAGGACAGGATATTGACAAAACGTAAGTTCGTTGTAAATCTCTCTTTAAAAAAATAATATTAAGTGGAAATTATTTACTCTTAGTAGCAATGGTTGACATTTACAGAGTGGGGAGTTAGAGAGGGGAGCGGGTGAAATCGGGCGGGCTCACACATTCAGGAAAAAGATCACAATTTTCAATATTCCTTTTTCATTTCCCTTCTTATTTCATTACGTCTTATACCAAGTCTCACACCTAATAAAGAATAATATATTGGGTTACTACTATTCGCACAACGTAAAAACTATCACTTAATATTTTAGATTTTACAGTTGATTGTCAGTTGTCTAACGTCAGGGGATTCTCATAATTAATCTATTTATTATTTTAAAGAATTCCAAATATGAAATCTTACCAGAGCCTCGGATGTCAGACATAAAAAAAACATTGTATTTGCATGCTATTATTATTTATAGCTAACTAGGTATAAGGACTTATTTATCAAGTTGTCACCGACCCGCAGTTTTGCCAATTTAGCGATTTTGTCGCTAAAACGGCGACTTTTGCTATCTTAGCGCCTATAATTAATTAAAAAAGGAGTTTTTGCGACAAAAAATATTTAGCGACTTATTTACTTGAATCACTCATATAGATTTAGGGTTGTACACAATGATGTACTAAAATTAAGCAAAATTATGTTAGAAGTAGACAAGATGATATAAATCTCGCTTATTTACAACCAATATTAAAAGAAATTACCTATAACTCCTTAGCATGCATGCATAACATGCATAAAGCCTAAAGGCGACTTTACAAGTCGCCTTTAGGCTTTAGATTTACAATTCAGACTATTTAATAAGTCATTTAATTTGGACAAAGATATTAATTTGAAAATTTTTTAGGTATTGCATGTGTATCTAGTTCTATTTTAATGCTCATTTGACGACTTTTGGAGTACGAACAAAATAATTTTGGTGTCAGTAAAAAATACTTTTATTTGTTTACTTACTTTAAAAAAAATCATGAAGATCGTTATTGATTAAAAACGTTGTTTTCTTTATCTATTCTAAACATTACTCTTTGATTCTAAACCTTATTTAAGGGCCGTCATTATTAGGCAAGTATTTAAGAATAGAGTGGGAATAGAGCTCTGTTGTAATTAAGTTAAAAATTACTTAAATAATTATTATATTCTTTATTAACACTATTACAACTTAATCCTTTATTGAATGCTGTTCCGAATTTGGAACATTCGACTATTTTACCGCCATCTGTCTCGCTCCCTTACTCCCGACGTTATCCGAACGAGAGTTACATTCACAAGCGTGAGGGCTCACTGTCATTCCCTGACCGAATCAGGGTCATGCCGTCCGGTCTCTTACCATCGTCTCTCAAAATACTGTTTGATTCGATATAGATGGTCGATATAAGTAATTTGATTTGATTCGATACAACTCTTAACCGTCACATCCTATTTTCATTTTGTTTACAATGTAAACCGACATAATTAATATTAACAATTGATAATAAATGTGTAGAGTGTAATATTTATTATGACGTAAGTCAATTTCTGGATAATAAATTGGTGTCTTCAATCTCGGTATTTCGAGTGAAGAGGATTGTACCTCGGGCTTTCAGAAGTTGGCAATACTGCCCATCAGAGTAATCGACAAATCGACTTCCAGATCTGATAAACAAATTTAAAAAAAGAGTGAGTGATCGCCATTTTGTTGGTGGCGTTATGCGAAAAATTCAATAAGTTTTCCTTGTTGTGTATAGCTATATTTTTGTGATTATATGGGATTATCTAAAAATGTCTAAGCGAAGAATTGAAGTGATGGATCCTTTCATCAAGAAAAAAAGGTATGAAGCTAGTTATGCCGCGCTGTATTTAACCTGCGATTTTACAGTCGAAGTCTGTAATACCTTTGTTTTACCTGGATTTTATGAACATTCGGGGTGAAGCCCTTCATATCTTTACTATGTTACTAAGGTATATTGTCGTGTAATGGCGTCCTATAAATTTCCTATCGATCACATCATTGTATGGTGTAAATATTGAAGATTTAGTTTAGACAAAAAACTTCGTGTTTGAGATGACTTCTACACGTGGGGTTTCTAATTTGAATCCTGTTTACTGTAATTTCAGTTATTTTGACCATCTTTAACGTGATAATTCGCGTATGAATTTTTTTATAGGTTAATAGAGAAGTCATTGCTCGATACAACCCCTAGCCGTCACGTCAAATTTTCATTTTGTTTACAATTTAAACAGCCATAATTAATATAAACAATGGATAATAAATGTGTAGAGTGCAATATTTATTATGACGAAAGTCAATTTCTGGATAATAAACTGGTCTTCAATCTCTTCAATAATATCATTAACTATTTCGGTCAAGGAGGTCGCCATAAATGAACTAGAACCGGATGTGTGGCTTATGTTGAGGTGTAGCCTAAATAAAAACAGATTTTTTTTTTTTTAATTTTGAATGAAATCTATAATTGTCTTGTCTTACTCACACCCTGGCCACTTCATATAAACAACGCCAACACAAACAGACCATGTCTGTATACATGCAAATTTGTGTGTAGGTGCCATAGGGTTGACTGCATAAAGAAGTAGGTACCCTTGAGCTGTGAATTAAGATGTTATACTTTAAGAAATATTGTAATAATAATAATAAATATCATTATATATCCTGGAGCGGGTCACGGCGGGCGTACAACATTACATCAAACTTCTCAAACCTCGGCCTCTACGTGTTGGATCTATATCCTCGCATACGCCTATCAAATGACCGGGCTTGACCCGTGATTTAAGAGAGTTAAATATCATTAAACATTTATTTTTAATGATTGTCATTATGTTGCCTTTAATTTTATTGTAATTGGTCATTATACAATCTAATGTTGTGATTGTCTATTGAAAATGTGAAATAAATATCAATATTGAACGTCCAAAAATGAAAACATGTCCAACTGTCTAATTCAGGGGTTCCCAATCTTTTTCAGCCCGCGGCGCAGTTAATACATAATTTAGTATTTTGTCATGGCGCTCTACCCTATCTAGATATTTGAAAAAGATACAGTCGAAAGAAATACAATAATCTGGGGGCACGGCAGTGCCCCTGCCAAGTCGAGCAAAAAGTGGCACGGCCGTACCATCCTTTTCTCGAAGCAATTTAGGCCATTTTAGACCACCTATAACTTTGTTGTGGATAAATCATATCTATATTAAAAATCTTTTATGTTTTAAATAAACAGATTGACTTGGCAATCGCACTAAACAATCTGATATAATATTATATGTATCACTTGTGAGATACATAGTTTTCATGCGATGGCCAAGTCATTCTGTTTATTTAAAACATAAAAGATTTTTAATATTGATATGATCGCTATAAGATTTTGTTAGGTTAGCTAATTACGTAATAACTTAATACAGAAGGTCCCTTAAGTAGGGACTGAATAAATTAACCGACTTGGTATTACATGGATCTCATAACTTTTTACGGAAGAAGATCTGAATTGCGAGACTTGGTTTTTTTACAAGTTCTGTTTTTGATGGCATAGCAGTTAGTTTAGGCGGCCCCTAGATGATCAATTATATTGAGCAATATTTCGAATTGTGCAATATAGTTGACTGATTAGGCTAAATATTGAAGATAGCGCAATGATTGAACAAAAGTTTGAGCGAGTTAAATTTTTATTGTACCATATTTTTCCATTGCATCATGTGGGGTAGGTATTGTGCAATTTTTTTTTATACTACATCAGGTGGCAGACAAGCATACGACCCGCCTGATGTGAAGCGGTTACCGTAGCCATATTAACGCTCGCAACATAAAATATCGCTCGCACGCCGCCACCCCCGCTGCCAATGCAGCATCTCCTTCCTTTCTGGAGACCTCACTCACTTGCGGGAACACAACAACCCTCAGGGGAATTGTTATTTGGCTGCGGTATTCTGTGAGGTGGAGGTACATTCCCCAGTCGGGTAGCTTACAATTACACTCCCTACCTCTCTTTTCGCCAGAGCTTCGTTTGTCAGTCAGCAGGGTGAACCGCGTACAGGTGTATTTGGCTTTTGTTCAAAAACCACTTACATTTTGATGAACCACTTACACCCCTAGTCTGTGTTTCATCCTGACGTGGAGCACACGCGCGCGAGCGCTAAAATGGTGGGAAAAGAGAATGTAAAAGTATAAGGAGAGAGCGAGTTTATCGTTGAATGTATCCAATTATACAGAGAATTACTATCGCTGTGGAATTTCAAGAGCAAAGAATATCACAACCGTGGTAAGAAAAAAACATTGTTATCAAAATACAAAGAGATGTTTCCTCAGGCAAGCTATGATGATGTTAAGAATAGATTCAATATTTTGAGAACTATGCCTTTTCTTGTATCACTCTTTACACCAGCGACGTTTACGTTTAGCCATAAGCGACAACACCACAGCTACAGCTGCATCTCGTTCGGACATGTTGCTCCAACTAAATACGAAAACATTGAGCAGTTTGTATTTTTGTGTAATATAAATTGATCGTTTGGATGCAAAGCACCTTTCAATCTTATTGTACGATAAAATGTATTGCACAATGTTATTGTACGTCTAGAAGGTAGATAAGGGGCCATCCATAAATTACGTTACACGAATTTCATGATTTTTTTACCCCTCACTCTGTCCTTGTCACAGCTGGTCACATTTGTGAGACTCCCCCCATCCCTAGTGTGACGTCACATATTTTGCAATTTTACATCTAGAGTTGCAAATGTTAAGTTTTTTGTTAATAGTTCAAAGTTCATGTTTTAACTCTTAGATTATAATAGATTTTGAAATGTTACGTCACAAAATTTAGGTTTCTCTCACCCCCTTGTGACACAGTGTCACACTTCGTCGACCCCCTCCCTACCCCTTAACTTGTGACGTAATTTATGGATGGCCCCTAAGAGCAAATTTGAGTTTTAATATTATAAAAGAATTGAATGCAACAAATATTTGTAGTTTGGAATAATGATAGAGGAGACTCACAGCATTTTACTTTCTACGCGCTCACTTTGGGAACCCCTGGTCTAATTAAATGTTGAATTATCAATTTCGAGGATACAATATGTAAATATTATTGTTAAATTTAGAAAAAATAAATTGATTTTATAACTATATATATTGGTGTATGGCCGTGTGGTTTCCGGCAGACTAGAATAGAATCACTCCGTTTCTTCTCGTGGATGTCGTACAAGGCGACTAAGGGAAATACATTATACACTCTGGGTGACTTCCGATATGAAAGACAATACAGATATCGAAAGAGAACGTAGGGCGCTATCAGTTCGAGCCAATATGATTGCCTGCAGGTTTGCTCGTTGTTCCACCGAAGTTAAAATAACGCTATTTCTAGCTTATTGTTCATCTTTCTACACGAGCAGTCTGTGGGTTGATTACACGCAGATTATTACAGTATGGCGCACTGCGCGTTCAATATAACAACGCGTTCAGGAGGCTGATGGGGCTGCCACTGAACCGCTGAACGTGTTTGCGGATAGATTTGATCTTCAGTATGTGAACCACTGTTTAATGGTTCACATACTGAGGAACAAAGACATGTAAAGAATGTAAACCTTGTTTTCTTTGTTTTAATGTTACTAACAATAGGTTAAGTTTACTGTTACTAATATTTCTTATTTTATAATGATCCTTGTTGGTTGCAATAAAAACATTTTAATTTTTAATTTTAATTATAAAACATCGATCAGGCCTCCCCAACCCGTCTGGCCAGCGTGGGGAGTGTAGGCCAAATCCTACTTCTGTCTGGGACGGAAGAGAAGGTTGTGCTCCTGTAGTGGAGACTAAAATGGACCTGATGATGATGATATATTGTTGTGTACATGCACATGTACACAAATGTACCAGTAACATATCGATACCTCCAAGGAACACTACGCCAACAAAAATTTCAATAGTTTTCCTTTTTTATCTAAATCGATTCATTACTTCAGTAACATTATGCTACCTGAATTCTATTTATAAAACACACACAGACACAACGACATCGACAAATACAAACCGCTAAGTAAATGTATAACTCATATTAGCGGTGTGTATTAGGATGTGTATGTTTTGAGTTGGCGTAGTGTTCATTGGAGGTATCAATATGCTAATTACAATAATATTACAATAGAATTTAATGCAGTCTCAAAATCACAATCATTAAAAATAAATGTTTAATGATATTTATTATTATTACAATATTTCCTAAAGTCTAACATCTTAATTCACAGCACAAGGTATAAGCCGAAGCATTAAAGAAAGGAATCTTAAAAGGCGGCTTGTACTTGCGTTGACAGATAGTACGCGCGAGAGTGAGTATAGACGGCACTAGTGTGCGAGCGAGAGAACATGATGAGCGCCGCCATTCCTTTCTTTAATTAAACCTACTTCTTTATGCAGTGAACCCTAAGGCGTATATGAATAAAAACATATTCTATTCTATCTCTTCCAGAGAGGAGAAAGCAGCCGCTGCAGCCAAGTCTGGTGGCAGTGGGGAACCTTCAGACGCTGTAGCTACTCTCGGCTCCAGTATGCCCCCTACAACCACAAGTACTCCAGGTGTCAACCCGTTCACTGGTAAGAATGGTTGTCTCAGCTTGCAGTAAATTAGTAAATAGTATATAATTTGGTCACCACAAATCTTTAGAATTTTGCCTCACAGAGTACTGTAGTCAAATAACATGCCTTTGAGAATTGTTGTGTTACTGAAAGTTAGTGAGATCATCAGACGTGAGGGGATCATGCGTTAGCAGCGATGTGCTATCGAAACCGACATCTCTCTTACCATTTAAGGTTAACTTTTTATTTGATAACCAATTGTTTGATAGTGGTAACCATTTATTTCAGTTTTCGGATACTTTAATATCATCATCATCATCATCAGGTCATTTCAATTACTACAGGAGCACGACCCTCTCGACCATCCCAGACAGATGGATGCGGATTTGGCCTACACTCCCCATGCTGCCCAGACCCGCCAGGCTTGGGAGGCCTGATCGATGTTTTATAATGTATTTCCCTTAGTCACCTTGTACGACATCCACGGGAAGAGACGGGAGTGATTCTATTCTAGTCTGCCGGAAACGGATCACGTACTTTAATATACTTTAATATAATCACATACTATGCCGCATTTCCAGGTCTCCCACACTCGCAGCGCTACCACGAGTTGCTCCGCCGCCGCCTCGGGCTCCCGGTGTGGGAGTACAAGAACGACTTCATGAGACTCCTCAACACTCACCAGTGCGTCGTGCTCGTCGGAGAAACTGGTATGTACACCATACACAGATGCGTCTGTCGTAACTGACTCATTTGCCATGTAGGTCGCACCGCTTGCAACTAATTGCTGTTCTTAATAACACAATAATGATTTTTAAGAAAAAATAAAAACCGACTTCAACCGGCAACAGGGCAAATTTAAGGGTTTCCATCGATTTTCCTGGGATCCCCTCACCAGACCCTGACTTGGTGAATATGGGACCACCTCGCAATCATACCCTTTCAAATAAAAAAAAAAGAATTTGACCATACGTGCTTATAAAATTTAAGAGTTTCCCTTGATTTCCCTGGGATCCCATAATCAGATCCTGACTTGGTGAATATGGGACCACCTTGCAATCATACCCTTTCAAATAAAAAAAGAATTTTGAAAATCGGTTCACTATTCGCGAATATATCAAATAACATACATACAAAAAAAAAATTCAGTCGAATTGAGAACCTCCTCCTTTTTTGAAATCGGTTAAAAATGACATAGACTTTTATGTGTTTGTGATAAAGTTTAAGTTTCGAATGTTAGACACCTATAGTGCCACAAACTTATCTGACCCAGTGGCGGGGGCGGTACGATCGACTTAAGTGTTGCTATTAAACGAAATGCCGCCCGTTTTAGAGGAAACATAAATATCAAAGAAATATATACACTGTTAAAATAATAGCATTGATATACTTATTAATTGTATTGTGTGGTGTTTCAATTAATTATCAATTGCCTTCTATTTTTTGATGATTAGTTTTAAAAATGCACCACGTTAAGTCGCGATCATAGCAACTATATAATATTAGAGAATTATAATATTGCACAGAAACAACTCGTTGACGATTTTTTTTATTGTAAGAAATGAAATATATATAGAAAAATATAATATGTATTTAAAAAAATACACCTCAATGGAATGTGCATACGCGGTAAGTAAATTAATTGTACCTGGCACTGAGTGCTACAAACTTATCTGACCCGGTGGCCAAATTTAGAACTAAAGCCGCCATCTTGAAATGTAGTATTGCCAGGTACAATTAATTTACTTACCGCGTATGCACATTCCATTGAGGTGTATTTTTTTAAATACATATTATCTTTTTCTACACATATTTCATTCCTTACAATAAAAAATCGTCAACGAGTTGTTTCTGTGCAATATTATAACTCTCTAATATTATATAATAGCTATGATCGCGACTTAACGTGGTGCATTTTTAAAACTAATCAACAAAAAATAGAAGGCAATTGATATTTAATTGAAACACCACACAACACAATTAATAAGTATATCAATGCTATTATTTTAATAGTGTATATATTTCTTTGATTTTTATGTTTCCTCTAAAACGGGCGGCATTTCGTTTAATAGCAACACTTAAGTCGATCGTACCGCCCCCGCCACCGGGCCAGATAAGTTTGTGGCACTATACAGTGCTACAAACTTATCTGACCCGGTGGCCAAATTTAGAACTAAAGCCGCCATCTTGTAATGTAGTATTGCCAGGTACAATTAATTTACTTACCGCGTATGCACATTCCATTGAGGTGTATTTTTTTAAATACATATTATCTTTTTCTACACATATTTCATTCCTTACAATAAAAAATCGTCAACGAGTTGTTTCTGTGCAATATTATAACTCTCTAATATTATATAATAGCTATGATCGCGACTTAACGTGGTGCATTTTTAAAACTAATCAACAAAAAATAGAAGGCAATTGATATTTAATTGAAACACCACACAACACAATTAATAAGTATATCAATGCTATTATTTTAATAGTGTATATATTTCTTTGATTTTTATGTTTCCTCTAAAACGGGCGGCATTTCGTTTAATAGCAACACTTAAGTCGATCGTACCGCCCCCGCCACCGGGCCAGATAAGTTTGTGGCACTATAGATTACTTTTTAGATATATTTTTATCAAATAGCTTTACGGCTCCGAAATCAAAGTCCTTTTGAGCCCGTCTTTGTATTGTGTCTTTGACTTATTTCGGAATTTAGGGACATGCCGAAAAATATCGTCAGGAATCTCTTACATTACTTGTTAATAATACTCTCTTACATAAATGTTAATAAGATAGCAGTCAAACTGATAGTGCAATTTTTCTGCTTTTGAAAGAGCCCTCGGCCTGATTTAAACACTTCTAATCAAAGATTCCATTAATTCTATGCACTCAAATGATTACTTGCACCATAATACTGTAATACACTAAGAGTCAATATCATTATAAAATATTAAACTATGAAAATTTGTTTACATGCACAACTGTGCTTACCAAGTTTGCACCAAAAAGTCCGTACTTTTTTTTGGTTGTTTTTGTAATTTGCTAGAGATGTGTCGATTACGACTTTGGCCTACTAGCCGATGGTAAAGAGACTAATTAGTCGGCCTACTAGTAGGACAAGCCGACCACGATTTCGGCGGTATTCGACAATTTCGAAAAAGTCGCCAGCGCTGTTTGCGTGCACGTCGATTTATCTATTCATGTGTGTGTATTTATTGATTTATATGCATTTTGCTGAGTAGAGGTTGCATTGGCCTTTACTTGTTCGGTTTTGTAGGTAGTACCTATTATGTATATAATAGGTAGGGGAAAAAGTCTTTTCGCATTATAGTATGTATGAACTTGTAATAAAATCTCTTTGGTTTATACCATTTGTGTCTGGCAGGTTTTGATATCTTTAAAAAGTTTATATTTTAAAAAAGATAATTCCAAATTCAAATTAGGTAAATGTGTGATTTTCATTTGTTTTTTTTACTGTCAAGATGAGTGAATCTAATGAAGAAATTCGATTCATTTTAAAATTTTACTACAAAAAAGGTAAAAATGCAACGCAAGCTACGAATAAAATTTGTGACGTTTATGGACCTAGTGCAGTGTCTGTGAGAGTAGCACAAATTTGGTTTAAGCGTTTTCAATCAGGAAATTTTGATGTGAAAGATGCACGTCGCTCTGGTCGCCCTGTTACGGATAAAATGGATGCCATTTTTGAAAAAGTGGAGCAAGAGCGGCATATCAGTAGTTACGACGTAGCTGAAGAATTAGGAATTGACCACAAAACAGTTTTGGCGCAATTGAAAAAAGCTGGGTACACTAAAAAGCTCGATATTTGGGTGCCTCACAATCTCACTGAAAGAAACCTAATGAACCGTGTACTCATTTGCGATTCTTTACTACGACGTAATGAAAGCGAACAGTTTTTGAAGAAGCTTATAACTGGTGATGAAAAGTGGATCACGTACGACAAGAACGTGCGAAAAAGGTCGTGGTCAAAGGCCGGTCAGGCTTCACAGACTCTGGCAAAACCCGGGTTAACCCGCAACAAGGTGATGCTGTGTGTATGGTGGGATTGGAAGGGTATTATTCATTATGAGCTGTTACCGCCAGGCAGGACTATCGATTCTGAACTCTACTGTGAACAACTGATGAGATTAAAGCAAAAAGTTGAGAGAAAGCGGCCGGAATTAATTAACAGAAGGGGTGTGATTTTTCATCATGATAACGCTAGACCTCACACATCTTTAGCCACTCAGCAAAAATTAAGAGAGTTTGACTGGGAGGTGTTAATGCATCCGCCGTATAGTCCTGACCTTGCACCTTCTGATTTCCACCTGTTTCGGTCTCTTCAGAATTCTTTAGGCAATGTCAGGTTACCATCACGAGAAGACTGCCAAAACCACTTGTCGTGGTTTTTTGAACAGAAGTCCCAAAATTTCTATAGTAATGGGATCATGTCTCTACCTACAAGATGGCCAAAAGTTATCGAACAAAATGGCACCTACATACTTTAGTTAAATGTAAATAAACTTTATTAAAAAATGTTTTGAATTTTCATATAAAATACGAAAAGACTTTTTCCCCAACCTAATATAAAAATAAGTCTGGTTTTCCTTCCTGACGCTATAACTCCAGAACGCACGAACCGATTTCCACGGTTTTGCATTCGTTGGAAAGGTCTCGGGCTCCGTGAGGTTTATAGCAAATAAAATTCTGGAAAAATTTAAAAAGAAAAGCGGGAAAATCTTTTTTCACATATTAATCACCAAACGAAATGTTACATAAAACGAAGCCATCTGGTGGCGAAACGGAGTTCGCCGGGTTTGCTAGTTATGTATAATATGTTTAAGTTGATGCTAACTATTTCTGTCCTTTCCTTTTCTTCCAGGGTCCGGCAAGACGACGCAGATCCCGCAGTGGTCCGTGGAGTTCGCGGCCGTGACGGCCGGCAAGTCCAAGGGCGTGGCCTGCACGCAGCCCAGGAGAGTGGCCGCGATGTCCGTGGCGCAGAGGGTGGCCGAGGAGATGGACGTGGCCCTGGGTGAGACACACTACTGACAGGTCAGCGAGGCCCAGGAGAGTGGCCGCCATGTCCGTGGCGCAGAGGGTGGCCGAGGAGATGGACGTGGCCCTGGGTGAGACATACTACTGACAGGTCAGCGAGGCCCAGGAGAGTGGCCGCCATGTCCGTGGCGCAGAGGGTGGCCGAGGAGATGGACGTGGCCCTGGGTGAGACACACTACTGACAGGTCAGCGAGGCCCAGGAGAGTGGCCGCCATGTCCGTGGCGCAGAGGGTGGCCGAGGAGATGGACGTGGCCCTGTGTGAGACATACTACTGACAGGTCAGCGTTCAGTCAACGATTGATTGTTTAGGGCTCACATTATCCATCTCCTAAGGGCTCAAGTGAATGTTGCGACGATACCACGACCAAACGCAGCAGGTCGCCAAAACGCGATGCAGCGTCGATGCAATCGCAAAAACGACAATCGCCGATGCTAAAAGTAGGTCCCAATACCTGCCGAGACCAGCTCATGGGTATATTGTTCCATTGATCCTGGAGCGGGTCACAGCGGGTGTACAAAATTACCTTATTCTTATTAAAGGGCCTCTACGTGTTGGATCCCGCGCACACCTGTAAAATGACTGAGCTTGACCCATGATACAAACAAAATATTAGTATTGTATATTGTTCCATTAATCCTAGAGCGGGTCACAGCGAGTGTACAAAATTACCTTATTCTTGTTAAAGGGGCCTCTACGCATTGGATCCCGCGCACACCTGTAAAATGACCGAGCTTGACCCGTGATCCAAAATATTAGTATTGTATGATTTGAATATTTTTTTTATATTATTTACAGGTCAGCAAGTCGGTTACAGCATTCGTTTCGAAGACTGCTCCGGCCCGCACACAGTACTGAAGTACATGACAGACGGCATGTTACTCCGAGAGGCCATGTCCGACCCAATGCTGGAGCAGTACCGAGTGATACTCCTCGACGAAGCCCACGAAAGGACTCTAGCTACGGACATTCTCATGGGAGTACTGAAGGAAGTCATCAAACAGCGTTCAGATTTGAAACTGGTTATCATGTCTGCCACGTTAGACGCGGGGAAGTTTCAACAGTACTTCGATAATGCACCGTTGATGAATGTACCAGGTCGTACTCACCCAGTAGAGATCTTCTACACACCACAACCAGAAAGGGATTATTTAGAAGCAGCGATCAGAACAGTGGTACAAATTCATATATGTGAGGAAATTACAGGGGATATACTGCTGTTTTTGACGGGTCAGGAGGAGATAGAAGATGCATGTAAGAGAATAAAAAGAGAGATAGATAATTTGGGGCCGGACGCTGGCGAGTTGAAGTGTATACCGCTTTATTCTACGTTGCCACCTAATTTGCAACAGAGGTGAGTGAAGTTTTTTTTATTATTCAATTAGATGTTCCAATAATTTCGTTTTTTTTATATATATAAGACAATGTTTGTGGTCCTTTTCAGCTTTTGGTGATGACAAATTAAATTATATATGTTGCTATGTAAAACAAAGGGTTATTATCATTTTCATATTCAGAAATAAAACACTAATTACATTATCGTAAAGTTATAAACATTACCTATAAGCATAGACATTTAAAAATATATATATTTGTCGATCTTCCTTGTCAGCCATTCTGTGAAAAAATGCAATGCTGTTTTACCAGTCTTTTATAGCTGGCGCCATCTATTGCCTTGGCCTAGACAACACACAATGACAATGTCAGATGAAAAGCACACCATGATACAAACGTGAAGGAACTGTAGACTTTATTTCTAGGTATTCCGTTATATATAATTGATGGTGGATACAAAATGGTGGCGGCAGATTGTTCCAACATTTAGTGGAAGTGTTCAGTGGGTCTTTAGATTGACATGCGTTTGTACTTTTCAAATTCAGGAGGTCTATATCGCTCTTAAAAATAATAGATTGACCTTAGCCAGGGGCGCCGGCTTTAAGAAAACCTCATGCTCATTATATGACTAAAATGTGGCGAAGTGTGAGAAGAGAAATGCACACTGATCGACCGACAAATAAATTAATGTCCTACTTATACTGCGTGTACTGCGTACTCTAAACACTCTAAATACGTGCGTACTGCGTACTCTAAACCACGGGTCGTCGGGTAATAAAAACACCTATCATCCCTAAAAGGCGATTACTGATCTGTTTCTTATTGTCTATTCTCAGGGGCGCTCGGCACCCACTGTTTATTTCTCATGGGTGCTCGAGCCCCCGAGCCCCCACGGAGTCGGCGCCGCTGACCTTAGCAACATTCACGTTTATCAGTCGACTATACGATAAATCCCCTACGCTTGGTCTGTGATAAAGATGTTGGTATGTTTCAGAATCTTCGAGCCAGCGCCTCCGAACCGGGCGAACGGTGCAATCGGTCGGAAAGTGGTCGTGTCTACGAACATAGCAGAGACGTCGCTCACAATAGACGGAGTAGTGTTCGTCATTGACCCGGGATTTGCTAAGCAGAAGGTGAGTGAGAGAGGAAGTGGTTAGAAGTGTATTTTTTTTTATACTACGTCGGGTCGTCGGGCAGATAAGCATACGATCCATCTGATGTGAAGCGGTTACCGTAGCCATATTAGCGCTCGCAACATAAAATATCGCTCGCGCGCCGCCACATCCGCTGCGAACGCAGCATCACCTTCCTTTCTGGTTCCAAATCTCAAACGAATTATTATTTGGCTGCAGTAATCTGTGAGGTTGGATACTCCAGTCGGGTAGCTTACAATTACGCTCCCTGCCTTCCTTTCCAGAGCTTAGTTTGTCAGTCAGCAGGGTGCACCGCGTGCAGGTGAAGTTGGTTTTGAGGGAAATATTGACTCTGTTCTTGAAGGGGAATGTCGTATTTATTTGCGAATACCGCTGAGGGAAGTTGATTCCACAATTTCACAGTTCGTGGTAGAAAATGTCTTAAAAAGCGTGATGTAGTAGATTGCTAAATATCAAGATGATGTGGATGGAATTTCAAATTATGGCGAGTTGTATGATAGTGGAACTCATCGGCAGGTATCAAATAGCTCATCCGAGCACTTCTGTGGTATAATTTATATAGAACGCAAAGAGATGCAACATCTCTGCGTGTAGAGACAGACTCCAGCTGATCAGAGATCATTGGTTCACCGACGATTCGAACAGCTCTTCGTTGTATGCGGTCAAATGGAGTAAGTAAATGACTAATTTAGTATGATATGTGCAGGTGTACAACCCGCGCATCCGCGTGGAGTCCCTGCTGGTGTCCCCCATCAGCAAGGCGTCCGCTCAGCAGCGGGCGGGCCGCGCGGGGAGGACGCGCCCCGGCAAGTGCTTCAGACTGTACACAGAGAAGGCCTACAAGAACGAAATGCAAGATAACACATACCCCGAGATACTGAGGTGACCACCCGCGCGGTATCAAACACGATTCTCATTATATTGTTTAGAAATTATTAATTTTTATTAATTTTTAAAGGTTACAATTTATTATCAATTCATAAATAATATAATGCAGACAATAAAAACTAAACTAAACTGTGTAAACCTATCTTAACAAAAACTATCTAAAGTAGGTCCGTGAGGCAGCGTGCCTAAAACGCTAGCAGCGTTACCCCTTTGGATGGCGATGCTTAGCCTCTGACCCAAGTAAGCGCCGGCTCTTGGGTCCCCGGTGGCTTGAAAAAGTCTCTTTGAAATGTCTTCAAAAAGACTCAAGGCACAGGGGCCCCAAGGACCGAGGGTTTCGACTCCGAAAGGGCTGAATAGGTATTGGGAGCCGATACCTCGGTATTTTAAGATTTTGTTCTTCTCCGCCAGCTCAGCGGTGAGAGCTGGAGCGGCTCCAGCTCTCACCGTGGAAACCTGAAGATGTGACGGGGCAAGGGTGTCCACGCAAGTGGCGTCCCAAACCAGGCACCTTCCAGTCTTCCACGGCATGAGAGACATTCCGTCCGGCCTCTTGCCATCGTCACGCACGATACCATTCGGCTCTAAAATAGCCGGTACGTTGACGCTGGCAAGAGAACGGCGCAAAATGTCATTCAGAGCGGCGTGGCGGGAGAAACGTCCGGCGCTCCTTTGACAGGAAAGGCCGTGGTGGCCCAGGCGGTCGACAATAGCACCGCAAGGACAACTGTGGGTGGAATAGACATCGAGTCCCAAACGCAACGAAATTGATATGCGTAGAGTATCTGGTTCCAGAAAAGTACCCGTATTTACTGATGGGTATGCATGAAGCCAAAACCCAGATTCTTTTCTCGCGACCGCCTGCAACCTCGCACGGTCTTGTGAACCACCGTTATTCAGGAGTTTCTTATAAATATGTTCACAATTTATATTATCCCAGCTCCTTTGAATAGATAAATCGGTAGGGAAAACCGCGTTTGGAAATGCCTCCAGCCAAGCATTTCTGGCCTCTTCAAGCCCAGTGATACAATAATTGCTAAGAGACGGAGTCAGCATTTCCTGTGTGAGCTTAGCTGTGCTATAAATAGAGGATAGAAAGGCAGGCAAAGACACATCCGAAATTTTGCGGATACCCAAACCACCAAATCTAATTGGCAGTGATGCTTGAGTCCAAGAATCATCCCCAAGATTTACATTTAAAATAACTTCCACCTGGTTCTTAAGTAATACGTCTACAGAATTCATTATATTATTAAACTTCCACAGGGGACAAGAACGGAGCAAATAGGTGAATTTAGGCAGAAATAGGCAAAATTTTAAAATAAATATTGCATAATGTGAATTAATTTTTTGTAGCCTGTCCGAATATTGATTGAATTTTGAAATTGAATTTTGTACAAAAAGAGGAATACCGTCATCAAAAATAGGTGATCCGAGGATATTGAGAGAATCTTTAGAAAGTAAATTTATACCCGGAGCTAAATTATTAAAGTTGTTGATTATTTTTAATTTATCAGAACTTGATACATTTTCTGATATAAAAAGCTCACATTTGTTTAAGTTAAGGTCAAGACCAATGGAATTGAACTTAGTAATTATATTGCTCAAGTCTGACAACACAACGTCAGCGCTACCACCTAATGTTCCGTCGTCAAGGTACCAAATATTAAATTTTGAAAAAAGGTTCTGAATTACTGCATTGATTCCTAAACTGAAAATGGCTGGACCAAGAGGATCACCCTGTTGACAGCCAACGGTGGAAAGTATAACATTTTCTTTGTACATCAATTTTGACGGGCTGGAGTAACACTGAGATAAATAATTGTATACCTCAGGAATATTGCACCTGGTTTCTGTCAACATGGTGTTCCTACTTATCGAGTTAAAGGCATTCTTGACGTCAATTTTAAGCAGCACCTCGCAATTGACGCTGCCAACAAAAGTACGTACGGCGTGAATAGCGGCCTCACACCCACCTTTCGTTTATAATATTTTTATTATAATTTTTATTATAAGATAAAACTTTTATTTGTTTCACAAGAAAAAAAAATACCGACAGGTGCGAGTTGGACTCGCCCACCGAGGGTTCCGTACGTAGGATCATTGTAAAATTGATATTTTTCATTATAAATAAGAGCACATTATACAACAAATTTTTTTTTTCGACGAATTATGTCGGGAAAAAAAATATATTTTGCAATGTGCACATCAAGCCCTTTCATATGATACCCCATTTGAACTAGTAGCTTCGAATTGAAATTTTGAGTTTGACCCCCTATAAAAAATACTTTTTATTTAAGACTATTTTTTAAGATTTCATTACAAATGTATATAGTATATAGTTTTGAGATTTATTCTTGTACTTGCAGTCTATAACGATGTTACTTGCCAATTTTCATAGTTCTAGGTCAACGGGAAGTTGACCCTAGCCCTATGAGTTTTGATTCCCTTGAGAATGTGTCGAAATATGCGTCTTTTTACACAAACAAATCGACGCAACATGTAACATTACATTCAACAAATACTCGCAACATGTAACGTTACATTGAACAAGTCCTCGCAACATGTAACGTTACATTTAACAAATCGACGCAACGTGTAACGTTATATTAAACAAGTCCATGCAACGTGTAACGTTACATTAAATAAGTCCATGCAACGTGTAACGTTACATTAAACAAGTCCATGCAACGTGTAACGTTACATTAAACAAGTCCATGCAACGTGTAACGTTACATTAAACAAGTCCATGCAACGTGTAATGTTACATTAAACAAAACGACGCAACGTGTAACATTACTTTTAACAAATCCACCCAACATGTTACGTTACATTCAACAAATCCAAGCAACATGTAACATAACCACGTAATATGCAACATATCTAATGCCAACCGCATTGCCCGTTGCAGATCAAACTTAGGATCTGTAGTTTTGCAGTTGAAAAAGTTGGGGATCGACGACCTCGTGCATTTCGACTTCATGGACCCGCCGGCGCCGGAGACTCTCATGAGGGCGCTGGAGCTGCTCAACTACCTGGCCGCGCTCGGTGAGTGTCATCATCATCATCATCATCATCACAGACTGTCACTGACACTTCATGGACCCGCCGGCGCCGGAGACTCTCATGAGGGCGCTGGAGCTGCTCAACTACCTGGCCGCGCTCGGTGAGTGTCATCATCATCATCATCATCACAGACTGTCACTGACACTTCATGGACCCGCCGGCGCCGGAGACTCTCATGAGGGCGCTGGAGCTGCTCAACTACCTGGCCGCGCTCGGTGAGTGTCATCATCATCATCATCATCACAGACTGTCACTGACACTTCATGGACCCGCCGGCGCCGGAGACTCTCATGAGGGCGCTGGAGCTGCTCAACTACCTGGCCGCGCTCGGTGAGTGTCATCATCATCATCATCATCACAGACTGTCACTGACACTTCATGGACCCGCCGGCGCCGGAGACTCTCATGAGGGCGCTGGAGCTGCTCAACTACCTGGCCGCGCTCGGTGAGTGTCATCATCATCATCATCATCACAGACTGTCACTGACACTTCATGGACCCGCCGGCGCCGGAGACTCTCATGAGGGCGCTGGAGCTGCTCAACTACCTGGCCGCGCTCGGTGAGTGTCATCATCATCATCATCATCACAGACTGTCACTGACACTTCATGGACCCGCCGGCGCCGGAGACTCTCATGAGGGCGCTGGAGCTGCTCAACTACCTGGCCGCGCTCGGTGAGTGTCATCATCATCATCATCATCACAGACTGTCACTGACACTTCATGGACCCGCCGGCGCCGGAGACTCTCATGAGGGCGCTGGAGCTGCTCAACTACCTGGCCGCGCTCGGTGAGTGTCATCTTCATCATCATCATCATCATCACAGACTGTCACTGACACTTCATGGACCTCATTAATTTTTAATATAACGTAGGCTGCTTTGCGCCATATTTCTCATTTATCGAGCACCCCACGCTTCTTTCACAATAATACTGATAATCTTTTTCGTTCATTTATACTTTCTGTTTATATTTTAAAAAATATTTTTTTAGGGTTCCGTACCCAAAGGGTAAAAAGGAACCCTATTACTAAGGCTCCGCTGTCCGGCCGTTCGTCCGTCCGTCCGTCAGTCACCAGGCTGTATCTCATGAACCGTGATAGTTAGACAGTTGAAATTTTCACAGATGATGTATTTCTGTTGCCGCTATATCAACAAATACAAAAAAATAGAATAAATTACATATAGAAGGGGGCTCCCATACAACAAACGTGATTTTTTTGCTCGTTTTTGCTCGCAATTGCTAACGGCAATAGGTAGACGCTTGAAATACTCACATAATATTTAGTTATATATTCACTTTAAAAAGAAATAATTAAATAAAAATGAAACAAATATTTAAGTCTCCCATACAACAAACGTGATTTATTTGCCGTTTTTATAGATAATTGTACGGAACCCTTCGTGTGCGAGTCCGACTCGCACTTGGCCGGTTTTTATTTAGTTCGATTGAACAATTAAAGCGTGTTCTTGAGTTTTTTTTTTTTAATTTATAGTAATACTTTTCTAAAAATCATTTAGACTATATATGTCCCTGTTAAAGTTGGAATTTCTAATGCTCTTATGACTTCATTATTTGTATTTGTCAATCGTTTTGTAATATTACAATGGTAATGTTTATGCGTCTCTTCCCGTGGATGTCGTACAAGGCGACTAAGGGAAATACATTATAAAACATCGATCAGGCCTCCCCGACCCGTCTGGCAGCGTGGGGAGTGTAGGCCAAATCCTCCTTCTGTCTGTGACGGACGAGAGAGGGTCGTGCTCCTGTAGTGGAGACTAAAATGACCTGATGATGGTGAATGTTTATTTATGTAATTTTTTATGGTTAGATTCATGCAAAATAATTGAGATATGTTCATTGACTGTGACTTGATATTTCCAGATGACGACGGCAACCTGACGGACCTGGGCGCGGTGATGGCGGAGTTCCCCCTCGACCCTCAGCTGGCCAAGATGCTGATCGCCTCCTGCAACCACAACTGCTCCAACGAGATCCTCTCCATCACGGCCATGCTCTCAGGTTGGTGTTCACTAGGATTGCAGAGAAGGTTTTAGATTTATGTAGTGAACATATTTTTGGCGCTCTGTGTACAAATTTTATGGCTACAGAATGAGCTGTCACGTTCAGCCCCCTTACCACCATCTCTTATTGCGATTCAATAACTGAATAGTAAGCTTATTCATACCAATGAATAAGCGACTCTATTTCAAATGGAATAGAGTCGCTTACTCATTGGTATGAATAAGCAATCTATTAAATTATTGAATCGCAATAAGAGATGGTGGTAAGAGGGCAGCTCTGTAACGCTGGTGCGGGTAAAGTTGGTAGGGATAGAGCTAGAAGTAGCTCAAATTAGAGAATGTACCCTTACTACTTGACCCATTTTTGTCATTGCTATATTATGTGATTCATCATCATCATCATCATCACGTCATTTTAGTCTCCACTACA
The DNA here is from genome assembly GCA_937001555.2 of Hypsopygia costalis. Lineage (NCBI taxonomy): Eukaryota > Metazoa > Arthropoda > Insecta > Lepidoptera > Pyralidae > Hypsopygia > Hypsopygia costalis. Next base: position 20,947,890 of record OW443347.2, read on the forward strand.
GGAGCACGACCCTCTCTCGTCCGTCCCAGACAGAAGGAGGATTTGGCCTACACTCCCCACGCTGGCCAGACGGGTTGGGGAGGCCTGATCGATGTTTGATAATGTATTTCGCCTTGTACGACATCCACGGGAAGAGACAGAGTGCTACTATTTCTATTCTATTCTAGTCTGCCGGAAACCACACGGCCAATTATGTGATTGTTTAAAATATTTATATGTTATGGTAAATGTAATAAATTAGTTATTAGTCATACTGACAGATACTTGATCAATGTAATAAAACATGTTTTGGTTACGTTTGAGTTGATTGTTCTTCATTCACCATCTAAGTTCGACTTCTGTTAATCTAGATGATGATCATGTGGTGCCAAGTAAGCTTAATTGTTAGTAATTGACAATTTATTACATTGGCCAGCCATTATAAATAATGACCAATTTATTACATTGGCCAGCCATTATAAATAATGACCAATTTATTACATTGGCCAGCCATTATAAATAATGACCAATTTATTACATTGGCCAGCCATTATAAATAATGACCAATTTATTACATTGATTGTAACATATATAAAAATGAATCTTTATTTCCCTTGGTCACGGGATCACGCGTGAACGTTTGGAGAAGGTTCTTATGAAAGAAGAAAATGAGAAAGTTGCGCGGAAAATTTGAAAATTTAAGAAAACTGAACGACCATATTAACTTTTCTGATGTAACTTTATGTCGTTTGACAGAACTGTCAGTCATTTGACAGATTTGAAACCAATGAATGGGTCTTTTGGCAGCACTGTAGCGTAGGGTCCAATCGTCTGTCATTTCATAGCATCTTGTCAAATGTCTTGTTGACGACTTGTGTTGTCTTGTCGTCTTAAAGTTTCACTGTCAAAAAAATCAGTACAATTTGACAATCTGGACCCGACGCCTACCTAGCGACATCTAATGTCAGAAAAAATATCAAACATCCCCATTCGAATTGAATATTCATTGTTAAGAACACAGGACAACGTCCGTAGGGCCATCTAGTAAATAATAATTATTGATTGATATTATCGATGTGGCATATATTTTTTTATACTACGTTTGGTGGCAGACAAGCATACGGCCCGCCTGATGTAAAGCGGTTACCGTAGCCATATTAACGCTCGCAACATAAAATATCGCTCGCGCGCCGCCACCCCTACTGCCAACGCAGCATCTACTTCCTCACTCACTCGCAGGAACACAACAATTCTCAAGGGAATTGTTATTTGGCTGCGGTATTCTGTGAGGTGGAGGTACATTCCCCAGTCGGGTAGCTTACAATTACGCTCCCTACCTCTCTTTTCGCCAGAGCTTCGTTTGTCAGTCAGCAGGGTGCACCGCTTGCAGGTGAAGTTGGCTTTGGTTCGAAGATGTTGACGAACCACTTACACCCCAAATATGGCATATTTATGTATTAAATAGCATATTTTAGTATTAACGTACCTTGAATTGTATATAATTGCAGTTCCCCAGTGCTTCGTGAGGCCGAACGAGGCCCGCAAGGCGGCCGACGAGGCCAAGATGAGGTTCGCGCACATCGACGGAGACCACCTCACGCTGCTCAACGTGTACCACGCCTTCAAACAGAGTGAGTGAGGCACTGACACTTGACGACCTCGACACCAACGCTCGCGGGTTCGATTCCCACACAGGACAAACTGTACGGTTCTACCATATTAGAGCCAAGCGTATGTCAGCTATTTACGCGGCAGCGCCTAATATATCGACGTTCCCTACGTATAAAGCGACATGTCCAAAATGACAATTTTTTTTATTGTATAAATTGCTAGTATATAATCAAAATTGATTGTATTGTATTGATTGTATATAATCAAAAAGTAAGAAATTAACACATTTGTCCAATAATAATATTCTTTTAATTACCATATCGTAGTATAAGCAGACATGTCTGAAACGACATGTCGCTTTATACGTAGGGGCCGTCGATATATATGAATTAACAAGTACACACAGCAGTTCGCGTTCGGTAGCAGTTAACCACGCGTACTCACAGACCCAAAGCCGTCTCACCAGCATCTCGTCATCATCAAGAATAAATTACTATCAAGTTTACATCAAGTTTCGTTTAAAGGGTGTTCGAACCGTACATTCTTTTTGTTGGTCGTTCGAGCCGGATCATTTGTGTGCATGAACATGTCTGTTTGTCTTAGTCTGGGTGTTTTCTATGTATCATAAGTATGTATTTACAAAAAAAAAATGTATTTACGTATGTTTATCAGTTGTCTAGTACCCATAACACAAGCTTCGCTTACTTTGACGAGCTCGGTGGCGTAGCGGTCAATGACGCGGCTTCGACACCAACGTTCGTGGGTTCGATTCCCACATAGGACAAACAGTCTGGGTGTTTTCTATATCATAAGTATGTATTTACAAAAAAAAATGTATTTAAGCTTGTGTTATGGGTACTAGACAACTGATAAACAATCAGTTGTCTAGTACCCATAACACAAGCTTCGCTTACTTTGGGGCTAGATGGCGCTGTGTAATTTGTCTGACAATATTTATATTTATTTATTTAAATACATTGGCCACACTTACACGCAAAAAGACAAGCGGTGTTGTAGAGTGGTGATTAAAAACCTCCATCATACGACGCCGAAGGCGGCTATCGTTGAAGAAATAGAGAAAACAGGAAATAAAGTACGAGGAGAAATCATAAATGCACTCTCTAGAAAAAATAAAAAGCCACTAAATATGTTTTTCGTGAATGTAGAACCTGGCCCAAATAACCCAGAAGTAAAGCGTATAGAATTTATTTACAACACCAAAGTAAAAATAGAAGATCCTCGTAAAACAAATGAAATCCCGCAATGTACAAGATGCCAACAATATGGGCATACGAGAAATAATTGCATGCGACCCTATAGATGTGTGAAATGTGGTGAAGGTCATAGAACCATCGATTGCCTTAAGAAAGACCGAAATACACCAGCAACTTGCGCTTTATGTCTCGGAAGCCATCCAGCTAATTATAAGGGTTGCGAAGTGTATAAAGAGATACGAGCACGGAAATTGGTACAACCACCTAACAAAAGAACTATTCCAATAAGACCCATGAGTATGAAGTATCCAAAAAACAGTGCGACCACTTTTCAAGTGGGTGACTTTCCACCATTGAAGCCAAGCAACTACGCTAGGCAACATTCGAAGGATCTCCTTATTCCAGACCCTGGAAACACTGGACACTGGGGCAAAAAACCAGAGATCAAAAAATCTCAGCCAACAAATTTGCTAGAACAAATAATTATACAGCAATCAGAAAAAATAGACATCCTGATACAACAAATTGGTACCCTGATGGGATTGCTAACGACCCTAGTTGCCCAATGTAAATAATGAAATTCCTACGCATTGCAACATGGAACATCAATGGCTTGTGTCCTAATAAACAAGAAGTAGAATTGTTCATTAATCATAATGACATAGATATTCTACTCATCTCAGAGTCTCATATGACAGATGAAAAGATTATACAAATTAAAGGTCACAATGTGTATTACACCAATCACCCTGATCGGACGTCTCACGCTGGAGCAGCAATTATAATAAAGGAAAACATAAAACACCACACTCTTCCAAATTTCAAACGTGCATACTTGCAAGCCACAGTAGTATCGGTGGATGACTGGCAGGGTTCACTTAACGTCGCTGCAGTATATTGCCCTCCCCGGCATCGTGTTGATGAGCAAACATTCAATGATTTCTTTAGCACTCTAGGTAGTAGATTTGTCGCTGGTGGGGACTGGAACTCTAAAAACACCTTCTGGGGCTCCAGGTTAACTACAACAAGAGGTAGGGAGTTGAAGAAGTCGATTGATACCAACTCGTTTGATGTGTTGACAACAGGAGAACCAACTCATTGGCCTGCGGACCCTAATAAAACTCCAGATCTCATCGATTTTTTCATCACTAAAGGAATGTCGGGACTCTACACGAAAGCAGAGTCATGCTTGGACGGCTGTTCAGATCACACACCGGTGATATGCACTCTTAGCACAACAATTATTCTCCAAGAACCTAGTGAAAGGCTATACAACAGCAAAACCGATTGGACTGCGTTTCAAGATTATATAAATGAAAATATCAATCTTCAAATACCTCTAAAAACAGAGGTGGATGTTGAAGAGGCCGCACTGTATGCTACCAACCTTATCCAAACAGCTGCTTGGTCATCTACCCCGCAAATAGAACACTGCCCGAAAAATCACGATTACACCTTGGAAATACGTAAGATGATTGCTACAAAACGTAAACTGAGACGTCAGTGGCAAACAAGCAGAAACGTACTTGACAAGAGAGCACTAAATAAGGCACAAAAAAAATTGAAGCAGATGATCAAAGAAAACGAAAATGCCACCCTTCAAGATAAGCTGAAATCCTTGTCACCATATAAGGCTGATGACTACTCTCTATGGAAAATGACAAAATCACTAAAAAGGCCTAAAGAACACTTGCCTCCATTGAAGCAGCCAAATGGTAACTGGTCTAGGAAACCTGGAGAGAAGGCGGAACTATTCGCGCAGTTCCTGAAGGAAGTATTCAGGCCTAATGAATCTGATCCGCTTGGCACAGAAAATGAAATTGACAATATACTCAATAGTGACCAGCAGATGTCGTTGCCATTACGATTATGCACTCCTTCTGAAGTAAGGAAACTCATCAGGCAACTGAAGAAAAAGAAGGCGCCAGGATTTGACCTGATTACATCGGAGGTCCTTAACCACCTGCCAAAAAAAGGCATTGTACTAATAACGATCGTCTTTAATGCAGTCTTGAGACTACACTATTATCCGCTCATATGGAAGATGTCAGTTATAAACATGATTGCTAAGCCGGGTAAGCCTCCTACTGAAATCACATCCTACAGACCAATAAGTCTCCTTCCGCTGCTTTCTAAGCTGTTTGAAAGGATACTCCTGCAGCGCGTATTGCCTATACTTGAAGAGCAAAACACAATACCGGATCATCAGTTTGGGTTTCGAGCACTCCATGGGACGACGGAACAGATACATAGAGTTGTTCATACAATTCGACAATCTCTGGAAAGGAAAGAATATTGTTCGGCTGTTTTCCTGGATGTGCAGCAGGCTTTCGATCGAGTGTGGCATAAGGGACTGTTATGTAAACTAAAAATATGCTTACCTCATGCAATGTACTTGCTCCTGAAATCGTACCTACAGCACCGCTTTTTCCAGGTTAGGTGCGGTGACTGCCTGTCTTCCTTTCAACAAATAGAAGCGGGCGTACCTCAGGGCTCTGTTCTGGGGCCTGTTTTATACTCAATTTATACTGCTGACCTACCTACAAATGAGCAAGTTGTAACAGCTACCTATGCTGATGACACGGCTATACTATCTTGCGATAAATCTCACATTGTGGCATCACAAAAACTTCAACTACATCTAAATAATATAGGCCTATGGCTTAGGAAGTGGAGAATTAAAGCAAGCGCCGCGAAATCAGCCCACATTATTTTTACCCTCAGAAGAGGAGACTGCCCGCTAGTAACACTTGAAGGAAAATCCTTACCGCAGCAAACCACCGTTAAGTACCTAGGCATGCACCTGGACAAAAGGCTAACTTGGCGCGAACATATTAAAAAGAAAAGAGAACAAGCGAACAGAAAACTTAAGGACATGTACTGGTTGATAGGCAGACAGTCGCGGCTTAGCTTGGAAAATAAAATGTTAATCTACAAATGTATCCTAAAACCGATATGGACCTGCGGTATGGAACTCTGGGGCTCAGCAAGTCACTCCAACATTGAAATATTGCAACGTTTCCAAAACAAAACATTAGAGATACTAAGCTGTGCACCATGGTTTACAAAGAACACCGAAGTACATGAGTATCTACAAGTGCTGACTATTCGGGAGGAAGTAGAGAAGGCCTGCAGCGGCTACAAACTTAGGCTCCAGCGACACAAAAACCTTCGACCTTATTGAAGAGTGACAAATGTCTATTCAGACTGAAGAGAAAAAGAATAGCCTCAATCTAAGGGTCTCGTCTAATTGACCCATAAACTAATTACGAGATGACGCATCACAGGATGCGAATAATCTCAAAATCCACTCTGTGACAACAAACCTGATTATGGCCTTAGGGCCGATGGCAGATTACTACGAAGAGAGAAAAAAAAAAAAAAAAAAAAAACATTGGCGTCAAACCATAATCGTCCCACTGGTGGGTTACGGATCTCGCCTCAATCGATAGGGTTTAGTGCAGTGTTCCCGAACCTGGGGGTTTATTTACCCCCACAGGGGTAAAACAGGTTTTCTGTACGGGTAAAGCTGATGAAAGATAAGAAATTATTTCAAGTTTCAGACCCATAAGATCTGATCTAAGGAGAGGGTAAAATCAGTTTTCTATATTGGTCATAGGGGTAACTATATGGAAAAAGTTAGGAAACACTGGTTTAGAGCATACTCCATCACGCTGCTCAATGCGGGTTGGCGGAGGTCAGTGGTTTTGAGCCGCCTAAACACTGACTTGGCTTAACGACTGCGGGACTGACGGCTAAACGTGACCTTCAAAGTCAAAGTCAAAATTCTTTATTCTGTGGGCCCTCGCAGGCACTTAGACACGTCTTTTACAATTAGGTATATTTTTTATCTACCAGCATTTCGGAATGACCATTGACGAGAAGAAATGCCGAAAGAAACTCTGTCAATATAGGTCTTTTTTAAATCGCCATACAATATTATCATTATACATAATACAATCAAAAAAAAAAATGGTATTCAACCAAAATAAGAGGAAAAATTAAAAGTAAAATAAAATAGTAAAAAATATAAAAAAATCATAGTATAGAGTGTATGTACATATTGTATAAAAGAAGCACGAGAAGCTCGAGATAAATAAACCCATCCATGGACAAGCTACAGTCGTTGTTGCTTAACTTGCGTGATCGATTAGACTGACACGCGCAATGACGCCATTGTGCTCCTCATGTCATGTATACATACATAGATACCACGAGCCCGGTGGTGGAATGGTTAGCAATGGCCACTTTGACTCCGAGGTCGCGGGTTCGATTCCCGCACAAGACAAACATTTGTGTGCATGAACATGTATGTTTGTCTTGGTCTGGGTGTATTCTATGTATCATAAGTATGTATTTACAAAAAAAAATGTATTTAAGTACATGTATGTTTGTCTTGGTCTGGGTGTATTCTATGTATCATAAGTATGTATTTACAAAAAAAAAATGTATTTAAGTACATTTATCAGTTGTCTAGTACCCATAACACAAGCTTTGCGTTTAATTTGGGACTAGATGGCGCTGTGTAAATTGTCCAGAAATATTTATTATTATTTATTGTGATTGTATTGTATTGTATTGTGTTGTGTTGCAGACATGGAGGACCCGCACTGGTGCTACGACAACTTCATCAACTACAGATCTCTCAAGTCGGGCGACAACGTGCGGCAGCAGCTCAGCAGGATAATGGACAGGTGCGGTGTACTGCACTCGTTAACATTACATATTTCATTAATTTCTTAATTTTGACATGATAATGCCCTCATAATTAAATTATAATTAAATCATTTGACATAATTAATAATAAATAAATAAATAAATGTTTATTTCGGACAATTGTACAATCCATAGTCGTTAGTAATGCATAACCTATGTTAGTAGTACACTGGATAGAAGTTCACGCATTTCTCACGTGAATTCCGATCCAATGTCTCACCATTGGACAGTCTACCCTGTCCGCAAGCACATTTAGGATGCCGTTGGTGATGGGTCGGACTCGTTGCAGCAGTGAAACGACCCTTTTTGTTATGATGGCGTGAAAGCCATCGGTGCCCGCTGCTGCAAACATGCCCCAGGAACTACCGTACTTCGGCAGCCCCAACAGCATTTTTTTTTTTTTTTTTATACTACGTCGGATGACAGACAAGCATACGGCCCGCCTGATGTGAAGCAGTTACCGTAGCCATATTAACGATCGCAACATAAAATATCGCTCGCGCGCCGCCACCCCCGCTGCCAACGCAGCATCTCCTTCTTTTCTGGTGACCTCACTCACTCGCAGGAACACAACAACCCTCAAGGGAACTGCTATTTGGCTGCGGTATTCTGTGAGGTGGAGGTACATTCCCCAGTCGGGTAGCTTACAATTACGCTCTCTACCTCTCTTTTCTCCAAAGCTTCGTTTGTCAGTCAGCAGGGTGTACCGCGTGCAGGTGAAGTTGGCTTTGGTTCAAGGATGTTGATGAACCACTTACACCCCAAAATTTCAGTTTCTAAATATGTTGTTATATTGGACACGAATTAATTATTCGATCGTATTTATTATTATAAATTTTATATTATAAATAGTATATATTGACGAGTAGACGATTAGTATATTATGACGAGCTCGGTGGCGTAGCGGTCAATGACGCGGCTTCGACACCAACGCTCGTGGGTTCGATTCCCACACGGGACAAACATTTGTGTGCATGAACATGTCTGTTTGTCTTGGTCTGGGTGTTTTCTATGTATCATAAGTATGTATTTACAAAAAAAATGTATTTACGTATGTTTATCAGTTGTCTAGTACCCATAACACAAGCTTCGCTTACTTTGGGGCTAGATGGCGCTGTGCAATTTGTCTGACAAGACTTTGTAATATTTACATGCCGATTGTTGACGTAACATGCTTGCTCTATAGAATTAGGTAAGAATAACCTGCTATATCTATGTCTACCGTGTTTGCCTGCAAATAAATATATTTCATTTCAGATTTAACCTGAAAAGGACGAGTACAGAGTTCACAAGTAAAGATTATTATATTAATATAAGGAAAGCGCTCGTCGACGGATTCTTCATGCAGGTAAATAACTAATACTATACTAATAATAATAATAATATTGCCTGCCGCAAATAACTAGCAATAAAAGCAGTTATGGCAGGTCTCCGTCCCTCTTTTGTAATAGCCCGGTATTAAGTTCACCCAGATCTCATCTCCATAGCCCATTTATTTTCTATCACACTTCGCAATAGTCTCAACGCCTGCCGAGACCTGCTCATGGGTATGTCGTTCCATTGACATATCCTGGAGCGGGTCACGGCGGGCGTACAACATTACATCAAACTTCTCAAAGGGGCCTCTACGCGTTGGATCCATATCCCCGTGCACGCCTGTGAAATGACCGGGCTTGACCCGTGATTAAAAAGAGATAGTACATGTAAAAAAAAAATACAAATATAATTTTTTATTTATAAAGATTAGCTTAAATTACACTAAGGGTTTTAAGTGGGTCGTCATCACATTTGAACCTAAGGAAACCTCACCTGTACGTGGTGCAGCCTGTTGACTGACAAATGAGGCGCTGGCAAGAGGTAGGGCATAGCGAAATAACACACTGACCAACTCGCGAGAATAATGCAGCAATTCAGATTCAGATTCATTTATTCTTCAGAATACGGTATGAACATGATCGTGCAAAGCTGTATGGTGCAAACATATTCTGCCATTGCTGGCGTATATAATTTCCCTTGAAGGTTGTTGTGTTGCTGCGAGTTAGTGAGGTCACTAGAAAGGAAGGTTGCTTCATTGGCAGCGGGAGTGGCGGGCCGCGAATGCTATTTCATGTTGCAAACGTTAATATGGCTGTAATAATCGCTTCACATACACAGGTGTACCATACGAATGAATACGTTATATGCACTAAAAGATCTCAAAATGGCAGCGCTTCCCCCTCCCCCGCACGCGATGTTCCATAGTCCTTACTTAGCGTAATAAATTCTTTGATCCTTCATCTATCCAGTGGTGTGATTGAGTTTTGGATGGAGATGATAGATTTGTAGCTGCAACACCAAACTGTATCCCCCGATTTTGTTATCATTCGTTTTTTTTTTAATTGCCTCCTTAGGGGGAGCAAATAGGCTAAACGACAATGATAAAAAATTATAAAAAATACTTATCAGTGTTATAAAATATACAAAACTAGAACGATCTGCGATGTTGAAATTTTAATAACTTATGTCCGACTTGTTCTATGATCGATCAAAGTGTAGTGGGAAAGTCCAATTTAAAAGAATGAAATTATTAAAAAAATATATTAACTTTGGAAAAACAATCAAAAATACTATAATTTTTGTTACGGCACTAGCTACGTAAACGCAGTATTTCACATAGCTGTCGTACAAATTTGTTATAACGTATACAAAATACATAATAATAAAATAAAATTTTTGACCTCTCCCCCGTCCTTGTCTCAGCTGGTCTCATTTGTGAGACCTCCCTAATGTGACGTCACATATTTTGCAAATTTAAATCTAGAGTTGCAAATGTTTTTGAGTTTTTCGTAAATAGTTCAAAGTTCGTGTTCTAACACTTAGATTATAATAGATTTTGAAATGTCACGTCACGAAATTTAGGACTTCTCCCACCCCCTTGTCACACAATATCACACTTCATTGACCCCCTCCCTCTCCCTTAATGTGTGACGTAATTTATGGATGGCCCCTTATATTTATTAAAATGCGGGTTATTTAAATGTTAGCGGAAACTAACAGTTAATGTTGTTCCCCCAGGTGGCCCACCTGGAGCGCACGGGCTACTACCTGACGGTGAAGGACAACCAGGTGGTGCAGCTGCACCCGTCCACCTGCCTCGACCACAAGCCCGACTGGGTCATCTACAACGAGTTCGTGCTCACCACCAAGAACTACATCAGGACCGTCACGGACATCAAACGTGAGTACAACCACACCCCGGACACTCCATACAAATGTCGCGTCGTCAACTATTACGGGGGCTCACCAACACCTTAAGAGCCAAAGTCAACCTCGCCTGCACGTGGTGCACCCTGCCAATAAGCAAACGAGGCTCTGGCGAGAGGTAGGGCACAACGTTAGCCCGACTGGGGAAGGACCTCCACGTCACAGAATACCGCAGCCAAATAACAACTTCCTGGAGTGTTGTTGTGTTCCTGCGCGTGAGTGAGGTCACCAGAAGGAGTTGCTGCGTCAGCAGCGGGGGTGGCAACGCGCGAGCGACACTCATTGTCGCATGCGTGTAACTTTTTAATTACGCATCGACCAGTTGTGTTTTATATCCGACAAATTTCGACAAATTCAAGGCAACATCTGGGTGAAATCAGATTTTCGCTAGGTGGTGTAGTTTTTTTGGGCAGTGCCGAAATAAGGCTTATTTCGGCACTGCCACAAAGAAATACTTGTAACTTTTTAACGGGAGGTCGACTAATTCTGATACTTGGTGTCTGAATTCGACAAATTGACGACTAATTCTGGGGAAAATCATATGTTCGCTATGTTTTGTAGTTTAATAGATCCCGAGTGGGCAGTGCCGAAATAAGCTTATTTCGGCACTGCCACAAAAAAAAACCTTATAACTCTTTAACGGGACCCCGACAATTTTTTTGCTTTGGGCGACAAATTTCGACAAATTAACGACTAATTTTTTGTCTAGTTAAAATCAAGATCTGAGACCTGGGCAGTGCCGAAATAAGGCACACGTACGATTAATGGAAACAACAGGAAAAAAAAGTTCACGTGGTCCGATTAGTCGGACAAAGCGGAATTGCTATTCCTCATAGTCCGATTAATCGAACCAAAAGGAAATAAAAGTTCACGTGGTCCGATTAGTCGGACAAAGCAGTCGGACCACGTGTTCAGAGGGGTTTTTTTTATTATATTATTAAAATTCTCAATTAGTAATTTTGTTTGCAAATAGTTGTTTGTGTGTTTGTCCGTACATGTACCATACAACAGTGGTTCATGTACTGACAATCAAAACTGTTTGCAAATGTATTTAGGATCATCATCATCATCGTCGCCTTGTACGACATCCACGGGAAGAGACCGAGTGATTCTATTTAGGATGCTGTTAATTAATCTGTGCGAATGAATGTCTCCAGCGGAGTGGCTGCTGAAGATCGCGCCGCAGTACTACGAGCTGAACAACTTCCCCGTGTGCGAGGCGCGGCGCCAGCTCGAGCTGCTGCAGGCGCGGCTCGACTCCAAGGCCTACCAGGAGGGCTTCTAGATTATTACGTTACATTATAATATTAACATACATACAGTGTTTCAATTGTACCACTCTTTGATGGGTTTTGAAAACGTCTTAACCCGGCGCAAATGACGTGAAAATAATTACTAGTACAATGACGCCGGGTCATATTGACCCGAATATTATCGATAACTTTTCAAGAGTTTTAGCAAGTCTTCTTAATTTTAGTTACTGCTTATTAAAAAGGATTCTGGGCTCAGCAAGTAAAATAAAAATAATTACAATAAGTTTTAGAAATTGAACTAATTATTTTTTTCAATAAGGCATGCAAAATCTAGTCTAAGCTCTGCGGATTTAGAGTAGTAATGATTTAGATACATGTTCTTATATTTAATTTGTATGACGTTTCTAAGTGCTTTATAAAGTCCTAGGAATGAAGATATTTTGATTTTAAAAAATCAACTTTGAAAATGTAACATGTTTAAATTTTGATTTTTTGGTATTCTTAGGAATAATATGAATCAATAATCTTATCAAATAATAAAGATATCAAATGAGCATATGAAAATAAATAAAGAATTAATCTTCTACGTCATCATTCAAGCCCAAGGAACTGCTGTAATTATTGCAATATGGAATCAAATGTTCGTATATCTCACAACGCATACGGCGTGGCACTAAACGTATAAATGGAGTGGGCAGAGGGGGGCTGTAGTCCAGCTACACAAACGTTCGAACCATACGACCGACGCAAAAATAAAATATATTAGTTTAAAATTGCCTCGGGTCAATATGACCCAGCGTCATTATCGCCGGGTTAAAAATAACTTTTAAACTTTCGCGTTCCATGATTTATGAAATATACGAACGGGAAATAACGCGATCATGCCTAGGGGTATTTACATACCTTTATTATAGCCTGACGTTTCGACCTGGTTGCACCAGCCGTGGTCACAGGCTGACTGTCTCAGCGGTGTTACTCTGTCAATCAATGTCGATCGAATTGGGGTGTAAGTGGTTCATCAACATCTCTGAACCAAAGCCAACCTCACCTGCACGTGCACCCTGCTGACTGACAAACGAAGCTCTGGCGAAAAGAGAGGTAGGGCATAACGTATTTTGTTTAAGCTGCCCGACTGGGGAAGTACCTCTACCTCACAGAATACCGCAGCCAAATAACAAATCCATTGAGGGTTGTGGTGTTCCTGCGAGTGAATGAGGTCACCAGGAAGGAGTATAGGCTGGCAACGGGGCGGCGACTCTTTGGTGTTGTTCATCTCCATATGCGGTGATCATTGCTTTCCATCACGTGACCAACATGCTCATTTGCCCCCTCTCGTATAAAAAAAAAATACAAAAATAAAACAAACACGTAAATATAATTAAAACAACGTATATTATAACAACTATTTACCGCCTCCATACAAACAATTTAATTTCATACAAAACATACACGGCACTAGAACTAAATACATGTTTGGCATACAACAAATAAAACTACAGGCCAGTCGAATCATGCGAAATCAAATACATACATGTCGCAGCCAATTCGTAAAATCCGCCGCATCGTATACGGCTAGTTCTTATAAATGTGACTCACGCAGTAAAGTAGAAAATGCAAAAATTCGTCACCATCACAAACCTTCCAGCTCAGTTGGAAGAGTACTCGACCGGTCATCGAGGCGTGGGTTCAAATCCTACGTAGGCGGGCGAGGCGAATTTTCCATTTTTAAATTTTTCCTAAGTGGCCGAAACAACTATATAAATAATAATAGTTCATATCAAAATGGCTCCGATTTGTAATGTGGCGGATAAGGGGCCGTCCATTAATTACGTGAGGCTCCAAAGAGGGGGTTCGGTAAAAATCACGAAATATCACAAGGGATGGGGTATAACTGGACACGTACTGTGAACACGTTAAAGTTTACACAGAATTATATACTTTATACCTGCATTTAAAAATACTATTCCAAAAATTTTAAGATATTTTGTAGCTTCAAAAAATACACGTGATTTTGGGGGAGGGGTGTTTAACTTACACCTCACCAAGTATCACCAAGGGAAGCGGTGGTGTATAAAAATGCAAAAAAAAAAAAAACATCACGTGATTAATGGACCCTAAACGTTTAAATTATTGTTAGGTTAGGTTTGCTTTGTGATTTATTAGAAACTAGCTGACCCGGCGAACTTCGTACCGCTATAATTGTCACGTCAACGTCACTCAATTGTTTTGCCTTCCCGGAACCTCTCCACTAACACTTGAACTTATGGTATGTTAAAGTTCAAATTGACTTTTAAGTATTATTACGTATCGTTTGTATGGGAGTATAGAAAAGTGTTGTTTTTAGACTTTTTCAGGCATTTTTTTAAATATTTCTCTGCGTAAGAACCATCCTAAAAATATTCTAAATAAAAAAGGAATATTCTAAAAAAAGAAATAGCTAAATCGGTTCTCGAGATTTACGCTTAGCAACACACACATTCAGCGATTAATTTTTATATTATAGAAGATAGGGTCCTAGTCAAATGAGGCCCTGCAAACTTTGTGTGATGACACCAACTTGAGTGATAATGACTGCGCCATTTTGTAAAACAGCTAGCCGTATGCAATGCGGCGAATTTTACGAATTGACTGGGACATACAACTCGTCGATATACTGCTGGCGACACGGAAGACCTTCAATCAGCTGGATGGTTAGACCGACTGTACATAAAGATAGTCGCACACTAAACTGGCATATTTAGAGCGAGACACTGCTATAGGCACAATGAAATGAAATTATTTATTGAGCCATTATACAGTAAAATTGAGCTATTAGGTAAAAATAATGACAAAAAATAAGAATATTATTATTTAAATATGTGTAAGACGTGTCTAAATGCCCAATGATAGAATAAATAATTTCATTTCATGGGGCATAAAGGGCCCCATGACATGAACTAAGGTAAGGTATTACTAAGTACTAGCACTAAGGCACGTCTTGACACCTTTTTAGCGAAATTTATTGAGCTTATAAAATCTTCCGGTCGTTCTGTCTGTCCGTCCGTTGCTATGAAACTCAAAATTTCGGATTCGTGTAGGTAGAGCATCAAAAAGTAGTAATGTAAAGTGACCTTGGTTTTCCGATATCAATTCGG
Organism: Hypsopygia costalis; assembly: GCA_937001555.2. Classification (NCBI taxonomy): domain Eukaryota; kingdom Metazoa; phylum Arthropoda; class Insecta; order Lepidoptera; family Pyralidae; genus Hypsopygia; species Hypsopygia costalis. The sequence continues at coordinate 20,963,040 of OW443347.2, forward strand.
AAAAGTGGCCAAAATAATTAATAAAATAAATAAATTTCGCTATGGTGGCGCATGCTGCGCGTCCGATGTTTATACATATATAATATTCTTATTTTTTCATTTTTTTTTTTGCCTACTACCATTTCAGTATTGACGAAGAAGAAATGCTTGAAAGAGACACCCCGGCCTCTCCATACAAATGTATGGAGTATCACACTAGTTCACTATTACATAAACAATGACGTCTGTACAAAGCTAACAATGAGAGTTTGTGCATGCGGCGCCACAGAAACTGTACCACATTCGTGTTAGAGGCAGGGTTGCCAACTTTTCCAGCCGCCATAAAATTTAATCAAACAAATTTAATTGGTCAAAATCGAAAAAAAAATATGTTAAGTATGAATGAAGAGTAAGAAAAAGGCAGATATATCAACTTAACATATAGGTAAAAACAAAATATAGACGTATGAAAATATTTTGTTCTTAAAATTGTACTTGCTTTTTATCATTTTTGATTTTTGAAAGTCGCGTTCATAATTTTATCTGACCGGTCAAATTGCATCCAGTCGGAAGTTAGCGACCTGACCCCAACAATTCCTTCTAAAACCCAACAGTCCGGTCGAAAACCGGATGGTTGGGAACCCTGGTTAGAGAGGAGGTGATACGAAACGAAAAGCGGCAGGGAGTGGCCGTACTGTACTATTCATCATCATCATCATCATCTCAGCCATTGAAAGTCCACTGCTGGACATAGGCCTCCCCTCTAGATCTCCAATAAGACCGGTTGGAAGCGGCTTGCATCCAGCGCGATCCCACGGTCTTAATGAGGTCGTCTGTCTATTGTACTATTACTATTACTTATAGTGAAACAAGGGAGGCTATACGAGGGGAGGTCAATAAGTTCGCGGAATGAGAGAGAAGGAGGTTGAAATTAAACACCAAATTATTTTTCCTTTTCAATATATTCTCCTTTAACCCTAATACATTTTTCGGATCTCTCAAATAGCTTGTTTATACCATCGAAAAAAAATGATTTGTCTTTGGTGTCAAAATAGGCCGAAATTGCCGACTTGACTTCATCATCGTCGTCAAATTTCTTTCCACGCAGCTCTTTCTTCATTTTTGGAAATAAATAATAGTCACTGGGGGCCAAGTCTGGACTGTATGGTGGGTGGTTTAATTGTTCAAAGCCGCATCGGTGAATGGCAGCCGTCGCAACATGGCACGTGTGGACGGGTGCATTGTCGTGCAAAAGGAGCACACCTTTTGACAGTTTTCCTCTTCTTTTTTTCTTAATGGCTTCTTTCAATCTTTCCAGTAAAGAAGCGTAGTACTGTCCCGTTATAGTCGCACCACGTTCTTTATAATCGATCAGTAAAATACCTTCTGTATCCCAAAAGATAGTCGCCATGATCTTTCCGGCCGATTGTGACACTTTGAACTTCTTTGGAGGAGGTGTGCCTTTTTTATGCCACTGCATCGACTCTTGCTTCGACTCAGGTTCATAGTGGTGAACCCAGGTTTCATCTCCAGTAACAATCCGGGCCATAACTTCTTCCTTTCTCTCTCCACAGAGCTCCAGAAACTGGTGAGAGCACTCGACACGCTCGCGTTTTTGAAGTGGCGTGAGCATTCTCGGAACCCATCTTGCACTGACTTTAGTCATCCCAAGATGATGATGTAGGATATTTAAAATACTTGATTCGGATACTCCAACCATTGCTGCAAGTTGCTTCTTCTTCAGTCGGGCATCTTCCAATACAAGTTTTTCTACTTTTTCGACGATTTCCGGTGTGGTGGCCTCAATTGGCCGTCCGGAGCGGTGGTCGTCTTCAATGGACTCCCTTCCTTGTTTGAAAAGACCATGCCACTTGTAAACCATGGTTTTACCAGGGGCAGAGTCCGCGTAAACCGCTAACAGCTCTTGAAAAATCGTCTGAGCGGATTTTCCTTGCTTGGTAAGAAACTTAATAACGGCACGGTGTTCAATTTTCTCCATACTGGCTGACTTCTTCCCGATTTAGTTGTTTGCAGGTCGATAACTCAAAAGTTAATGACACGATTAGGTTCAAACTTGGTATATATACTCTTAATGAGGTGCTTAACTAGTGCCTACCTGGACGGGTAAATTTATCCCCATCAACCCCTCCATTCCGCGAACTTATTGACCTCCCCTCGTATCACTGTCTCTTACACTCATATACCAATCAAATATATGGTATCTGTTTAGTGTGCGATGATGTTTAGATATTATATTCTATTTATTATTTATTTATTTTAGAGCCTAATCATTTCCAAGGATGACTTTTCGGCGTATATACTCTTAAACGTTCCGCTCGGTCCACTCAACAACCAATCACAACTCGAAGTTATTAGTAGTATAATCATATTGATTGACTGTCGTTGTGTGAGTTTGAACGCTTGGTGCCATACAAATCTAATTGTATACCATTTCCATTTAATCATTGATAATCTTGATGAAAATTGTGTATAATTTGACTGAAATTTTGAACCGATAGGAAGATCTTTCCGTGTTGCCAAATTTCTCGCAGCTCGATTAGAACATTTTATTACTATCATACAATAATGCTCACAGGAATGAAGTGAGAATAGTCCCACGTGATATTTTCTCTCTTAACCTCTCACGTGCCACGGCCTATCAATTCTATACCAAGCGCTGTACCAACGTTGTACCACTGTGGAATCGCGGCACGTGTAATGTTAAGAGAGTATCACACTACATCGTAAACGCTTCCGAGGGGACAGCGTCGCCATTTTAATGTCGTTACGCTGCATCATAAGTTACTCAGGCTCAATTTATTCCGCCGCGGAATGGAATGGAAGCGTCAATTTCGCCTCATGACGCGAGAAGACGCGCGAATTCGCTGGAATGCTCGAGTATTCTCGCGTATTCCATTGCTGTGATCAACCCGATCGACTCCCCGTTCACGCGACTTCCCGCAGTTTCCACAGACGGCACCGACAGTAACTAGGGGAATTCTCGAGAATGCGCGAAGACGCGCGACCTTTTTTGGCTCGTATTTAAGTTTATATATTTTTTTTATATCAGCTATCTGCTCCGCCTGATGGTAAGCCAGGGAGCCCCAATCGCATCGGCAACGGACAAGAGACCTAGATGTCTTGTCAGTTGACGCTGCCATGCTGGCCTACAAGATGCTTCTTCACGCTTCGCTTGAAGGATCCCATATTGTATGAATGAGGAAATACATATGCCGGCAACGCGTTCCACTTTTTAATGGTGCGACATAGATAGGAGTTGCCAAACTTTCTAGTACGCGAAGGAATTATCCTAACGGTGAACTTGTGATATATTATAATGTTATACAATTGGCATATAGTTAATTGGGTTGTTTCCAATGTTTAAAAATTGTACAAATAAATTAACAATATCGTAAAATACACAAAACTATAAAGATCTGCAAACTTTCATTCTAATATCTTCAGTCAGACTTTTTTTAGCGTCGATCAAAGTTTGGCGGGAAAGTCCATTTTAAAAGTATGAAATTATTAAAAAATAATATTTCCATTGGAGTAGCAATAAAAAATGCTATAACTTTTATTATGATACTAATCACATAAACGTAATATTTAACATAGCTGTTGTACAAATTTCTGATTTGATGCATACAAAATACAGATCTGTGACGTCATAATTCAGTAGTCTTTTGTATGGAGCGTTTTGGGGCAGTGTAAAAATTGTGATTTTCAAATTACCATATCTCGAGAGATTTTTGTGCTATCGAAGTAATTCTTTCACCTATGGTTATATTATGGAGACGTCCCTACATATCAAACAGAAAAAAATGTTAGTCAAATACCCAATTATGCTATGAACAATTTCGTTGCAAAAAGTCGCTTTCATTCCATTCCGCGGCCGTGTGAATTAAGCCATTAAATATTCACGTAAAAGACGAAATGAGTCCACGAACGCAGACACAGCGATTTTTTAATAGAACCGCATCCTACACGTGTGATGATGGATTATTGATTACCACGACGCTAAATAGTAAAATATTGGTATTTATAATTTTTTTATTCTCTAGAAATTCTTTAAAATTAGCTTCTGTAATGTAATGTGGCGCTTTAGTAGATTTGCCTTTCCAATGTCGATATGAAGACACATTGTGTGTCGCCCAGGAAAGGCTGTTCGACGCAGAATGTGCTCTGGTTGCAAAATATGCGCTGGTCGTAATAATATACAGTGGTCGGTAAATGTGCACTGGTCGGTAAATTATGCATTTCGAAAATGTGCTCAGAGGGAAAATTCTCATAATTACTAGGCCGGATTCTAGCCCACGGGGCCAAAATCGAGGTTGACTGAAGCGAGTAGATTCGCTGAGTGTATGTTTTCCATTGATTTCAATGGAAAATGTATTTGATGATCATTCCTCTAGGACATGATCGATCTCAAATTTTTTTCGACACAAACCAAATCAACGTCGAGATCTTTAATTGTGACTAGTTTCATCAAAATCGGTTCAGTAGTTTTGGAGCCTATTCATTCTTTCGGCGTATATAAGCGTGTCGCCGCCCCACTCAATAATTTATCCAAAATTCAATTTCGATCCACATCTAGTTTGTCTTGGTCTGGGTGATTTCTATGGAGTATAAGTATATATTACCAAAAAAAAACCGGACAAGTGCGAGTCGGACTCGCACACCGAGAGTTCCGTACGTAGGATCATTATTATTTTGATATTTCTCATTATAAATAAGAAATAATGCGTCGAAAAAAATAAATAAAATATATTTTGTAATGTGTACATCAAGCCCTTTCATATGATACCCCATTTGAACTAGTAGCTTCAATTTGAAGTTTCGTCACTATAAAAATATAGACCCCTATTTTTAAGATCTATTTACAAATGTATAGTTTTGAGATTTATTCCTGTACTTGTAGACTATAACGATGTTAATTGCCAAATTTCATAGTTCTAGGTCAACGGGAAGTACCCTATAGGTTTTGATTCCCTTGATAATTCGAAATATGCTTTCTTTGCTGAATAAACGGCCGTAACTTTTTTTACGTAGATTTTTTTACAACTTCATGGGACCGTAGACCTGAGTATACACTTCAAATTTCAGTTTGATACCTCCACGCATTCTCGAGATAATGGGTCGAGACAGGCAGACAGACAGACAGACACAGACGGACAACAAAGTGATCTTATAAGGGTTCCGTTTTTCCTTTTGAGGTACGGAACCCTAAAAAGATGTATTTAAGTACATTTATCAGTTATCTAGTAACCATAGTGCAAAGCTTTGCGCTTAATTTGGATCTAGATGGCGCTGTGTAAATTGTCCAGAAATATTTATTTATCTCTCTTGATTCACGGGTCAAGTCCGGTCTTTTAATAGGCGTGCGCGGGGATATACATCCACCGCGTAGAGGCCCCTTTGAGAAGATTGATGTAATGTTGTTTTTATTTATTATTATACACCTATGATATTCTGAGACCAGTGCACATTTTACGACCAGTGCACATTTTACGACCAGTGCACATTTTGCGACCAGTGTACATTCTACATCAAACCCTTAGCTATGACAGTGACAGCTCGCGTGCCATAGACAATTACCGAGCGTAATATAGAACATTCAGCACTAGGACGAAGGCCCTTTGGCCACGCCGTCCAGCGCGGGCCTCACGCAGCGCTCATGTAGTTTGTACCCGACTTTGCTTACAGCTACCACTGTGCCCGCCGAAGCACCCTCTACCTCCTGGAAATTGATAAATCTACACTCGTCATGGAACAAAATTATTTTTTACCAGGAACACTTTTTTCACTTTTTTCTCACAGAATACCGCAGCCAAATAACAAATCCATTGAGGGTTGTGGTGTTCCTGCGAGTGAATGAGGTCACCAGGAAGGAGTATAGGCTGGCAACGGGTCGGCGACTCTTTGGTGTTGTTCATCTCCATATGCTGTGATCATTGCTTTCCATCACGTGACCAACATGCTCATTTGCCCCCTCTCGTATAAAAAAAAAACAAAAATAAAACAAACACGTAAATATAATTAAAACAACGTATATTATAACAACTATTTACCGCCTCCATACAAACAATTTAATTTCATACAAAACATACACGGCACTAGAACTAAATACATGTTTGGCATACAACAAATAAAACTACAGGCCAGTCGAATCATGCGAAATCAAATACATACATGTCGCAGCCAATTCGTAAAATCCGCCGCATCGTATACGGCTAGTTCTTATAAATGTGACTCACGCAGTAAAGTATAAAATGCAAAAATTCGTCACCATCACAAACCTTCCAGCTCAGTTGGAAGAGTACTCGACCGGTCATCGAGGCGTGGGTTCAAATCCTACGTAGGCGAGCGAGGCGAATTTTCCATTTTTAAAAATTTCCTAAGTGGCCGAAACAACTATATAAATAATAATAGTTCATATCAAAATGGCTCCGATTTGTAATGTGGCGGATAAGGGGCCGTCCATTAATTACGTGAGGCTCCAAAGAGGGGGTTCGGTAAAAATCACGAAATATCACAAGGCATGGGGTATAACTGGACACGTACTGTGAACACGTTAAAGTTTACACAGAATTATATACTTTATACCTGCATTTAAAAATAATATTCCAAAAATTTTAAGATTTTTTGTAGCTTCAAAAAATACACATGATTTTGGGGGAGAGGTGTTTAACTTACACCTCACCAAGTATCACCAAGGGAAGCGGGGGTGTATAAAAATGCAAAAAAAAAAAAAAAACATCACGTGATTAATGGACCCTAAACGTTTAAATTATTGTTAGGTTAGGTTTGCTTTGTGATTTATTAGAAACTAGTTGACTCGGCGAACTTCGTACCGCTATAATTGTTACATCAAAGTCACTCAATTGTTTTGCCTTCCCGGAACCTCTCCACTAACACTTGAACTTATGGTATGTTAAAGTTCAAATTGACTTTTAAGTATTATTACGAATCATTTGTATGGGAGTATAGAAAAGTGTTGTTTTTAGACTTTTTCAGGCATTTTTTTTAATTTTTCTCTGCGTAAGAACCATTCTCGTGCTTCAAGGAATATTCTAAAAAAAGAATTAGCTAAATCGGTTCTCGAGATTTACGCTTAGCAACACACACACATTCAGCGATTAATTTTTATATTATAGAAGATAGGATCCTAGTCAAATGAGGCCCTGCAAACTTTGTGTGATGACACCAACTTGAGTGATAATGACTGCGCCATTTTGTAAAACAGCCGTATGCAATGCGGCGAATTTTACGAATTGACTGCGACATACAACTCGTCGATATACTGCTGGCGACGCGGAAGACCTTCAATCAGCTGGTTTAGACCGACTGTACATAAAGATAGTCGCACACTAAACTGGCATATTTAGAGCGAGACACTGCTATAGGCACAATGAAATGAAATTATTTATTCAGGCATTATACAGTAAATGCTAGTAGATAAAAATAATAACAAAAAATAAGAATATTATTATTTATTAATTAATATGTGTATGACGTGTCTAAGTGCCCAATGCAAGAATAAATAATTTCATTTCATGGGGCATAAAGGGCCCTATGACATGAACTAAGGTAAGGTATTACTAAGTACTAGCACTAAGGCACGTCTTGACACCTTTTCAGCGAAATTTATTGAGCTTATAAAATCGTCCGGTCGTTCTGTCTGTCCGTCCGTTGCCATGAAACTCAAAATTTCGGATTCGTGTAGGTAGAGCATCAAAAAGTAGTAATGTAAGTGACCTTGGTTTTCCGATATCAATTCGGAAAAGTGGCCAAAATAATTAATAAAATAAATAAATTTCGCTATGGTGGCGCATGCTGCGCGTCCGATGTTTATACATATATAATATTCTTATTATTTTTTTTTTTTTTTTTGTCTACTACCATTTCAGTATTGACGAAGAAGAAATGCTTGAAAGAGACACCCCGGCCTCTCCATACAAATGTATGGAGTATCACACTAGTTCACTATTACATAAACAATGACGTCTGTACAAAGCTAACAATGAGAGTTTGTGCATGCGGCGCCACAGAAACTGTACCACATTCGTGTTAGAGGCAGGGTTGCCAACTTTTCCAGCCGCCATAAAATTTAATCAAACAAATTTAATTGGTCAAAATCGATAAAAAAAATGTTAAGTATGAATGAAGAGTTTTATTAAGAAAAATGCAGATATATCAACTTAACATATAGGTAAAAACAAAATATAGACGTATGAAAATATTTTGTTCTTAAAATTGTACTTGCTTTTTATCATTTTTGATTTTTGAAAGTCGCGTTCATAATTTTATCTGACCGGTCAAATTGCATCCAGTCGGAAGTTAGCGACCTGACCCCAACAATTCCTTCTAAAACCCAACAGTCCGGTCGAAAACCGGATGGTTGGGAACCCTGGTTAGAGGGGAGGTGATACGAAACGAAAAGCGGCAGGGAGTGGCCGTACTGTACTATTACTTATAGTGAAACAAGGGAGGCTATATCACTGTCTCTTACACTCATATACCAATCAAATATATGGTATCTGTTTAGTGTGCGATGATGTTTAGATATTATATTCTATTTATTATTTATTTATTTTGGAGCCTAATCATTTGCCAAGGATGACTTTTCGGCGTATATACTCTTAAACGTTCCGCTCGGTCCACTCAATAACCAATCACAACTCGAAGTTATTAGTAGTATAATCATATTGATTGACTGTCGTTGTGTGAGTTTGAACGCTTGGTGCCATACAAATCTAATTGCATACCATTTCCATTTAATCATTGATAATCTTGATGAAAATTGTGTATAATTTGACTGAAATTTTGAACCGATAGGAAGATCTTTCCGTGTTGCCAAATTTCTCGCAGCTCGATTAGAACATTTTATTACTATCATACAATAATGCTCACAGGAATGAAGTGAGAATAGTCCCACGTGATATTTTCTCTCTTAACCTCTCACGTGCCACGGCCTATCAATTCTATACCAAGTGCTGTACCAACGCTGTATCCACTGTGGAACCGCGGCACGCGAAAGGTTGAGAGTATCATACTACATCGTAAACGCTTCCGAGGGGATAGCGTCGCCATTTTAATGTCGTTACGCTGCATCACCAGTTACTTAAGCTTAATTTATTCCGCCGCGGAATGGAATGGAAGCGTCAATTTCGCCTCATGACGCGAGAAGACGCGCGAATTCGCTGGAATGCTCGAGTATTCTCGCGTATTCCATTGCTGTGATCAACCCGATCGACTCCCCGTTCACGCGACTTCCCGCAGTTTCCACAGACGGCACCGACAGTAACTAGGGGAATTCTCGAGAATGCGCGAAGACGCGCGACCTTTTTTGGCTCGTATTTAAGTTTATATATTTTTTTATATCAGCTATCTGCTCCGCCTCGCCTGATGGTAAGCGAGGGAGCCCCAATCGCATCGGCAACGGACAAGAGACCTTGATGTCTTGTCAGTTGACGCTGCCATGCTGGCCTACAAGATGCTTCTTCACGCTTCGCTTGAAGGATCCCATATTGTATGAATGAGGAAATACATATGCCGGCAACGCGTTCCACTTTTTAATGGTGCGACATAGATAGGAGTTGCCAAACTTTTTAATACGCGACGGAATGATACCAACGGTGAACTTGTGATATAGATATTATATGTTATTTGGCATATAGTTCATTGGGTTCAGTTCAGTTCAGTTCAGTATATACAATTGGCATATAGTTCATTGAAGCTGTGTGGTTTCCGGCAGACTAGAATAGAATCACTCCGTGTCCTCCCGTGGATGTCGTACAAGGCGACTAAGGGAAATACATTCTAGAACATCGATCAGGCCTCCCCAACCCGTCTGGCCAGCGTGAGGAGTGTAGGCCAAATCCTCCTTCTGTCTGGGACGGACGAGAGAGGGTCGTGCTCCTGTAGTGGAGACTAAAATGACCTGATGATGATGATTAGTGTTGCAACAGAACTCTGTTTCCGTTTCCGCAACTGCGGAAGTTCCGCATGATTTTTCACTTCCGTTTCTGCTTCTGGTTCCGCAAACTTTATAACAGAACTCAGAACGGAAGCGGGGAGAGAGCGATGACGAGCGGTGCAGCAGACGCGACGGCGGCACGGCGCGCGGGGGCGGTTGCGGGGTCACGCGTGGACGAAATACGAATGTGGACGAAATACGAGTGTAGCCAGCGAACAATTATTCAGCGGAGCTGGTTTAATTTATGACGAACATAGAAAGAAATAGGCTTAAAGGCGAAAAAGCGGCCAAGTTACTGTTCATAAAATATAACTTGCCGCTTTTTAATTTTGAATATTAAACTAAGTAGTAAAGTACAAATTTAATAAAAAAAATTAAAATGCAAAATTGTGATTTTTTTTCATAGTGTTAACGCTTCCGTTTCCGTTTCCGCTTCCGCTTCCGCTTCTGTTAAGATTTACTTTTGACATCTGTTTCCGTTTCTGCTTCCGTTATGCCAGTTCCGTTGCAACACTAGATGATGATATAGTTCATTATGATATGAACAATTTCGTTGCAAAACGTCGCTTTCATTCCATTCCGCGGCGGTGTGAATTAAGCCATTAAATATTCACGTAAAAGACGAAATGAGTCCACGAACGCAGACATTGATTTTTTAATAGAACCGCATCCTACACGCGCTGATGATGGATTGTTGATTACCACGACGCTAAATAGTAAAATATTGGTATTTATAATTTTTTTATTCTCTAGAAATTCTTTAAAATTAGCTTCTGTAATGCAATGTGGCGCTTTAGTAGATTTGCCTTTCCAATGTCGATATGAAGACACATTGTGTGTCGCCCAGGAAAGGCTGTTCGACGCAGAATGTGCTCTGGTTGCAAAATATGCGCTGGTCGTAATAATATACAGTGGTCGGTAAATGTGCACTGGTGGTAAATTATGCATTTCGAAAATGTGCTCAGAGGGAAAATTCTCATAATTACTAGGCCGGATTCTAGCCCACGGGGCCGAAATCGAGCTTGAGTGAAGCGAGTAGATTCGCTGAGTGTATGTTTTCCATTGATTTCAATGGAAAATGTATTTGATGATCATTCCTCAAGGACATGATCGATCTCAAATTTTTTTCGACACAAACCAAATAACTATGTATGTCGAGGTCTTTATTTATGACAAGTTTCATCAAAATCGATTCAGTAGTTTTAGAGCCTATTCATTCTTTCGGCGGGTCAAGTCTGGTCATTTAAGAACCCTTTGAGAAGATTGATGTAATGTTGTATTTATTTAATTATTATTATACACCTATGACATTTTGAGACCAGTGTACATTTTACGACCAGTGCGCATTTTACGACCAGTGTACATTCTACGTCAAACCCTTCGCTATGACAGTGACAGCTCGCGTTCCATAGACAATTACCGAGCGTACCCTAGAACGTGGAGCACTAGGACGAAGGCCCTTTGGCCACGCCGACCAGCGCGGGCCTCACGCAGCGCTCGTGTAGTTTGTATCCGACTTTGCTTACTGCTACCACTGTGCCCGCCGAAGCACCCTCTACCTCCTGGAAATTGATAAATTTACACTTGCAACACAACACAGAATAGTTACAGAACAAAATTATTTTACTATATATATATTTACTAGTACCACTGCTTTTTTATATATAAAAAAGAGTTACTAGTAAAAATAAGTTCATTATTAATTTTTAGTTGCACTCCGGTGTCTTTTTAACCGACTTCAAAAAAGGAGGAGGTTCTCAATTCGACTGAATATTTTTTTTGTATGTATGTTATTCGATATCTTTGCGAATTGTGAACCGATTTTCATAATTCTTTTTTTATTTGAAAGGGTATGATTGCAAGGTGGTCCCATATTCACCAAGTCAGGATCTGATGATGGGATGCCAGGGCTCGCCAACTGAAGTCGGTTTCAATTTTTTTTTTTAAATCAACTTTATTTTTTGTACAACGTCGGTGGGAAACGAGCATAAGGCACGGGTGATGTAAAGCGGTTAACGTAGGCATATAAACGCTTGCAACATTAAATGTTCACCCCCGCTGCTGATGCAGCAACATCATGATGCAACTTCTTCCTTCCTGGTGACCTCTCTTACTCGCAGGAACACAACAACCCTCAAGAAATTGTTATTTGGCTGCGATATTCTGTGAGGTGGAGGTACTTCCCTAGTAGGGCGGTTGAAAATACGCTGTTCCCTACCTGCCTTTTGCTAGAGCCTCTTATGCTAGTCTGAATGGTACACCACTGCAGGCGAGGTTGGCTTTGGCTCCAAAAATAGCGGTGAAGCACTTATTTAGATCCTGTCATATGTACACTGTTACGGACTGGCCGTAAGATTATTATATTACCTTTTTTATTGTCTCTGTTTTTATATGAAATTGTGACTTTTCGTGTTCTAATGTCGGCTTTGTAGTAAACGCATCTAATTACCTATATTATAACTCATTATTCCAAAGATTTATCAGTTTTATTTAGCTAATACAGTTCACTCACTAACATTTGGTCCTTCGAGCCGGATGTTAGTGAGTGAACTGTATTAGCTAAATAAAATTGGTTAATTTTTTAAGTCACATTTTCATAAAAAAACATAGGCAATAAAAAAGGTAATATAATAATCTTACAGCCAGTCCATAACATACACCATGAGATGCCCTAGCTGGCAAACGAATGACAATCCTAGGAAATGCATACCCAGACCTGGAGGACTGCAGGCTCTTCTCAATTAAATATGTCCTAAAGAACATGGAATATTTCTCTAGACCAGTGTTTCCCATTTGCCGGGTTGCGACCCGGTACCGGTCCATCAAAATAAAATACCGGGTCGCGACATTCCCGCCTTGTTTTTAAAATAATACCTACTATCGATCGACGCATCGTGAATATTCGTACGATACCAAAACATGTATTATTAATAAAACATTTTTACTATAAATAAATTTGTATTATTTTACTTAATGGAACCAGCTCGGGCAGTGTGAAAATTACCGGGCCATGGCAGAACAATGTTTGGGAAACACTCCTCTAGACACTCAGAGTTACTAAAGAATAGGGGGTGCACAAAAGATCCGACAGGGTCGACGTGCCACCGGTGCTGCAGCGCAGGACCGACCCATTTCGAGATAAGAATTACACCATGATGTCAAAAGCCGAATCTGTCAAATGGCGAGTAAACGACGTATGTAATGAAATATCTCCACTGACCTGCTGGAAGAGCGCCTCGTGCAGGTTCGGGTCGAACTTCTCCCGCAGTGGAGACACCACCACCAGCCCGTGCCGGCTGAACACCTGCAAGTAACATTATGTTTATTTATTTAATTCAACATTGCATTACATACAGGTTTTAATTAAATTAGATACATATGCACCTTGTCAGGCATCGCAATGGTCGGGAGACAGGTTAAGGTATTCCGCAACCGAGAAGGGTTTCCCTAATAAATGTTTTTTAAGGGAATTATTGAAAATCCTATCATTTGTTTCGTCTTTCATATATTTGGGCAGTTTGTCACAGACATGGGGTAAGTCCCAGAACTATGTAGTTTTAGTTTAGATGTTGTTTGTATTTGTTAGGTCTCCGTGATTGGTAACGGCGCGGCACGTCAGTTACGGTACGATAAAATCTCGGATTTTTTCTTACAAATTTGCACAGTTCTATTATATAAATTTGGCAGTGTCAATACTTTTAGATTACTGTTATCTTAGGACGTTATATGTTTACTGTTATCTAAGGACGGTACAGTCAAACATTTGACATTGCACTATTATATTCGTGAAACCTTTTCTCATTAGCTTTTTACTTCATTTACTTTGATTGCACTGCGCTACCTTCTATTTTTTTCCACCTTTTATCCACAGGTTTGAGGTTGCCTGAAAAAAATCGCATCGCGATAAGGCCGCCCTTTATAAAACTAAATAAAATAAATAACCCTGGACAAATTACACAGCGCTATTTAGTCCCAAACTAAGCAAATCTTCTACTATGGAAGCTAGACAAATTATATTGTCGCGGTCCTGTCTCGAACGATCTAGAATAGAACCTTTTAGAATAGTCGCCGCATACTTCGATGCAAGCAATAATGACCCGTATGTCTAGTGCCATAAGGTTCATAACACTATGACATGAAAATGTTCGAGATGTGTCTCGAGACATTACGATGAATTACCGATGGGTAGTACATGCATGTACATGCGGGAACATTCGAGAACCCTTGCCGGCGGATATAAATAGCGACCGCCGCGGCGCATAGGCAGTTCAGTTTGGACTTCGGAAGAGTTAACTTCGAGCGAATCTACCTGCGAGACAAGTGATAACCTACGACCTCAGCGATACTATTGGACTTCGATTTGACCTGCGATTTGGAATCTTCGTGTGGACTTCGAGTTGTGAAGACCTGCAGACCAGACCCTGTGTGAATAAATCCTTGCAAGTTGTCATTGGCGTTTTACATCCAAATCTAGAACCCTAGCTCGTAACATTTGGTGTCAGAATTGGGGATTTGGAGATGCCACTGACTCCGAGGGAGGATACTCCTGGCGTGAGGACTAGGGCACAATGTGCTGCGGAGGCCACGCCTACTGCCCCTGAGGCCACGCCCACCGGCCATAGGGGCACGCCCACTGGCCCCGCCCACCAGGCCACGCCCACCGGTCAGGCCCCGCCCACCGGCCAAGCCACGCCCCCTAGCCCCGCCCACCAGGACACGCCCACTGACCAGGCCCCGCCCACCAGTCAAGCCACGCCCCCTGGCCCCGCCCACCAGGACACGCCCACCGAGCAGGCCACGCCCACCGACCAACAGGCCCCGCCCTCTAGCCACGCCCACCTGGCCACGCCCACCGGAAACATTAAACCTCCGAAACTTTCAACGGAGGTTTTGGATATGTCGTGCCTGATGGCAATGATGAAGGGCATGATGGATGAGCAGGCGAGGATAAGAGAAGAACAAAGCAAGCAGATGAGGGGCCTGCGAGAAGAACAGAAGGCAGATCAACAAAGGATTCTTTCTGCCGTTACCAAGTTTAGCGATACGGTAGCTAAGCTACATGAAGATGTAGAGATAGTGAATGGACGGGTTTCCGAATTAGAGGACGACTTGAAGAATGTGAAAACTGGCCTCACTGGACTGGAGATGAAAGTTCGGCGTATAGAAGCTGCTGGAGTTACGTCGAGCGGAGCTGTCGGCATAATCCAGGGACCTAAGGTGAAGGTGCCTCCTTACGACGGTACTACGTCTTGGGCCGCCTACCGCCAGCAGTTTCAGACTGTCGCTGCTTCGAATGGGTGGACGGACGAACAGAGCCTGACAGCCCTCACCGTCGCGCTCAGAGGTTCGGCCTTGTCTGTGCTGGAGGCACTACCTACCTCAGGCAGCGACTTTAAAGACCTGCTGGAGGCACTTGAGGCTAGATATGGGGAACGACACTTGGAACACGTTTTTCGTGCCCAGCTACGGGACCGGACCCAGCGTCCAGGTGAAGGACTTCAACAATGGGCGCTGGAGATCGAAAAGCTGGTTCGAAAGGCGTACCCTTCTGCTGATAGTAGGATGGTGGACACCAACATTCTTCAAGCCTTCGTTGACGGAATCAAGGATCTTGAAATTAGGGCTGCAGTGAAGCTTCGCCACCATGCCTCATTAAAAGAAGCACTCGCACACGCCCTGGAAGTTGAAGCTGTGCGACAAGATATCCGGCAAGGGTACAAACTTCGTGAAGTTACGGAGGATGTTAAGGAGATCAAGACGCCGTCCAAAAGGAACTCCGGGCCCATGTGCTACAAATGTGGGGAAAGAGGACATCTGCAGTTCACGTGCCCTAAGAAGGAAAGACAACCGACCAAAACTGACGACAGGCTGGATGCACTTCTAAACAAAATGGAGCAGCGTTTTGAAGAGTTGGTAAAGAAGCATGATGCTGCGCCCTCTACCGTGAATCAGGGAAACGAGTAAAAGCCAGGACTGCGGGGCGGGTACTGGCTGGAGCGGAGGAAGCCCCAGCAACCGTAATCTCACAAGCATGGAATGGGAACAGTCTACTAATACGCGGTAGAGTGAACGAAATAGACTGCAAAATCACCTTAGATACAGGAGCCTCTAGAACAATAGTGAGACCAGATCTAGTGAAAGCTGTAGGGAGACGCAAAGACACCAGTTTATGCAGACTTCTCTCCGCTTCTGGCCAACAGATACCCGTCCTAGGGGAAAGGTTGGTTACGATACGTGTTGGAGAGTCGTCATATACTCATGACGTAATCGTAGCCGAAATTATGGATGATTGCATTCTGGGCCTAGACTTCATGAGGAAACACAACTGTCACATCGATGTCACTAACGGTGTCTTTAAATGTGGTGATGAGGAAAACTTCATACTTGGCGGTCCCGATGGAAAAGTAACGTGCCTGAATAAAATCGTAATACCTGGACGAGCACAAGCTCAAGTAAAGGTGAAACTGCCTTTGAGTCAGAAGAATCAGCCGGATAGATGTGTGCTGATTGAAGAGACGCCCGGCAGTGCAACCTGTAAGAAAGTGCTGACAGCAAGAACTCTCGTCCGTGGAGGTAAGACCGCTGTAGTAAGGGTTGTGAATTTGTGCGACCGAGAGATTAGCCTAAGCAAAGGTGAAGTTATTGGAAGATGTGAGGAAGCTGTTTGGATGAGAAACTGCCAATCACCTTCAAGCTCAGCTACGTCGAACACCAGGAGCGAAATTATAGCCACTAAACTGCTTGAAAATTGTAAAAGTAATCTGAGCTATTCGCAGAGCATGAAGGCCAAGATGTTGCTACTGCGTTTTGGAGAAATCTTCTCTTCTGACGAAGGAAATCCTGGAAGAACATCTTTAGTTCAGCACAAAATTGACACCGGACATGAGCGACCTATCCGTCAGCGAGCAAGGCGTATACCAATTGCTAAAGAAAAGGAAGTTCAAGACATGTTGGAAGACATGCAAAGAAACAAAATTATAGAACCTTCTGCTAGTCCATGGTGTTCTCCAGTTGTGTTGGTCAAGAAGAAAGATGGTAGCACAAGGTTCTGTGTGGACTATAGACGACTTAATAATGTGACAAAGAAGGACAGTTATCCACTACCACGAATCGATGATACACTGGACACATTGAGTGGTATGAGATGGTTCTCGACGTTAGATCTGAAATCCGGCTACTGGCAAGTAGAAATTGATCCGAAGGATAAAGAAAAGACAGCCTTTTCAACTGGTAAAGGTTTATGGCAATTTAACGTCATGCCTTTTGGATTATGCAACGCGCCGGCTACTTTCGAAAGACTTATGGAGTGTGTACTGGCAGGATTAGTTGGAGACGCTTGCCTTGTCTATTTGGATGATGTCATAATCATGGGCAGAGATTTTGAAGACCACTTACGGAACCTAGAGCAGGTCTTGAAAAAGATAAAGGGAGCCAACTTGAAGTTAAATCCGAAAAAATGCAGTTTGTTTAAGAACAAAGTAAACTATCTCGGCCATGTGATTACCAGCGAAGGCATACAGACTGATCCAGACAAAATCGAAGCAGTACAAAAGTGGCCTACTCCCAAAGATAAGACAGAAGTGCGGGCATTTTTAGGGCTATGCTCGTACTACAGACGCTTTGTTAAGGGATTCTCCGAAATTGCCAAGCCTTTACACCGATTAACTGAAGACAAGCAGTCATTTCATTGGGATGAGACCTGCGAGGGTTCTTTTCAGAAACTAAGAAAATGTCTTTGCGAGACTCCAATCTTGGGATTTCCACAACCTAGCGGCCAATTCATTGTAGACACGGACGCCAGCAACACAGCAATCGGTGGTGTGTTATCGCAGAAACAAGGCGACAGAGAAGTGGTGATGGCCTATTTTAGTAAATCGCTGTCGAAATCTGAAAGGAACTACTGTGTGACAAGAAGGGAGCTCTTGGCTGTGGTAAAGACATTACAGCACTTCAGCAAATATCTCATTGGCATGCGGTTTACACTTCGCACTGACCACGCCGCCCTGAAGTGGCTGTTACAATTTAAAAATCCAGAAGGTCAAGTTGCTCGATGGATCGAACAACTGCAAGAGTACGACTTTGTGATTGAACACCGCAGCGGAAAGGCGCATGGAAATGCTGATGCACTCTCAAGAAGGCCATGTCCTGAAGACTGCAAGCACTGTGCCAAACAAGATACAAAGGAACTGCCATTGAGATTGACAAGAATGGGCCCATCGAGATCCTGGGAAGATGAGGCGATGAAAGAAGCACAGGAAGATGACGAAGATGTACGGCTCATTGTCGCATGGAAGAAACGAGGCGAGGACAAGCCAAGATGGTGCGAAGTCGCCCCTACTAGTGTTATCACCAAGGCATACTGGGCGCAATGGGACAGTTTTATTCTTCAGAACGGAATACTTTACCGTAAATGGGAAAAACCTAACGGCAGAGAGTTCCATCTTCAGATAGTTGTCCCAAGAGATAAGGTACAAGATGTCCTTCGTGAAGTACATGATGGCGTGTCAGGTGGACATTTGGGCGTGAAACGGACTTTAACAAAGATCCGGGAAAGATTTTACTGGCTTCATTGTCGAGAGGATGTGCAAGATTGGTGCCGCAAGTGCGCTACTTGCGCTGCGGTGAAAGGTCCATCAACTAGAAGCCGAGGAAACCTGCAACTTTATAATGTTGGTGCGCCATGGGAACGCATTGCAGTTGATGTGGCTGGACCATTCCCTGTAACGGAATCAGGAAATAAGTACTTCATGGTAGTTATGGATTACTTCTCTAAGTGGCCAGAAGTATTCGCCATACCTAATCAAGAAGCCACTACTGTTGCATCCAAGTTGTTTGAAGAAGTAGTTTGCCGATTTGGTGTGCCTTTGGAAATACACTCCGACCAAGGTAGGAACTTTGAATCACAGATATTTCAAGAACTCTGCAAAATATTGGGTATGCATAAGACTAGGACCACCCCATATCATCCTCAATCCGACGGCATGGTAGAGAGATTTAATCAGACACTTGAGAGACATTTGGCGAAACTCGTTGACAACCACCAGAGAGATTGGGACAAATATATACCGCCGTTTCTCCTGGCCTACCGAACTGCTGAACATGAAAGCACAAAGGTAACCCCAGCACGTGTCAATTTTGGGAGAGAACTAAGAATACCAGTAGATCTGCTAACTGGAGGACCTCCTGATGACCCACGTACTCTACACGACTACATTTCCGAGTTACGTGAGAAAATGCGAGAAATTCATGCCATAGTTCGGGAAAATGGGTTGCAGTCGAGTGAAAAGATGAAAACCAGGTACGACCGTCGAGCAAATACAAACGGCTTCGAAGAAGGAGCACTAGTATGGCTTCACAATGTAACTCGACGAAAAGGAAAGTCTCCGAAATTACAGACAAGATGGGAAAGGCCGTACAAAGTGGTCACTCGGTTGAATGACGTGACATATCGAATTCAACGGCAGCCGAGAGGTGCACAAAAAGTGGTTCACATTGACCGCTTAGCTTCTTATCACGGCAGTAATGAAGATGCTCGGGACGAGCATCTCTAAGAGGGGAGCAGTGTCGCGGTCCTGTCTCGAACGATCTAGAATAGAACCTTTTAGAATAGTCGCCGCATACTTCGATGCAAGCAATAATGACCCGTATGTCTAGTGCCATAAGGTTCATAACACTATGACATGAAAATGTTCGAGATGTGTCTCGAGACATTACGATGAATTACCGATGGGTAGTACATGCATGTACATGCGGGAACATTCGAGAACCCTTGCCGGCGGATATAAATAGCGACCGCCGCGGCGCATAGGCAGTTCAGTTTGGACTTCGGAAGAGTTAACTTCGAGCGAATCTACCTGCGAGACAAGTGATAACCTACGACCTCAGCGATACTATTGGACTTCGATTTGACCTGCGATTTGGAATCTTCGTGTGGACTTCGAGTTGTGAAGACCTGCAGACCAGACCCTGTGTGAATAAATCCTTGCAAGTTGTCATTGGCGTTTTACATCCAAATCTAGAACCCTAGCTCGTAACAATATTATACTTAAATACATACTTATAATAGGTACATAGAAAACACCCAGACTATGACAAACAGACATGTTCATACAGACAAATGTTTGTTTTGTGCGGGGATCGAACTCGCGACCTCGGAATCAAATGACCATTGCTAGTCATTCGACCACTGGATTAGTAATTTATTATATTCGTGAGACATTTTTCTCAATGGCTTATTAATTCATTTACTTTGATTACACTGCGCCACCCTCACTTTTTTGCTTTTTTTCACCTGTTACCTACAGGTTTCAGATTGTCTGTAAGAAATCGCATCGCGATAAGGCCGCCTTTTACTCTAATTCTGTACTTGTTATACTTGATAGATAGGTACTTTCTTTTCGAAGTGAAAACGTCTTTAGGCGCGTTGGGCATTTTTTGAGATGCGTAAAAACCATTGAACTCGCGGCACTGTTACCGTAACCGACACCGGTCGATGTGGTGCGGTGTGAGGTGTTCTCGCGCCGCATGTTTGCCTGTTCGGCGCGCTATTGGTCCGTCAGTCGACGTTTGCTCTCCGCGTTATGTCCACGCTACGGACATATGACGTGTACCTGTGCTCGCTGCGCGCGCGTGAGTCGCACGCCGTCGTGCAGCGAGCGCAGCGCGGCCTCCGTCCTGTGACGTGTACCTGTGTGAGCTGCGCGCGCGTGAGTCGCACGCCGTCGTGCAGCGAGCGCAGCGCGGCCTCCGTCCTGTGACGTGTACCTGTGCTCGCTGCGCGCGCGTGAGTCGCACGCCGTCGTGCAGCGAGCGCAGCGCGGCCTCCGTCCTGTGACGTGTACCTGTGTGAGCTGCGCGCGCGTGAGTCGCACGCCGTCGTGCAGCGAGCGCAGCGCGGCCTCCGTCCTGTGACGTGTACCTGTGTGAGCTGCGCGCGCGTGAGTCGCACGCCGTCGTGCAGCGAGCGCAGCGCGGCCTCCGTCCTGTGACGTGTACCTGTGTGAGCTGCGCGCGCGTGAGTCGCACGCCGTCGTGCAGCGAGCGCAGCGCGGCCTCCGTCCTGTGACGTGTACCTGTGTGAGCTGCGCGCGCGTGAGTCGCACGCCGTCGTGCAGCGAGCGCAGCGCGGCCTCCGTCCTGTGACGTGTACCTGTGTGAGCTGCGCGCGCGTGAGTCGCACGCCGTCGTGCAGTGAGCGAAGCGCGGCCTCAGCTCCGCCTCCCTCGGCCGGAGAAGGCTCGGGCACGCTCTCCGCCGCCGCCGCCAGGGTGTCCGCCACCTGCACCACCACACATCCATCACCATCACCACCATCATCAACAGCCAGCTATCGAGACCACTACCACGATGCCTCTTCACTTCACACTTAAAGACTCCTCAGCCCGGGTACAAAATGACTTCCCTCTTTACTGGTGTAGACCAAAATTATGGATATGGATTTATCAGAACATAATCCAGGCTTGTTGCTTATTATCATAGTTAAAAAACATATGTAATGTAGCACGATAATATAACAGCATCTAATGCAGTCTCATAATCACAATCATTCAAAATACTACAATATTACCTACTCGTAAAGTCATCTAAACATACATTTGCACACATGCATACAGACACAGTCTGTTTTTGCTGTAGTTTTTTGCTTGGAGTGGCCAGAGTGTGACACATATAGCCAATGTGGCCAACATATAGCCGAATCAATACAAATAACTTTTCTGAATTTAACTATCTGATGTTCTTTATATCATGTGCATTTGGTAATAAATTTTATTTCATTTCATTCATTCATTCACTAAAAATATTTCATTCCTTCACTAAAAATATTTCATTCATTCACTAAAAATATTTCATTCCTTCACTAAAAATATTTCATTCATTCACTAAAAATATTTCATTCGTTCACTAAAACTATTTCATTCATTCACTAAAAATATTTCATTCGTTCACTAAAAATATTTAATTCATTCAATAAAAATCCACTTACATCAAGTAAGTCCTTACAGAAACTCTGTATAGCGAAGGACTTGGCGTCTTCCACCTGCTTCATCATGCGACGCCGCACGTTCTCGCCGTCGGCGAGAGCGCGTTTGTATTTGTCCTAGAAACAAGAATATAAATAAATAAATATTCCCAGACAAATTACACACGGCCATCTAGTTCCAAAATAAGCAAAACTGTGTAAAAATGTACTATGGCTACTAGATAACTGATATAATAATACTTAAATACATTTTTTTTGTAAATACATACAAATAATATATAGAAAACATCCAGACCGAGAAAAACAGATTCACCATTCCACCACAGAGCTTGTCAAATTAAAAAAATTTAAAAAATTAAACAATCAAAAACTTTGATTGTAGTTGAGTGGCATGCCGCTGTCTTCGAGCTAAAGCTAACGTCACCTGCACGTGGTGCATCTTGCTGACTGACTAACGAGGCTCTGGCGAAAGAGAGGTAGGGCAAGCGTAATTTACGATTCCCGACTGGAGAAGTACCTCCACCTCATAGAATACAGCAGCTGTATAACAATCCCCTTGAGAAATGTTGTGTCCCTGCCAGTAAGTGATGTCACCTGGATGGAAGGATTTGCTGCATTGTCAGCTGGTATAGCGGCACTCGAGCGATATTTGCAATATTTCACGTTGCGATATCAGGCTTGTTTGCTTGTCAATGTCTGTTTGTATTAGTCTGGGTGTTTTCTATGTATTATAAGGAAAAAATGTATTAGTACATTTTTTTTATTTTATTTTATATTGATGAATAATTACAATCTACAGACCCCGGGGTCAGTACCTTTTATTACCAATCTTCTATTTTTTATTTTTTTTATTTTATTATTTAAGTACATTTATCTTTTGTCTAGTGTCATTAGTACAAGCTTTGTGCTTAATTTGGAGCTAGATGTCGCTGTGTAAATTGCCCAGAAATACTTATTTATTTAAAGAAATTCCTAAACACTTCATAACTCACTTCATAATCCTTAGCCTGCTGTTTGAAGGTGTTCAGTTCTTTCTCCAAGTTCTCAACCAGTTTATGGCACTCCTCTATGGTGGGCGGCAGTTGTTTGTCACTGGAGTCTGATACCGCTGCCTTCTCCTCTGCACTGTAGCCTCGAACTGAATTTCTGTAAGTATACATACCATAGGCCTAAGATTTTTCACTAAGTTACAGAAAACTGGCGATGTAAAAGAGAAAGAAAGAATATATGCATATGTTAAAGTGAGAGAGAGCATGAAACCATATCTTTACACCATAAAAACCCATAAAAAACACGTGTGCAGGGCTGCAATATCATAAGTAGTGAAGGTGAGTGTTGATGTACGTCGGAAAAGGGCCCCTTAAACCTACACCCGTGTCACAAGTCTCGGGATCTGCTTGGGTTTCTCTCTCTGCCACACGATGGACCCGGCACCCGCACGGTGAATCCATGGAAGCTAAGGAGTTCGTCTCATTCAACTGTCGAGAACATGTCTTTGCATACTAAAAAGTTCAGCAACTCATACCACTGTCACACCCTTAAAAAATGGAATGCCTTACCGTCACACGTGTTTCCTCTTTCTTACAACATGGGATCCTTCAAATGAAGTGTAAAGAAGCATCTCACATTGCCAACAGAGGAAGTCAAATTCCAAAATATTCCTACCCCTACAATTTCTTCTGATTAAATTCGTTGTGAGTACCAAGGTAGCCATAGTTTTACCCCAGGGCAGCAGTGAAATTAATTGTTCATTGTATTTTTGGTAGTTGTGACTATTAATCATGACTACACAGGAGACAAAGTGGTGGAAATGTGTGTGAGCCCCGATAAATGATTATTAAAGATGAGATGCGTGATGAGAATATGCCTTAACATGGAAATTTATGTAGCAAGTTTTCAATGTTGCTCATCTAGAAAGAAAAAGGTCTTCGTAATGACTTACCTAATTTTTGAGTTGAGAGGAAATTTGGATAAGTGGTAGCATGTCAGAAATCTTAACCGCATAAAGAGCAATCTTACTCAATATTTTTGAGGATGCATGTATGAATGTTTGTTACTCTTTTATGGGTAAACGGTTTAACTAATTTTTATTAAATAAACATATCTAATTTAAAACTAAGTAACATCATAAATAAAATAAAAGCAAAACTAATCTAATCAACCACCTGTAGGCAAAGTTATGCTAGCAACACTAATTCTTTGGGCAAAGTAGAGGCCAGCATTTTGATCACGAGATGTTTCGACCAGACGCGACGATTTGCTGATACTTAAATTAAAGAATATATTCTGAATTGACCCAGAGCATACTTTCTAACAAGGCACTGTGTTCATGCGAAGCGAAGCCGCAGGCAGAAGCTAGTTAATCATAATTATTGATTAAACTAAGCCTCCACTAAAGATTATTTTGCCAATTTCAATGTTGATGCATCACTATTTCATCATCTCAAACAATTTGGTATTACGAGGAAAATAAGAAATATAACCACAGTAACAACATAAGTAGAGTATAGCCTGACATGTTATTTAAATATTATTACAATGTAATGAGAATAAATAATAAAATAAAGAAGATAATTTAAGGTTATGTACGTTTTGATTGCGCAATGGTTTACCTGTAAATATTTGAACGGAAGGTCCGTATACTAGATTCAGTGATATATTTTGCCATTCTGCCGACATTATAGGCTGTTAACGATGCCATTTTTAATTAATTATTTAATTTTTATATATTTTTTTAACACATTGAAATTACGAGAGAGGTTATGTCTGAACCCAAATTTCTTATCTGTCAACTTTTTTTTATCTGACTAAAAGGGTTGCCAACGAACTATCATTCGTTCAGAATAGTTCGGATACACTTGAAAAGCTATGCTTGCAGTGTGTTTTGTGTTTCTGAGCGTGTGTGCCTGACCTAGGATCTTCGATTGATGCCATTGATGGGACTAGTCATGGGTAACACTGCGCTAGCTCAGTTCACTGCGCTGATCAGTTGATACATTTTTTCAAATTGTATTGGCATACAATGCAATTCTACAAGAGTGTCAATACCTCCGATATCTATTTTCAGTTTATTACAAAGTACTCTGTGGATATCTATCGTCCTAATTCATTTTGTATCTCACTCACTCGCCGATTCCTTATCTACTATTTTTACAAACGGCATGCATATTTCCAGTTTGTAAAAATAGTAGATGTAAGAAATAACAGACAGTGATAGGATTGCCTGTAACATAGGCAATGCTATCGCCACACCACCAGAAATGAGATGGGTAAAAACTCGATGGACGGGGGTTTTTTTTTTCATTATTAGTTACAATTATTATGTATTTTTATTTTTCGTAGTATAAATATGGATTTCAACAAGTTTGGGCTTGTTTCATTTTAAGTCATGAGAACTTTTCACTACGTATTATGCCGAAGGCCTGAAGATGAAATTGGAAGGTTACCACTTAATAGAAAGTGCTATATAGTCAAGTTCTCTCACTCATTTGTTTTGTTATCACGAGCATTTTTATTGCAAATTATACCAAGAGGGTCTGTAGATAGAGGCCGAAAATTACACTGGTACTTCCTGATAGATAGCGCTAACATAGCCAAGTTTGCTTTGATATCATGAGCACTTTTCTTTGCCCTCATTATCAAGTATAATGGAAAGTGCTAATGATACTGTTTGAAATTCTCGCGTGCTCACTCATTCGCAAGTGAGTTTGTTTTGATTGAAATCGAGTGGGTTAAGTCGACGTAGTGGGAATTCGTTCGGTCTCGCTGGCCGGGCGGCGACCACGCCGCTTGAGTCTGCAAATTTCGTCAGGACGCGCGGTCGCGTCGACGAGTACCTCCGACTTCGAGTGCGACGCGATTTTTCTCGGATCGTTATTTGTTCGCTCGTTCGCTCAAGTTCCATGGGTTGTAACTCGGACTATTTGCCAGCCGAGAATTGTTAATTGATGCGAGGCGGTCGAAACTCGCGTTGCTTTATGCGTCGCCGCTCCCGCTTCCTGTCTGGCACCGTTTCGCGAGTCCGATAGAGGGAGGAGTTGTGAAACTCCAGTACGCCGAGACCGGCCGGCGCGCGATCGTAAGGTCGAACCAGCTAACAAAACAAATTAGCTCAAACTTGATTGTGTTAGGAGTCCATCAAAGGGTTCCAATGGCAATATTTCATTTCCAGACCCTCGGCATCATGCGTAATGAAAAGTGTTTATGATATTAAAATAAACGAGCACAAACTTGACTATGTTAGCACTAATCATTATGGAGTTCCACTACTTCCACTAGCAATCTTCCGGCAATATCTTCAGACCCTCGGCATAATGTATAATGAAAGGTGCTCATGATATCCAAACAAATAAGCAAAAAATTTGACTGCCCTATCATTTACTATTATAGAGATCCAGTCCCTACATCCATATATTGTATTGTCACCTAACTTAAATAAGTATGCCAAATTTCAGCTTAATCGTATGTTGGGTAATATATACCCAACGTGTCAAGGGGTGAAAAATTATATTTAATGTACAGTAACTAACACAATGGCCGTGTGGTTTCCGGCAGACTAGAATAGAATCACTCCACTCTGTCTCTTCCCGTGGATGTCGTACAAAGCGACTAAGGGAAATACATTATAAAACATCGACTGGCCTCCCCAACCCGTCTGGCCAGCGCGGAGAGTGTAGGCCAAATCCTCCTTCTGTCTGGGACGGAAGAGAGAGGGTCGTTTCCTGTAGTGGAGACAAAAAGACCAGATGATGATGAACTAACACAAAATTATATTATAAAATAACTTCAAGATCCTAGGTGCAGATGCGTACACGGCGCCCGCAGTGGTCCCGCGCCTAGTCCAACTGTTACAATTATCATAATTATCAATACATTTCGTATATATGTGGACTTAATAAATCTACTAAACGATAGATATTTATGCTTGTAAAGATGTTATATACATAATGACTAATGAGCTAATACGAGTTGCTAAATAATCGGTACAATATTTGGCTGAGCATTTTCGCTAGAGTGTATCCGAACAAATCAATGAAGTAGAATGTCAAGTTCTGCCATCCATTGTCAAATTGTCATATGTACAATACAAACTAGCAATCATAGTATACAATCTGCGGAGAATTTCAAGACATAAAAATGCAAAATATTCCGTCACTATATTAAAAATCCACTCACACCTACATCTACCATGATGTAACATTATTTCTCTCAGTACCTTTGTGGCAGCCAAAGAGCGCGCGCGTTTTGAAATGGCTTCCCTTGCTGTTTTTGATTTTGATCGTACAATAGTTGATAATGACTCGGACGCGACAATAATAAATAAATTACGGGAAAAACAGCCTCCACCAGAGTGGGAATCATCGAACCATGATTGGACTCCATACATGAGTGATGTGAGTACATAGCAATTTATTTTATTCTTTAATAATATATATTTTTTATCAGCAAGCAATAAAAATACTTCGATTTCGCCATGCAAGCAATACATTTTATAGGAAGCTATATCATAACTAGATTATTTCCTTCCTTCAGAAAAAAATAAACAGATTGTTTATTTAAGTTTTTTCTTTTTTCGACAATCAATAAAACAGTTAAATAATATTAAATTAATAAACAGTATTTTAAAAAAACGTAATTACTATTAAAATTTTATAAATTAATTTAGTTTCTTGTTTACCTAAATATTTTTTTTTAATATTTCCATTTATTAAAAGAAGCGGAAATTCCAAACATGCAAGGCTATGTAATTTTTGGCTCGAGTTCGAGTTGCGACTACTTGCGAAGGTGTGATTTTCCACAATTACGTAAAATCGTTGTACATATAATACAATAAGGCATTGTTGTTCCAATGCTGTTTATATTTAATGATGTAGGTACTTAGTACGCAAAAAGACGATCTACTTTTGACATTTCTAGGAAATTGTTTTTAGAACGCGAGCTTTTCAGAGCACAGCTGACCGGGATTTACCCAGATGTTTAAATTTATATTTTTTTAATGCGACTAACTCTTTATCTTTTCCTCCTCGATTAACGATCTATTTGATTTTAATACTACTTTTAGCCGCCGAGTTTCACTATCTTACCATTCACCATAAATAATTGTAGTTGTATTATCTTCATCATAATTCGCATAAGTACTTATTTCAAAACCGACATTACAAAATTTGTTTATGGATAGAGATATTAGCATAAGAGAGTCGTATCTGCACATTGTCACTGTTCTTTGATAGCAAAAATTATAGGGTAAATATATCGTACATATCAGAAGAAAATATACAGGGTGTCCCAGAACTCAACGTCAAGCCGAAACGGGGTGACAGGATTGATCGTAACCATCATGAGAAAAATAAAAAAAAATGTCTATTCCATGCAGTTTGAAAATTTTGGGCATTTTAAGAAAAACCTAGAAATTTAGTCAAACTAACCATTTTTCGGTTATTGTGGTTAATTTTTATTATTTTTGTTCATTTAATCTTTGGAACCATAACCCTAAATAACATATCTGAATGACAGTCAAAAATAATGACACAATTGCCCCAAGTTTCCTAGAATTGCGACTAATTTGTTAAACTATGAATTTAAAATTTTCAAAATTTGTCGACTTTGAAAGGCCCTCCTTTAAGCTTAAATGAACAAAAATAATAAAAATTAACCACAATAACCGAAAAATGGTTACAGTTTGACCAAATTTCTAGGTTTTTCTTAAAATGCCCAAAATTTTCAAACTGCATGGAATAGATATTTTTTTTTATTTTTCTCATGATGGTTACGATCAATCCTGTCACCCCGTTTCGGCTTGACGTTGAGTTCTGGGACACCCTGTATATTGTGAATTTACCACATTGATTTACGTTTATACATATATTTTGATAAAAACAATGTAGAATTAACATTTTTTTTCAATTTCGGATAGTGTCACTATTATTTTAAAAGTGCGTATGTCATCCCTTTAGGCTTTTAATGCCTTATTTGCAATATTGTTGTACTCACATTGCTAAGAGGGGAAGTCAAATTCCAAAAGCTTCTTACACCTTCTAATTTCTTATGATTGTGAGTTCCAAGGCAGCCGTAGTTTTACCCCCGGGACTGCAATGGACTTCATTGTTCGTTACCTTTTTGGCGGTCGCCGCTGTTAATCCTGGTTACACAGGAGACACAGTTGTGGGAATGTGTGGTGGGCCTCCGTCATTTGAATTTTTCATTGGAATTTTTTATTTGCTAAAATCAAACTTGGGCTTAGATTAGTAATAAGGGGCCATCCATAAATTACGTCACACGTTAAAGGGGAGGGAGGGGGTTGAGGAAGTGTGATATTGTGTGACAAGGGGGTGGGAGGGGTCCTAAATTTCGTGACTAACTGACTTTGGCGTGCGCTGGGATATGGATCCAACGCGTAGAGGCCCCTTTAGAATGTTAATGTAATGTGTATACCCGACGTGACGTTGTAAAAAATCAAACTGCTAAGTTTACGTAAAAAAAAAGATACGGCCATTTATTCAGCAAAAAACGCATATTTCGACACATTCTCAAGGGAATCAATACTCATAGGGTACGTCCCGTTGACCTAGAACTATGAAAGGCAAGTAACATCGTTATAGACTGCAAGTACAAGAATAAATCTCAAAACTATCTAGTTTTAAATCAGCGCTGAGCTGATTTAAAACTAGATAGTTCTTTGCCGAATCCTGATTTGAACCCTAGGACGATATAATTTTATTAATTTGCGCAATATTTATAATAATATTCTTATCCTATAATATTGTATTATTTATTATATGTATGTACATATGTATTTATAATTAACGTAGTAGTTATATCCCACAAATGTTTGGTACGATCCACTTGCCTATTCATGAAATCCTATCAGATACTCTAACGTTGGCTGGAAGAGATCCCTGTGAGGGATAAGTCCGCCTTTGTACTTTTCCTTTAATTTACTATATTGTAAATTTTATTTTATGTACAATAAAATATTACGAACAAACAAACAAACAAATTATACATTTGAAATTAAATCTTAAAAAATAGGTGGAAATTTCAAATTGAAACTACTAGTTCAAATGGGGTATCATATGAAAGGGCTTGATTGCAATGTGCACGCAAAATTTATTTTATATATATTTTCCGACGCATTATTTCTTATTTATAACCTATTTCCTACGTACGGAACCCTCGGTGAGCGAGACGGGCTCGCACTTGTCCGGTATTTTTTAAATATAAAATTTATAAAATACATTTAAAAATACATATATAAAAAAGAGGGCACCCGCCGGTAGCTGAGCGAAGACCCAAGCTACTGGTGATCAGCGGTCCTCACAATGCGAGCCGTGTCCAGAAGAACCGCCTTCTGTATCTGGTTCTTGATCCAACTGCCGAGCGAGAGCCTCTCGAGGTGATGGTCGAGACTCGAGACTCTTCGCTATAAGTCCG
The DNA here is from genome assembly GCA_937001555.2 of Hypsopygia costalis. NCBI lineage: Eukaryota > Metazoa > Arthropoda > Insecta > Lepidoptera > Pyralidae > Hypsopygia > Hypsopygia costalis. The sequence continues at coordinate 20,993,408 of OW443347.2, forward strand.
TTCACTGATACGATTATTGGTACAATTATCGCAGAGTCCACGGGCCAAGTCCAAGGACTTTCGAAGTGTAAGTTTGTAGGTACTTCGAAAGTTTTTCTTTCTCGGCCTTATATATAGATTTTGTTAAAATTACTCCCCAAAGTTTTCATTGCCCTTTCGTAGTCGAGTAAGCAGCGCGCGCACAAATAACGGAAACTTCTACCACCAGATATGTACTTACTCTAAACAGTTAAATTAAACGAGATAAGATAACCTAAGGTTTAATCGATTCGCTGTATGCTAACATTGGCTAATAGTTACTCTGAGACAATATTGTTTTCACCGGGCTTAAAAATAGGTGTTAGTTGTTTGTTTGGCACACGGGTAGGTAGATACGAGTTGTCGTCAACGGTAAACCCCCCTATTCACCCCACTGCTGGGATATGGGTCTTTATAGGGTTTCGTACCTCAAAAGGAAAAACGGAACCCTTATAAGATCACTTTGTTGTCCGTCTGTATGTTTGTCTGTCAAGACCCTCTAACTCGAGAATGCGTGGAGGTATCAAGCTGAAATTTGAACTGTATACTCAGGTCTACGGTCCCATGAAATTGTAAAAAAATCAAACTGCTAAGTTTACTTAAAAAAAAGATACGGCCGTTTATTCAGCAAAAAACGTATATTTCGACACGTTCTCAAAGGAATCAAAACACATAGGGTACTTCCCGTTGACCTAGAACTATGAAATTTGCCAAGTAACATCGTTATAGACTACAAGTACAAGAATAAATCTCAAAACTATACTTAAAAAATAAGGGGTTAGATTCCTGAACTAATGATCCGATGAGTACGGAACCCTCGGTGGACGAGTCCAAGCACTTGGCCGGTTTTATTTTATATTAGCTCAGCATATTGGCTCCGCTTCGCCTGATGGTATGCAAAAAGAAGAGCCCCAATCGCATCGGCCACGGACAAGAAACCTTGATGTCTTGTCAGTTGACGCTGCCATGCTGGCCTACAAGATGCTTCTTTACGCTTCACTTGAAGGATCCCATATTGTATGAATGAGGAAATACTTATGCCGGCAACGCGTTCCACTTTTTAATAGTGCGACATAGATAGGAGTTGCCAAACTTTTTAGTACGCGACGGAATGATACCAACGGTGAATTTGTGGTACCGCAAGCCTGCCCCCTTACCACCATCTCTTATTGCGATTCAATAACTGAATAGAATGCTTATTCATACCAATGAATAAGCAACTCTATTTTAAAAGAAATAGAGTCGCTTATTCATTGGCATGAATATGCAATCTATTCAATTATTGAATCGCAATAAGAGCTGGTGGTAAGGGGGCTGTACGTCGTTTTGTGACGGCAAGGGGAGGAAGGGTAAGGGAAAACAGTTCTTCAGAGCACTCTCGGTGGTATAGGCGGTACGTCTTCTCTAAATATATGGTCTTCCCTCAATCGAAGTGGTTTAGAGCGTTCTCTACCTCGCTGCTCAACAAGGGCGAAGGTCAGTGTTTTCAAGCCGCCTAAAGGCCACTGACTTGGTTTAACTGTTCCAATGACTTAACGTGCCCTCCGTTGCACGGAGGAGTTTGAGAGTAATAAATCCATCCCTGGATAGGCCACGGTCGACGTCGCTTAACTTGCGTGTTCGATTAGACGACACGTGCAATGACGGCATCGAGCTCCAAGTCGCCAATTCCTACACAAAAAGAAATACATATTTCTATGATCGAAGTAGAAAAGTGAATTGTATTGCATAATGCAATACACTTCACTTTTCTACTCCCGGGAATCGAACCCACTTACAATATGAAATGCAATTTGCATTTCGTATGTAAGCGCTTCACATCAGGCGGGCCGTAAACTTGTCTCCCACCCGACATAGTATATAAAAAAAAAGTGTGTTCGATTCTCGGATCAAGCAAGGCGTTTTAAATCTTTGAATGCCGTTTTATCACAGTATAGTACTACGTAGGTACGTAAGTTAGCCGTGTGGTTTCCGGCAGGCTAGAATAGAATCACTCCGTCTCTTCCCGTGGATGTCGTACAAGGCGACTAAGGGAAATACATTATAAAACATCGATCAGGCCTCCCCGACCCGTCTGGCCAGCGTGGGGAGTGTAGGCAAATCCTTCCCCGTCTGTGACGGACGAGAGAGGGCCGTGCTCCTGTAGTGGAGACTAAAATGACCTGATGATGATGAGTACTACGTACATATGGCCCTCGAAGTCGAATGTGGAACTGATCGCAAGAGCTGCCACGGGGCATGTTGGAAGTTGAATGTTGATACATAAAGGTCATTCGTCAATTGAACGTGGTCGTCCATTGAATAGACGACCACGACATTATATTTTGAACCTTTAAGAGCCATATTACATTTTGACTGTGATTTTTGCGTAAAAAGGCCAATTTTGGCGTTCTTGATCGCGGGAACAAAAATACATTAATTTCCTTACTTTTTAAATAAACCCAAAATTGCAGAGAAAGATTTTCATAAAATGCGCGCATTCACTATTTTTAGCTCCTGGATTGTACTATTGTTCCAAACAAATGAAATAAAAAAAATAGAATGTTATTTGTTATTTAATAATAAAATATCATTGATTTAATATAGAAAAAAAAACATTCTTTTAACCAAAAAATCTTCGAAAATCGCTTTAAGTAAACTGTTAATTTCTCGAATAAATTATAATATTATTGAGCAAAATTTATACGAGAATAATTGTCACTTCATGATGAATAAACTTTGTTGCATCAATTTATTATCTTATTTCAATAAAAACGATAAATATAACTTCAAAATTACTACAAAAAACGATGCGCCGGCGGCCTTCGCGGGTACTGAGCGGCGTACTGAGCGAGAGCTCGTCAGCGTGCAAATGTAATAGGGCTCTTAAGTCTGAGATGAGATTTTGCGTCCCTTTGTGTGTTCTACCGATTATCAATGGCATGTGTTCAGAGGAGTTGTTTGACATGATGCCCACGGCCTCCTTCTACAGACGCAGTGTCGCACCGCTCGCCATCGACGGGGAATTCATCCTCACACATTGGAGCCTAAGTGGTCGCGTACTGTGCGATTCCAGAGAAGTTTTCTCCCGCGTACTGTCAAGCTGTGGAATAAATTGCCTGTCGAGGTTTTTTCAGGAGACTACAGCATGGGGTTCTTCAAAAAGGGCGTAAAGAGGTTTTTACAGGGTCGGCAACGCGCATGTAATGCCCCTGGTGTTGCAGATGTTCATAGACACGGTAACTGCTTTCTATCAGGCGGGCCGTATGTTTGTTTCCCACTTTAATGGTATAAAAAAAATTGTTAAATTTTGTGTATACCAATTAGTTCAAGTTTTTCCTTTCATCGTAACTTTCTACTGATTATCTAAATCGGTGACCTGTATAGTTAGAGGTTAAACTCCAGGTCAATCCGAGGTGTAAGGTTCAAGTCATAAGCGGAGCGATCCAAGAGCGAACTATACATATATTCGTATACGTGGGAGCCCTTGAGAGCTCCCACGCCTTGCCAGCCTTTTAAAAAAAAAGTTTTATTCTAAGAGAAAAATTGAGTTTGTTCTTGAGAATAGAGTCAATTTTCTCCCTTAAAAGGCTGGCAGCTATTCTAGAGAAAAGAGTCATTTTGTCGTGTGTCGTTGTGTTGCTGATTTCTATGGGCGGTGGTGATTGCTTTCCATCAGGTGACCCACATACTCGCTTTCCCCCTCACATATATTTAAAAAAAAAACGGAAACCTCTCTGGAACTGCACAGTACGTGACCACGTCGTAGGTGGCCACTCGAGAGGCAGTTAATTCCACAAGCTGTGGAGTTAACTGCCTCTCGAGGTTTTCCCGAGAGACTACAGCATGGGGTACTCCAAAAAGGGGGTGAACAGGGTCGGCAAAGCACGTGTGTTGCCCCTGGCATTGCGAGCGTTCATAGGCTGAAGGAGTGTTTTCCATCAAGGTTGAAGGAGTGTTTTCCATCAAGGTTGTTTGCATAAAAAAAAAGAGAACCGAACTCTAAATACAGTTATGTAATGTTAAATGGTATTAATGTTTGAGCATTATTGAGAGTATTGGATATTTCTGTAAGGCTCAATATGTATACCTGTGTAAAAAAAAAAAAAAAAAAAACCGGACAAGTGCGAGTCGGACTCGCCCACCGAGGGTTCCGTAGGTACGTAGTATCATTATTAAATTTGATATTTTTCATTATAAATAAGAAATAATGCGTCGAAAAAAATAAATAAAATATATTTTGCAATGTGTACATCAAGCCCTTTCATATGATACGCCATTTGAACTAGTAGTTTCAATTTGAAATTTCGACACCCTATAAAAAATATAGACCCCCTATTTTTTAAGATCTATTTACAAATGTACAGTTTTGAGATTTATTCCTGTACTTGTAGTCTATAACGATGTTACTTGCCAAATTGCATAGTTCTAGGTCAACGGGAAGTACCCTATAGGTTTTGATTCCCTTGAGTGTGTCGAAATATGCATTTTTTGCTGAATAAACGGCCGTAACTTTTTTCTGCGTAAACTTAGCAGTTTGATTTTTTTTTAACTTCATGGGACCGTAGACCTGAGTATACAGTTCAAATTTCAGCTTGATACCTCCACGCATTCTCGCCATAGAAATTCTTGACAGACAGACAGACAGACAGACAGACAGACAGACAGACAGACAGACAGACGGACAACAAAGTGATCTTATAAGGGTTCCGTTTTTCCTTTTGAGGTTCGGAACCCTAAAAAACACCATAATATAGCTGGGAAGCTATATTCCATCAGGCTTTTTTATGGGACGGGGGCCCACCACACATTCCCACCACTGTGTCTCCTGTGTAGCCAGGATTAACAGCGGCGACCGCAGAAAAAGGTGATGAACAGTGAAGTCCATTGCAGTCCCAGGGGTAAAACTACGGCTGCCTTGGAACTCACAACGAATTTAATCAGAAGAAATTAGTAGGAGTAGGAAGCTTTTGGAATTTGAACTTCCCCTCTTAGCAATGTGAGAGACAGCAATATGGCAAATAAGGCATTAAAAGCCTAAAGAGATGGCTAGTCAAGTGAAGCTCAACTGCCATGCACCACGGATTTTAACTTTCTAACACTATTGGGGACCTAAAACATTGAGTTGTTACTTAACACATCGATTCCAATAATATGAATTGCAAAATCGTCTGAACGCTTGGTAATTCTCCCTTGTTACTACCAAATCTGAATAATACCATTGTGGCAGTTAATACTGTCAATAACAGAACACCACATTACGCATCGCAGTTGGTAAAATGTTTCGTAGCAGTGCACCATAAATTGTACGATGCGTCGCAGGGCACCACCGCGATTTACATCTACCGCGCGCACAGAGAAATTGTTAATAACGGTCAGCTGTTGAACTCGCGCGCGCCTAATACTTTTCGTCTTATAAATTCCTTGTTTTCATATTTATTCTTCCTGTATGTGTATTGTGTTTCTTAGTGTTTCTCTTCATTGTACGTACTTCTGAACTGTATAATATTATTGTGAAATAGACATTATACGGAGTTGAAAATAGTGTGTGTTCATATTCAATACGCCCAACCAACTATATTGGTGACCCTGAACTTGAACGGAGTGAAGAGGATCAGGATGCAGAATCAACCTAACACGCCCACAGGAGGAAATATTTTAATCCATCCGCCGGAATTTTCTACGCCACCTCCAAATCCAAATCAGAGGTCAATTCCAACGGAGAATTCGGAACTATGTCGAATTGGATTGAAACAAACACCGTTTTGGCCGGATCGCCCAGCACTATGGTTCGCACATATGGAAGGACAATTTTTACTGGCACGTATAACTTGTGATTCTACTAAATTTTATCATGTTTGTGGTCAATTAGACCGTCAACATATTATTGAGGTAGAGGATATCATTGAAAATCCACCTAGAGAGAATATGTATGCAACCTTAAAGTCTGAATTAATCCGTAGGTTATCCGCTACCCAAGAACAGAATGTCAAACAGTTGTTAGATTATGAAGAGCTTGGCAACCGTAAGCCCTCACAGTTTTTACGACACCTAAAGCATCTAGCTGGCCCCAAAATACCAGATGAGTTTATTCGAACTATTTGGTCTAGTAGATTACCGCAAAATATTCAACCCATAATAGCATCACACCAAGATATGCCCATATATAAGTTAGCAGAACTAGCAGATAAAGTTCAAGCTATTGCTTCACCATATGTAACCAATGTTGCAGAAATCCAGCCACAACCATCAAATTTACCGCCACAACCGCAGCAGACGACGGCCATGGAAGTTATGATGGCGCAAATGAAAGAACTCACCAGACAGGTAGCCGCACTTTCAACACATGGTTCGAACTTTGGAGGTCGACGTAACTTTCGTCACCGCTCACGATCCAAGTCTAGGGATAACGGTATGTGTTTTTACCATAAAAAATTTGGAGCGAAGGCACGACGATGTACTACACCATGTTCATTTAAGCCGGAAAACTTCACAGGCAGCCACTAGTGGCGGCACAGGACTGCCTTGTTTGTAATGGCCGCCTCTTTGTCACTGACAGGAAGACCAAACTCCAGTACCTAATTGACACAGGCTCTGATGTATGCGTATTCCCTAAATCAGCGACCAGAGGGCCACGCCCAAAAACAAAATATGAACTGACCGCAGCAAACAACACCGTAATAGCGACATATGGCATCGTGCAAGCACATCTGGATTTAGGCTTAAGACGAGATTTTGAGTGGAAGTTCATAGTTGCAGATGTCACGAAACCTATTATTGGTTTTGATTTTCTAAGTCATTATAATTTATTAGTAGACTGTCGTCATCATCGCCTTATAGATGGTATCACCTCATTGTCAGTTGCAGCTACTCATTGCGATACATCAGACGACACGTTCGCTATAAAAACATTGTCAGGAGAAACGCCGTACCATTACTTATTACGGAAGTACCCAGAAATAACCAGACCAGCCGGAATAACATCCGAGCCGAAACATAACACTCGTCATCACATTCGTACAACTCCTGGACAACCAGTTGTAGCCAAATCACGCCGTTTAGCTCCCGATCGCCTACAGATAGCTAAAAAAGAGTTTGAGGAAATGCTGCTTAATGGAATTGCTCGTCGATCTGAAAGTCCCTGGTCGTCACCACTTCATCTTGTGCCTAAAAAGGATGACGGTTGGCGTCCTTGCGGAGATTACCGTTCTTTGAATGCAAGAACTATTCCAGACAGATATCCAATCAAACACTTGCAAGATTTTGCTTACCAGCTCTCAGGGGCAACCATCTTCTCCAAGGTTGATCTAATAAAGGCATACAATCAGATTCCCGTGAATGAAGATGATATTCCTAAAACTGCAATCGTTACACCCTTTGGATTATTTGAGTTTAGGTACATGACTTTTGGATTGAGAAACGCCGCTCAAACCTTCCAGAGGTTTATTGACGAAGTGCTACAAGGACTCGACTTCGTCTACGGATATTTGGATGACATCCTCATTTTTTCCAAGTCCAAAGAAGAACACCATCACCATCTGCAAGCCTTATTTGAAAGGTTCAAGAAATATGGCGTTCTGATTAACACCGCAAAGTGTATATGGGGCGTAACTGAGGTAACTTTCCTGGGCTACCACGTCTCGACCGACGGTGTAAGCCCACTCAAAGAAAAAGTTAATGCCATACAGAATTACCCAGTACCAGATACCGCCAAGAAATTGAGGAGGTTTTTAGGTATGCTCAATTATTACAGACGCTTCATACCCAAAGCAGCACAAATACAGGCACCCCTTAATTCAAAACTCGTGGGAAATATCAAAGGTTCGGCAGTCATCGAAATTACAAAAGAGTATTTGGAAGCCTTTGAAGAATGCAAGTCTAGTCTGTCTCAAGCAACCCTTTTGTCACATCCGAAGAACCAAGCTGAACTAGCACTGTATACGGACGCATCTGATGATGCAATCGGAGCAGTACTCCAACAGAAACTGAACAACGTGTTCAGCCCCTTAGGTTTCTTCTCCAAAAAACTGTCTCCGTCGCAGAAGAAGTACAGCCCGTACGACCGTGAACTACTAGCCATTTACGAAGGTATAAAACACTTTAGATATATGTTAGAGGCTAGAAATTTCACTGTACTTACCGATCACAAACCCATAACATATGCATTCACAACCAAGCGTGATAATTGTACTCCTCGCCAGTTTAGATATTTGGATTATATCTCCCAATTCACGACGGATTTACGACACATCGCTGGCCAAGACAATGTTGTTGCAGATGCACTCTCACGTATCGAAGCAGTTACGTCGGGAGTAGATTATGAAATGCTTGCACGAGACCAGGCTCAAGACTCTGTACTGCAAGACTTTCTCACAAAAGGGACAGCACTAGATCTGAGAAAGACGACGGCTGATATATATTGCGATTATTCGACAGGCAATGCCAGACCATATATAACACCACAATTTCGCAAACAAGTTTTTGCCAGCATACACAATCTCAGTCACCCTGGAGCAACTGCAACTGCCAAATTGATTGCTCAAAAATATGTATGGCCTGGTATAAGACGAGACTGCAAAACTTGGGCTCAACAATGCACAGACTGCCAACGTAACAAAATCACTCGTCACACTTCCTCTCCTTTCTCCACTTTCCCCATTCCTTCTGAACGTTTCTCCCACGTCCACCTTGACTTAATTGGCCCTTTGCCATATTCATCTGGTTTCAGGTACTGCCTCACCGCCGTCGATCGTTACACACGATGGCCTGAAGCGTACCCACTGGTTGACATCACAGCTGAATCCTGCGCTAGCGCCTTCACGTCCGGCTGGGTGGCTCGGTTTGGCTGCCCACACTCAATAACAACGGATAGAGGACAACAGTTCCAGTCACACCTGTTCCAGAACCTAGCCAAGCTGATAGGAGCCAAACATAGGACAACCACCGCCTATCACCCACAATGCAATGGAATGGTGGAGAGGCTGCACCGTCACCTGAAGGCTGCTATTATGTGCCATAACAACACTGAATGGACCGAGGTACTGCCTTTTGTCATGTTGGGAATCAGGAGCGCCTACAAAGAAGACTTGAAGGCGTCTGCAGCGGAGCTAGTTTACGGTGAGCCACTTAGATTACCAGGCGAATTTCTCGATCCCGCTCAATCTGCAACAGTAGACCCAACGGACTTTGTCAGCCGACTCCGTGCACATATCGCAGCTTTATCGCCGACTCCTGCATCATGTCACAGCCGTAAAGCCTTCTACGTGCCCAAAGATATCTTCTCAGCGGACTACGTATTTTTACGACGAGGCTCTGCTAAACGCTCGCTTGAATCACCATACACAGGTCCATATAAGGTATTGAAAAAAGATTCAAAGACCTTTACACTGGACATTCAAGGGAAAGAGTCTACAGTGACCATCGACAGAGTGAAGGCAGCGTACTTGGAACACGAAGAAACGAAAATGTCCAACTCACCTTCAACATCGCAAATTCCATCGTCGACAGTCGAGAGGCCTGCTGAAAAAACTACGCGTAGTGGTAGAACAGTTCGGTTCCCGGAGTACTATCGCCCGTGAAACGGTCTCGGCAGGGGAGTATTGTGGCAGTTAATACTGTCAATAACAGAACACCACATTACGCATCGCAGTTGGTAAAATGTTTCGTAGCAGTGCACCATAAATTGTACGATGCGTCGCAGGGCACCACCGCGATTTACATCTACCGCGCGCACAGAGAAATTGTTAATAACGGTCAGCTGTTGAACTCGCGCGCGCCTAATACTTTTCGTCTTATAAATTCCTTGTTTTCATATTTATTCTTCCTGTATGTGTATTGTGTTTCTTAGTGTTTCTCTTCATTGTACGTACTTCTGAACTGTATAATATTATTGTGAAATAGACATTATACGGAGTTGAAAATAGTGTGTGTTCATATTCAATACGCCCAACACAACTATACCATTAGGCTACCAAAAGAAAAGTCAAATCTGTATCTCTTGTCGCTTGGAGCACACGGGCCGGGTCCAGAGTCACTGCCAAGCGCGGCCGCTGGCACGGCCCAAGGTCGCTCTATATCGATCCCCGCCGAATATAACGCACACATGCCGCGCTATCACGTGCTTATACACGACAAATACACATCGACAGTATCTTATCTTAGAGTGGGTCTCTCCCTACCTCTTTGCCCCTCTCTCACATAAAAGAAACCTAACTAACAGGCGTTAACAGATCGGCGATCCCTTGGTGTTGCTGGGCGGGATCTCCATGGGCGGTGGTGATGGTGATAGCTTTCTATCAGGTGACCCACATGCTCGTTTACCCGCCTCTCATATAAAAAAAAAATACTGAAAAAGCAACTTGAGCGAAGTCGCAAGAAATGGCTAGTAAATTATCTTATATATAAAAATGAATTGCTTTTTGTTAGTCTCGCTAAAACTCGATAACGGCCAGGCCGATTTAGCTGATTTTGGTTTTGAAATGTTTGTCCAGGGAAGGTTACGGTGAGAAATTTTGGGAAAAAATCAAGAAAGATAGTGAAAACAACAATTTTAATTTCCCATACAAAGTGTTCCTACTATAGTCGAATGTCATAACAGCAAAGATGGCGAACCTACCTATCAATAGTGTCATTGTCACAAAGAATCGACGTCATATTTGTTGGTTGTCAAATATGACTATCTCAGAAGTGACATAGAAATGACACAATACTAATAGACATCAAGAAAGGAGTTGAAATATGTAGTGACTGTTTATGGTAAATCATGCTTTGTACAGTACTTAAGAATGAATGATAGAAATTTGTAAATTTCATAAACACTCGGATTGTAAATTACAAAAATGATTGCAAAAAATGTAACCAGTGTCAGCAATGCGAATAGACCAGAAAATGGGGGCTAAACGCAGAACGAGGTTTGTGGATTCACATAGAGTTGTATAACTTTGCATATGGTAAGACCTACATCACATTTATAGGTCTGTCATGTTAACCAAGGTGATACCTATTACAAAATAAAATGGATCCTCATTATTTTCTGAAGTACCTAAATCTGTAATTTTAATATAATCATATTTTATCATTTAGTCATAAATTTATTTGGCGAGAACTTTCTTTACTGAAGTCTAAAGGGCTGCCAGGTTTTTATATCGACATCATCCGAGACATGTACCGAAATTCCAAATCCATAGTTTAGACCTCTATCGGAGAGGAGAGACAAAATTCCCATTAACGTCGGTGTCCTCCAGCGATCAGTCTGTTTTTACATTTGTGGTTTCTTATATACTAGCAAAGTACCCGTGCTTCGCTACGGGAACACTCCTGATTTGCGTCTATTTTTGTTTCGTATTGACCATTATCACAAACATACACCATTTAGGTTAAGACGTCCCGGTAAACAATATTTTTGGCATTCGCACCAGGAGCCAAAATTGCAATGCTTCCAGGAGAACTTACTCCTGAGCAATGGATTACCTCCGGGGGTATCTACTGGAATGAGGTGAGCAATAAACCATCATGGATAACCCCATGGTTTGAAATAATCTCTCGTATATACCCTTTCCTTACTAACGAAACCATAGCGCGCTGTACAAATGCTAGGTATAGCGCCATCTAGTGCTAAGTTAATTCAAATATAACTATAACATTTTTTGACATTTATTGGCTGGGCGCTGGTCAAAAGTTAATCAGTTACCCATAAACATCCCCTTTTTTTATAAACAACTATTCCACCAAGTCTCAAAATCGTAGGTGAATCGGTTTCCAAGAGGGTTTTTTTTCAACCCCCTATTTTAACCTCTTAGGAGTGAACTTTCGGAAAATCTCGTCTTAGTGCGCGCTTACATTGTCTAAGGAACACATATCCAAAGTTTCATGTTTCTAGCTTCAGGGGTCTGGGCTGTGCGTTGATTAGTGAGTCAGTCAGTCAAGTCAGTGAGGACAAAGCCTTTTACTATCTAGCTTTTGCCTGCGGCTTCGCTCGCGTGAAGTTCGCGCTTTTTAGATTATCCAAGTCAAGTCTAACACGCAACGCAACCACCCTCATGTAGCACCTATAATTGTACTAAATACGGATGCAAGAACTTTCCAGATAACTACTACTACACCCGTCCCGTCCTCGCCGCGCCGGCCGCCCGCGATCGTATAAGCACTGATTGACGCCAAATACAAATTTAAAAACCTATTAGGATAACACTTCAGTCAACACACAAGTCTCATTCCATCAGCTTAAATCAAAGTTTAAAAAAATTACATGATGATGGTCACGTTAGCCACGTTGAATTTTAAAATCGTTGTTGTTTTCGTAATCAGCGACCCGATAAAATATAAAAACAATAATATCCTTCATGATTTTCAGACTTTTTGACCCCATTTTATTCCTTTCTTTTGGGTTGAATTTTGAAAAATCCTGAAACACGTGTTCACTCATTTATTTATAGTCAAACTAATCTCGTTTCCCTACACAAACTTTGGACCTCCGTTTCACCCTTCTAATGGAAAAATTTGAAAAATCCTTTTAAGTCATTTCGTGTCCACTATGTTATATTTTCAAATCGATGCGATTTTCGTAATTGACGTCCCAGAAAACCATAGATTCAACACCCATATTGATATTATGACATTTCAACCCCATCGCACCCCCATAGGGGGATGATGATGATAAGGGGGGGGGGGGGGGGGGGGGGGGATTTTATGTCACGTCGGCTATGTTGGATTATAAAATAGTTGTTGTTTTCGTAATCAGCGACCCGATAAACCATAAAAACAATACCCATGACGATTTTCAGACTTTTCACTCCATTTTACCCCTTTAGGGGTTGAATTTTGAAAAATCCTGAAATACGTGTTTACTCATTTATCTATAGAAGTACTCGTGTAAAGTTTCGGATAAAATAGTCCAACTAATCTTGTTTCCCCATACAAACTTTGGACCCCCGTTTCACCCCCTTAGGGGATGAATTTTGAAAAATCCTTTCTTAGTGCACCCCTAGACGTCATAAGGAACCTACTTGCCAAATTTGGAATCTCTAGACCCAGTGGTTTGAGCTGTGCGTTGATTAGTCAGTCAGTCAGTCAGTCAGTCAGTCAGTGAGGACAAAGCCTTTTATTATTATAGATTAGACGAATTGTCAAGTAGTATCATGGATCCACATGGACCAGGGGGCTTACCCCCAAAGCTGAAGCCGATTACCATCGAATATTTTGATTCCAACGTTTTACGTCTTACGTTTAAGTTATTGCCAAGCATATTCAGCTTAGTCCGTAGAGCTCCAGAGTTACTGTCAGTTAAGCTAAACACAAGTATCATACTTCTAAGTTGAAGTTTGATTTTCGTGATCAGAAACACCGGTGGGGATCGTCTTCAGCTTAGCCGGTAGGTGTCCATGTATGCTGATATAATTGCACTGGCGGATGCGGATAGAGGGCAGTTGGTGCGATTTGTGAATTAATGGAAGAGGTCACTTGAGAACTATGGGCTGAATCCGAATACGGGAAAGATCGAGTACTTGGGCTGCAAAACAACAGATCCCCGAACGACCGTGCACATAAGGATATGGTCGAATGCACGGACAGTTTAAGGGTTTCTGTTCTTCGATCATCGGATAGCATCGACTGCGAGATTTCAGTAGCTTGGACTAAGTGGCTTGAGGTAACCCGTGTCATCTGTGACTAGGGATTGCAATCCCGCAAAGTGGGATCCCGCATTCCCGCGGGATCACGATGCTTTAATTAATCTGCGGGATCCCGCACATTCAAAGGGCGGATCCGCGGATCCCGCAAATAAAGAATTTGGCGTTAAAACTAAGTAAATTTTTATTTATTTCCAAAATCCAAAAAAGTACGATGAAGAAACCAAAAATACAGATCGTACATATACATTCTTCATGCCAAGAAAAGTTGCAATACTTACGCCAAGAAATAAATAAAATTATAGAAAAAGTCGTAGTTCAAGACGATGAAATATATGCAGATGACGTCTTGGAAAATACACCTATAGCTAGAACATCTGCTACTGATACAAATCCTACTCTAACGCTAAAAGAACAATGAGAAAAAAGCTTCTACAAGAAAAAATATATTTAAGAAAAAACCAGACATTGTTGTCTGGCTATTTCATTCATTTGACATTCGTGGTATTAGACGAATTGTCAAGTAGTATCATGTATCCACATGGACCAGCTCTGTGCGGTGGGTCGACGGGTGTTCATGTATGCTGATATAATTGCACTGGCGAATGCAGTTGATGCGATGAGTGAATTAATGGAAGAGGTCACTTGAGAACTATGGGCTGAATCCGAATACGGGAAAGACTTGGGATGCAAAACAACAGATCCCACGACCGTGCACATAAGAATATGGTCGAATGCACGGACGGTTTAAGTACTTGGGATCTGTTCTTCGATCATCGGATAGCATCGTCTGCGCGATTTCAGTAGCTTGGACTAAGTAGTTTGAAATAACAAGTGTCATCTGTGACTCCAATATTCCGCCAAGTTCAAAGGAGAAATCTATAAATCCAAGATTAGACTATTTTATAAGTTAGTAAAGGATTACCAATACTTGAGCGACACGTACAGGTATTGTCTTTCATGGAGTTGAATATGCTGCGCAGTATGCGCGATGTTTCGTAAAAGGACCGCGTCAGGAATTCTCGGACATGGCAAAGAGAGTCATAGTATTGTCAAATTTTATGGAAAGCGGCAAGTTAGGAAACAAATGTCTTGCAATGGCACATCCTCCAGGTTCGGGCAGGGTAGGATCTTCTTAAAGAGACATAGATCTTAGATCGTAACTATATATTTATTAAGTAGATAGATGTAGGTGAAACAAAGTTCACCGGGGTCATCTAGTTATTATGATAAATATTTAAGGCCAAGACAACTATTTAAATAATAATAATAATTTAATTAGTTTGGTGTTCAAAATCCGTGGGAGGTCGAAAAATATCTAATTTAAGATACGCCGATGATACTACCCTCCTGGGGTCAACCAGAGACGAAATCGAGAATCTTCTTCAACGACTAGAGACCACAGCGTTGGATTTTGGACTCGCAATCAATCGCGACAAGACCAAAGTGATGATTGTAGACCGTGCTGGCAATCAGCCCGATATTCAAAACATAGCAGGATGCCAGGTAGTCGAGAGCTGCGTATATTTGGGCTCCACTATCACCAATGCTGGGGGCTGCGAGGATGAAATTCGAAGACGTTGCGCCATGACTAGATCCTCTGTAGAAAAACTCGCAAAAATTTGGAACGCCGTACAATATAAGATGCAAAAATTCTTCTGGTAGCTCAGTTGGAAGAGCACTCGACCGGTCCTCGAGAGGTCGTGGGTTTAAATCCCACCTAGGGGGAGCAGGTGAATTTTTCCATTTTTCAAAAAATAAATAGCTAGTAACTTAAAAACTATTGCTCTTATTCTACAATCACATTACAGTTCGTAGTTGATACTCTGTCAGGTGTATTATTGCTCTGTGACAGTATTCTTAGCTTCTGAACGTCATTAGGAATGTCCTCCTTAGAACACTAACTGCAGACAATGTTGCGAAAAGGCGAAGTGTGGGTAAAACTCGTGTCTTATGTACTTGTGACGTCACTGAATAAAAATTCGTATTGCTCATTGGGATATTTATCTATATATATAAAGTAACATGTCCTGACTGACTGATTCATCAACGCCGAGGCAAAACTACTGAAGGTAGAAACGTGATATTTGGACCGTGGCTTCCTTTTGTGACGTATAGGTCCACTAAGAAGGGATTTTGCGAAATTCACCCCCTAAAGGGACCTCGGAGTCAAAGTGAACATGGCTAGCCATTCAGCCAACGGGCTCGTCAAATGGCGAAGAAATCGTTGAAAATACATAAATAAAAAGATAAATACAGTCGAAAACAGAACCTCCCTTTTTGAAGTTGTTTAAAAACTTGGTGATCACGCGTGACACTCGTCAACCGTCATCGGCCAGTGAATCATGCGGGAGCAACTCTACGGTACTGAATTAGACTTCCCGATATAACGGAAAGACTATAAATAGGTTAGATAACGTCATAATATACTCGTGGAATGATTAACTTGGAGATCACGAAGATTCCTTCTAATAAAAACGTAACTGAAGTCATTCAAGTGTACGCTAGAAATGATTACAGTAATACTGACGTGTTTTGACCACTGACGTTTTTAACCGACTTCAAAAAAGGAGGAGATTCGGTCAGTGGGTCTTACTGCTACCACTGTGCCCGCCGAAGCACCCTCTACCTCCTGGAAATTGATAAATTTACACTTGCAACACAACACAGAATAATCACAGAACAAAATTATTTTACTATATACGAGGGGAGGTCAATAAGTTCGCGGAATGAGAGAGAAGGAGGTTGAAATTAAACACCAAATTATTTTTCCTTTTCAATATATTCTCCTTTAACCCTAATACATTTTTCGGATCTCTCAAATAGCTTGTTTATACCATCGAAAAAAAATGATTTGTCTTTGGTGTCAAAATAGGCCGAAATTGCCGACTTGACTTCATCATCGTCGTCAAATTTCTTTCCACGCAGCTCTTTCTTCATTTTTGGAAATAAATAATAGTCACTGGGGGCCAAGTCTGGACTGTATGGTGGGTGGTTTAATTGTTCAAAGCCGCATCGGTGAATGGCAGCCGTCGCAACATGGCACGTGTGGACGGGTGCATTGTCGTGCAAAAGGAGCACACCTTTTGACAGTTTTCCTCTTCTTTTTTTCTTAATGGCTTCTTTCAATCTTTCCAGTAAAGAAGCGTAGTACTGTCCCGTTATAGTCGCACCACGTTCTTTATAATCGATCAGTAAAATACCTTCTGTATCCCAAAAGATAGTCGCCATGATCTTTCCGGCCGATTGTGACACTTTGAACTTCTTTGGAGGAGGTGTGCCTTTTTTATGCCACTGCATCGACTCTTGCTTCGACTCAGGTTCATAGTGGTGAACCCAGGTTTCATCTCCAGTAACAATCCGGGCCATAACTTCTTCCTTTCTCTCTCCACAGAGCTCCAGAAACTGGTGAGAGCACTCGACACGCTCGCGTTTTTGAAGTGGCGTGAGCATTCTCGGAACCCATCTTGCACTGACTTTAGTCATCCCAAGATGATGATGTAGGATATTTAAAATACTTGATTCGGATACTCCAACCATTGCTGCAAGTTGCTTCTTCTTCAGTCGGGCATCTTCCAATACAAGTTTTTCTACTTTTTCGACGATTTCCGGTGTGGTGGCCTCAATTGGCCGTCCGGAGCGGGGGTCGTCTTCAATGGACTCCCTTCCTTGTTTGAAAAGACCATGCCACTTGTAAACCATGGTTTTACCAGGGGCAGAGTCCGCGTAAACCGCTAACAGCTCTTGAAAAATCGTCTGAGCGGATTTTCCTTGCTTGGTAAGAAACTTAATAACGGCACGGTGTTCAATTTTCTCCATACTGGCTGACTTCTTCCCGATTTAGTTGTTTGCAGGTCGATAACTCAAAAGTTAATGACACGATTAGGTTCAAACTTGGTATATATACTCTTAATGAGGTGCTTAACTAGTGCCTACCTGGACGGGTAAATTTATCCCCATCAACCCCTCCATTCCGCGAACTTATTGACCTCGTATATATTTTCTAGTACCACTGTTTTTTTATAAAAAAAAAGAGTTACTAGTAAAAATAAATTCATTATTAATTTTTTGTTGCACTCCGGTGTCTTTTCAACCGACTTCAAAAAAGGAGGAGGTTCTCAATTCGACTGATTTTTTTTTGTATGTATGTTATTCGATATCTTTGCGAATTGTGAACCGATTTTCAAAATTCTTTTTTTATTTGAAAGTGTATGATTGCAAGGTGGTCCCATATTCACCAAGTCAGGATCTGAAGATGGGATCCCAGGAAAATCAAGGGAAACTCTTAAATTTTATAAGCACGTATGGCCAAATTCTTTTATTATATTTGAAAGGGTATGATTGCGAGGTGGTCTCATATTCAGTATTGCCAGCTGAAGTAGGTTTTTATTTTTTCTTAAAAATCATTATTATTATATTATTTATCCTTTAAGTTACATATTATGTTTGCAGTATTAAGTTATTTGTTTGGAATAGCCACAATCGTGTTGGTCTACATCTGCACTCCCAAAGGATGACTGGTAGAGAATGCAATAGCATTAAGTCCGCCTTATGTACCCTTTTACTGTGGCCAATAAAGTTTGAAATAAATAAAGAAAAATAAATGATATATATTTCTGTATTTTCCCCAGGTCTTCGAACACGCCTATTCCTCCGGCCTGAAGCCAGAGGAGATCCTGTCATGCATCGGCTCTATGCACGCAACTCCTGGCGCGGAAGACCTGATCGCCACGCTGGCGGCCGAAGGCTGGGACGTCCTGCTGCTGACTGATGCCAATTCAGTCTTCGTTCACCATTGGCTGAAGGTGCATGGGCTTGAGGTAAGAACAACTCCTTGAGGGCTGTTGTGTTCCTGCGTCGTATTATATAATAAATTATCAGATATAGGTATATTTTTTTGTATTTCACTAAGGTGACAAACAGGCATACGGTCCGCCTGATGGAAAGCAGTTACCGTAACCTAGTGTCCGACCCAATGATCGGTTTCGGTTTCGGTCGAGTTTCGGCATAAATAACGAGTTTCGGTTTCGGCGGCAAACCTGCCGAAACTACGACCGAAACCGAAACTTCATTCGGGAGTTCCCGCGCAGTGCTCGGTCATGTTCGACGCAGTAAATTCCATCCAAGCGACGAAGACATTTTGCCGCGTCCATGTGCCTAATCATGTCGTGACTTGTTTGCGTTTGCAGTGCGTTTTGTTTGTTTGTGAGTTTTCGTGTGATTTGTTTTGAATTCGGTAAGTTTTATCTTGAGATATTGTATTAAGGGTAGGTAGTAAACATAATAATTTAGTATAACAAACTAATTTATAGATTATAGTAGAATCAAGTCTAACATAACTATCTGAATGTTTTGTGGGTAATTTAACTCATTGGGTAATGCTATTCGTAAATAAACAATAGTTAGGTACGTGGTACTTAATATAGTGCATTAGTGGTGATAAAAGTTTAGAGTTTCAACGTTCAATTTAATAATTATAACCAAGTATCTAGCAATTATAACGTAACGTAACGTATTTTTTTTTAATAATACGTAGGGTGGCAGACAAGCATACGGCCCGCCTGATGTGAAGCGGTTACCGTAGCCATATTAACGATCGCAACATAAAATATCGCTGGCACGCTGCCACCCCCGCTGCAGACGGAGTATCTCCTCCCTTTCTGGTGACCTCACTCACTCGCAGGAACACAACAACCCTCCAGGGATTTGTTATTTGGCTGCGGTATTCTGTGAGGTGGAGGTACATTCTCCAGTCGGGTAGCTTACGCTCTCTATCTCTCTTTTCGCCAGAGCTTCGTTTGTTAGTTAGCAGGGTGCACCGCGTGCAGGTGAAGTTGGCTTTGATTCAGAGATGTTGATGAACCACTTACACCCCCAATTATAAGAAAAGTACCTACAGTTAGATAATTGTTTCGTAAAAGTTTCGGTTTCGGTTTCGGCCGAAACTGAGACTGTTGCCGAAATTCGGTTTCGGTTTCGGTCGTAAAAACCAGTTTCGGTCGGACACTACCGTAACCTATGGACTCCTGTAACACCAGAAGCAGCAAACGTCTTTAAGCCCTATTCGAAGAACTACATGTAGTAGTCTCCTGGGGAAACCTCGTCAGGCAGTTCATTCTGTGGAATGAACTGCCTGACGAGCACAATATCTCCGAAGAAGAAGTAATTCTTTCACATATGGTTATATTATTGAGACGTCCCTCCCTACATATCAAACCGAAAATAATGTTGGTCAACAAGTTATAAGTTAATTAAATAAATCAAAAACCCGACAATATTCACTTTCGCGCGCGAGCGATATCCGACAATTCCATACCAGCAAAGCCGCAGGCATAAACTAATATATCAAATATATATTTGAAATCTGCCCCCTAACCACCATCTCTTATTGCGACTCAATAACTGAATAGATTGCTTATTCATACCAATGAATAAGCGACTCTATTTCAAATGGAATAGAGTCGCTTATTCATTGGTATGAATAAGCAATCTACTCAATTATTGAATCGCAATAAGAGATGGTGGTAAGGGGGCAGGTCATCGAGACCTTTATTTTGATACCCATATCGATATATTTAGATGAAGAAAAAAATTACTGCAACGACAATTTTGGCGGCTCACAGCCGCCATATTGATTTTTTTTATATTTGATGTAGCCTATGTCACTCTCACAGCAAATACGAATCTAACGACACCTCGCAAGCTAAAATCCATCCAGCCGTTCAGGCTGCAGAGCGTGCCAAACAATTATACATACATACATACTCTCGAAAAACATAACCCTCCTTCTGTCGCAGTCGGGTAAATAGCCTAACGTCAATACGAATGTAGGCATGTCGCGCTGTCGTACGATATTATCGTGTCGTGCTGATTCACACAGTGGACAAAGGGCCAATGTCACTAAATCCGTGGAGCATTACAAATTATTTATAATATATGTTAATTTGTATTGTGACAAAGATCAATATTCAATACCCATAGGAGACCAGACTAATAACAAAAGACATATTTTATCATACTATATACATGCTAGCGGCCCGGTACGTGCTTCGCTACGTATAAAGTGAAATAATAAAATAAAAATTGGAACATCAAATTCATTTATTCGAACAAAAAAATATTTTATTAATTGCTAGTTATTTTAAAACTTAATCCAAAACATTTGGATAAACAATATTTTTTGTTTTTCCATTTTGTACATGAATAAACAAACGTCTTAAACGTCGGGGGTACCGAGTCTCGAACAGGCAACATAAAGTCGAAGTACGTCCAAAATGAAATGACCGCATGAATGACATAACAACATACTTTTACTGTCAACACTGAAAAAAGTTTCAATTTGACAGCACAATCCCCATCTGAAAAAAGTTTCAATTTGACATCAAAATCCCCATTAACAAAATGATCCGCCATTTATTAAATTCATTTGTTACAAAAAATGTGATAAATGAAGAACCGCTCTACCGATTTTGTGCAAACTTCACATAAACCATCTACTAAATAGTCCGAACAAAGTCTTAAACATTTGGTTCCATATGTGAGCCCGTTCTTGAGTTATAAAATTACAACGAAAAGTGGCATTGGTTTTTATATATATAGATATATATATAATGGGCTGTAAGTGGCTCACTAGCATCTTCGGAGCCAAAGCCAACTTCACCTGCACGTGCTACACCCTGCCGATAAGCGGACGAGGCTCTGGCGAAAGTCGCCAACCCGCCTGCCCAGCGTGGCGACTCAAGGGCATTTCTCTTCAATACACACACTACAAGATACATGGCCCCCAGTACCTGGCAGCCCTGCTATCCCGGGCCAATATATCCGGGCGGTCTCGGTTCCGGCAGGCCGGAGGTGCGAACAATCTCCGGTTGGCAGGCCACCAAAAACAACAACTGACACTTTCAACACACGGACATTGAGGCGTGAGCTGGAAGTAGAATTGAGGTCAGTCAAATGCCAGATTCTGGGTCTGTCGGAAATCCGACGAGAGGGAGAGGAGACCGTGATACTCGAATCTGGCAACCTCTTTTACTACCGTGAAGGAGATCAACTCTCCCAGGGTGGTGTCGGGTTCCTCGTTCATAAAGCTCTCGTCAACAACGTAGTGGAGGTATCCAGTGTGTCGTCGAGGGTAGCATATCTTGTGCTAAAACTGACGAAGAGATACTCTTTGAAAGTAGTACAGGTATATGCTCCAAGGACGACACACCAGGATGAAGAGGTCGAGGCCATGTATGAAGACATTACAAAGGCCATACATAATACCACCAAGACCCACTTCACGGTTGTTGTCGGGGACTTCAACGCCAAGGTGGGAGTACAAGAACACGATGAATCGGTCGTCGGAGGGTTTGGTTTGGGGTCGAGGAATCACAGGGGGCAAATGCTGGTAATTTTCCTCCAAATGGAGGGGCTCTTTTTGATGAACTTTCTTTAAAAAGAAGCGCCAGTGGAAATGGACCTGGCAAAGCCCCGACAAAGTGACTAGGAATGAGATCGACTTCATCATAACGGATAAAAAGCGGATATTTAGGTATGTCTCGGTGGTTAACAGGTTTGGTACCGGTAGCGACCACCAACTTGTACGAGGCACCCTAAATATCAGCTACAAACTCGAAAGAGCCCGTATGATGAAGTCGAATCTACGTCCAACTCTACATACTACGTATACTAGAATTTATATAATATTAGTGTAGACATATCTAATACGTTAATGTGACTCACATAACACATTACTCATCTTTAACCTCCGCCGCAGTTGAGTAAAGCCACTTATCATAAACTCGTCAATACACAGTCTTTGTTACTCACTGTGTTCTCATAGCAGGCTGCCAAGCTCTAATTATGTTAAGTGTCGCAGGTTTTTTGTTTCACTGTACCACGCGGTACAGTCTTGCAGTCCAGGTACCGACTGTAAGGTGTGCTACCTTAGCCCCGTTAGACCCCATTCGCGCAAACGCTTTTTAAACGTAACTTGTAAGGGGCCATTCATTTATTACGTAGGACGATTTAGGGGGGGAGGGTCGGCCATGTCTTATTTTTTCTTACAAGTCTTGATAGTTCTTACGTAGGATCACAAATGCGCAATGTTAGAATTATAGATGAATGATTAAAACCAAAGTTTATTACTTGTAAGTACAAATGAACATTACTAAAAATTGTTACTTAGAAAAATTGTTTTTTTCCTGTAGATTCTTACGTAATAAATATTTAACAGGGGGGAGGGGGTCGGCCTATTCTTATTTTTTCTTATAATAGGGGGGGAAGGGGTCAAAAACTAGCGAAAATAGTCTTACGTAATAAATGAATGGCCCCTAAGTAGTATTTTTATCCGTCCTGCTCTATTTTAAAGAAAGTAAGGAATAAAGCAAGAAAAATAACGCGCTCGTGCGTTTGACATCTTACAGTCGGTGCTTGATCTAATTGTGTATGACAAATATTTGAAGCGGCTGCCATAGATACGCTAACATGAGTTACTGCTCGCGCACTGCCACTCAAACTGCCAAGGCCGCCTGCTTTCAACGCCTTCTTTTCTTGGTGACCGCACTTACTCGCAGGAACACTACAAACCCTCAAGGGTACTTTTATTTGGCTGCGAAATTCTGTGCCTTTATTTTTGTTGGTTTTGCCTCAAAGATAACAATGAACCACTTACATAATTATTTAAACATTATAGCTAGACAGTTATTAAACAAGATCTTGCTTTCAGTTGTTAAATTACCTCAAATTAGAGTGCATGTGGGATTCCTTAAACTGTCCGTCCGCAACCTCTTTACTGCGGGAATAAGATATATTCTCGGAATAAAAAATAACCTATGTACTATTCCAGACTTTAACATTAATATTAGTAATGGTACAAACGTTTTCAAAATAATAAATCGATAACGTTTAATAATTGTTATCATTAATTTTAATTATATCTATATAATAAATACCAAATAAATTTTGTATACGTGGGGTCTACATGTATATTCCGTAAAAAAATAGGGTTTGGCTGTGTTATGGACACGTGTATTGTACGTGAATGCGTTATATGCACTACAATTATCTCAAAATAGCAGCGCTTCTCCGTCAACTGCACGCGATGTTCCATGGTCCTTACATTGTGTAATAAATTCTTTTATCATTCTCTCTCTCTCTTCCATATCATCTATCCAGTGGTGTGATTGAATTTTGTATGGAGATGATAGATGTGTAGCTGCAACATCAAACTGTATCCTCCGATTTTGTTATCATTCGTTTTTTTTGAATGCCTCTCTATGGAAGCAATTTTAAAAACGTATTTGACGTGAATCTCATCAATACCTCGTGTAGTGAATACGATAGGTACCTCATCAAATGTACGAGTATTTGTTACTCACTGTGTTCTTATACAGTAACAAAGAGACGAGCTCGGTGGTCGAATGGTTAGCAATGGCCACTTTGACTCCGAGGTCGTGAGTTCGATTCCCACACAAGACAAACATTTGTGTGCATGCACATATCTGTTTGTCTTGGTCTGGGTATTTTCTATGTATTATAAGTATGTATTTACAAAAAAAAAATGTATTTAAGTACATTTATCAGTTGTCTAGTACCCATAACACAAGCTTTGCGCTTAATTTGGGACTTGATGGCTCTGTGTAAATTGTCCAGAAATATTTATTTATTTATTTATATTTGATGAGGTAGGATAACTTACGATTGCCACAAGGACTATAGGTTGTTGCTTCATGTGGACATAGGTCTTATATAGCGTAGGTACCGAAGTATCACGTGGTGCACCAGCATGATGACCAGATGACGTGTCTGGTGCGCAGCTGGCTCACCACTATCTATATGCTACGACAGCGTCGGATTAAATGTAATAGCTTCTAAGCATTGCAAATCTTGGGGCTCTCCGGTCTTTATGAAGTATTGAGAATTTTGTAACAAAATAATAATTGGCACAAATAGTAAGTATACATAAATTATAAATAAATATTCCTATAGAAATTACACAGCGCCATCTAGTCCCAAACTAAGCAAAGCTTGTACTATGGGTACTAGATAACTGATATTATAGTTATTTTTTTTTTTGTATATACATACATGTTAATACACTGAAAACACCCAGACGAAGACAAATGGACATGTTTTTTTCCGAAAAATGGAAAAATTCACCTGCCCCCTCCTAGGTGGGATTTGAACCCACGACCTCTAGATGACCGGTCGAGTGCTCTTCCAACTCACACAGTAGAAATATAAGATGCAAGAACTCGTCAGCAACACAAACCTTCCTGGTAGCTCAGTTTGAAGAGCACTCGAACGGTCATCGAGAGGTCGTGAGTTCAAATCCCACCTAGGTGGGGGCAGGTGAATTTTTCCATTTTTCAAAAAATATCTATCTGGCAAGTTGGCCAAGACAACTATTTAAATAATAATAATGATTTTT
Source organism: Hypsopygia costalis (assembly GCA_937001555.2). Classification (NCBI taxonomy): domain Eukaryota; kingdom Metazoa; phylum Arthropoda; class Insecta; order Lepidoptera; family Pyralidae; genus Hypsopygia; species Hypsopygia costalis. The sequence goes on from OW443347.2 coordinate 21,018,443, forward strand.
TCCGTCGGGTAACGCTCGCAACATGAAACACCGCCCGCGCGCCGCCACCCCCGCTGTCGACGCAGCAACGTCTTTCATTCTGGGGACCTCACTCACTGGCAGTATCAATATAATTATGAGTGAACGTTATGGAAAGCAATCACCACCGCCCATGGAGATCAGCAACGCCAAGGGGTCGCAGATCTGTTGCCAGCCTATACTCCTTCCTTTCTTTATTTCTGGTGACCTCACTCACTCGCAGGAACACAACAACCCTAAAGGGAATTGTTATTTGGCTGCGGTATTCTGTGAGGTGAAGTTCCCCAGTAGGGCAGCTTTTTTTTTTTTTTTTTTTTAATATTATTTACAAAGCCAATCGCAATATGCGCACGCTCAACGGTGTAAGATGCCGCTGAGCATGCGCAGATCGGCTTACTTTGTAAATAGCGCACACCCCTGTCGTGGACAAGGCACTTATATATCTATTATTAATAATGATTTATCTATTTTACAATTTTAACTACCTTATAACCTATATACATATTAAGCTATATTAAAGTATCATGATGCAATAGCATAAAATTAATCAAGGCATACAGTAACTTATAAAATATAAATGGTGCAATAGCAATATTAAATAAAATTGTCAATAAAACATATCACAAATTTTTGATTAAAACTTTAAAATTAAATGTCCACGTTTTGGACGCCGAGTGTTGGAGTAGGGCAGCTTACAAATACGCACTGCTCTCATCATCATCATCATCAGGTCCATTTTAGTCTCCACTACAGGAGCACGACCCTCTCTCGGCCGTCCTAGATGGAAGGAGGGGGCCTACACTCCCCACGATGGCCAGACGGGTTGGGGAGGCCTGATCGATATTTGATAATGTATTATCCCTTAGTCGCCTTGTACGACATCCACGGGAAGAAACGGAGTGATTCTATTCTAATCTGCCGGAAACCACACGGCCGATCCCTATCTCTCTTAAAATATTCTTAAATGTGTTTCAGGAAGCAGTAACAGCAGTGATAACCAACCGAGCGTTCTGGGAGCACGAGCGGCTGTACATCGAGCCGTGCATGCGCCAGTCGGCCTGCCCGCGCTGCCCCTCCAACCTGTGCAAGTCCATAGCGCTGGCGCAGTGGGTCGCGCAGCGCCCGCCCTACGCCAGGGTCGTGTACGCCGGAGACGGCAGAAACGACTTCTGCCCGGCAACTAACTTGCCGGAACATGTGGGTATTTAATTCAATATCAATTTATAGTGTACTAGCTTTTGCCCGCGAGTTCGTACGCGAAGATGTATGAAATGACGAGCTCGGTGGCGTGGCGGTCAATGACGCGGCTTACGACACCAACGCTCGTGGGTTCGATTCCTACACAGGACAAAAATTTGTGTGCATGAACATGTCTGTTTGTCTTGGTCTGGGTGTTTTCTATGTACCATAAGTATGTATTTACAAAAAAAATATGTATTTACGTATGTTTATCAGTTGTCTAGTACCCATAACACAAGCTTCGCTTACTTTGGGGCTAGATGGCGCTGTGTAATTTGTCTGACAAATATTATATTATATTATTATATAAATTCATTAGTACACCTCCACACCATCTAAAATTTCAAGTCTCCTACTTCAAAAACATAGGACTTTCATACAAACTTCATACCCCCTTTTACTTTATTTTAATTATCTAAAAAATATTATTATTATTTATACTACGTCGGGTGGCAGACAAGCATACGGCCCGCCTGATGTGAAGCGGTTACCGTAGCCATATTAACGCTCGCAACATAAAATATCGCTCGCGCGCCGCTACCCCCCACTGCCATCGCAGCATCTCCTTCTTTCTGGTGACCTCACTCACTCGCAGGAACACAACAGCCCTCAAGGGAATTGTTATTTGGCGGTATTCTGTGAGGTGGAGGTACATTCCCCAGTCGGGTAGCTTACAATTACGCTCCTTACCTCTCTTTTCGCCAGAGCTTCGTTTGTCAGTCAGCAGGGTGCACCGCGTGCAGGTGAAGTTGGTTTTGGTTCAAAGATGTTGGGAAACCACTTACACCCCTAAAATTATTTAGCTTTATGAGATAGATAACCTTAATCTTCCGGGGCACACCAACTAATGGCCACGGTACACCAGTGTACCGCGGCACACACTTTGCGGAACACTGTACTAGGCGGCAGGCTGCACCACGTGAAGGCCAGTTTAGCTTTGACTAAAGCCATTTAACGACAACACTAATACCACAGTATAATAAATAGTACTACGTACAGTATGGCCACTCTCTGCCCCTCTCTCGTGTCGACCTCACCTCCCCTCTGAGACGAATCTAGAACAGTTGCACACGCTCATTCATCTGTATAAACACCATTGTTTATGTAGTAGTAACGGTGTGCTAATAAATAAATAAATATTGTCAGACAAATTACACAGCGCCATCTAGCCCCAAAGTAAGCGAAGCTTGTGTATGGGTACTAGACAACTGATAAACATACGTAAATACATTTTTTTTTGTAAATACATACTTATGATACATAGAAAACATCCAGACTAAGACAAACAGACATGTTCATGCACACAAATATTTGTCCTATGTGGGAATCGAACCCACGAGCGTTGGTGTCGAAGCCGCGTCATTGACCGCTACGCCACCGAGCTCGTCAATACTTTGTAATCTATATTTAATACTTTGTAATCTATATTTCCAGGCGACAGTGTTCCCCCGCCGAGGGTTCCCTCTCGACGACCTCATCAAGAAGACCCTGTCGTCTCCATCGCCCCTCGTCCAGGCCAAGGTAGTCCCCTGGGACGATTGCTACATCATCAGAAAAGAACTGTTCCCCCATAAACCCGTCCTTATACCTTCGTAATTATAAGTAGTCAATTACAGAGATGTCAACAGAAATGAGGTAGATACGTTATGTACGCTAAGAGAAGTCATGTTGGATTGGTACAGTTCGATTTTATCGCTTATTAACGTTACGAAGGTCTAGATCAGTCTCAAACTTTTTTAGCGACAGAACCCTTTTGGAAAGCGAAATACTTGACGGGACTCTACAATGAAACGTTCGACCAGAGAGAGGTGTTTTGATTTTTTTTCTTCTAAATTCTTGCGGAACCCCTACAGGGGCATCGCGGAACCCTAGGGTTCCACAGAACACACTTACATAATGGCTAGATTGATGTATATTTACTTGTACGTGTAAGTGAGTATAATTTAAAATATTGAACAGACAAACATGGTCAATGGAGAAAGAAATGACATAATAATCACAAACCGATGTAATTAAATTTAATGGTAAAAATTAAACAGTATTTATATATTCTGTTTGCCAGGGTCGTAGCTTTGGCATTTCCTCGTATGGTAGTGTCGTTAACATATCGCGTGCCGCGGTTCCATGGTGGACACAAAGTTGATACAGTGCTTTGTACAGAATTGACAGGTCGCGGCACGCGGGTGGTTAAAGACAGCAATGACGCCTTGATAATGTCACCATTTCAGCAGAATAATGAGTCACTGTAAATATACTTTATGTAGTAATAATATAGGATTCCTCTTTACACTTAGTTACTTCAATACAACCATGAATTGTATATTGTTTGCGTACATTGATTATTAGCAGGAGGCTTATTATATTGCCTTTTTCGGTCACTACTCTAGAATTTTCCTGTCCTAAACGGCCGGCAGTTCTGTAAGTTAACTAAGTGAATGCCTAATACGACTTCAAGTTGTTAATTCATAGTCAATAACTATTTCTACTATAGATGAAATTCATTTTCGAATCTAGCTGCTTGCTTGTGATATCTACTTACGTCCGCAGGATTCGAACTATTTCGCTATTAAGATTAAGTATACTGTAGCTAATGTTATGACAAGAGTATGAAAAAAAGAACAAAAAAACGAATGTACTTTAGACCAGTGTTTCGCAAAGTGTGTGCCGCGGCACACTGGTGTACCGTGGTCATTAGTTGGTGCGCCTCGGAAAAATAAGGTTATTTCATAAAGCTTTTTAGCTAGACTGACGGAAGAAAAATACTTACACTAATAAAAACTGACTTAACATTTATATTTAAAGAACCTCCAAAAATTTTTGTTTTCCTAGATGAACGTTAGACATAAAAAGTTTGCGGAGCACTGCTTTAGAGCACACGACTGAAGTAAAACTTCTTTATCCTCTACTAACTTATATCTCCCTCTGCACTTACGTTCGCCGTAACGCTTTCGTTACGAATTCACCAGCTTACTTCTCGAGTCAAGCGCGCATAAATAAGTTTTACTTCAAAAAGCGTGTCACCGAGTGGCACATTCTTCGGCTGTCGCCTGTTACCGTCCGCAGGCTAATCAAATATCAAATCAAAATATCTTTATTCCTTGGACTTTATCAAGCACTTAGATACGTCATACAAATTCAATATAAGAACATGTATCTAAATCATTACTACTCTAAATCCGCAGAGCTTAGATTCACTTTCATCACACTATCTTGAATGTGAAAGTGAAGTTAAGTAGTTAAATAGTCAAATTTCCATGTGGCTCTGTACGAGCACATATAACCTATCTATTCCTCTTGTTTGACATCTTTGGTTATTTTTAGAATAATTTATTCATCGTTCGCTATTTTTTTTCGTCTTACAATATTGTTAAACATGTCTTCAGGTAATTTTTTTCAGTTATAAAAAAATCAGTTTTGAAATTTTGCATAATGTCGACAGTTTAAATAGTAAATAATTTTCATTGTTATTATTAAATATTTTACGATAATTTTATGTCCATTAAAATAATTATTTTTTAATGATCCTCGCACATTGTGATATTTTTTTTATATTTTGGCAACAATTTACAGTACACAAGTTTTTTTTTAACCCTCTACTGAATACGAACCCATATATGGTTTTGTGTTTTCATGATTTTTTTTTTCATTGAAGTTGGTACTTTTTAATAATGAATGTAGTTTATTTACATTGTAGGTGTCGTTCAATATACGATTTATATTTTGTTTCATGTAGAGTAGAACGATTTTTCTTCATAACAGAGCAATCTAAATGCGCGTTGACTTTGTTTGTGTTGCTGACTAAACGGCTCCGATTCATCAACGATTATAAATATCAAAAGGTAAGTAAATGGAACTACAATATTTTTTCTATATAGTTTAGTATCGTTTTTAGCATTGTGTAATAAAATAATGTGTTATATTTTGTAATAAGATATAAATGTATCGAGTTTTATTAGAAGGACAGATATGGTTTCGTATACGTTACAGCTTATTTCGTTGTGAAACTAATGTGACACATGTGGTCTCGTATGCTACAATGTAATAAATGTATTCTTTTGTTATTATTAGAAATGGACCCTGCTCGCTTCTATGGCTCCTCAAAGCTGGTGAATCCAGTACTTGGCGATGGATCACTCAGCGATGATGAACTGGCTTCTGATTCTGATAGTGAGTTTCCTGTTCAATGCTCTCGACAGCCCAGACGACCTGTTGTGATTCCTGAAACGGACTCGGAGTCATCTTACGCTGAAGAGGATAACACTCCATTGTCTTCTTTATCACTGAAAAAGAAATCAAAAGCCACAAAAATTCTATGGAAACAAGGTAATTTGCCTTCCTATGATAAGGAGAAATACTTATTTAGGGGAGTGACAGAACTTCCTTCTTTCTTTCAAGAATTGGAAACCCCAGCAGATTTTTTCTTACTCCAAGCTATAAGACAACAACTTTTACTTGTCCCAGAAGAAGAGTTTCTCGCTGTTGATGAGCAAATAATTCCAATATAAGCAGTCGCCAAGGGAGTCCAGCAATCAACTCAAATCCGACCACTCCTACCCAAGCTAAAAAAAGAAATCGTCCAACAAGGCATCAAGAGTTGCCCATATCATCAGTCCGTACAGATTCGATTGAACATTTTCCAGATTGGCAAAAATCAAGGCAAATATGCCAGTTGTGTTCCAAGTTAACCTTCACTAAGTGTAAAAAGTGTAAAGTATTTTTATGCTATAACGACAAAAGAAATTGTTTTTGTCTTTTTCATTAATAGTTTTTCGAATGTGTGTTTATTATTTTTTTATCTGAGCTTACGTTCATGCATGCGGAACCATATATGGTGGCTTAGTTTATGGAACATTTTGGAGTTATCGCATACGAAACCATATATGGTTTTTGAAAAAATCTTCTTATGTATTAGAAAAAAAATTTTTTTTTTCATTGATTTTTTATTTTGATCTACCAATAAAGTCAATTTATGCTATTGTAATTTTTTTTTCACACCGGTTCATAATTCATGCAGTAGAGGGTTAAACTACGTCGAATGGCAGACAATGGGCATTAACCCATATTCATTACACTGCTGGGAGACTGGTCTTACTTCCGTCAATTGAAGAGGTTAAGGCTCCATTTATTCCGCCGCGGAATGGAGTTGAAGCGTCAAATTCGCCTCATGGCGCGAGAAGGCGCGCGTATTCACTGGAATGCTCGAGTATTATATATTTAGATAGATTTCGAGATTATAAATTTGCATGCCATAAGGTCATAAGGTAGAATATGGTAGGACTAATTTATTGTACCTACTCCATCTGTATTGTTACATTACCGCTAGTTCGCAAATAAAATATATGAATATGAAATATAGTATTCCATTGCTGTGACCAACTCGACCGACTCCCCGTTCGCGCCACTTCCCGCGGACTCCACAGGCAGCGCCGACAGTAGATAGGGGAATTCTCGAGAATGCGCGAGGATTCCCCGGAAAACATTTATAAGTTTTATTTATTGTACAGTCAAGAACTCGTGAAGCTTTTACACGTTGGACTCTGCACCGTTATTATTATAATTGCTGTACATGTAAGGCCCGTACTACAAGTGAAAAGCTTCATGAGCTCTCGACTGTTCTCATTCTCCATATCAACTTGCCCCCCCCCCGGTTATCGGCTGGCGACGACCTTGATGCTATGTACAGAGCCTTAGAGCAGACTCCACGCTGATCAAGTGAGTCTCCGCCTGAGGCCAATGTTTTTAATCCGTGACTTAGCGTCACGACTGTCATCTAATGCTAACAGCCGGCACCGACGGCTGAACGTGCCTTCCGAAGCACGGAGGAGTTCGAACACAATTTTAACAAAAACTGCGTCCATTATTTAATATAGTTTATAATTTAATATTTAAGAAGAGAACTAGGCGCTTGTGATGAGATTAAATTATTTACTAACTCGTTTATGTAGTTTTTTATTTATTCTCCAAAAAATCCTCTACTAATGTCGAAGTACCTCTTCTAGAGCTATATAATAGATATAGTGAGAAGACCAGACAAAAGGTGATTGGATTGTGTGAGAGATGATATGAGTAACTGTTTGGGGTGTGAGTGGTTGATTAACATCTTTGAACAAAAGCCAACCTCAGCTGCACGTGGTGCTCCCTGCTGACTGACAAACGAGGCTCTGGCGAAAAGAGAGGTAGGGCCTGCGAGTGAAGTCCGTCGCAGGAAGATAAGCTCACAACGGATCGGCGACCCCTTGGCGTTGCTGACCTCCATGGTCGGTGGAGATTGCTTTCCATCAGGTGACCCACATGCTCGTTTGCCGCCCCCCCCCCCCCCCCACTTAAAAAAAACTGGATATGACAGCTGGTGAAGGTGAATGGAAGGAATTTTTATTTAATAATGGGAAAAGGACAAGCCCATGGTGAGGAACCTCTACTAGTGATGTCTACGTGATAAACTCAGGATCCAGTATATCGGTAGCAAAACTAGTCACCGACATTGATCAGAGTGCTGACTGCGAATTTTTGTGTGCCTTATTTCGGCACTGCTCAGGTCTCAGATCTTGATTTTTTTTTTATACTGCTTTTGGGTGGCAGACAAGCATACGGCCCGCCTGATGTGAAGCGGTTACCGTAGCCATATTAACGGTCGCGACATACATAAAATATCGCTCGCGCGCTGCCACCCCCACTGCCAACGCAGCATCTCCTTCTTTTCTGGTGACCTCACTCACTCGCAGGAACACAACAACCCTCAATTGAATTATTATTTGGCTGCGGTATTCTGTGAGGTGGAGGTACATTCCCCAGTCGGGTAGCTTACAATTACGCTCCCTACCTCTCTTTTCGCCAGAGCTTCGTTTGTCAGTCAGCAGGGTGCACCGCGTGCAAGTGAAGTTGGCTTTGGTTCAAAGATGTTAATGAACCACTTCACCCCAAAGATTGGATTTTAACTAGACAAAAAATTTGTCGTTAATTTGTCGCCCAAAGGAAAAAAATTGTCGCTCTCCCGTTAAAGAGCTTTATGGTTTCGACAAATTAACGACTAATTTTTTGTCTAGTTAAAATCAAGATCTGAGACGGGCAGTGCCGAAATAAGGCACACCGAATTTTTTATTCACGTTCGATCATTTCAACGTAAACAAACCGACCAAATAGAGAAGTACTCTCATGTTGTGAATTTATATGACGCGTGTTACATATCAAAATTATATAGCTTACTCGCTCACATTTCGAAGTGAGCAACTCGGCTAAATTGGATTTGTATCATGCGTCTGGTAAATTCACAACAAGAGAGTACTTATCTATTTGGTCGGTTCGTTTACGTTGACATTATCGAACGTGAATAAAAAACTCGCACTCAGCACTCTGTGGATCAACAAGACCAACAGACTGAAGCGGAGGATAGCATTTAGTGGAAAGCATTGGGGGCATCGGAAGGCACCTTAAGTCGCCGGTCCCGGCTGTTGTGTGTGCCTTTAGGCGGCTTTATAATACCACAGTATAAGTAATAGTACTAACGTACAGTATGGACACTCTCTGCCGCTCTCACTAGTCGACCTCACCTCCCCTATGAGACCGATTTGGAACCGTTCGCAATGGATGCAACTTCCTACAAAATTGACGCCGCTCGTATTTTATTCTCCATTCAGTTTAAAAGATGGGAGTTACTTGTGCAGTGGATGGATGTCTCAACACATGGAAAATCAAAAAAAGAAATTTATTCGATCCCTTTGAATGAAATAAAATACTCATTTTTTTTTATAAATGCCTGCACACGGTGCACCCTGCTGACTGACAAACGAAGCTCTGGCGAAAAGAGAGGTAGGGAGCGTAATTGTAAGCTACCCCGACTGGGGAATGTACCTCCACCTTATAGAATACCGCAGCCAAATAACAATTCCCTTGAGGGTTGTTGTGTTCCTGCGAGTGAGTGAGGTCACTAGAAAGGAAGGAGATGCGGGGGTGGCGGCGCGCGAGCGATATTTTATGTTGCGAGCGTTAATAGGGCTACGGCAACCGCTTCACATCAGGCGGGCCGTATGCTTGTCTGCAACCCGAAGTAGTATAAAAAAAAAAGGGGTTTTGGCGGAGGCCAGTCTTTTCAAGCCACTAAAAACCCACTGACTTGGCTTAACTGATCTAATCACAACAGCCGGGACCGACGGCTTAACGTGCCCTCCGAGGTAAAAAAAAACTCCAAAAACACTATATTAATACAATATATTACTCTCATTTAAAGGTACAAATGTTCTAAGTATTAAGTATATGTGTTCGGTGTATGACATATATATTAACAACAGCTATTAAACATTATATAAATATTGTTATATGTTGGGTGGGATTGGGGTTTTACAATGGAGTTACTACATTGGTAGAACAACACCATTATGTTCTTCTCGTGACTAGAGATGGGCAAAATGCCAGGCATTTACAATAAGTGCCCAGTAAGTACATGTAATTGCCCAATAAATGTCTAGTTTTGGGCATAAATAGGGATTTTTTAAGTACTTTTTGGGCATTTATCGTAAATACCCTGCATTTTTCCCATCTCTACTCGTCACAGATATTTTAGGGTTGCCAACCGTACTGTTCTCCCGTCTTGTTGGCAACATTAGCATATTCCTTATACTACGTCACGAGTTTCGCTGTCAAAATACAGCTGGTGACGTAGCAAGCTCCAATCACGTGACCACATTTATTAATAAAGAACACACCTGGTGTTTTTCTGCCCTGTACCTATATTACAACTTTTCGTATAAACTTTAAGAGCAGTATGGATACATAATTTTGTTCATTACAAAGTCTGGAACGTACATAGCGCTTAGTAGTCTCATAAATCGATGAACGCCGGCTGCACGCACGAAAAAGCCTGATTCATTGTCACGTTCCGCCTGAGTCGAGCGTGTAAGCGATAGAGAGGCACGATCGGCCTAAGCGTTCGGCTTGTGACGCAGCTATTTCACTTACGCTCCATCGGCCGATGTTTTCTTATGACGTTATCACGTAAAATTATCGTCCGTAAACCGACTTGACAGACAACCAATTTTTAATTTCGCGTCACGTCTTTCAAAGGAAAAGATTATCGATTTATAGGACATTATCACATCAAAATCGTACCAATCTGTTTCATTTCCTTACACGACAATAGCGTAAGTTACTCTTCTTGAGCGAATGAGATAGAAACTATCTAATATGTCTATAGATATTCTCTATCCATGTACTACTATAGAATTATTGCCAAATTGTCATTAATATTAATAATGGGGTCATAAACTGCCGAGTGTAGTAAAAAAAGAACAGCTAGTGAGTCCAGAAATTACAATGTTCTTTTCAATTTTTTTTACGGGCCCTGGATACAAGTCTTTTAGAGCTCGATTTTTTTTTTATTTCATCTATATCTCGAAATCGGAAGTCTTTTTTTTCACCTTATAACGTCAGTATAAGAATCACCACAAATTTCCGTGCCCATGATGGGATCAGATAACACTTGCCGGTTGGGCCCCATTTGATATGGATAAAAAATAAAGTAAGAACTTACGAATAAGTAATAGACAAACATAAGGCCTGGTTTAGACGACGGCAGCCGGGAACGAAGCACTGGACACGAAAATAGAATGGGTGCCTCGCCAGCTGGACTGACTTCGAGAGCGAAGTCAACACTGGACTAGGTGGACTGGATTATTATACATCAAAAACAATAAATTTTCATTAAACATTTTTTAATTTACATTAATGACTTTTAGGTTATATTGTTTGGGATCTCTTCTGTTAAGTTTATTAGAAGATTCCTGTCTTCTTTTGTACTGTCAATTCACTGCCATCGTATAAACCAAGCTTAAATATAAATTATATTTACAACTAAGTACAGTGTGACTAAACAAGAGGTAAAATATCAGACTGTGTAACTCACACATCGAGGGTCGCATGTTATTGGTCAAGGTGATTGATCCAAGTAGCCATAAGGACGTATTCCTGTGTCGGCAAATCCGAGCGATTGATTATAATTAGGGTTGGCAAATGATATCATAAAGAAAGACACTAATTTTCTATGAATTCTCCAAGGATAGTAATAAACCGAACAGTGGCGTAACTATACCATCTGGAGCCCGTGGCATTTTTTTTAATGGGGCCCTATCAGTAAAAATCGTCACGTTGTACTTAGTTTAATTTTAATAAACCATTTAAGTAGTTATCCAACACTAATAACAATATTATCAAGGGTCGGGGGCCCGTGGCATTTTGCCAGCCCTGTTACCCTATAGTTATGCCACTGAAACAGAACCAATAAAAATTGAAAAACTTACCGACTATATATTATACTAACTTTGCTACTAAAAAAGATTAACTCATATCAAACAGTTCAGTCGATCATTTAGTAATTTTTAGTTACTGATAATATTGTTTTCCATTCTTCAATAATGTTATTCTCGAAATTAACTTAAAAATAATCCGATGCCGATTTGTTCGATAATATAACATATAAGAAATTTAAAAAAATTACGTCCATATCGTGCATAATAAATTAAAAATTTAAAGAGCAATGGGGTCGACAACTGTCAAAGTGGCGCTAGCAGCGCAAAGACCAATAACAAAGCAGTTTTTGTATGAAATTAGTAGTGAATTCATAGATAGAGACCATTATTGAGAAAATGCCTAGATGTTGTGAACCAAATTGTAAAGAAACTGGAGGCCACCAGTTTCCTCGAGATGAGAAACTTAAAAAACTATGGCTCAAAGCGATAAATATTATTAACCATTTTAATTATTAACTCGCATATTTTACAATTGAAATACATGTTTTAAATAGTAAAATTGTCAAGAAATCAACGCAACAAACAAATCCGAAACGTTTAATGATAGATGACAAAGGTTCGTACAGTGGTGGCGCCATCTGAGATCAGCTTTAACTTGCCAACCCCATTACGAACTTTAAAGCTGACAAAACAATTAAAACTGTTTCATGAATTAATATAAAAAAATAAATATTCCTGGACAAATTACACACTGCCATCTAGTCACAAACTAAACAAAGCTTGTACTATGGGTGCTAGATAACTGATCTATACTCAAATACTTTTTTGTAAATTTAAAATTACAAAACAATATCACCTAATTATAAAATCCTCTTTGTCAAATTAATTATGCTCTCTTTCATATTATCGTCAACCTTATTCATCCCACTGCACGGGTTTCCCCTCAATGGAAGAGGTTTAGAGCGTACTTCACCATGTTGCTTAACTGCGGGTTGGCGGGCCCAGTGTTTTCAAGCCACCTAACACAACTCCTACCTCACTAAATTGATCTAAGAATTTGACTTGGCTTCAGATTTTTTGTCAATAGATGGCACTGTGTTCCATTCTGCATTGCTATTGTGGCAAATCTTTCTTGGTAATTGGATTTATTTCAGAGAAGAGAAAGGGGTTTGGCGGAGGCCAGTATTTTCAAGCCACTAAAAACCCAATGACTCTGCTTAACGACTGTCATTTAATAACAACATCCTCCTTCATATTATCATCTGACAACCCTAATTATAACCTCCGCCTTCTATGACCTATCTTTCATGGCAACATTTGGATAAACTTCTCAATTATTATTCATAGCCATTTAATGAATCTTAGAGGGGCAATTCTCGTAATTAAAATATATTTTAATTAGAGTCAAAACTCAGTACCGATCCAATCTCGGTCTCACAAATGTCACATTTGGTATTCTCGTATCACAATAAACCTTAAGTGGGAGTATATAGAAATATGACCGAAAATTAAACAAACAAACAATGTTATGTTACCAGCAATAACAAATTATATACTTATTATACCTTATCCTATCATCTATTTTATTTTTAACATAAGCCACGTCTATGAAGGACATAATTATTAACAGGCAACCATAGAAAAATAAATGCATTTTGTTGTTTATGGTTGCCTGGTAGTGATTATGGAACTTTATAGGCGTGGTTTATGTCAAAAGTAAAATAAATGGTTGGACGTGGTGTAATTAATGAAATAGTGTAGGTATATACCTACTTCTTACACAATTCACAATTGAATTCGGTCAACTTTCATATGTGATCGTAAAATAATTACGAGAATTGGCTTTCTGATCTAGACTCGACGTAAATAAAAACCAAAATTGGACATATATATTGCCTTGCTATAATTAACTTGGATACATTTATTTACACTTTATTAAGGATATGCGTTTATTTGTTTCAAAAGACGGACAACCTTTTAATAACTTTAAAACTCTAGCCTTGTATGATTTACAAGATAAAATAAAGGGGAATTGACGCGATATAAGGTATTTACATACCTTAATTATTGCTTGACGTTTTGATCAAGTTGCACCGGCCGTGACATGCTGATTCTCTCAGCGATGTCACTCTGCCTCCGATGTAGAGGTAGATGAATCTTCATCTACCTCCGTATTGTTTTTTTTATACTACGTCTGGTGGCAGACAAGCCTGGTTCATTTGAAGCAGTTACCGATATTAATGCACCCAATATGAAATGTCGCTCGCGTGCGGCTACCTCGGGTACCAACGCAGCAACTCCTTCTTTTCTGGTAACCTCACTTACTTGCAGGAACACAACAACCCTCAAGGGAATTGTTATTTGGCTGCGGTATTCTGTGAGATGGAGGTACTTTCCCAGATGGAGTCGACTTGCTAACAGATAAGTAAGTAGGTGATTATTGGGAAGACATATATACATTTAGAATACAATAGTCGCCTACAGCGATTGGAAGTGCGCTAGAATTCCCAATAGTTACCTACTCACTTTTCCAATGTCACATTCAAAACTCTTTTAATATATTAAAAAACAACGAATCATAAAATCATGATGATAAATCGACTTCTAAAAAGTCCGTCAATGGATCCTGTCCGTTCTTTTCCACTGCATCACTGAACGGCTCCCCCACATCATCAGAACCATTACTTAAATCATCAAAGTCTGTTTCTGTTGGGGTCGCATCCGCTCTGCATTTCGACGGAGAGAGGTTTTGTACCGCAGTCTTTGAGACAGTCTTAAATATTTCCGCATAGTTCGCTTCAGATGATAATTTTAAAGCGTTCTCCCATCCCATTAGGATTTGAGTGTACGTGTTTACTTGTTTGTCCGCTAATTCTAGTAATATTGATTTAATTTCTGAACGGGTTTTTGGTATCCAATCTGATAGTTCTGAACGGAGCGCTTCGGATGCTTGTTCTAATCTGAAAATAAAAATAAGAAGTAATAAATGAAGCTCAACTGCCTTGCACCAAGCAAGGTAGTTGAGCTTCACTTGACTAACCATCTCTTTCAAGGCTTGTAATGTCTTATTTGTTATATTGCTGTCTCTCACATTGGTAAGAGGGTAAGGCAACTGAAAAGCTTCCTACTAGTACTAATTCTTCATATTAAATTCGTTGTGACTTCCAAGACCCTTGTAGTTTTACCCGCGGGACAGTAATGAACTTCATTGCCTTTTTGGTGGTCGCCGCTGTTAATGCTGGCTATACAGGAAACACAGTGGTGGGAATGTATGGTGGGCCCCGTCTGTTATTCTAATCAATACAAAGCTTCAATAACATTTTTATAATTAAAATAGAAATACCGATGTGACAGTGAGCAGTTTAAACCTAATGCGTGCAGCTGCACTGCAACTATCTTTAAATGAGCATTACTCTACTTCTGATAAATGACATACCAAAAAAAGTGTGTGCGTGACCACACGATAGAACTGGAACTTCTTCTTCATCTCTCTTTCCATCTCGCTGCCTCCTTGCTGAACTTAACCGAACGAGTGTTACAAACCGAGCGTGTTTCCTCAGTCTCAATTCCTAGGCGTCTAGACCTAAAGAACTTAAAGTCACTCCTAAAGAAAATGAGCAACTCAATTGATCATTTGTTCCTTACCTGTTATGTAGTTCGTCTGTGCTGTTACCGGCAACGTACGCAGCTGAAATAAAAGAAAAAAAGCATATAAGTCTGAAAATTGGAACTGGCTTCAATGAAACACTCCGCGTTTGCTTCAAAATTATATTCCCCTCAGGAAAGGCTATAAATTCGGCGTGCGACAGCCGGCTTTTATCAACGGAATTGGCAACGAGTACCTGTATTACAACCAATTGCATTGTGATTGTAATTGTAATTGCTTTAGACTTAATATGTGAAAAGCTCCCTTAAATCTCTCACACTTTGCATTGTTATAACATAACCTAACCGCATTAACGAATTATGCCCATTTTTATACTAGATATACCTACCGTGCATTAGTGTTCATATTATCCTTGAATCAGCAATCCTAAATTTTACTAAACATCCTAAATTTTACTAAACAAGACACGTGTTTCAGCGGTGCATCATTACCGCCGCGGAAGTGCCTACCAATCGCACCAACGTCATGCAGCTGACCCGCCCCGTCGTACTCACGCAGTTTAGCCAGTCTCTTTCCGCCTCGTATATTGTGAACGCGAGGGCCCGGTGTGACGTGTGAGTGTTACCGTGCGCCGTGTCCCGGGCCCGCAGCTTGTCTCCGTGCGCACGGCTGTAGGCGGCCAGCAGCGGCAGCAGGGCCCGGTGTGACGTGTGAGTGTTACCGTGCGCCGTGTCCCGGGCCCGCAGCTTGTCTCCGTGCGCGCGGCTGTAGGCGGCCAGCAGCGGCAGCAGGGCCCGGTGTGACGTGTGAGTGTTACCGTGCGCCGTGTCCCGGGCCCGCAGCTTGTCTCCGTGCGCGCGGCTGTAGGCGGCCAGCAGCGGCAGCAGGGCCCGGTGTGACGTGTGAGTGTTACCGTGCGCCGTGTCCCGGGCCCGCATCTTGTCTCCGTGCGCGCAGCTGTAGGCGGCCAGCAGCGGCAGCAGGGCCCGGTGTGACGTGTGAGTGTTACCGTGCGCCGTGTCCCGGGCCCGCAGCTTGTCTCCGTGCGCGCGGCTGTAGGCGGCCAGCAGCGGCAGCAGGGCCCGGTGTCGCGCCGGCGGGCCCCGCGCGAGGGCCCCTGCGGCGGCGCGGCTGCCGGCGCCCAGCGCGCCCGCGCCGCTCGCCGCGCGTCCGCCCGCCTGCGACGACCACGCGTCGCACACGCGCTTCATGCTGCACATTACACGATCGCTTGTGTTCGGAACAGTTGTTCGATATGATGCCTACAGCCTCCTTCTACGGTCGCTGAAGGCTCCGCTGGCCCGTCGGCAGGAAATTCATCTTCACACATTGGAGCCGAAATGGTCGCGGACTGTGCGGTTCCAGAGAAGTTTTCTTTCACGGACTCTCATGTTGAGGAGTAAATTATCTACCGAGGTTTTTGCGAGCGACTACAGTATTCTTCAAGAAAGACGTGAGCGTCCGGAGGCTGCGATCACTACTTACCATCAGGCGGGTCATACGCTTGTTTAACAACAAAATAAGGTTTGGCAGCGAGTGTGAGTAGTAGTTATTATATTTTCACCTATCCCACCCAAAAAGAACGATCTTCGTATTTACAAATAAATCGCAACGAATTTGAATATTGATTGAGAAAAAATATATTTATTAACAGTTGTACAACCCTGGCGTATAAGCATGATTTTTAAGCACGACATTTGTTTTCTGTACCCGTAAATTAACGTATTACAGGAATCTTCTTATACATTAATTTCAAAAGCTAATAATGTTATTTTACATGCAGCAATGGCTTCAGAGTAACTTACTTGAAGCCAGACAAAAAACGACAACACCGACTGTACGGGCCACGGCCCGTCCATTTGCTAGCGTCAGCAATTTACGCGATGCTATGCAAAAACGGGCCAGTTCACGTTAGACGCCGGCGCGAGCTCAGTGTATCATTATATCATATTTATATCTATCAACTAGCAAATAAAATCCGTTTCAATTCTATCAAATCGTATCAATCTATCAACCCCTACATAGCTTTTTGGTCCTTCGAGGACTCACTCGTGGACACGGGACTTAGTGCATATCAGTGACATTATTACTGTAATTCGCGAGTGAGTGAACTAGCAAGCAGCAACAGCAGCACGATACACACATCAACGGCGCAGCAGCTATCAAGTAAGATCAGTCCATATTTTTATCATGTCAACTTTGGAGGAATTATTAGCAACTCAGCAGCAATTACAAAATGCCATAGAGCAAGATTACAGCAATTTTAAAAAAGATGGAGCCGACCGAAAGACGTCTGACTATATCAGACGGAGGCTGGACACCCTAGAAAAATACTGGAACGGATATCAGTTAAATCATGCAAATTTATGTAAGATTGAGTATGCCAAGACACATTCATATTTTACAAGCAATCAATTCGAATTATTCAAAGATCGGTACGAATACATTCGTGCGGCAATATCAAACTATCAATCGAAGTACGACAGGCCTTCGACCCCTATACTGAAACCTGCCATTTTGGGGGCACCGGGAACAACAAATCAAACTGCGCAACAAGGGCAGCTTACTCAGTCTCAGGGGAATAACAGCAAAACAGATGAAATGTTACGCAAACAGTCTAGCAATTTTAAAGCATTAGAGCATACATTATCAAACATTAATTTAGAATTAATAACAGAAAAATGGGAATTCGATCATTTACTTCGTACAATACAATCGCGTTGGTCGGTAATTGATAGTTTGCATTGGGAATTAGACAGCGAACTCGGGGGGCGAAACGCGGAATATGAAGCAACGTTTTTTAAATATGAGTCACGATATAATGATATAATTAAATCAATTAATAGAAAATTATGGTCTGTATCGCATCGGGAGCAGTCTACACCTCATCTCGACATTCCAGTCTTCGGGGGTAGCTACCATCATTGGTGTTCGTTCAAAGACCTTTTTGTTGAAACCATCCATGACAACCCCACCTTATCAAGCGCACAAAAATGCAATTTCTCAAAACCAAAGTTAGGGGAGAAGCTGAAAGGTTAATACAACATCTACCAATTACTTCCGATAACTACGCTATATGTTGGGATATAATGAACAATAGGTATAACAACAAGCGATTAATCTTTAATTCTCATTTAGAGATCTTATTAAACATTCCAACAGCAAATCAACCATCAGTAAACCATATTAAACGCGTCCACGACACGACCTTGGAGACGCTTAACGCAGTGAAAAACCTGGGGGCGGAGGTAGAGTCGTGGGATCCTTTACTTGTCTATTTATTATCACAAAAACTTGATACCGAGACTCATAACGACTATATAGGAGTAGTTAAACACCCGAGGGAGCTACCCAACTTGCAAGAATTTCTATCATTCCTTGAGAGCAAATTTACTATGCTGGAATCTTCTAGAAAGAAGACAGAAATACCTATCAAATCATTTACCCAAAATAGAAATCATAATCAGTCGCAAAAATATCATTATAATTTTAATAAATCTGCCTTTTCGGCGCATGGACGGGAAGTTTCGCAACCGTCAACAAGCAAAGTCAGCTATTCCACAAAGTATTACAAGTGTGCCGTGTGCAAGTCCAACGAACATGCATTATTTTATTGTCAAGAGTTTTTAAATATGACACCGTACTAGAAGCGTCGCACATTATCAAAACTGAATATATGCGAAAACTGTCTCTATTCGCATAACAATAAGGCATGCATTTCCGAAAAACGTTGCCGGGAATGCAATGCAAAACACAACACTCTTTTACATGACGCATTTACGCAAGCCCGTCAACCTAGCAAACCAGCACCAGCGAAAACGGAGCCCTCGCAACAACCTCGTAGCAACTCGCACGTGTCACTGCAAGGGGAGATGCCCGAAATTCTTTTAGCAACAGCAATGGTAAGGGTAAAAAGGGGATGCGAGCTCTAATCGATCAGGGATCACAGACGTCCATTATTACAGAACAAGCAGCGCAGTTACTAGGCCTACCACGACAAAAATGCCGGGGCATCATTTCTGGCGTTGGTGCAAAAGAAAGCAACTGTAAAGGGATAGTATCAATAAATTGTGCCTCCATACACAACGATTTCACTTTCAATACTGATGTTTACATAATGAAAAATTTAATCAAAAACCTACCGAGTCACTCATTTAGGAAACCTTCATGGCCATATTTAAACAATATTACCTTAGCAGATCCGGAATTTAACAGTAGCCGGCCTGTTGACTTACTTCTGGGAGCAGATATATACTCTTTTATATTATTAGAGGGAATTTGTAGAGATGATGCAAGCATTCCAATCGCCCAGAACACCCGTTTAGGATGGATTTTGACTGGCACTGTCAAAATGAAAATGAAATGAAAAAAGTTTATTTCATTCACAATTTATGTTTAAGAATGTGGAGGGTGGGCTCCTTCTTTTAAGTGTGAGACACCTGTGTCAGAAGGAGCCACTCTTCCATAACAAATGGTTTTGCATAAATGAAATTAATATCATTATATATAATATTATACACTATATACCTGCCTGCAGAATACATATTTATTGATTTATTTAGGTATCTACATACAATCCAATACTGATTTAATTTTATAGTCTAAGTCTAAGGCGTATGTAATGTCCACATGAAGTTGAATGCCATCGTATTAATGAATATACTGAACCTCTAGCTGTGTGTGTGTGTGTTTTCGTGTGTGTGTGTGTGTGTGTATTCGTGTGTGTGTGTTTGTGTGTATGTGTGTGTGCGTTTGTGTGTGAGTATGTGTGTAAGTTTGGGTAGCAAGTGTAGTGTGACCTCAGCCCTACGATAAAATCTTGGGATCGGGAACCACCAACTACCTAAATTAGTTAGTGATTCCCACTGAGTGTACGTTTGAATAGACATGGAAATGAAAATTTCCATATCTTCAAGTATCATACTTGAGTAAGTTTTCAACTACCCCATATTCTAACGGTTTTAGCCAGTTAAATAATGTACTTTTGCAGTCCCGATGTATTAATGGGTAGATCTCAATAAGCTTGTTGACACGGTTATAAAGGTGAATTGACAAGCTTCGAAATTGATTCTGGGCAAAGCTGCTATTAGTACTATGTGAAATAACAACCCTGTCCCGTCTCCTTCTCAGCACAACGTCAGGGTTGTAGGTTAAAGTTTTATGTTTTTTTAGAATAGTGTACAAAATGTAAAGTTTTCTAACAGTTAGCAAACCCGATAATTCATATAAATCATTGGTACGAAATCTTCTTTTTTTAAAATACATAACTTTTAAAAGTGCTCTTTGGGCTCTTTCTAATGTAAGGAATTTAGTTTTTAGGGCCCCTCCCCATAGCGGTATACAATAGATTATAACAGATTGAGCCAATGCCTCATAAATTCGATTCAGGAGGTTTTTGGATGTAACGTGTCTGATTGTTTTAAAAATCCATATTAGCTTGCGTATCCTGCCAGCTACTAATTCTAGGTGAGATTGCCATTTGAGCCTATGATCTATCATAACGCCAAGATATTTTACGGATTTTACTCTTTCTAATGACGGACATGAGCAGGCAGTATTACGTAAAAGGGCACCGCTGTGGATCCTTATGTCAAAGTCATTCTCTGGTTGCGTCGTTTCATTTATTGAGAAGCTCATGTAGTTGGTTTTGGAAGTGTTGAGAGTAAGGAGGTTTGACTTCAGCCATTCTGACACCTCGACAAGACCAGTCTCAGCCTTCTCCCTTACGTCAGCCCAAGTACTGCCCATGAAGGTTACCGCAGTGTCGTCAGCATAAGAGAGAATTTTGGCGCAATTAATGTTTTTATTGCATAGGTCATTAATGTAGATGAGGAAGAGGGTCGGACCCAACACGCTTCCCTGCGGAACACCAAAAGATACTTTAGGCTCATCACTAATGACTTGACCCACCTTAACTGTTTGTGTCCTTCCAGTAAGATACCCCCTGAGAAGTTCCAAAGGAACACCCCTGATGCCAATTGATTCTAGTTTGTGAATAAGCGCAGGAAGTGAGACAGTATCAAAAGCCTTCTTCAAATCTAAGAATACTGTAAGGCATTTATTTTTACTGTCTAGTTGATCAGTGATAGTCGTTGTCAGTGCCTCAACAGCATCCTCGGCACCTCTACCTGATCTGAAGCCGTACTGCGAATTTGATAATATGTGGAATTTGTCAAGGTAGGCAGTTAGTCTTTTGTTAATCAGTTTTTCTATTATTTTTGAAATTGAGGTTAAAACAGAGATTGGACGGTAGTTGCCCAAGTCCTCCTTATCACCGCCCTTGTGGATCGGGGTTATAACAGATTTCTTTAATACGGATGGGAATGTTCCACCATTAAAACAAAGATTCGCAAGATGTGTTATAATAGGCACTACCTCAGTCCTGGCATTCTTAAGAAAGGCAGAGGGAATACCGTCCCATCCAGGGGCACTACTCGTCTTTAGATTCATTAAGACGGCATCAACTTCATCAATATCCGTTTCCAAAATAGCAAAGGAAGAGAGCTGAGAAACATTCTGAGATAAGGCTATAGGAGAGGGAGTACCTAAGGGCGAGATGGCTTCAGCTAGGTTGCTACCAACCGTACTAAAAAATTCGTTGATATAGTTAATGGATTCAGTAGGCGAATTTTTGATACTTAATAAGAGCGAATTGTCTGATTTTATCTTTTTAGTGTTAGTAATTTCAGAGATGTTATTCCACAAGTCCTTGGGGTTGCCAGAAGAATCTTGTAGGAGTTGTTTATCATAGTTACGTTTCAATTTTTTAATGAGGTCGTTACAGAAGTTTCTGTACCTCCTGTAGCTAATATGAAGATTCTGGTCATGCGGGTTACAACGAAGTCTAATTTGAAGCCTATTTCTATGTCGGATGCATCTAAGCACGCCTGGGGTGATCCACGGTTTGATAACACGTTTGTTTCTAGGGATATACACATCTTTTGTGTTGTTTTTAAGAACTTCCATTATAGTAGAGGTTAAGGTATTTGCAACTCTCTCTGCATCGCTGCATAACAAGAGCTCACTAAGGTTCCTTTCCCTAAGTTCGATAAGAGCACTAATGAAGTCAGTAATCCGTTTGGTTTTTTTCAATACACTTTTATTATTTTGTTCGGTAAGACTAAGTATAACCATAGAGTGGTCAGTGACCGTAGTATTTAGGATAGCAACTTTTGCGTCTAATTTTGTACGTTCTATTTTAAGGAAAATATGATCTAATGAGTTCCCTTCTCTGGTAGGATAGTTGTGGCCCATCATGAGCCCATGTGACGCTAACATATCTAAATAGTTGGTTCTATTATGCCGTTCCGAAACTTGCTCTGTATCCCGAGAAATAATGTTAATATTAATATCCCCTGTGATTATAATACATTTGTTGGGTTCCAGGGATTCAAGATGTTTATTGAGCGAGTTGATAAATCCATCGGCATTAGTTTTTGATGGTGATCGATAAATTGCTAATATTATTTTATTGTTGACCTCAATTTGGAGACATGAAGCTTCATCTAACATAATTTCTTTAATTTTTGTTTTTATGTTGTCTCTAATGTACGCTATTACACCGTCGCTTTTGTTGAAGAGGCGGTTGGAAGAATGTGTTACATAGTTAGTTAAAATTGGAATAGGCTTATATGAATTAATCCAGCATTCAGTTAAAATAATTACGTCAGGGTAGAATTTTAATTGTGAAGTTGTTACTAGGAAGTCGTTAAAATTACGATATATACTTCTAATATTCTGGGTCAGTATAGTGAAGTCGTTATGTTTTATTGTTACCAATTTTTCAAGATCCTCAATGTCACATTGTATTGAAGTGGCAATCTCAAGAACGTCTAAATTTGTTAGTGTATTGATTGTATTATTCATTTTGTTTACTAAGTGAGGGTGTTGTAGTAGTAATCAAAGCGTGTTCATGTATTATTAGAGTGTAGAGCATTACAAGGTTTGTATTTTTAGTAGTTAAGATTAGTAAATGTTTGTGTGTGTAGTATGTATGTGTGATACAATTGTATGTGTGGATGAATAGAGAGGTTCGTGTAGATGTGTTTGTACGTAAGTGTGTGTATGTAGTTGATAGTTTTGTATGTGAGAGAGATTGTGCTTGGGATGCACGTTTCATGCAAGAGACATTAGATACGCCATGAATAATGAGGACCACATATATATCCACATAAACTAGTCTAGAAAAGAGACTAAATACATACTGATCAAAACAGGTTTTCAATATTAAAGTAGGACACAAAGTAGCAATATCGCAGAATAGTCAATCATTGATCATAAGTTGCTGGACTTGTGCCTCCGAGATAATAGTGATTATGGGTGAGTTGTCGGTCTTCCGTACGTATACTTTGCCGTAGGCAGTCCAGCAAAATTTGTATCCTCGTGATTTGGCCAGGTCCCTTGCTAGGAAGTGGAGACGAGCTCCTTTCTGCGTAAGCTGCTCCGTCACAAATATTGGAGTGTCTTCATTTGTTCTATGCCCCAGGTGTTTGGCACATAACTTGTTTTTCTGCGTAACGTTGAAAGCCTTACACAGCTTCAGGGTGACTGTTTTTGCTATGGTTGAGGATAATTCAAAAACTATGGGTGGATTGCTGTCCCCTTTTTTGCCGCGCACCCTATAGACGTCCGTAACATCCCTCTCACACAGGTTCCCTCCAATAGAAGCGGACAGGCTGAGTATCATGTTAATCAAATCCTCCTTGGCCTCATTCTTCATTTTAGGCGCATTTTTAATTACAAGGTTAGCCTTGCGTTGTCCTACTAGGAGGTTCTCGATCTTATCTTCCAGTAGAGAAATATGTTCACAGTTTTCGCGGACTTTGTCTTCCAGTTGGGTGATTTTTTTATTTTGTTCCACCATTTGAGCCGAAATAAAGGCTAACGATTTTTCTATATTTATATTAGTCTGCTTTATATCTCTCAACTCGGGCGCGATATTTTGTATGTCCTGTTGAGGAGCCAAAAATGTCCCCAACATACTTTTGATTTCTTCTTTAATTTCCTCCTTGAAAATGCAAAGGTCCTCCACCGTGACAAATTTGGAACGTACCGTGACATAATTTGGAGGGGTATTCTCCTCAGTGAATTCAATGCCCGACATGTTGGTAATGTTAGCATCCAAGCTCATATTAGTACTGGGATATAATGATTTCATAGGAGATTGAATTTATAGGTGAATCCAAGGAATTGCAATTGATGGTAGGACCAAGTGTTGTAGCCCACAGTACTAGGAATGTATAGGCAGGTAGGAGGCCTCTCTCGTTTTAGCCTTGGGCACCTGCGCAAACGCAGACACTATATACTTCTGTCTTTATTATAGGGGGCGTGGCTTTGGTGCTCGGTGACGTAATCAAGGTTCGGCCTCAAGTGACAGACAGCAACAGCAATACAGGGATGAACCTTATGTTCATAGAAGGTGCGACGAGGACAGCGCGCTCGTCAGAGTTTACACTCTAATTGACTTCTCGATGTTGTAGAACATGGATGGAGAATCAAGGCTTCTCACTCACTCCTAGATCTTGTAATAATTAATGTGCCTCGTAATTCACTCGTCACCATCAGAAAATAAACGCATTGATGCTCACAGATACTCGGGGTGCATAGGCTGCGAAGAGTATGATAATCAATCCTGGGTGCTCTCAGAGTTTGTAAGTAAGTAAGTTGGTGGTAGGTAGGTCAGTAGTAGTATGCCACAGTCCACACTCAACAGGAAAACCACAGATTTTGATGCTCGCAGATACTAGGAGCTCATAGGCTGAGAAGAGTTGTTGTTCTTCCTTAAGCTATGCTTTGATTTAGCTCGCCGCAATCAGGAATAACACAAATCTCGACGCTCATAGATACCAGGGTCGCATAGGGCGCGAAGAGCACGCTGATCTTCCCTGGGTCACAGAATTAATATTGTTGGGTGTGTGCTAGCTAGTAAGTAGGCAGAGTACCTTGATTTGGTTTGCCGCAATCAGGAATAATTGATATTTTGATGCTCGCAGATACCAGGGGCCCATAAGCTGAGAAGAGTATATTGTTTCTCCCTTAGGCTATTATTTATCGATTCCGCTCGCCGCAATCAGGAACAACTCGACGATTACAGGTACCAGGATCACATAGGCCGAGAGGAGTAGGTCTGTTGATCTTCCTTGGGTAACAGAATTAGTAGTGCTTGGGTTGCTATTCAATAGTTTTTACTAAGTAAGTTAAATTATGTACCTCGATTTGGTTCATCAATCAGGGATAATAGAGATGTTGATGCTCGCAGATACTAGGAGCGCATAGGCTGTGTGGTGTGTTTTCTTCTCCCTTGGATACTTTGTCGGCTGGCGCAATGTGCATACGCACCGCGAAGTTCGACCTTACAGATGGGGGCGTTGTATGACGTACTGCTTTTATAATTTTATTGTGTGCACAGAAAATATATGTCACACTTACTCTTGAGGGTATCGGTTGTTGTCTCTGTCTCCCTCGGGACCGAGCACTCACACTGTTCTTCAATACCTTCTGTTTCTGATACCCGAATATTTAACGTGGATTAAATTTAAATAAATTTGTATTTATTTTAGGAATAAACAGAATTATAATGTAGCGTAAATCACGTCTGCACTCCGCAGAGGTCCGGGGGGAAGAGGAGCCTGCAATGTAACGTCATTATTAACAATTTACAAGAAATCCAGCAGTTTTGGGAGATAGAAGGTATCAATGAGGACGCAACTACATCCTCACAAGATCAGAAATGTATTGACTATTATTTATCAACGACTAGGCGACGCGACGATGGACGTTACGAGGTGCGGTTGCCTATGAAACCGAATTTTTCAGAAAAATTGGGAGAGTCAAAACCGAAGGCAATTGCCCAATTTAAGTCATTGGAACGCAAATTTAACAAGAATTCTGTGATGGAAAATCAATATAAAGCATTTATAAGCGAATATCGCTCTATGGGTCACATGATCCCCGCGCCTAGCAACTCAAAGCCCGAGTATTATACCACACATCATTCCATTCGAGATGACACATACAATTCTAAATTTAGAGTCGTTTTTAATAATTCAAGCAAAACATCAACAGGAATAAGTTTAAATGATGTCATGGAATGCGGGCCCAATCTTCAACAAGATTTACAGTCTTTAATAATCAAATGGCGTGTTTACAAGATCGCATTTACCGGAGACATCGAAAAAATGTTCCGACAAATTTGGTTGAATCCCGAAGATCAAAATTTACATAAAATTGTATGGCGTGAATCTCCATCAGATCCCATCAAGGAGTTCTGTCTTACAACCGTAGCCTATGGTTCCAAGGGATCACCGTTCCTGGCCATGATGACCCTGAAACAATTGGCATCAGACGAGAGGTCTAATTATTCTAGCCAAGCAATCAAAGCGCTAGAAAAATCATTTTACATGGATGACCTTATTCATGGCGCACACAGCATATCAGCAGCAAAACAACTTCAAAGTGAACTCATCAATTTATTAAAATCAGGAGGATTTAATCTGCGTAAATGGAAAGCTAACACGTACGAGCTCCTACAGGATACACCAAAAAACCAAGAAGAATTCAATTTTAAAAACACGGAGCAAACCAAAACTTTAGGCTTAAGTTGGAAGCCTCAAGAGGATACATTTACTTTTCAGTCAAGATTAGATCAACAACAAAACACAACAAATATCACAAAAAGAATGTTATTATCTGAAATTTCAAAACTATTTGACCCCCTAGGGTGGTTATCGCCTCTAGCAACAAAATTGAAACTTATTTTTCAACAAATATGGGCATGCAATTTACAATGGGATGATCAAATACCTAATAACATTTTCGTGGAATGGACAAAAATAAAAAATGACATACATAATATCAACCTAATAAAATTACCAAGATGGATCCAGACAACAGAAAAGGATACATGCGTGGAATTACATGGATTCTCTGACTCATCAGGAAAGGCCTATGCTTGCGTAATTTACTGTCGGATCAAGAAAGATAACAATTCATCAATATCATTATTGGTTGGGAAATCAAGGCTCGTCCCCACTAGCAAAGTTGTATCGCTTCCAAGGTTAGAGCTAAGCGGTGCTCTTTTACTATCAAAACTTATGCGGAAAGTCAAACAATGTCTTTCTAGCTATAACCTTCAAATATATGGTTGGACTGACTCCATGGTGGTTTTAGGTTGGCTCAACGGAGACCCAACAAGATGGAAAACTTTTGTGGCCAACAGGGTCACCGAAATCACACAAACTATGCCAGCAGAGTGTTGGCGGTTTGTTAAATCACAAGAGAATCCCGCTGACTGTGCAACTCGTGGTTTAACTGCTTCACAGTTAAAGGAACACCTTCTGTGGTGGCGGGGACCTACCTGGTTGCAGTCATTTGTCAACGAAGGACGTCAAGAAGAATACAAGACTGACCAGGAAGTCAAGAGCATTCAGCAAGTCAACATAGTCACTGAACAGTCGGATGACAATATCATAATGAACTTATTAACAAAATATAGTTCTTTTAACAAAGTTCTCAGAGTGGTAGCATGGATTCTCAGAATTAAAAACAACAAAAGCAAATCATCAAGCAATTATTTATCACTACAGGAATTAAAACAAGCAAGATTAGCAATTATCAGAAATATTCAATCATTGTCATTTCAACAAGAAATATCAGATTTAAGCAATGGAAAAAACATACACAACAAGAGCAAGTTGTGTGAATTACGACCTTATCTCGATGAACAAGAGATACTGAGAGTCGGTGGGAGATTGCGACATGCAAATCTCGACCCTGACATGCAACATCCTATCATAATACCAAGCAACAGTCGCCTTTCTGAGCTTTTAATAGATCAAGCACATGAACTTACGTTTCATGGGGGAGCGCGTTTAACATCAGCATATTTACGTAAAAGATATTGGATCATTGGAGGCAACAGGGCCACCAAGAAGAGGCTACGCTTTTGCGTCATATGTAGAAGACAAAGCCCAAGCAAACATTATCAAATAATGGGGGATCTTCCAGCAGCAAGATCTAATCCTTCTAGAAGTTTCTATCATACGTCAGTGGATTACACGGGTCACCTTTTTATCAAAGCAAATGTTGGGCGAGGGATCAAAACATTTAAAGGATACATCGCTGTGTTTACCTGTATGGTGACGAAGGCGGTGCATTTAGAAGTAGTATCCGACCTGAAAAGTTCATCATTTTTAGCAGCCCTAAGAAGAATGTCAGCGCGCCGAGGAACACCGGGTCACATATATAGTGATAACGGCACAAACTTTTTAGGAGCACAATAACGCACTGCAACAGGAATATCAAGAAATACTTAACACCTTTGGAGATGAATTCCGTAGCGAAATTGCAGAAATGGGCATATCATGGCACTTCAATGCACCTTCATGGCCGTCAGCAAATGGGCTCTGTGAGGCTGCAGTGAAGAGCCTCAAATATCATTTGAAACGGGTCCTTGGAGATCAAAAACTCACCTATGAAGAACTGAGTACACTCTGTGCCCAGATTGAAGCAGCACTCAATTCGCGCCCGTTATGCTCATTAACAGAGGATCCTGATGACCTCAATTATCTCACACCGGCTCACTTCCTGGCGTGTGGTCCCACATTATCAATTTATGACACCGAAAGAGATTTGCGAACTAGATGGTATCACCAAGAGAAAATATTCCGAGATCTCTGGAAAAGGTGGCAACAAGAATATTTAACAACACTATCAAATCGTAGCAAATGGCGACAGCCCCAGCAAAATATCAGTATCAATGATGTAGTGATTATTCATGATGCTAATTCACTACCAGGCAAGTGGTTACTTGGGCGAGTAGTCGACTTGCATCCAGGCAGCGATGGTTACGTAAGGGTAGTAACTCTGAAAACAAAAAATGGATATCTTAAACGGCCCGTCGTAAAGCTATCAATCTTACCAACCAACCCCGAGCAAGAAAATCAAGAATCATCTTCACCGAATGAGCCATGTGAAACTAAGACCAAACGTACGACTACCAGAAACAGAAAGTTTAACTTTGTTTCCACTGCCACAACAATATTACTATTTTTTATGACACTCATTACGAATGTAAACTGTTCGTATACTTTTACACCGTTTCAAAGTAATCAAAGTTTATTCTTCGACAAGATATCCAACATGGAACTTACTCGAGACAATTGGAAGCTGGTGGTCTACTACGATCTTTCTCCCTATTGGGAAGGAACGGCGGCAGCCGTCAAATACATTACTTATCTAGAAAACATATGTTCAAGTATAAACAAACAATCACCATGCGATAATGTTGTATCTCAATTAAGTCACGACTACTCTGAAATTCAACACTACAATATCATGTTACAAACACAACATTTCTCCGCTCGCACGCGCCGACGACGCGGGCTTATCAACGCGGTCGGGAATATAGCAAATACATTGTTCGGAGTATTAGACAGCAATTTCGCAGAAAAGTATGAACAGGACATTCAGTTAATAAAAGAAAACCAAAATCATTTAGCAATGCTGTGGAAAAACCAAACATCCATTGTGGAAGCAGAATTTAATATTATTAAGAGAACTGAAAATATAATGAGCAAACATCACAAAATCATTCATAAGAAAATTACAGAACTGGATCAATCTTTAGCTATATTGAAAGCAGCGGCCCAAAACTCATCTTATATCATGGATTTTACGTTATCAGCTCTTGTTACAAATAACATTTTAAACTCGTTGAAGACCATGCAAGACCATATCCTAAATACCATCACCGACGTGTATCATGGAAGGCTCGACTTACATCTACTTAGCCCCGAACAACTTCAACGAGAACTCAACGTGATATCATCCCAATTGCCGACTGACTTATCATTACCGACAGACAACGTAAATTTATTAAAAATGTACAAATTAGTATCCGTGAAAGCTAGACTATCAATGCAATACCTATTATTCGAAATACGAATCCCACTGATATCCCGAGACTTATACGAAATATTCCGCATGATTCCCATACCTCAACGATCAAATGACAATATGATCAACATTCAACCTATCAGCGAATATATAGCAATTAATCTTCACAAAGATTCTATTATTATAATAACAGAGCGAGAACTAACATTTTGTTTACATCAATCCCCTGAGACTATATTATGTCACCTGGACAAACCGATCTATCAATTGAAGGATGACCTCTATTTGTGTCGACGAGACAACAAGTCAGATTGCACATCACTTATGAGCCCATGCGAGGATAAGTTTATAACAACCAGCAAACCGAACATTTATTTTTATTTCTGTTGCAATACATGCTACTTTAAATTACTATGCAGCGATCAGATTACTCCCATTCAACTGAAGAATGCGGGTTTATTGACACTTAGTCAAGATTGTTTAATAAAATCAGCTGATTTCAAATTTTATTCACATAAACTACTAACAAGTGAATTATTCATGAAGCCAAAGGTTGAGATTCCGGCGATGGCGCCTATCAATCATCTCCTCAACATAACTCGATCAAACCCATATATCAATAACACTGAAGAAATCAATGGGACTCAACTGGCCAGCTTACAAGAGCAAATAAATATAATGAAACAGAATGAGCCACTCGTGGAGCGAGTGTCATATCATGACGTTCACCATTACGTCGCCATATACTTGGTGGTCGGCGGCGCGGTGGTGGTCGGTGCAGCGGTCGCCTGGCGCCGCGGGCTGTGCGGCCCGCGGGCGCGGGCTCCCTCCGTCGAGAATCAACAAAGTGAAGTGCAGTGTCAGTGTCAATGTAGTGTAACAAGTGAAAGTGCAATAACAAATGTGCGTAATCAGAAACAGAACAGAGGCACCTCACCGGTTTTCCAATCGGTGTTTACGGTCGCCGAGAGCAGACTTTAGGCTATTCGTATTCGTAGTTTTAAATCAAATATTGAAATCACCTTGTTATTCGCATTAAGGCAATATTGTGTATCATCTTGTTATTAGAGTTTTAATTCATCTCATCTCGCTTCTCGCATCTTTCGGCCCGGGAGCATGTACGGGCCACGGCCCGTCCATTTGCTAGCGTCAGCAATTTACGCGATGCTATGCAAAAACGGGCCAGTTCACGTTAGACGCCGGCGCGAGCTCAGTGTATCATTATATCATATTTATATCTATCAACTAGCAAATAAAATCCGTTTCAATTCTATCAAATCGTATCAATCTATCAACCCCTACACCGACATTTGATCAAAAATGCCCCTGATACTAGATAAACGTTTCATTATCACTCGAGTATAATACTGATTAAGCTAGATAATTTTGAAACACTGTGTTTTATTCCGTTATGGTATGCTCCACTAATGTTCTAAATTTCCCAATACTATACTACTCACTTGCAATTAGAGATGGGCAAATTTCCTGGTATTTACGATAAATGCCCAAAAAGTACTTATAATTTCTCTATTTATGCCCAAAACTAGGCATATGTTGGGCATTTCCAGATACAGTATCCTGCATTTTACCCTCTTACTGGGCACTTATTGTAAATGCCTAGCATTTTACCCATCTCTACTTGCAATACAATGCAATACACTATCAACATCAATCTATACTAATATCATAAAGAAGTAAAGTTTATGACTTTGTTTATCGGAAGTGATCTCTGTAACTTTTTTTATACCACTAAGGTGACAAACAAGCATACGATCCGCTTCATGAGAAGCAGTTACCGTAGCCTATGGACGCCTGTAACACCAGGGGCATCACACGCGCGTTGCTGACTCAGTAAAAACCTCTTCACGCACTTTTTGAAGAACACTCAAACTCTACATTTTAGCAAAATTATCAAAATGAATTATTTCTTCTTTTTTAAGCATCTTCCTTTTGTTTATTTTTTATTTTTAAGTAACATGACTTTTTATTTATTTGTTTTCTTTTTATGTTCGATTGGTAAAACTAGTATGTATTGGTTTTGTGAATCGAACATTTAAAGAAAAATTCGGACATCGAACGTTTTGCGAATTTTGCTTATTGAACATTCTGCGTATGGAACATTTTACATTATGAACATTTTGAGTATTAGACATTTTACATTCTGCGTATGGATCATATTGCATATTGGACATTTTGTAAAGTGGACATTTTGCAAATTGGACATTATGCATATTGTAGATTTTGCATATTGGCCATGCGACTGACCCCATGAGGTCGCCGGCCAGCCCGTTGCAGCCCTTGTGCAGCTGCGTGGTGAGCGCGCACAGCGCCGTCAGCTTGTGCTCCAGCGACGACAGGTACTCCGCCGCCGCAGAGAACTCGGGGTCCTTCACTCTGCTCGGGGAAACAAGTTTTACTTAAAAAATAATGGGATTTAACGCACGGCAATCACAGTAATAATGACGGTGATCACAGTCTCACCTCGCGCCGTTGCTGGGTTTAGGCTCGGCGTTCCCATATAACGCACTGCTCAGACCCCACAAGTTGAGGGCGCTGCTCTCGCTCTTGAACACCTGCACAATTACAACAATAATTTTAAACAAAATAGGTTACTTGTCTATAAATAAATGTTCTAAAATTATAAAAAAAATATTTATCAGTATTGTAAAATACACATAATTTTGCACAAAAAAAAACCGACTTCTAATTCTACTCTACATATTGAAAAAAAAACCCCAATGCTTGAAGACTAATAAAGTCTTCATGAATGTGGAAGGCGGAGGATCGTATTTGGTGGTAGGCATTGGGGAAGGCTTATATCCAGCAGTGGGTACATACACGCTGATGATGATGATGATGATGAAAAAATAAGGCACCAATCTGGTTTACTCTTTCAAATAAAAAAAAGTTTATTTTCAAATCGGTTTATAAATGACGGAGTAATGAAGAAACATAAAAAAAATACAGCCAAATTGAGTATCTCCTTTTTTGGAGTCGGTTAATCTGTGATCTTGAAATTTTTGTAACTTATGTCCGACTCGTGCTGACGTCGACGACGTCACGAGTCGACTCTTGACGAAGCTGTTCAAAGGCATATAAATTTCCACAGACCTTGTCGAGGTCCTCGTCGGGCGTGGTCACAAACAGTCTGAAGTCCTCGCTGTGGGTCAAGATGGGGTGCTTCGCCACGCGATCTACACACGAACATAATATTACATTTTAATATTGTTAATGCTGTTGATTTTTAGCACGTTTCATAATTCATAATTAATTTATTTGTTCATAAACTTGGTAGAAGAAATACATTGGTGTTAAATATGAATAAAACAGGTGGTACAACCATGATTCGCCTTGTTGGTATGTGACCATTAACATTTGATGTAATCATCATTCAAGATTTTATATTAATTAGGTACTGACTGTCATTTGCATATCAAAAGTGAATTCGAATACAAAACAATGAGAATTAGATTAAAATAATGTCAATAAATATTATAAATAAAGTCATGAAATCATAAGAAAATGTCAAAATACAGGTTAGCGAGTAGAATCTATCTTGTCATAATATAATAGATTATTATATGATTTAAAAATACTCTAAGGTCGTAGTATGTTTTTTCAACAAGGTGCAGTTTTAAATCGGTCGCGAGAGTGCGGACGGCTGTGGGAGAGAGAGACGGCAGCTGGAGGGAGAGAGACGCAGCACTGACCGAGGAAGGCGTGCAGCGCGAGCGTGCGGACGGCCACGAAGGCAGGCTCGTAGCGGTCCAGCTGTGGGAGAGAGAGACGGCAGCTGGAGGGAGAGAGACGCAGCACTGACCGAGGAAGGCGTGCAGCGCGAGCGTGCGGACGGCCACGAAGGCAGGCTCGTAGCGGTCCAGCTGTGGGAGAGAGAGACGGCAGCTGGAGGGAGAGAGACGCAGCACTGACCGAGGAAGGCGTGCAGCGCGAGCGTGCGGACGGCCACGAAGGCAGGCTCGTAGCGGTCCAGCTGTGGGAGAGAGAGACGGCAGCTGGAGGGAGAGAGACGCAGCACTGACCGAGGAAGGCGTGCAGCGCGAGCGTGCGGACGGCCACGAAGGCAGGCTCGTAGCGGTCCAGCTGTGGGAGAGAGAGACGGCAGCTGGAGGGAGAGAGACGCAGCACTGACCGAGGAAGGCGTGCAGCGCGAGCGTGCGGACGGCCACGAAGGCAGGCTCGTAGCGGTCCAGCTGTGGGAGAGAGAGACGGCAGCTGGAGGGAGAGAGACGCAGCACTGACCGAGGAAGGCGTGCAGCGCGAGCGTGCGGACGGCCACGAAGGCAGGCTCGTAGCGGTCCAGCTGTGGGAGAGAGAGACGGCAGCTGGAGGGAGAGAGACGCAGCACTGACCGAGGAAGGCGTGCAGCGCGAGCGTGCGGACGGCCACGAAGGCAGGCTCGTAGCGGTCCAGCTGTGGGAGAGAGAGACGGCAGCTGGAGGGAGAGAGACGCAGCACTGACCGAGGAAGGCGTGCAGCGCGAGCGTGCGGACGGCCACGAAGGCAGGCTCGTAGCGGTCCAGCTGTGGGAGAGAGAGACGGCAGCTGGAGGGAGAGAGACGCAGCACTGACCGAGGAAGGCGTGCAGCGCGAGCGTGCGGACGGCCACGAAGGCAGGCTCGTAGCGGTCCAGCTGTGGGAGAGAGAGACGGCAGCTGGAGGGAGAGAGACGCAGCACTGACCGAGGAAGGCGTGCAGCGCGAGCGTGCGGACGGCCACGAAGGCAGGCTCGTAGCGGTCCAGCTGTGGGAGAGAGAGACGGCAGCTGGAGGGAGAGAGACGCAGCACTGACCGAGGAAGGCGTGCAGCGCGAGCGTGCGGACGGCCACGAAGGCAGGCTCGTAGCGGTCCAGCTGTGGGAGAGAGAGACGGCAGCTGGAGGGAGAGAGACGCAGCACTGACCGAGGAAGGCGTGCAGCGCGAGCGTGCGGACGGCCACGAAGGCAGGCTCGTAGCGGTCCAGCTGTGGGAGAGAGAGACGGCAGCTGGAGGGAGAGAGACGCAGCACTGACCGAGGAAGGCGTGCAGCGCGAGCGTGCGGACGGCCACGAAGGCAGGCTCGTAGCGGTCCAGCTGCTGCCGCGCGGAGTGCAGCGGTGGCAGCGGGGGCGGCGCCAGCAGCGGGTGCGACGCGCAGAGACGCTTGTGGAGCACCTGAGAGAAATATCATCTGTAGCAGCACACGTGTTGCTATAAGCATTTCTGCAATTAGTAACGTGCGCGGGCAGAAAGTTCCCAGCCGCGTCGACTAACATCTTTTGCGAGATACGTACACGCTCGCGTGGCTTTGTCTGTATCCGAATATACGTGTAAATTAGTTTGTATAAATTCAGAGACCAAATTATTGTGAAGAATAAA
Organism: Hypsopygia costalis; assembly: GCA_937001555.2. Taxonomy (NCBI): domain Eukaryota; kingdom Metazoa; phylum Arthropoda; class Insecta; order Lepidoptera; family Pyralidae; genus Hypsopygia; species Hypsopygia costalis. The sequence goes on from OW443347.2 coordinate 21,053,816, forward strand.
GAAGAAAGAATATTATTGTAACTAAATATAATTGGAACTAAATTGTCCAGCCCCCTTATCACCATCTCTTATTGCGATTCTATAACTGAATAGATCGCTTATTCATACCAAATAAGGTAAGGGGCCTGGTAACTGAATACAACGATATAACTTCGAGAAACATTTCTTTCCTTTCACTAAGTGTAGGAACCCACAAATTGCGATTTCCAAAGACTTTATTCCATTTACGGACTCTTACTCTGTGCTTCGGAGGGCACGTTAAGCCATCGGTCCCGGCCGTTGTTATTAGATGACAGTCATTAAGCCAAGTCAGTGGGCTTTAGGCGGCTTGAAAACACTGGCCTAGTGTGGTTGAGTATTCTCTAGACCCGTATCCCACCGGTGGGATGGTCGTGAGTCGTACCTTGAAGTGGTTGTACCGCCGCCGCACGCCGGGCGGCGCCGGCCAGCGCGCGCACACGCAGCGCACGCGGTACGTCACGAACGTCTCCAGCGTCGACAGCTGCTTCAGGGGGGCGTCCACCTGGAACAATTTATTCATATGGGAGGGGGCAAACGTGCATTAGGGTCACTTGATGGAAAGCGACCACCCTCGCCCGTGGAGATCAGCAACACCAAGGGGTCGCCGATCCGTTGTCAGCATATACTAATTTCTTTCTTTCATTATGGTGACTTCGACTGACTCACAGAAACACTACAACCCTTTTTTTTTTTTTTTATACTACGTCGGGTAGCAGACAAGCATACGGCCCGCCTGATCTGAAGCGGTTACCGTAGCCATATTATCGCTCGCAACATAAAATATCGCTCGCGCGCCGCCACCCCCGCTGCCATCGCAGCATCTCCTTCCTTTCTGGTGACCTCACTCACTCGCAGGAACACAACAGCCCTCAAGGGAACCGTTATTTGGCTGCGGTATTCTGTGAGGTGGAGGTACGTTCCCCAGTCGGGTAGCTTTCAATTACGCTCCTTACCTCTCTTTTCGCCAGAGCTTCGTTTGTCAGTCAGCAGGGTGCACCGCGTGCAGGTGAAGTTGGCTTTGGTTCAAAGATCTTGATGAACCACTTACACCCCAAAAGAATTCCACCACCCTCAAGAGAATTTGGCAGTATTCTGTGAGGTGGAGGTACTTCCCCAGCTGGGCAGCTTAAAAAAATATGCTATGCCCTACCTCTCTTAAATACAAATGTACTAGAACAGGGTGTAAGTATAATATTTACAGACCAAGCCGATTTCAACTGCACAGTAATCAATTTACATTAAAGAGGATACCTCAACCACTGTACAAATCAACATGAGGTGTAAGTAGTTCATCAACATCTTTGAACCAAAGCCAACCTCAACCACAGTATAAGTATTAGTACTACATACAGTATGGCCACTCACTGCCACTCTCACGTATCGACCTCACCTCCCTTCTGAAACAAATCAGGAACAGTTTGCATGGCGCCACACGCACACACACTCATTTACGCTCTGCACAGACGTCATTATTTATGTACTAGTAAACGACGCGACATTTGCATGGAGTGTCCGGGGTGTGCCTCAACTCTACAAACAGGGTTCTGGCGAAATGAAAGGTACGATATAACATATTTTGTTAGCTGCCTGACTGGGAAAATATCTTCACCTCACAGAACACTGCAGCCAAATAACAAAATCCCTTGAGGATTATTGTATTTCCGCAATTGATTGAGCTCACCAGCTTGGAAGGGGTTGCCGGATTACTGGAGTGATATATCGCTTGTGTGCCGCACACAAGCGATATATCATGTTGCAAGCATCTATATATCTTATCTTGAAATGGGTCCAGTGCTGCAGTACTGGTGGTACGTCGACCCTCTTGGAGCTTTTGTGCACCAAGCGTTTATATAGCTGCGGTAACCACTTTCCATAAGGCGGCTTGTACGCTTGTTTTCTACTCGATGTAGTATAAAAGAAAATAATAATAAAAGCCACTGTAATAATCCTTAATAGCATTTCTTAACAAATTATGACACTTCAGTTTAACATGGTTTTCAAGACTATTAACACAACCTAATCCAACCTTATGCTATGCAAAAACATTCAGTTCACGTTAGCCACCGTCGCGAGCTCACCTTGTATCATTTTATCATTTAGCAATATGCCGTGGATGTCGTACAAGTCGACTAAGGGAAATACATTATCAAATATTGATCAGGCCTCCCCATCCCGTTTGGCCAGAGTGGGGAGTGTAGGCCAAATACTCCTTCCGTCTAGGACGGACAAGAGAGGGTTGTGCTCCTGTAGTGGAGACTAAAATAGACCTGATGATGATGATGATGATGAACTACTCAATGAATGGTTGACTGGAAGAGATCCCATAAGGTATAAGTCCGCCATTGTACATGTAACTCTTTTGTCATCATGTTTATGTAATTTAGATATACAGCTGACAACAAACCTTAACAGCTATATCATATCCATGCTCCATAATAAGTGGCACAGCATCATTGATGTCGTCTGTGACGCTGGGGGCTTCTGTGTCCTCTGTGACATCCGCATCGTTCAGGTCTAGGACCGCTGAGCTAGTCTCACTCGCCATATCACTAGAACAAGTTAAATAAATAAATATTCCTGGACGAATGACGCACTGCCATCTAGTCATAAACTAAGCAAAGCTTGTACTATGGATAACTGATAAATTTACTTAAATACCTTTTTTTTTTAAATACATACATGTAATACTTAGAAAACACCCAGACCAAGACAAATAGATATGTTTGTGCACACAAATATTTGTCTTATTCGGGGATCGAACCCAAGACCCCGAAATCAAAGTGACCTTTGATAACCATTCAAACAATTGAAAAGTTCTTTAATACTATAGGGACCTTGCAGACCTATTACACTTGTGGAGCTGGTGCATAAAAGCAAGGGTCTGCTTCAAAATGGAAAATTTCAAGTTTCAAGCGAAAAATCATGCATGAGGTACTTCGAAAAGGGCGTGAAGAGGTTTTTACAGTGTCGGCAATGTGTGATGCTCCTGGCGTTACAGGCGGTCATAGGCTATGATAACTGCTTTCCAGCTTTTTGGCTCCAGCTTTTTCTGCTTTCAGGCAGGCCGTATGCTCTTAATAAAAATCTACTATCAATAGTACAAGCTTTGCATAGTTTGAGACTAAATGTCGGTGTGTAATAATTACAATTATTATTATTAATTAATTGCTACAATTTTCTCATTAAGCAACAATTATGAGGTTCTTCAAAAAAGGCAAGATCTATTAAAGGTATCGCATCGCTCCTTTTAGAAAACAGTTTCAAATACCGGCATATATCAATTATCAAATAGAAAGTACCCACGGATAGAGGGCAAAGTAGGCGTATATGGTAACCACTTTGTTTTAATTCCGCCTACCTATTACTAATACTAGTAATGCAATTAGTAGTATTATAATTTAATAAAATATTAGTCATCCGGTTAGTTTTTATCACTGATTTCAGTCACTTGCCGAGATAAAGTGTTTACACATAAAATTCACACAAACAAAAGGTTCTATACTTTGTTCTGGTCTGGATCAATAGAAAACAATACTTTCTGTTACATATTTTACAATACTACGTCTGTAATTATTTAATTAAATAGATAATATTACCGTATGATTTTCTTGTGATCTAAAATAACAAACAAAACTGGAATTTGCACTTGAAAGAAATTTACGCTTTGCAATACAATTTGCAAAATAATTGCTGGTTCTTCTTCTTCTTCTTCTTTTTTTAATTTAATGGCTCCATCGTTTTCTTTTTTCCACGATGATTTTGCCAATGTCGAGGTTGAGAAATACACGTTCAAGTTAATAAGACTATTGATCGGTACTATATAGCGGAAGTCCCATGAGCGACCTAAAACAACACAATACATCACAAACATTTAGTTAGTGTTAGTATCATGGCCAGACGAACACAGATTAGTGGGTTTAATACATGTAGATATAAAATAAATAACACTATAACTTAACACAGGGACGGAACAAAATGACAATAGATAATACAAAACTCACAAGTAGATGTTGTTGACTTTTATGAATTTAATTAGGACTGAAATCCAACGAGTATGAACAAGAGTAAGTAGGAAAGGGATGTTAACAGGACGAGGAATACTAGCAGGAAGAATTTCATACAGGGGGACCTGTAGTTTTGGGCAGTTAAAAAAAATGTGTTCAAGGGTTCCTTCTTCTAAGCCGCACTCACACAAAGAACTATCGAGGATCTTGATTTTGGCTAAAAACACTGGAGTGCAAACATGACCAAGACGTAACCTAATTATTGCAGAGGTGGAGTGTTTGTCAAATTTACGGTATTTGGAGAACCATGGTTTAATAGGGACAACCGGTTGAATTTTTGAGTAAAATTTTGCATTTGTGGTTCCCGTTTTTTGCCATAATTCGTTCCAATCTTTTCTTAATCGCGCATCTGCCGATAGTCTGAGGTCGCGAGAGAAGCAAATGTAATATTTATCAACTCCCATATGGATAGCTTCTTTAGCACATCTGTCTGCAGTTTCATTACCGGCAATACCTACATGCCCGGGGATCCACGCAAGCACTACCTCTAAACCCAGAGAGTGACATCGATATAACGACTGTTTTATAGCTAGAGTCAGAGCAAAGTTATCTTTACAATGGAAAGGAGACTTGATTAGATCTTGAAGACAGCTCTTCGAATCTGACAAAATTAAGGCTTTAGAAATATGATGGGATTCAATGTAAGAAACAGCTTCAAGAATAGCTGTGGCCTCGCCTGTAAAGACGGAAGATTGACGGGGACATTTCAAGCTTAAAATGATTTGGAATTTGGGGATCCATACAGCGGCGCCAACATCACAGTTTTCAGATAGCTTAGAAGCGTCGGTGTATAACCTAATCCAATCGGGCCAGTCCTTTTCTAATAATTTAGTGAGGAATTTGCTTGGCTCAGAAGTATGTTTGGTAATGCCTAAATCTAAGATGATACGCGGTTGAAAGATAAGAGCCGGAAATTCTATTAAAAACAACGGATTTTGATGAAATTTTTTCATGGGAGTAGTTAACGAATTATGGCTGATAAAACTGTTAATAAGGGGTGGAGGGTCTTTATTAGACCAATATGGAGAATGAGGGATATACTGGCAAAGGCGTTCTAAGATGTGTAGCAATGGGTGGGAAGAATTTTGTACAATTTTATAAAAAAATCTGTCAGCTAGATATTGCCTCCGGAGCTGGAGAGGAGGGTCTAGGCATTCAATTTGGAGAGCCAGTGTTGGAGAGGACTTCATAGCGCCCGTGATAATCCGCAGACACTTCGACTGTACTTGATTCAGTCTACCTAATGCAATTTTGCTGCAGGGCTCTAGTAAAAAGCATCCATAATCAAAGTGACTGCGGACTATTGCATTATAAAGTAATTTTTGGCTGTAGGGATGAGAACCCCATCGAACTCCTGAGAGAGCACGCAGGATATTGATGCCGTTCTCAGCTTTACGGCAGATATAATTAAGATGGTGAAAACCCGATAGCTTAGAGTCAAGGATGATGCCTAAAAATTTTATGTTATCTTTAATAGCTATAATTTCTTCCTTTACTTTGATAGCAATTGGGGGAATTACTCTCTTCCTGGTAAATATAACTGCATTACACTTGTTGACAGAAAGGGTAAGGCCGTGGTTGTCTAACCATTCGTTTAAATAAAATAAAGCTGAATTCAGGTTGTTAGATGCTTCGGAAAAAGAGTTTGAACGAGAGTAGAGAACAATGTCGTCAGCATATTGAAGGATATTGCAGAAACTAGAAACGGATAGGTCAAGATCAGAGGTATAGATATTATAAAGGAGAGGGCTGAGAACTGAGCCTTGAGGAAGGCCTTTCCAAACATGTCGGGGAGGTAGGAGGGATCCGTTTACGCGAATGCAGATGGAGCGAGACATGAGAAGCTTACATATTATGTTGACCAGTCTCTCGGGGATACTCAGATGGAGCAGTTTCTGCCTGAGTACTGGAAGCTGGACATTGTCATATGCAGCAGCAATGTCAAGAAAAACCCCAATAACATGTTGATTTTCGGAGAAGGCGAGTCTAACCTCAGAAGTGAAGATACTCAGACTGTCATTAGTACCCATGCCACGTCTGAATCCGTATTGGTTATCTGATAGGAGACCTTTATTTTCAACAAGCCATTGTAATCTGTTTTTAATTAAATGCTCTAGGATCTTCAATAAGGTTGAGCTAAGCGCAATAGGCCTATATGAGGAAGGGTCTGAGGGATCCTTTCCCGGCTTAGGAACAGGAATGACAATTTGGGAGATCCAAGAGTCAGGAATGTTGCATGAGAGGAAGATAAAATTTAGAATATTAAGTAAAACCAGTTTAGAAGAGGATGAGGCTTTGCGTATAAAAGAATAGGGGATGCCATCAATGCCTGGAGAGGAATCTTTCAAATGATCGAGTACGCAGTGGAGCTCTGCTAGTGTAAAGGGATCATTCATGCTATCTTTAGGGATTGAAGAGGAAAGAGGAGGGGGGAAGCAATCAAAGTTAGGGACATATGGTGGGGCAAGTTTACTAATGAAATCCTCTAACCATGGAGAGGAGTCGTTGGAGATTTTATTTTGGTCAGAAAAGGAGAAGCGAAAGTTTTTAATTTTTTTCCAAATAATGGAAGGAGGAGTTCTAGGGGAAAGGGATTCGCAGAACTTAAGCCAGCCTATCTTCTTTTTTTTTGCTAGAAACCTAGTAGTGCGGGCACATGTTTTTTTATAAACTATATAGTTGTCAATGTTTAAGTTTGATGCATATGTATTCTCAGCGAGCTTTCTTTCCTTTACACTAGCAGTGCATTCAGAATCCCACCAGGGGGGGGAGGGAATACGATTGCGGGCCGAATTTTTGAAGGGGATAGATTCCTCGGCAGCTGAAGTGAGACAGGAGATAAATTCATTGTAGATGAGAAGGAAGTTATTTTCATCGACTGGACAGAGTAATGATATTTTCTCATCCAGACAAGATGCGAATTTCGTCCAATCTGCATTGAGAGTTTTGTATTTAAAGAGGGGTTGGGGAGGGGGGGTGGGAGATATGGAACTTTGGATAGAGACTAGGATAGGGAAGTGATCACTACCATATGAGTTGGGAAGGACAGTCCAGGAAAGTGAGGGGACTAAGGAAGGAGAAGCTAGAGACAAATCAGGGGCACTTAAATTTTGAAGGGGAGATACCCTGCGTGTGGCAGATCCATCATTAAGGACACATAAATTCTGTGAGTCCAGAAGGTCTAACAGGAAGGAAGATATGGGGTCATTAAAATTAGAACCCCAAAGAGTGTGTCGGCAATTGAAATCACCTAACACAATCATTGGGTTTGGGAATTGGGATAAAATGGAGTTGAATTCAGATATAATTTGGGGATTTGGATGAGGAATGTAAACGGATATAAGGGAAACGCCAACACATTTGGCAGCAACTATGTGGATGTCTGGACTGTGGGGGGGAATGGGGATAAAGGAGAAGGAGAAGGAGTTAGAGATGAGAAGGGCACATCCAGCACGACCATCATCCCTGTCGTCCCGAAGACATGAGTAGCCTGGAACTCGAAAACGAGAATCCGGCCTCAACCATGTCTCCGACACGGCAGCGGCGACAGGTCTATACTGGTTAAAAAGTTGTATAAGTTCATTTTTTTTTAATCTAATACTTCTACAATTCCATTGTAGAAGGATTTGAGCCATTTTTAGCTATTAATGCGGATAGCAGTTCTTGAAGTACACTTACGACATTGGACGGTATAGCATCGCTAAATTTAGAAATAATATTTAATAGAGAGCAAACTAAGAGTTCGATCAGGTTATCGTTAGGAGTCAGCACAGGAGTAGGACTATTGGGTAGAGCGCAGCCATTAGGAAGGGCAGAATTTGGGGTTCCAACAATTCTGTTATGGGCTTCAATGTCATAAGACTTACCAGGGGAGGGTTTGGGACTGGGGGAGTAAAATACTGTTTTTTTATAAGATTGCCGTGGGGGAGTGGCAAGGTGGGAGAGGGGACTATATGGGGGTTGAGTTGGCGAGAACAAGGGTTGGGACTGGGACATACTAATATGGGAAGAGGCAATATCTGCATAAGATTTCTTGCTAATGGGGAAACGTTTAGAGGCTTCAGAGTAGCTGATGTTTTCCTCTGACATGACAATTTTGATAGATTTTTGTCTACCATGTTCTGGACATTTGGAGTCAATGGCAGAGTGGTTAACGCTTTGACATAGGAAGCAAGAGACTCTATCATCATCTACATCACAATTTTCGCCAGAGTGAGGTTGTGCGCATTTAAAACAACGAGGTTTAGACCTACACTGATTGCGAATATGGCCAAATCTACAACAGTTCCTACATTGAATAGTTGGTAACATATAAATATGGACATCCATTGCCATTTGGTAGCAATATATTTTAGGAGGTAACGCTTGTCCCAGGAATGTCAACACCACTGTAGTCGAAGGAACCCAAGTTACTCCAGAATCGCTATGTTTTTTTATATTCAGGCGTCTTGCTTTTATAACAATTCCACAACCGCGGGGAGTAGAGATTCCATCTACCAGATCCTCTAAAGTCCAATCTGTTGGGATAGCTCGCACTATACCCATTCGCGAAACTTGAAATTTAGGGATTGTGGTTTTGAGTTTCTTTTCAGCTAAGAGAGGATTTCCAAAGAAATTATTGGCATCAGCTGCACTTTTAAACTGGACTGACATTTTACTCCTACTAATAGTCTTAATGCCTCCGTCAATAATTCCTTTGAAATTATACCTGTGAATGAACTGGGCGAATTTAAGGGCTCTGATAGTAGGACCAGAGGAGACATCCGGGTCTTCTCGAGACACGTGAACAACGAATGGACCTGGGTCCGTTGCGGAATACTTAAAAGCAGAGTCGTCTTCGTATCCGGGTCTGACGTATACTGATTGTATTGAGGCAGAGGGAGGGATATTTTTCTTTGGCTCAATTTCGAGAGTCTCGTCAGCTGATCTTTTAGGAGGTCTCGTTTTGGATTCGTCTATCTGCATATCAGAGACTGGGTGGAGGGCAGAAGGGCCTCCCCCATCAGGGGGGTCCTTGCCCATTATAATGGGCAAGGACTTACAAAAACAGTAATAAAAGACTTACCTTCTATTAAGTAATTAAAAAACCCAACACCAACACACAACAATTAAAATTTTGGACAGCTCAAAGGGAAAACACGATGAAAAAACGATTTTTTATCTCAACCACGTGTGATTAACAACACAGCGACGAGCAAAATCTAATTGCTGGTTGGTTGTTCGACTTGACTTGACACTCTTGACGTTGACAGTTTGACAGACAAACCAGACAATATTTTTTTTCGTATGCGTATACGATAATTAGCCAATAACAAAATTAGGGACAAGTAAAAACACGAAATAGTCATGTAGAGAAAGATCTAAAATTATAAAAACTCTGTATCAGTAACGTAAAATACATAAAACTAGAACGATCTGCTATCTCAAAATTTTAATAACTTATGTCTGACATGTTTTATGGCCGATCAAAGTTTGGTGGTAAAGTCCATTTTAAAAGTATGAAATTATAAAAAATAAATATTACCATTGTAGAAACAATAAAAAATATTAAAAGTTTTGTTACGGCACTAGCTACATAAACGCAATGTTTAACATAGCTGCCGTCCAAATTTCTGATTTATTGCATATAAAATAGCGTATCGTGACGTCATAATACTGGTAGCGTTTTGTATGGAACGTTTTCGGGATAGTCCAAAATTGTGATCTTCAAGTTATCATATCTCGAAAAGTTTTTATGATATCGAAGTAATTCTTTCACCTATAGTTATATTATTGTTACGTCTTTAAATAACAAATCGAAAAAAAGAATGGTTCACAGGCCTATTATAATGAAAAAAATTGGTTGTCTGTAAAGTCGGTTTACTATATAATTTTACGTGATAATGTCGAAAACATCGGTCGATGGAGTGGACGAGAGATAGATGCGTCGCTTGTTCCGCGCTCTCGGGTGCACGCTCGGCTGAGACGGAACGTAGAGTCATTCTTTTTCATGCGTGCAGCCGTCGTTCATCGATTTATAAGACGTTATCTCGTCAAAACATTAAATGGTGGTCAAATGAAGAACACTATTTGAATACAATAATCAAATAATTTAAGTAGGAAAAGGTACTCGGATTGCTACGAGTTCAGAATTAAAATCGGAGCGACCTTCTAAGTACGCAAGAAAAGAATATCTGTTTTAAATCCCCACGTATACTTAAAGGGAATTGAAACCATATATTCTCAAAAATATATTTTCAAAAGAGCTCAAAGGATAGGCGACAATTTTAAATTTAAATAAGTGGCAGGAGTGAATAATATCAAGTTTAAATAATAAGTTAGTAAAATAGATCATAGCGTAGTTTATATTAAATATACAGTTAATATTAATTAAGAAAAAAATCAAATCATTTTTTTGCGACCATACACGGTACAAAGGTGGTTCAAATATAAAAGTGCATGCGTGTTGCACCCAACATTGGCATGCAAAAAGATAATTACAATTTAACTGTGTAATAGGCCTGTGAACCATTTTTTTTTTTCGATTTGTTATATAAAGACGTTACAATAATATAACTAAAGGTGAAAGAATTACTTCGATAGCATAAAAACTTCTCGAGATATGATAACTTGAAGATCACAATTTGGACTATCCCGAAAACGCTCCATACAAAATGCATACAGTATTATGACGTCACGATACGCTATTTTATATGCACTAAATAAGAAATTTGTACGACAGTTATGTTAAATATTGCGTTTATGTAGCTAGTGCCGTAACAAAAGTTATAGTATTTTTTATTGTTTCTACAATGGTAAGTAATATTTATTTTTTATAATTTCATACTTTTAAAATGGACTTTTCCACCAAACTTTGATCGACCATAAAACACGTCGGACATAAGTTATTAAAATTTTGAGATCGCAGATCGTTCTAGTTTTATGTATTTTACGTTACTGATAGAGAGTTTTTATAATTTTAGAACTTTGTTCACAGGCCTATTTGTCTGACAATATTTATTTATTTATTTATTATAACTATCCAGGGTTATGAAGATTTTTTTTTTACCATGTAACGTCAGATTTATTGGCAGCCGCTGTCAGCAAGTGCAAATAAAAAGTGTGACGTGACGTGTGTGGTCGTCGTCTTCGTGTTGTTTCTTGTAATATTTTTCTGCATTGTTATTTCGTTTTGATTTGTGTGTGATTGAATAGATGAACATTGAATTCCACATGGGGTGTATTACATATCCCATAGATTAGTTAGTATTTTTAACAGGTCACGAAAACTAACAAAATTGCTTCCAAAATGCAAACCGTGAGTGCTCCGCGTGAGCCCGCGGCCCCCGTCATGAGTACTAGTTCAACCATCCTAAACATGAGGGAAAAAGAAAAATACATCGAAGATTTCGACTTTCCCTTCTGCGATGAATCTTCAAAATACGAGAAAGTCGCAAAAATCGGGCAAGGAACCTTCGGAGAAGTATTTAAAGCACGTGCAAGGAATAGTAGTAAAAAATTCGTCGCCATGAAGAAAGTGTTGATGGACAACGAGAAAGAAGGTTTCCCGATCACAGCGCTGCGAGAAATAAAGATATTACAGCTTTTAAAACACGAGAACGTCGTGAATTTAATCGAAATATGCAGGACTAAAGCAACATTGCATAATAAATATAGGTCGACATTTTACTTAGTCTTTGACTTCTGTGAACACGATTTAGCTGGTTTATTGTCAAATGTGAACGTTAAATTTAGTTTAGGGGAGATCAAAAAGGTCATGCAGCAGTTATTAAATGGTTTATACTACATTCATAGCAATAAAATTCTGCATAGGGATATGAAAGCGGCTAATGTGTTGATTACTAAGAATGGTATCCTGAAGTTGGCTGACTTTGGTCTTGCCAGAGCGTTCAGCGTGGCGAAGTCGGGACAAGCTAACAAGTATACAAATAGAGTGGTCACACTGTGGTATCGGCCTCCGGAGTTGTTATTAGGTGAGTGTTTTATAAATCATATGAACGTTTGCTTGAGACATTACTGGAACATGTCAAAAGTAGTAATGTTTAATAAAAATTACTAATTTATGTTGGGTAAGGTTCTCCCCTCAACTGAAGAGGTTTAGAGCGTACTCCGCCACGCTGCTCAACTGCGGATTGACAGAGGCCAGTATTTTCAAGCCCTCTAAAATTCATTCAGTTGGCTTAATGACTGTCAGCTAAGGCAATAGCTGGAACCGACGGCTCAACGAGCCCGTTGCAGTACAGAGGAGCTTGAGATAAATAAATCCATCTATGATCTGCCTGTGGTTGACATTGCTTAACTTACCGTGTTTGATCACTGGTGGTGGAACGAAGTATAGTTGTATAAATCATCATCATCAGCGTGTATCTACCCACTGCTGGACATAGGCCTTCCCCTGCTGCCGCTGCATGCTGTCCACCATATGTGATCCTCCGCTCTCCACATAGAGCTGCTTCTTTTTTTGATGTTTTTTTTGTAGCTGGGCAATCTAGAGAGGAGTCACCTAGATGTTGGCCCAAACTTGCTTTTTTTTTTATATTTCATCGGTGGCAGACAAGCATATGGACCTCCTGATGTGAAGCAGTTACCGTAACCATATTATCACTCGCAACATAAAATATCCCTTGCGCTCCATTTCATTTTAGTCTCCACTACAGGAACACGACCCTCTCTCGTCTGTCCTTTCCAGACAGAAGGAGGATTTGGCCTACACTCCCCACGCTGGCCAGACGGGTTGGGGAGGCAATTGTAACATGTTCACAGAATATTAGTCAATGTAATGTTATTACAGGCGATCGTAACTACGGCCCGCCTGTGGACATGTGGGGCGCCGGCTGCATCATGGCTGAGATGTGGACGAGGTCACCTATCATGCAGGTTCATATTTACCATCAAGTTTCATTCCGTACTGTATTTTAACATGATGTGTACAAATTTTTTTTTTTTTATACTACATCGGGTGGCAGACAAGCATACGGCCCGCCTGATGTGAAGCGGTTGCCGTAGCCATATTAACGCTCGCAACATAAAATATCGCTCGCGCGCCGCCACCCCCGCTGCCAACGCAGCATCTCCTTCCTTTCTGGTGACCTCACTCACTCGCAGGAACACAACAACCCTCAAGGAAATTGTTATTTGGCTGCGGTATTCTGTAAGGTGGAGGTACATTCCCCAGTCGGGTAGCTTACAATTACGTTCCCTACCTCTCTTTTCGTCAGAGCTTCATTTGTCAGTCAGCAGGGTGCACCGCGTGCAGGTGAAGTTGGCTTTGGTTCAAAGGTGAAGTTGGCTTTGGTTCATCCTGAAAATGTGCCGTTCTGTCTGAGGAATAGTCTGGGCAATGCAGGGTATTGCAAATAGTAGCTATAGTGACTTATTTTGTAACTTATTTTGACTTATTTTATTTTATTTTGATATATGTTTGTTGTATAATTTGTGACATGTTTAATCATTGAATGTTTTAGATTATAAGCAAAAATTCAAATACAATTGTAATATTGTTATGTGAATAAATGAAATGAAATGAAAGGTTCCCAAAAGTACCGAAAATACAAAAATGTTTATACTAATTTTAAAAAGTTGAATAGTTTGTTTAGTTGAATACTTGAATTCGAAATATCTTTTATTTTTGGCGCCCATTTATCGAGGAAGATTTATAGGCTAGGGGCGTTCATTAATTATGTGAGGCATTTTTGAGGATTTTTACCCAAAATTAAATAATAATAATAATAAATTTATTATTCTCTCCACATTCGATAGGATTACATGCAATAATTGAATTAAGAATTGGTGAGATATTGTAAGATTTTCCTCGATTTTTTTAAATCTCACGTGAGATTTAAATAAAATTGTATTTTGGATATAAAGAGTTGGATTTAAAAAAAAAACATTGCTCAATTTTAAGACGAATAAAGACTAGTATTTGCGAATATTACTGTAATCTTAAATCAGAGTAAGAGAAGAGAGAAGAATAAGAGCGCAAGCTTAGCTTAGTTTGTAACTAGATGGCGCTGTGTAATTCGTCAAGGAATATTTATTTGTATTATTTATTTATTACTTTGTTTCCAGGGTCCGACAGAACAGCAGCAACTAATCCTGATCTCGCAGCTGTGTGGATCCTGCACGCCGGACGTGTGGCCCGGAGTGGAGAACCTGGACTTGTATAATAAAATGGAGCTGCCCAAGGGACAGAAGCGGAAGGTTAAGGTGGGTTTTGTATTAAACGGGCTGTCCCGGCGAACTTCGTACCGCCTAACAGTCAATGAATGTCGTGGTACATATTAGCTGAACTAAATTTATGATTTCATGGAAGTAATACAATGATTACAAGAAAATAACAGAGAAGCTCGATGGCGTCAGTGTAATCGAATACGCAAGTTAAGCAACATCGACCGTAGCCTGTCCATGGATGGGTTTTTATTATCTCGTGTTCCTCCGTGCTTCGGAGGGTACGTTAAGCTGTCTGTCCCGGCTGTTGCTATTAGATGACAGTCGTTAAGAGTCAGTGGCCTTTAGGCGGCTTGAAAAAGTCGCCTCCGCCAACCCGCAGTTAAGCAGCGTGGTGGAGTATGCTCTAAGCCCCTTTGATTGAAGGGGGATATCCCTGCAGTGGGATGATTATGCCGAAATGATAAGTATGTGATTGATAAATATTTGTTTATCTAATCTAAAAGCTTACTCCTACTAATTTCTTCATATTAAATTCGTTGTGAATTCTAAGGCAGCCGTAGTTGTACCCCCGGGACTGCAATGGACTTCATTACAAATACAATACAAATACAAAATAATTTATTTTTCTCTCCAAAATGAATTATTACATTGAATCAGGTACAATTAAAATAATGGAGAGAACTGGTGCCTGAGCTAGGTGGATGTGCACCTGTATTACAAGTCACCAGTCCCCTTTTCCGCAAGGAAGACAAGTTTAGGTTTGTAAGACCATACAGAGGTTTATTCTAGGGAGACACTAGTGTAAACAATAATTGTTCATTGTCTGTTTTTGTGGTCGCCGCTGTTATCCTGGCTACACAGGAGACACAGTGGTGGGAATGTGTGGTGGGACCCCGTCCCGTTAATAAAAATATATTTGTTTAAATTCGCAGGAGAGGCTGAAGCACTACGTGAAGGATCCGTACGGGTGTGACTTACTTGATAAGCTACTGCAGTTGGACCCGGCGAAGAGGTAACTATGGTTTGGTTACTTTCCGTGCTACCTTTTTTTTTTTTTTTTTTTTATACTACGTCGGGTGGCAGACAAGCATACGGCCCGCCTGATGTAAAGCGGTTACCGTAGCCATATTAACGCTCGCAACATAAAATATCGCTCGCACGCCGCCACCCCCGCTGCCACCGCAGCATCTCCTTCCTTTCTGGTGACCTCACTCACTCGCAGGAACACAACAGCCCTCAAGGGAACCGTTATTTGGCTGCGGTATTCTGTGAGGTGGAGGTACATTCCCCAGTCGGGTAGCTTACAATTACGCTCCCTACCTCTCTTTTCGCCAGAGCTTCATTTGTCAGTCAGCAGGGTGCACCGCGTGCAGGTGAAGTTGGCTTTGGTTCAAAGATGTTGATGAACCACTTACACCCCAAAAACCTAACATTTTTTATTTTATAATATAAATTCAGTTTAAGAAAACTAAAAAAACAAGCTTAAATGATCAATCAAACTAAAGATAATTTTTAATAAAGGCAGAAAATACTATAAATGAACGAAGAAGATTTTTATTATTGTGAAAACCGTGGAGTGCTTTGTGCCATATTTGTCATTTATCGAGCACCCAAGCGTGTTTTTTAGTTTTTTTTTTAACTACATTTATTTTCGTCTTTTTCGTTCGATGTGATATTTGAGGAAATTAATTAGTCCTGGCGATCCTTACCAGGATAATGAAATAAACTTATCATATTACTGTATTGTCATTGGTCCTTGATAAGTACACAAAGTTTAAAGTAACACTGACCGTTCAAAGTCGGTTTGTTCGTTCGGACCGTTAAAAAAATCATGTTCAAAGAAGTCGGTTAAAAACGGACAAACTGACAAGCACACGTACAGGTGAAGCTAATAAATTATTAAAAGCGTGTTAAAATTAAAAAATATATATATATTTTTTGTGGTGTAAGCGGTTCATCTTTGAACCAAAGTCTACTTCACCTGCACGCGGTGCACCCTGCTGACTGACAAACGAAGCTCTGACTAAAAGAAAGGTAGGGAGCGTAATTGTAAGCTATCCGACTGGGACATTTTGCAGAATATCTCCTCACACAATACCGCCAAATAATAATTCCCTTGAAGGTTGTTGTCTTCCTGCGAGTGAGTGAGGTCACCAGAAAGAAAGGAGATGCTGCGTTGTCAGCGAGGGTGGCGGCGCACAAGCGATATTTTATGTTGCTAATGTAAGCGTCAATTGGCTAAGGTAACCGCTTCACATCAGGTGGGCCGTATGCTTGGCTGCCACATTGTTTTCTACGTGAAACGTCTTTTAAATCACTCATATTACGTAAATTTAGAAGAGTATAATCAAAGTAATTGGCCGTGTGGTTTCCGGCAGACTAGAATAGAATCACTCCGTCTCTTCCCGTGGATGTCGTACAAGGCGACTAAGGGAAGTACATTATAAAACATCGATCAGGCCTCCCCGACCCGTCTCGCCAGCGTGGGGAGTGTAGGCCAAATCCTCCTTCCGTCTGGGACGGACGAGAGAGGGTCGCGCTCCTGTAGTGGAGACTAAAATGACCTGATGATGATGATGATGATTGTATCAGGTACGACGCGGACACAGCGCTGAACCACGACTTCTTCTGGACGGACCCGATGCCGTGCGAGCTGGCGAACATGCTGGCGCAGCACACGCAGAGCATGTTCGAGTACCTGGCGCCGCCGCGCCGGCCGGGCCACCTGCGGCACCACCACCACGTGGCCGGCGCGCCGCCCAAGGCGCAGCCCGTGCAGGACTCGGGCTACCAGGACCGCGTCTTCTGAGGGACCCTTCTGCGAGACCTACTGTACGGGGTGTGTCGGGATACAGTGTGCGTAACCCTGAAACGGGGTGAAAAATTATCGACAAAATAGTTATTTGTTATGCAAGGCTGCAAAGTTAATTTTTGGCGCGAGTACCTTGTATTGAAACCTGAGCAAGCGAAGGATTCTAGGATTGAGCCACGAGCGAAGCGAGTGGTTCAAATATAGAATCCTGAGCGTAGCGAGGGTTTCAAAGGTACGAGACGCTAAATAACTTTGCTGCCGAGCGCAACACACAACTTTTCACCTCACTAAAGCGAGGAAAATGTTAGGTGCAAGAAAAACAGTTTTAATAAATATTAAATTACTTGAACAAATCGTACGCTTTTATGTATTTTTCGCGCGATTTTTCCGGAAGAAAACTCAACTCGGCATTATGTACCGCTTGCACTAATTCTGCAGGTGTTAAATTTATATCTTCGTCGCTGCTAGCTTCGCTCATATTTTATGATTTCTTTCGATTTTATCAAAAAACAAACCAAAATAATGGAAGTAAAGTGAATTCAATAAAGAGAAGAAAATTGTAAAGTTTTTTTTTTTTAATCAAATTTTCTTGCCGGCCAGTGCGATTCTTTAAATGAGGCTGGCGCATGACATGAAATAAGTATTTGCATTTCAATCATCAATGGACTGGCTGCAGAGAATATAAACTATTACGAAACCAATGAGGTTCTATATATATGTAATTTATTGTACGAAACCTTTATTGAATAAAAATATTCGAATTTTAAAAACACTTTCCACGCTAGCGGATAAAGTGCGATTTTCCACGCAGATTTCGAATGATAAACAGAGCTTTTACGAGCTAGTGAGGTGAAAAAAATATTTAAAAATTAAAAATATGTCTTGTATTTTTTGAAGTGACAATTTCTTTAGCGGCGTTGTGCACTTTTTGGGATGGGTAAAAAATGTTAAACTCGCGCCAGGACACGTGGTCTGATCGGAAATTAGTAAGACAAAGCTGCGAAACTACAAAATTCAACTTTTAAGCGAAGACGATACGATTGAGAATTCTTTGAATATTTTAATGATTCGAAATGACAGTTCATAAGACAAAGCTGCGAGACTACAAAATCAAACTTTAAGCAAAGACGATACGATTGAAAATTGTTTGAATATTTTAATGATTAAACTCGCGTCAGGACCTGATTGGAAATTAGTAATAAATTATAGTAAGACAAAGCTGCGAAACTACAAAATTCAACTTTTAAGCAAAGACGATACGATTGAGAATTCTTTGAATATTTTAATGATTCGAAATAGATTCGAAATGACAGTTCATAAACAAAGCTGCGAGACTACAAAATCCAACTTTAAGCAAAGACGATACGATTGAGATTGCTTTGAATAGTTATATATTTGTGTACGATAGCGCAATAAATGAATATTGTATTTTAGCACAAATGATAGTACTGTTATACTGATAAATAAAGCAATTCGTGCGAAATTATTCCCTAACCATTCCAAAATATTCAAAAATGCACAACGTTAATGTTCAAGTTTTCACTTCTGCCGGCACTCCCGGAGTGCAACCCGTTGTTTTTTTTTTCATGTACTATGATTTTTATTTTTCACTTAGGACTATGTGAAATATATATATTATTTTTAAAGTAATTGGTCGATTTCGTTGAAATAAAAAAAATAATCGCATCAGTTAGCAATGAGAACACGACACCAAATAGCCAGCGAAATTATTACTGTCATTACCTGAACTATGCTTTTGGTTTTTTTTTCACGGAATTTTCAATATAGTGAAAAATAAAAATTCATGAAAAATGAAAATAGAAAGCAATTTTTTTTTTTTTTACATTTTTTTGTCGATATTTTTTTTCTATTTTCACTCCCTTTCAGGGTTTCATTTAATGCCAGGACACACTGTATAGTGTATACTTATTAAAGGATAAAACCCATTTTAGCAAGCTCGACAAACTCGTCACATACCAGGGTCTTCTAAGTATGTTTACAGATAACACACAGCTGTCCAGAATATATATTGCTGTCTCTCACATTGCTAAGAGGGGAAGTCAAATTCCAAAAGCTTCCCACTTCAACCAATTTGTTCATATTAAATTCGTTGTGAGTTCCAAGGCAGCCGTAGTTTTACCCCCGGGACTGCAATGGACTTCACTTCATTGCCTTTTTTCTGGCTACACAGGAGACAGTGGTGGGAATGTGTGGTGGGCCCGCGTCCAAGGTCGTCGCCAGTCGATGGGGGGCCAGCGGGACTGAGAAAAGTATGAATTGTAGATAAAGTCGAGACCTCATGAAGCTTTTCACTTGTAGTACGAGCCTTACATGTACAGCGATTGTAATAATAACGGTGCAGAGTCCAACGTGTAAGGCTTCACGAGTTCTTGACTGTACAATATAATAAAACTTATAAATAAATAGAATCTCTGGGGTGGGGGCAACTGACCCCCCCCCCCCCCCCCCGGCGACGCCCTTGCCCCCGTTCCCATTGCCAATTAAATGTATTTCTTGTTATAGTGGAGATATACCATTGAGCTTGACTCAACATTCAGCATATAATTATAAAGAAATGTACTGCAGATGAGACTGGCCTTGTTGGGCCGTCTATAAATTATGTATATTGAAATTTGTGTGTGTGGGGGGGGGGGGGGGGGCTGTATATTGTATAGGATGGAGTGGGGAGGTATATATCAATGACTTGATTTATGGACGGCACATATAACATAATGTACATAAATAATAGAATTACGAGTTGATGACTGAATATGTGTTTTAAATAAAGATGTAATAATAAGTAAGAAAATAAAAATTATATGCATTTCTGTGTTTAATTTCGTCAAATTTAGATATGTTCAGTTCTATATATTTATAAATAATATTATTATATTTAGGAATAATATTCTGGGGTGTAACGGGTTCATCAACATCTCTGAACCAAAGCCAACTTCACCTGCACGTGGTGTACCCTGCTGACCGACAAACGAAGCTCTGGCGAAAAGAGAGGTAGGGAGCGTAATTGTAAGCTACTCGACTGGGGAATGTACCTCCACCTCACAGAATACCGCAGCCAAATAACAACTCCCTTGAGGGTTGTTGTGTTCCTGCGAGTGAGTGAAGTCACCAGAAAGGAAGGAGATGCTGCGCTGGCAGCGAGGGTGGCGGCGCGTGATCGATATTGATATTATATTGCGAGCTTAATATGGCTACGGTAACCGCTTCACATCAGGCGGGCCGTATGCTTGTCTGCCACCCGACGTAGTATAAAAAAAAATACTTTTATAGTAGATTATTTATTTGGTTACAGTCTTTTTTAAGTGAAACTATTTCATCAAGCAGGCAGTTTAAAATTACTCTATTTCTTTTCTCTCTTTTGCCAGAGCCTCGTTAGTTAATCAGCTGGGTGCATCACATGCAAGTCTGCTCGTGATTTTGAGATAAAACAGAGATAACCCTCTAACAAATAAAAATTATTATTTGTCCTAAAGTGATTGCCAAGAAAATAAAAAGAAGAGGGTGTCAACAACAGCTGTCTCTCAAAAAGTCAGTTATGTTTAGGGATGCAATGTGTAGCATTTATCGATATAGACGGTCTAAAATTACGTAATATCGATATTTTTTCAGTGAAAACTAATTATGCGCAAATAATCCTTATAGTTGAATCAAGAATCATCTATAATATAATTTCATTTCATGAACTAAAAAATAATAAATAAAATTAAGTAAGTAATAAGAAATGCATGTATTAATATTCTTGAATCAAATATTTGCTTTAAATATCAACTTTAAAAACAATAATTATAATAGTCTAATATATAACAACATTTGACGTGATTTAATGGGTTTTTCGATAGCGATAAGTATCGATATTTATCGTTTATCCAATTAACCAATTAAATTATATCCAATATATCACATCATCGTTAGTAATGCAACATAAAAAACATCGATGTTGGGATATCAATGTTTTCAAAAGTAAAATATTGATGTCAGAAACATCAATGTACGTTAAATCGAAGTTTTGTAAAAAAAAAAAAAAAAGACGCAGCGATGCAACATTACTATAGAAAAATAAATGAAAACATCAATATTCCTACACTTTTCAAAAAGCAAAACCCCTTTCACAAACTAACATTAGGATCCACTCGCCATTTTGTAGTAATA
Organism: Hypsopygia costalis; assembly: GCA_937001555.2. Lineage (NCBI taxonomy): Eukaryota > Metazoa > Arthropoda > Insecta > Lepidoptera > Pyralidae > Hypsopygia > Hypsopygia costalis. The sequence goes on from OW443347.2 coordinate 21,075,050, forward strand.
GAGGATGTGACTGTGAGTCAGTAATGAGAGTTGTATCAACAAAGTACTTTGGCAATATTATAGATGAGAATTTGAACTTCAAGGCTCATATAGACGCACTCTCAGCACGTGTGCGGAAAGTTATGCGCATTTTTAGGCAATTGCGAGAGGTAGGTATATAACAAGAGAATTATCTCTTGCGCTGTGCGCCAAGTAATTTTTAAATAAAACCAGCCAAGTGCGAGTCGGACTCGCGCAAAATGGGTTCCGTACCATTATCTATAAAAAAGCAAGAAAAAAATAAATCACATTTGTTGTATGGGAGCCCGAAAGCTACCCACTGACCGGGAGCCCCCCTTAAATATTTGTTATATTTTCATTTCATTATTTATTTTTAAAGTGAATATATATTAGGTTGGGGAAAAAGTCTTTTCGTATTTTATATGAAAATTCAAAACATTTTTTAATAAAGTTTATTTACATTTAACTAAAGTATGTAGGTGCCATTTTGTTCGATAACTTTTTGCCATCTTGTAGGTATAGACATGATCCCATTACTATAGAAATTTTGGGACTTCTGTTCAAAAAACCGCGATAAGTGGTTTTGGCAGTCTTCTCGTGATGTTAACCTGACATTACCTAAAGAATGCTGAAGAGACTGAAACAGCTGGAAATCGGAAGGTGCAAGGTCAGGACTATACGGCGGATGCATTAACACCTCCCAGTCAAACTCTCTTAATTTTTGCTGAGTGGCTAAAGATGTGTGAGGTCTAGCGTTATCATGATGAAAAATCACACCCCTTCTGTTAATTAATTCCGGCCGCTTTCTCTCAAGTTTTTGCTTTAATCTCATCAGTTGTTCACAGTAGAGTTCAGAATCGATAGTCCTGCCTGGCGGTAACAGCTCATAATGAATAATGTCCTTCCAATACCACCATACACACAGCATCACCTTGTTGCGGGTTAACCCGGGTTTCGCCAGAGTCTGTGAAGCCTGGCCGGCCTTTGACCACGACCTTTTTATGCGCCAAAACTGTTTTGTGGTCAATTCCTAGTTCTTCAGCTACGTCGTAACTACTGATATGCCGATCTTGCTCCACTTTTTCAAAAATGGCATCCATTTTATCCGTAACAGGGCGACCAGAGCGACGTGCATCTTTGACATCAAAATTTCCGGATTGAAAACGCCTAAACCAAATTTGTGCTACTCTCACAGACACTGCACTAGGTCCATAAACGTCACAATTTTTTTCGCAGCTTGCGTTGCATTTTTACCTTTTTTGTAGTAAAATTTTAAAATGTATCGAATTTCTTCATTAAATTCACTCATCTTGACAGTAAAAAAAAAACAAATAAAAATCACACATTTATCTAATTTGAATTTGGAATTATCTTTTTTAAAACTTAAACTTTTTAAAGATATCTAAACCTTTCAGATACAAATGGTATAACCAAAGAGATTTTATTACAAGTTCATACATACTATAATGCGAAAAGACTTTTTCCCCTACCTATTATAAATATAACTAAATATTATGTGATTATTTCAAGCGTCTACCTATTGCCGTTGTCAATTGCGAGCAAGAACGAGCAATAAAATTACGTTTGCTGTATGGGAGCCCCCTTAAATATTTATTTTATTTTATTTTTTAGTATTTGTTGTTGTAGCGGCAACAGAAATACATCATCTGTGAAAATTTCAACTGTCTAACTATCACGGTTGGGATACAGCCTGGTGACAGACGGACGCAGGGGCGCGGACTACGTGGGTGCTCGGGGGCTGTAGCACCCATGAGAAATAAACAGTGGGTGCTGAGCACCCCTGACCACACAAGAAACAGATCAGTAATCGCCTTTTAGCACCTTTAAATTATAATATTTCTTGATAATAAAAACTAGTTTCATTTTTATATAATGGTTTCATTTCATATTTTTATCAAACATAATTAATAAATAAGTACGCAGTATGTAAGTAGGACATTTATTTATTTGTCGGTTGATCAGTGTGCGTTTCTCTTCTCACACTTCGCCACTTTTTCGAGTCATCAAATGAGCATGAGCACCCATGAGGTTTTCTAAAAGCCGGCGCCCCTGGACGGACGGACGGACAGCGGAGCCTTAGTAATACGGTTCCTTTTTGCTGTTTGGGTACGGAACCCTAAAAAGTGTGTCAATTCGTCAGCCCATTGCACTGAGTTAGCGCAGTGTTACTCATGTCGAGCGAAGGTCGGTGAATAAAACTGTGCTCTTTAACTTTCACATTTCTGAAATGATTTTGAAAATATTTGTGAATGTTCTCGTCTGGGGAATAAAAATACTTTCATTTCATTTTCTCAATTGAATAGTCTTGTTTTGTATGAAATCACTTAATTACTAGATCAACTGGAGCGCCCTCTAGGGTTGATAATTGATACTACTCAACTGGGTAGGTAATGGTATGGTATATTGACACAATAAATATTTTTCCGTATGTTCACAAGCAAAGAACGTAACCGTAGCAAGATACACACATTGAACAGCGCCATCTAGAGACAACAAGGCGAACTAAATTATAACCGAAATGTAATTTAGGAAGCGACATTTTAATAGACAAAAATTTGTCTTTAATAGACAAAAACTTTTGATGCCGCCGATGTATGATGAAGGTAGGGATGTGTCGTCGACGGGTTTGCCGTCAACGAAACGAGACCGTTTATCCACAACGTTAAACTAGTTTAAAAAACAGTCTAGTTTTCGACTGGTTTACGTCGTCGACTAGTAGTGGATGGGTCGTTGACGATTATACAGTCGACGCAACGAGACCGTTTACCGTCGACGATGAACTAGTTTAAAAATAAACAGTCTAATTTTCGACTAGTTTACGTCGTCGACTAGTGGTGGGTGGGTCGTCGACGATTTTACAGTCGACGCAACGAGACCGTTTACCGTCGACGATGAACTAGTTTAAAAAAAAAACGTGTGGCACTCGAGGACTGCCGCGGTAAAGCTATTGCATTATTTATCAACTTGTAATTATAATTATTTGTTTGTTTGTTTGTGTGTGTGTTTGTGTGTGTGTTTGTGTGTTTGTTTGTGTGTGTGTTTGTGTGTGTGTTTGTTTGTGTGTTTGTTTGTGTGTTTGTTTGTGTGTTTGTTTGTGTGTTTGTTTGTGTGTGTTTGTTTGTTTGTTTGCTCGTGGCCGTTTGCCCGTTTGCTCGTTTGGCCGTTTGACCGTTTGCTCATTTGGCCGTTTGCCCGTTTGGGCGTTTGCCCGTTTGGCCGTTTGGCCGATTGCCCGTTTGGCCGTTTGAAAGTCATATTTGACATTGGTTGTCAAATCGTGTTAGGTTTTATTTTCGTTACGGAATTTCTTGATTCGGTCACCGCGCTCAAAGCCCGCGATAAAAGCTATGCAAAAGCTTAAAAAACAGTCTAATTTTCGACTAGTTTACGTCGTCGTCGATAAGACTATTTGTTCACTTAAACGATTGGTAAACGTAAACGAACGAAAATCTCATTTGTCAAGTCACTAGACGAAACGAGACGATCGCGACGCGACGCAACGGTCTCATCAACCAGTCGAAGGATAAACTAGTTTATCTGTGAACTGTAAACTAGTTTAATCGTTCACGCACAAAAAACAGTTTAAAAAACGGTTCGTTGATTCAACGCCCATCTCTAGATGAAGGTGATGAGTCGTTTATTAGAATACCGAAATCAAAATCGATTTTTATGAATCATTCATCTACGTTTCGGAAACATCGATGTATCGTATCGCTTGCACATCCCTCGTTGTGTCAATGGAGGTAAACAGAAAACCTCATATAATCTTTCATCTCATTTTATAAAAAAGATAAATGTCTATTTTACTGTGTAATATAAACTGGCAATTAATGTTTATATAACTTCAATAATCCAGTCGCAAAATGGGTGGTTGTTGTATACGAAACTGTAAAAACAGGCCTATAAAAGGCGGTCCTATAAGATTTTTTAGTTTTCCTTCGAATGAAACCATGGCTAATGTATGGCTTCGCCTTTGTAAACCTAAAACTACAATTAAACACGGTATGTATGGTTTGTATGATACGGTAGAAATATCACGGTAGAAAAACACAAATATGAATTAATTTCTCGCCAGGCACTTACGTTCTTCCCATGACAGGCTTATTTGCCAATTCTACGTCACGAATTTCGCTGTCACATTCCATACAAAATACAGTGAATGACGTAGGCAAGTTCACGTAACTACATTTTCGTATGCTTGTTTGTCACCTTACATTTTTTACTCTGAATAGTCCGGATTTAAAAATAAATAATTACCCCTGGGACAAATTACACAGTGCCATCTAGCCCCAAACTAAGCAAAGCTTGTATTGCTATGGGAACTAGATACATGATATATGTACCTATATACATTTTTTTTTATAAATACATACAACACCTAGACCAGCACAAACAGACATGTTCATGCACACTAATGTTTGTATTGTGCGGGGATCGAACCCGCGACTGGGTCAAAGTGGCCATTGCTAGCCAAGCTAACAACAATGCAATTAGGGGTACGTCGATTGCAGCTCTTTCTTATGGTACATAGGAAATTGTAATTGAATATGACTGTTTGAATACCACTGTTTTATTTTCCAGGAAGAGTATGCTCAAGCCACTTCGTACCCACAGATTATGCTCGCTCACTTCGGCACATTCTTATGAATGAATCACCAGTGAAAGTTAGAACGTTAAAACCAGAAGCTGTACCTACTCAAAACCTCGTTAACATCGACACACAGGTGACAAACACTGATAGTTCCAAGACGTTAACAGATGATGACAGTTTGTCTAATAAAACTATAGTTATTGAAGTGCCTGGTCCTTTATTTGATTCTGAAAGAATACGAAATGAAGATAACACTTCAAACGATACACCAGAAAGAATACAAGATGTAGATAATAATAATAAACAGGGTACAAGCATAAATAATGATAAAGAAATAACAGAAAATCCCAAAAAAGAAACTATACTTATTGAAGTACCTCATGATTCTAATAACTCTGGAAGAATACCATCTGAAAGAATACCATTTGAAAATACCAATTCTAAGAATACAAAAAGAATACAAGATGAAGTTGCAGCTCCTTTAGTTCATCCTAAAACTATATTTATTAAAATATTGAAGCCTTCGGACGTTGTACGAATAAATGGGAATGCTAAACTTGTTGCTGAGAGTTCCAGTCCAATTAAAGTTGAAAGTTCTTCTGATGATGTTAAGGGAAGGTAAGAATAATGTAACTATCAAGTTTTATACAACCAAGGTAGCAAACAAACATGGTTAACATAGTTGATTTCGGCCATCGTATCAGATTATTATAAACGCCATACTTACGTTTCATTTATCATACATGTAATCCATTCATCATCATCATCAGGTATTTTTAGTCTCCACTACAGGAGCATGATCCTCTCTCTTCCGTCCCAGACAGAAAGATGATTTGGCCTACACTCCCCACGCTGGCCAGACAGCTTGGGGAGGCCTGATCGATGTTTTATAATGTATTTCCCTTAGTCGCCTTGTACGACATCCACGGGAAGAGACGGAGTGATTCTATTCTAGTCTGCCGGAAACCACTCGGCCAATATCCTAATCCATTCACTATTTTTTAATAATAAGTAAATATGAAGATCATAAAATTGTATTATTATATCACTATCTACTTCACTTATTGTCTATCATAAATTAACTATGCTATCTATAAGTAAAGACAGTTATTATTATTCTGCATTTATTTATATATTAAAACTAGTACATATTAGTCAGTAACTCACTATTTCATAATCATATTTGTATATTTTGCACATCTCACATATATTTTTTTAATAATTATTTATACTTGGACTGATACGCACTCGTACCTCTGGGTAATAGCTGAAACTCAGTGTGTTGCTCATGCAACACTCCCACTGAGCTATGGCCCCTTTGTATTGCTGCAACACACACCTACAATCAACAATGTGTATTCTGTCATCTATGGTAAAAGCTTGAAGGCGCGAGTGATCCTCCACCAGGACAATCCATAATTGGGGTGTGAGTTTGCGGGCGAGGAATTTATAAATTATAGGCGGGTAGACAGAAAATCATTAAAAATATTCGTTTATTGAAAGAACTCAGAAATTAAGCCACTGATTAAATCACTGTAATATTGTGAACAATTTCCACTAATTAAGAAACTCAAAATCAATCAGATGGGACAGATCAAAAGCGATTCGTCGAGGACGTAGAGCGCGGTCGCCGGTCGTTCCAGCCTGGCGCAACTCAAGGTAAAAAAACGACTCTATGAATCGGAAGCGAATTTGGTACAAATTCTGATTGTTTTCGCTTCCATTTCATACATATTAGAATTACGCTATTTGTATGGCACATCCGTCTCTTAAAACGTAGTGGTTACATTCTCTTTGGGTCGTTCAAAAAGTGACGACGATCTAATATGGCCGCTTCGCTACCATCGACACGACGCTCCGCTAGAGTGACACAATCTTTAGTACACTCTCGATCCAAAGAACATCAGTTCATCGATGCGCCGTCAAGCTTATTATTGTACGTGTGTGTAACTGCTTTAATACGGATAAAATATGTATCTATAAATATTTTTAAAATGGAAAAATTCACCTTCCCCGGATAGGTGAGATTTGAACCCACAACCTCTCGATGACCGGTTGAGTGCTCTTCCAACTGAGCTACCAGGAAGGTTTGTGATGGTGGGGAATTTTTGCATTACATATTTTACTGCTGTGAAGTCACAGTGTTGCGCAATCTACCTATTAAGTATTGCACTACTAAACAAGGCAATATAAGTATAATTAACTCTTCTTGTTTAGTAGTCTAATACTTAATAGGTATGTGAAGTCGCAGTGTACCTACTAGTAGATGGCGCCACACTGCAACTTCATAGCAGTAAAATATAAAATGCAAAAATTCGCCACCATCACAAACTTTGGCTTAACAACTGTCATTTATAATGTCAGCCGTGACCAACGGCTTAACGTGCCCTCTGAAGCACGATAGTGACACCAAATGCCGGTAGTGACACCCAATCCAGAGTCAAGAGCGAACGACTAAGATGAAGAAGAAGATTATTTATTCTGGACTTCTAACATGAGTTTGCAAAATTTCATGGTATGCCGCTCATCTGCCCCCTAAAGTGACCGCCCCGCGCCCCCCCCCACCCGCGCAAAAACGCGGCGGAACGATGCCCCTTTGTTTATTGTTCCTACCTGCCCGGCGCCGCGGGTGGTCGGGGCCCCATAAAAGCGGTCATTGAGACGCAACTTTGTTATTGAGTGCCTACAAGTGGTACGAAGAAACGAAAAAAACATAAACAAATGGGCCTGAATGTCTGTCATACATTCAGGTCCATTTGTTTATGTTTTTTTCGTTTCTTCGAGTATTGTTCAATCAATGGCGGCTCGGAACGCCAAACTGCCCATGTGGGCATTTCAAGGACAGTGCCGTCATGACGTCACATGTCGACCGTAGGTCGACACGGGCATTTCAGCGGGTAATCAAGTTTCAGTGTGAAGCAGAATAAACAAACAAACAAAGTCACTTTTCCATTATCACTTATCAGTAAGGATAATAAATTGACAAACTATTTGATGTGTTATTTTTGTTTCAGAAAAAAATGTGTAAGATTTAACATTACCTCTGAAACTAACGAACGGTCTGAAAGCCAGGGTCATGGAGTGAGAGAGACGGAGAGACAGGAAGACAGCAGAGAAGGGTATATAATACACTCCCCGGTCACATATTATCTATCGGCCCGCTGTATAAAATTTCAAGTTTCAAGTTCTTTATTTGCATTTCATGTCGCGTGTACATCGGTTCTTACAAACTATAATTAGTTTCAAACTTGAACCCTGGCAGGGCACAGCAAAAGGAAAGCATTCTATAAAAGCCTTTATCTAATCTCATACTGAAATTTAGATATTAAAAAAAAATTGGTTGCCTGTAAAGTCGGTATACGGGCGAAAGTTTTACGTGACAACGACTTTGAGTGGTAAAATGTTTTCGAGTGGAAGGGACGCATGCCTTTCACTTTTTATGTCTGTCTCTCTCGCTCTTAGAAGGGACGCGTGCCTTTCACTCGCTCTCATTGTAAGCGCATAACGTGAGCCAGTTTCTTGAAGTGTCACCCGGCTAACCAATTTATAAGACGTTGTCACGTCAAAAATTAAACACAGAATCTTAATGTCAGTCTTTTACGGACAAGACATCAGAATAAATTTAAAAAGTTACTTTTCGATACAGCTCTTCTCAGATTATGGACAACTGTGTGGAAAATAACTTTTTCTCCATTTCGATACAGCTTAAGCCCTGGATACAGGTATTTTAAACAGGTTGCAATGCAAATACATTGCAACTTTGCAAAATTTTTCTACATAATCTGTGAACGCGGCGCCGCGCGGCGCGTCGCGCATGCGCACTACGCATACTCGATCTGCAAATGAATTTATAAGTAAGAATTATAGCTGTTAAATTAACTTCATGGTTGTATTTAAGATATTATTATCATATATTTCATGAGATTAGATAAAGTAGTGTATGAAACTGCACATAATTAGGTATTAAAATACTCGTGTGGTCTATTATCACATTCGCCTTCGGCTCATGTTATAAACTCACACTCGTATTTTAAGAACCCTTATTATGCAACAGTTTCATAAACTACTATTTTGTGACTATAAAATTATGTTATTAACATAATTAAATTAGCTGACCTGCAAACGTTGTTTTGCCTGCCATATAAATAGAGGGTTGATGGTAGAAGGGTGAAAATTTGAAGTTGTATGTATTTTTCTATGTTAAATCATAATAAAATAAAAATATCAATAAAATAAAAAAAAATATTTAGGGGTGGGTCAAATTTAGGAGTATGAAAAATAAATTTTGGCCGATTCTCAGACCTACCCGATATTCACATATAATTTCATAAAAATCAATTAATTAATTCAATCAATTAAATCATTTAATAACAAACACTGCGATACGATAATTTTAATATTGTGCGGGAATCGAACCAGCGACCTTGGAGTCAAAGTGGCCATTGCTAACCATTCGACCACCGAGCTCTTCAAAGAAATGTTATGAAATTATGGATTACAGTAACCACTCCACATCAGGCGGGCTACTTAACATCCGGTGTGATATAAAATATATTTTCAGACATAATGAAGTGACAATATCCAAAGCGGAATACAAACTTCTCAAGAAAAAGGCAACCGAGTACACGAACTTAAGGAACAGTTTGGAGCAGATCTTCACTCCGGGGCAGATCAAGTATCTCCTCAAACCGAACGACAGACGGCGCCGGGTCAGGTGGACCCCGGAGGACATTTCCGCGGCTATATCCCTGAAGAGGAACAATCCGAAGAGTTACACCCACTTGCGGGACAGTGTGGGGATCCCGCTGCCTGGGTTTTCGACTCTTTCCAAATGGGTGACGAAGTATCAGCGAGCGGAAGGTATGTTATGGTTTTAAAGTCAATGGCCACTTTGAGTCCGAGGTTTCGGGTTTGATCCCCGCACAAGACAAACATTTGTGTGCATGAACATGTCTGTTTGTCTTGGTCTGGGTGTTTTATATGTATTATTATTATCATCTCATTTATTTAATTTCAATCTTATTGAATACATTAATTATGGGACGCGGGCCCACCACACTTTCCCACCACTGTGTCTCCTGTGTAGCCAGGATTAACAGCGACGACCACCAAAAAAGGGAATGAACAATGAAGTCCATTGTAGTCCCGGGGGTACAACGACGGCTGCCTTGGAACTCACAACGAATTTAATATGAAGATATTAGTAGGAGTAAGAAGCTTTTGGAATTTGACTTCCCCTCTTAGCAATGTGAGAGACAGCAATATGGCAAATAAGGCATTAAAAGCCTAAAGAGATGGCTACTCAAGTGAAGCTCAACTGCCGTGCACCACGGATTTTAAGTATCACTATTAGGGACCTAGAACATTGTATGCATAAATTTGTATGTATTACTGAAAATTTGTAGGAGAGACACCAGCCAACAAACACATCTCTGTAAAGCAGATAGAAGTGTTAATAAGTGCCATGGAGGAGCACCGCGAGCTGGCTGCGGGACGGAGGCTCAAGGCCAAGAGAGCCAAGAACAGAGCCCGGCACGATCAGCTGTGGGAGGAGATAGCTGCCCGGCTTAATGCCATCGAGGGGGTGGACAAGACTGCCACTAAATGGAGGGAAGTAAGTATTCGCTGTGTAGCGCCACCTAGCATGTACCTACAACTCAATGACGCGGCTTCGACACCAACGCTCGTGGGTTCGATTCCCACATAGGACAAACATTTGTGTGCATGAACATGTCTGTTTGTCTTAGTCTGGGTGTTTTCTATGTATAATAAGAATGTATTTACAAAAAAAAAATGTATTTACGTATGTTTATCAGTTGTCTAGTACCCATAACACAAGCTTCGCTTACTTTGGGGCTAGATGGCGCTGTGTAATTTGTCTGACAATATTTATTATTTATTTTATTTATTTATTTAACTATTTGGGATTATGTCAAATATAGGTACTGTTACGAGCTAGGGTTCTAGATTTGGATGTAAAACGCCAATGACAACTTCCAAGGATTTATTCACGCAGGGTCTGATCTGCAGGTCTTCACAACACGAAGATTCCAAATCGCAGGTCAAATCGAAGTCCAATAGTATCGCTGAGTTCGTAGGTTATCACTTGTTTCGCAGGTAGATTCGCTCGAAGTTTATTTATATCGGCCGGCAAGGGTTCCCGAATGTTTTCGTATGTACATGTATGTACTTCACATCGTAACGTGTCTAGAACATTTTCATGTCATAGTGTTATGAACTTTATGACAGTAGACATACGGGATATTATTGCTTGCAGCGAAGTATGCGGCGACTATTCTTGAAGGTTTCATTCTAGATGATTCGCGACAGGACCGCGAGAATAACATAGTAATATTTTATGTTTTAACGTGAATGCGTGCCTTATTTCGGCACAGCCCAGCCCCCCTAGCCAAGTGTAATTCGTAGCGTAACGAACGTTAGATAGATCACGTGACATTTGTCAATTCTCATACTAAAATGTTCGATTTTGACAAATGTCACGTGATTTATCTAACGTTCGTTACCCCCCTAGCCAAGTGTAATTCGTAGCGTAACGAACGTTAGATAGATCACGTGACATTTGTCAATTCTCATACTAAAATGTTCGATTTTGACAAATGTCACGTGATCTATCTAACGTTCGTTACGCTACGAATTACACTTGGCTAGGGGGGCAGGTATCAGATCTTAATTTTAACTAGACTGAAAATTAGTCGTTAATCTGTCGCCAAAGGAGAAAATTTGTCGCTCTCCCGTCAAAGAGCTGTAAGGTTTTTTTTTGTGGCTGTGCCGAAATAAGCTTATTTCGGCACAGCCCACTCGGGATTTATTAAACTACTATTATAAACCAGGACTGGAATTCGTTTTTAAAAAAAGAAAAATGGATCACGTATCCCTATAACAAAACCGGTATAATCAACAAGAGGTAACTAATGATTTAAATAATTAACTAGCACAAGAATAATGCTAAGAGAACTGTCCATCACGCTCGAATGTCGCTGCCCAAGTGAAGAGACGATGGCTCGGCCGCTCTCGGCTCGCCTCGCCCCACTGCCGGCTCGCCGGAAGTCACGTGACTCGCTGTAGTCATGCTTCATTTTCATTTATTGTTAACACTACATAACATAGCGAAGATATGATTTCCCCCAGAATTAGTCGAATTCAGACACCAAGTATCAGAATTACTCGACCTCAAGGACGGATCCAGGGGGAGGGTCATGGGGGTCATGACCTAGGCTGGGTCCACCAAGACCTTAGATGCACTACTAATTAAAATTGTTAAACTTAACGTTTTTATATATTTTTTTGTCACAATATAGATTAAGTACATTACCAACATACATTAATAAAATACCTACTTTTTACCTGTATCTATTATTATCAAAATTTTATTATAACTTGAGTGTGACTCGACAACATCTGTGTGACCTCCTCTTGGCGCCAAAGCTGGTTCCGCCCTTGCTCGACCTCCCGTTAAAAATTTAAATCAAGCTAATAAAAGCCTTTGCCTTATGTTATGGGAGGAAGTTAACAGGGTTGTTGTGTTCCTGCGAGTGAGTGAGGTCACCAGAAAGGAAGGAGATGCTGCGTTGGCAGCGGGGGTGGCGGCGCGCGAGCGATATTTTATGTTGCGAGCGTTAATATGGTAATTGCTTCACATCAGGTGGGCCGTATGCTTGTCTGCCATCCGACGTAGTATATAAAGATAAAGTATATAACAAAAAAATATTATTATTGATTATTATCATTATAAAATACGTGTAACTTTTTAATTACGCATCGACCAGTTGTGTTTTTTTTTGCGACAAATTCAAGGCAACGTCTGGGTGAAATCAGATTTTCGCTAGGTGGTGTAGTATATGGGGCAGTGCCGAAATAAGGCTTATTTCGGCACTGCCACAAAAAAATACTTATAACTTTTTAACGGGGTCGACTGATTCTGATACTTGGTGTCTGAATTCGACAAATTGACGACTAATACTGGGGAAAATCATATCTTCGCTATATTATGTAGTTTAATAGATCCCGAGTGGGCTGTGCCGAAATAAGCTTATTTTGGCACTGCCACAAAAAATACCTTATAACTCTTTGACGAGAGAGCGACAAATTTTCTCCGTTGGCGACAAATTTCGACAAATTAACGACTAATTTTCAGTCTAGTTAAAATCAAGATCTGAGACCTGGGATGTGCCGAAATAAGGCACGCGACGGGAATATATACGTCTTTAAATTTGCTACCATAATGGGGCAATCCAAAAAAATATCATCATCATCATCATCAGGTCACTTTAGTCCCCACTACAGGAGCACGGCCCTCTCTCATCCGTCCCAGACAGGAGGGTTTGGCCTACACTCCCCACGCTGGCCAGACGGGTTGGGGAGGCCTGTGCAATGGACTTCATTGTTCATTGACTTTTTTGGCGGTCACCGCTGTTAATCCTGGCATTAAATCTGCCGCGTTCATTAAATCTCTCTCTCTGTGTGTGTGTGCGTGTGCCCAGAGCCTCGTTTGTCAGTCAGCAGGGTCACCATGCAGGGGAGGTTGGCTTTGGTTCAAAGATGTTGAAGAACCACTTATACTCTCCTTAAATTGTTTTTTTTAATGGTAATTTTTTTAATTAAATAGTTTTTAAATTATTTTATTTAATTGTCTTGTTTCTAGTATTGGTTCGAAAAGAAAGCCACCGTCAGAAAGAAGCTGATCAAGTTGCACAACAGGGTCAAAATGGGCGCAGCCGGCCACAGGAGGCTGCCTGCGTTGAGTGACCACGACTTGAGGATATTGAATTTCATGAAGATGCGGACATTTACTGCACGTGGGGCACCATCGGTAAGGATAAGTTTGGTTTTACAGCAGTGTTTTTCACAATCTTTTTGAATACTGCGACCTTTACAAGTTAAAAATGTCTGACGGCCCCCTACCCCCTCTCTCCTTTAAAATTGTTAGTGCCAGCTGCTACCGATTTTGTTCTTCATCATCATCATCATCAGGTCATTTTAGTCTCCACTACAGGAGCACGACCCTCTCTCATCCGTCCCAGACTGACGGAGTATTCGGCCTACACTCTCCACGCTGGCCAGACGGGTTGGGGAGGCCTGATCGGTGTATGATAATGTATTTCCCTTAGTCGCCTTGTACGATAACCACGGGAAGAGACGGAGTGATTCTATTCTAGTCTGCCGGAAACCACACGGCCACAACGATTTTGTTCTTAGGGGAACTAATTAGGTGATTAATGGTGAACATAAAAATTAAAAAGAGATCACAGGTTGCAATTGTAAAAAGATTACTCATCACGACTTTGAGAGTCAAAGCCAGCTCTTTCTGCAAGACCCTTCCGACTAGCGAAATAGGGGTCTAGCAAAAGAGAGGTAGGCTGCCCGACTGGGCAAGTACTTCCACCTCTCTGAACAGAATACCGCAGCCAAATAACTATTCCCTTGAGGGTTATTATGTTCCTGCGAGTGAATGTGGTCACCAGAAAGGAGGTGCTGCTTTAGCAGCGAGGATGCCTGCGCGCGAGCAAACTCTGCATTGCGTCTCATACAGACGCTACAGTCGGGCCGTACGGTTGTTTGGCACCAAGTGTTGTATAAAAAATAACCTTTCGTCGCATAATGCCCGTTTCGCAAAATGCCAAAATATTATTTTCGCAAAAAGATATTTTTTTAATGACAAAAAGTCCCTTTGTTGGCAAAATGTCAAATGAACCTTTTGCAAAATGTCAAAATGTAACATTGACCCTTCCGCAACATTTCCATCTATACAAATGACAGCCAGGCGTCATGTAGACTAAATGTAATCCTTTCAGGTCCAAGTGTCAATTCCGGGTGAAGTGCTAGTCACTCCTGTCTCGTCCACGATGGGTGCGGACCACTGTTACGCGGTGCCTGACAATTCTGATGACCAAGTGACCACTATAGTGACCAATCAAGAATCAGACGGTAAGAACCTTTGCCTTTTAAGATGACTGTTTACCATTAGACAAATCGTATACTTTGATTGCCACCGTAGTGGTAAAAAAATGGCTTTTTAGGAAAAGTAATGTCTTTCGAGAGTATGGGGCATTTTTATGGTTGTACTTTTTTATGATCGTTTTTTTTACTACGTCAGGTGGCTGGTATATATACGGCCCGCCTGATGTGAAGCGGTTTGGCTCTCTGAATGTATCGCTCATTCAGTGAGCCAAACTGTTCCGGTACCTGGTGTCGAAGCGCGTCATTGACCGCTACGCCACCGGGACGAGCTCGGTGGCGTAGCGGTCAATGACGCGCTTCGACACCAACGCTCGTGGGTTCGATTCCCACATAGGACAAACATTTGTGTGCATGAACATGTCTGTTTGTCTTAGTCTGGTTGTTTTCTATGTATGATAAGTATGTATTTACAAAAAAAAAATGTATTACGTATGTTTATCAGTTGTCTAGTACCCATAACACAAGCTTCGCTTACTTTGGGGCTAGATGGCGCTGTGTAATTTGTCTGACAATATTTATTTATTTGTTTACCTATCATGGAGATCGGGGAGTGGTGGTAGGGCCTCGATGCTTGGGAAACTGAGCGTCAGTCACCACGAGCTACTTGACTTAACAGGTTCGCAGTCCAATTAGGCACATGTGCCTCATGGGTGACTTCACTGGTACGTCCATGAGGCATATGTGCTTCATGGCCAGTATTCAATAAATAAAATAAATAAATATTGTCAGACAAATTACACAGCGCCATCTAGCCCCAAAGTAAGCGAAGCTTGTGTACCCATAGGTACTGTACAACTGATAAACATACGTAAATACACTTGTTTTTTTGTAAATACATATTTATGATACATAGAAAACACCCAGACCAAGACAAACAGACATGTTCATGCACACAAATGTTTGTCCTGTGTGGGAATCGAACCCACGAGCGTTGGTGTCGAAGCTACGTCATTGACCGCTACGCCACCGAGCTGTGACACATAAAGTATCATAAAATAGTAGTGATATTTGGGGTGTAAGTGGTTCATCAATATCTTTGAACCAAAGCCAACCAGTTCACCCGCATGCGGTGCACCCTGCTGAGTGACAAACGAAGCTCTGGCGAAAAGAGAGGTAGGGAGCGTAATTGTAAGCGACCCGACTGGGGAATGTACCTCCACCTCACAGAATACCACAGCCAAATAACAATTCCCTTGACGGTTGTTGTGTTCCTGCGAGTGAGTGAGGTCACTAGAAAGGAAGGAGTGATAGAGCGGGGGTGCCGGCGCCGGCGCGCGAGCGATATTTTATGTTGCAAATGTTAATATGGCTACAGAAACCGTTTCACATCACGCGGGCCGTATGCTTGTCTGCCACCCGACGTAGTATTAAAAAAGGATATAACCGGAAGGTTCGTGCACGTGGACGCATTAGTTGTAGGCATAAGGTTGTATCGTGTGAACCAATCAATCGATTGAACGTATCGAAAGATCCGGGTCTTCTATTCAATGGTTCAGTATTGATTTGGATCTTTAGAATTGAATTAACGACACATACCTTAGACGAGCTAGGTGGCGTAGTTGACAGCCCAGAGTGCAGAACATGCAAAGGATCTAACGAGTCCATGAAACACTTGATGTGTCAATGTGACGCCTTAGCCGGCAAACGAATGGAAATCCTATGAAAGGCGTACCCGGACCTGGAGGACTACAGACTCTTCCCAATAAGCGGCATACTGAAGTACATGGAACATGTCTCCAGACAGTCAGGGGAGAGTGACTAAAGGATTTGGGAGAGCACAAAAGATCCATGAGGGTCGACGTGTCACCGGTGCTTCAGCACTGGACCCGCTCTAAGATAAGATAGGTGGCGTAGCGGTCAATGACGCGGCTTCGACACCATCGCTCGTGGGTTCGAATTCCCACATAGGACAAACATTTGTGTGCATGAACATGTCTGTTTGTCTTGGTCTGGGTGTTTTATATGTATGTATTTCAAACAATATATATTTAAGTATATTTATCAGTTACCTATCTGATAAATATACTTAAATATACATGGCCGTGTGGTTTCCGGCAGACTAGAATAGAATCACTCCGTCTCTTCCCGTGGATGTCGTACAAGGCGACTGAGGGAAATACATTTATCAAATATTGATCAGGCCTCCCCAACCCGTCTGGCCAGCGTGGGGAGTGTAGGCCAAACCCTCCTTCTGTCTGTGACGGACGAGAGAGCGTCGTGCTCCTGTAGTGGAGACTAAAATGGACCTGATGATGATGATGATCAGTTATCCAGCCATAGTACAAGCTTTGTTTAGTTCGGGACTAGATGGCCGTGTGTAATTTGTCCAGGAATATATCGACGGTCCCTACGTATAAAGCGACATGTCAAAAATGGCAATGGTTTTTTTTTATTGCATAATTTGCTATAGATTGCCCGTAAAAAACATTTTATTTTTTATTTTATTGATTGTGTATAATCATAAAGTAAGAAATTAACTTATTTATCCAATAATAATATTCTTTAATTACTATATCGTAGTATAAGCAGACATGTCTGAAATGACATGTCGCTTTATATGTAGGGACCGTCGATATTTAATTATATTCATCTATTTCATTTTTCCAGCTCCTCAAGTGTTCTACGTGGTCCCTGCAGCCACTGCCTTCGACGACACACATGAAGTAGAAGCGGAACAGTGAAGGGTATCACCTAAGCAGATACTATGTACACTCCCGGACACGTCTGTCGGCACACCACACGGAATTTTATACAGTACAGATGTTTTCGCCAATGGTCGATACCGAAATGCCAATTTTTCAACTTTTCTCACATCGAATCGACTGTATTGTTTGTGCTTTTTCTTTTACGTGATATTTCTCTATTTTTGCGACCATTTTTATTCCTATCTTCCATCCTACGAGGGGAGGCCAATAAGTTCGCGGAATGGAGGGGTTGATGGGGATAAATTTACCCGTCCAGGTAGGCACTAGTTAAGCACCTCATTAAGAGTATATATACCAAGTTTGAATCTAATCGTGTCATTAACTTTTGAGTTATCGACCTGCAAACAACTAAATCGGGAAGAAGTCAGCCAGTATGGAGAAAATTGAACACCGTGCCGTTATTAAGTTTCTTACCAAGCAAGGAAAATCCGCTCAGACGATTTTTCAAGAGCTGTTAGCGGTTTACGCGGACTCTGCCCCTGGTAAAACCATGGTTTACAAGTGGCATGGTCTTTTCAAACAAGGAAGGGAGTCCATTGAAGACGACCCCCGCTCCGGACGGCCAATTGAGGCCACCACACCGGAAATCGTCGAAAAAGTAGAAAAACTTGTATTGGAAGATGCCCGACTGAAGAAGAAGCAACTTGCAGCAATGGTTGGAGTATCCGAATCAAGTATTTTAAATATCCTACATCATCATCTTGGGATGACTAAAGTCAGTGCAAGATGGGTTCCGAGAATGCTCACGCCACTTCAAAAACGCGAGCGTGTCGAGTGCTCTCACCAGTTTCTGGAGCTCTGTGGAGAGAGAAAGGAAGAAGTTATGGCCCGGATTGTTACTGGAGATGAAACCTGGGTTCACCACACCTCCTCCAAAGAAGTTCAAAGTGTCACAATCGGCCGGAAAGATCATGGCGACTATCTTTTGGGATACAGAAGGTATTTTACTGATCGATTATAAAGAACGTGGTGCGACTATAACGGGACAGTACTACGCTTCTTTACTGGAAAGATTGAAAGAAGCCATTAAGAAAAAAAGAAGAGGAAAACTGTCAAAAGGTGTGCTCCTTTTGCACGACAATGCACCCGTCCACACGTGCCATGTTGCGACGGCTGCCATTCACCGATGCGGCTTTGAACAATTAAACCACCCACCATACAGTCCAGACTTGGCCCCCAGTGACTATTATTTATTTCCAAAAATGAAGAAAGAGCTGCGTGGAAAGAAATTTGACGACGATGATGAAGTCAAGTCGGCAATTTCGGCCTATTTTGACACCAAAGACAAATCATTTTTTTTCGATGGTATAAACAAGCTATTTGAGAGATCCGAAAAATGTATTAGGGTTAAAGGAGAATATATTGAAAAGGAAAAATAATTTGGTGTTTAATTTCAACCTCCTTCTCTCTCATTCCGCGAACTTATTGACCTCCCCTCGTATAAAGGTTTATTCATTATCTGCCCTATATCTATATCTCTGAAATGAAATAGCGAGGTCGTCGCCAGCCGATGGCCAGGAGGGGGGGGGGGGGGGGGGGGGGGGGGGGTCACGGGAGACTTTCCAATAAATAAAACGTATAAAGAAATAGAATCTCTAGAAGTCTAGAGGGAGGCAGCTGCCCCTCCCTGCTCCCCCTTGGCTAGTAGATTAAAAATAAAATGACAGAATAAATTGGTTGTCTGTACAGTCTGTTTACGGACGATAATTGTACGTGATAACGAGTGAGAACACATGGATAGATGAGATGCGTCACAAGCCGAACGCTTAGGACGATCGTGCCTCTCTATCGCTCGGCTCACCTTTGAGAATATGTGTACAAAGTTTCATTATGATTGGTCGAGCAGTTCTGGCGTGAAAGCGTAAAAAAAAAAACATTCACATTAACATGTAACCAGGGATATAAGGTATTCTTATTTTTTGTCATTTTATTATTCATCTAGCATTTCGGTATCGACCATTGGCGAAAACATCTCTACTGTATACAATTTCACCGCTAACCCGCAGTTGAGCAGCGTGGTGGAGTATGTCGGCTCAGGCGGAACGTGACAATGAGTCACGTTTTTTCGTGCGTGCAGCCGGCGTTCCTCGATTTGTAAGACGTTATCATCACGTCAATAACAATATATATATATATGTGTATCAAAATGAATCCCTATTTTCCTTGGTCACGGCGTCACGCGTGAACGGCTGGACCGATTTCACCAATTCTTTTTATGTTGTATTTGTTATTAAATAATAATAAATATTTCTGGACAATTTACACAGCGCCATCTAGTCCCAAATTAAGCGCAATGCTTGTGTTATGGGTACTAGACAACTGATAAATGTACTTAAATACATTTTTTTTTTTGTAAATACATACTTATAATACATAGAAAACACCCAGACCAAGACAAACAGACATGTTCATGCACACAAATGTTTGTCTTGTGCGGGAATCGAACCCGCGAGCTCGGAGTCAAAGTGGCCATTGCTAACCATTCGACCACCGGGCTCGTCATTTTTTTTTCCATTTCATTCGAGTTTATGTTCCATGATCACATCGGCCACTGTTGTACGGATGAGTCGAGATATGTCTGGAATGTAGGTATTTTGTAAATATTACATGATTTAAAACATATTGATCTTTTGTTTAATTTAAATACACTCCAATGGCTGATAGAAGTGAATTGAAGACTAGATCAGTGGTTCTCAACCTTTTTTAGGGTTATGTATCTCAAAAGGAAAAACAGTACCTTTATGGTCCGTGAGCCAGCAACAGATTTTCATGACCAATTTTCTCTCACGCGATAACTCGGCAAATATTTCAGAGAGTTCTATTATGCCATATGGTATACGTCAGCTGCCGCTCCGTGGGTGGGTTGAGGATCGGCAGCATCTTAATCATGTAAAAAAAATAATTGTTTTCAGTCATTTCCTCCCGACTGAAAATATGTTAAATAATAGATATCGCAATTATTAGAAGATAAAAAAAAGTCAGTACTGTGGTGGATTATACGTCAGCTGGTCACACGAACATGCAAAAAATTTTGTTTCTTTCAGTGATTTCCTCTCACTTGAATATTTGTCAGATGATAGCTTACATGCAGCTTTGAATAAATAAAAGCATCAGCTGCCTCTATGTTGGTGGAAAGCGCGTCAGCTGATGCAGTGAAACGTGGCGCATGGCCAAGGCGTGAGCGCCGATCGCTTATTAAATACGTAATTCACGAGTTATCGCTTGAGCGGAAATGACTGACAAAATATACTATCTGGCTCGCGGCCTATTATAAGATCACTTTGTCGTCCGTACGTCTGTCTGTCAAGCAAGACCCTCTATGTCGAGAATGCGTGGATGGAGTGGAGGTATCAAGCTGAAATTTGAACTGTATAGGTACTCAGGTCTGCGGTCCCATGAAGTTATAAAAAAATCAAACTGCTAAGTTTACGTAAAAAAAAGATACGGCTGTTTATTCAGCAAAAAACGCATATTTGGACACATTCTCAAGGGAATCAAAACTCATAGGGTACGTCCCGTTGACCTAGAACTATGAAATTTGGCAAGTAACGTCGTTATAGACTACAAGTACAAGAATAAATCTCAAAACTATACATTTGTAATTAAATCTTAAAAAATAGGGGTTAGATTCGTACGTACGGAACCCTCGGCGGGTGAGTCCGACTAGCACTTGTCCGGTGTTCGGGGACCACTTCCAGGTCCCTGTTCAATGTAGAGACCCAACTGTCCTCTAAATCAATTACACATTATCTCGAGAGTACAAAATTTGGTTTAGTATTGTTCAATCTCTTACATTATAATTCTGTATCACGGACCTTGATTTAGCTCTCATGGACCACTAGTGGTCCGAGGACCAAGGTCGTCGCCAGCCGATGACACGGGGGGGGGGGGGGGGGGGATTAATGAAGTTGATTATAATAATAACGGTACAGAGCCCAACGTGTAAAGCTTCACGAGAGACTTTACAATAAATAGAACTTATAAATAAATAGAATCTCTTGGGGGGGGGGGGGGGGGGGGCGTAGGAGGGAGGATAGGAGGGGAGGGATAAATAGAATCTCTATAATTTAAATTAATTATGGTCGAATTTCGACGACTGGGCGACCACTTCTACATATAAATATATGACGACACCACGCGCGGAGGTTAGTAAATAATAGTTCCCATAAAATATAATTTCTGTAGATATTATTAACATAACATACGATAACATCAATTTCATTCTTACTTATCAAATCAAATATATTTATTAGCTATGTACATAATTACATTTAGCACGTCGTTTTCATATTTGGTGTGCGGTTCCAGAGAAGTTTTCTCCCGCGTACTGTCAAGCTGTGGAATGAACTGCCTGTCGAGGTTTTCTCAGGAGACTACACCATGGGGTTCTTCAAAAAGGGCGTGAAGAGGTTTTTACAGGGTCGGCACGCGTCGGTCGCGCGTGTGATGCCCCTGGTTCTTCGTTCTCGAACGAGGTGACACTACGTATTTCATTATTCTATTATAATTCTTATCGTCTTTTCTTAAAGTTGAATTTTGTAGTCTCGCAGCTTTATCTTACTATTCTACTATGTCAAAACTATTTCGATTCAAACCAATATCAATCGTATCGTCTTTGCTTAAAGTTGAATTTTGTAGTTTCGCAGCTTTGTCTTACGGTCAGGACACGTGATCCTGACGCGAGTTTAACATATTTTACCCATCCCAAAAGTGCACAAGCGCCGCTAAAGAAATTTTCACTTTAATAAATTTGGTACTTAAAATGAGGTTATGTATATTGATACATAAATTCTATTTCTAGACAATTTACACAGCGCCATCTAGTCCCAAATTAAGCGCAATGCTTGTGTTATGGGTACTAGACAACTGATATATGTACTTAAATACATTTTTTTTGTAAATACATACGTATAATACATAGAAAACACCCAAACCAAGACAAACAGACATGTTCATGCATACAAATGTTTGTGCGGGAATCGAACCCGCGAGCTCGGAGTCAAAGTGGCCACTGTTAACCATTCGACCACCGGGCTTGTCTAATACATATAACAGCAAATATCTTACTGATTGCTTAGTGCGAGTTTTTTTTTGTTCGCGTTCGATCATGTCTACGTAAACAAACTGATCAAATAGAGAAGAACTCTCATGTTGTGAATTTATAAGATGCGTGTTACATATCAAAATTACGTGGCTAACTTGCTCGCATTTTGAAGTGAGCAACCCAGCTAATTTGGATATGTAACACGCGTCTGGTAAATTTACAATATGAAACTTTGTCTCAATTTGGTCGGCTTGTAATCGTTAACACGTTCGAATGTGACCAAACAACGCGCACTAAGCACTCAGATGAATGCTGTGTTCTTGCTATTGTGCACTTTTAATACCAAACTCTGAAGAAGAAACAGAGAACGGGTTTAGATACCTCAAAAAAACTTTAAATTTGGTAGCCGAGTCATGTAATGACAACAGCCGGAGCCACGGAGGAACTCAAGATTAATAAACCCATCCATGGACAGACTATGACTGTCGGTGCTTAACCTGCGTGTTTGATTAGACTGACTCGCGCAACGACGCTATCGAGCTCCTCTTTCTACTATTAAACGTAAAAATTAAAATCCAACGAATTTTCATTTATCTACCGTTAGTACCAATTTATTGGTGGTGGTAAACGATTCCATCATTTCGACGCCACAGACCCATAGGTCATATTCAAATGCTTTTTACTCATACAATGTCTCCGATAATCACTCTTAGTTTTCATTTTTTGCTTACACAAATCACAATTATAATCCCATTTATCAGTATGCTTGTGCAATATGTGAGTTCTTAACGCTTGCTTAGTCATCGCAGCGTGTTCACAAATTTTACAATAAAACAACCGACTTCTAGTATGGATCCGTATATGGTACATCATAGACGTTTTATACCTAAACTCCTTTTTGCAATAATCACATTGGAATTGCTTGGTTGTATCGTGTGTTTGTTTGTGTTTCAAATGATCCGCCTTTTGTATCGATCTGTGTCCGCATATGTCACATTCGTGTTCTTTTTCTTTGGTATGCGTTTTCATGTGCACTTTCCTCTGACCGGAGGTCACGAACCCCTTGCCGCAGTACAGACACTGAAATGGTTTCACTCCGGTGTGACTTCTCATGTGCAGTCTGTAGCCTTGCGAGTTAGAACATATTTTACTGCATTCTACGCATCTGATCTGAAAAAAAAATTGGTTTATTATTATTTAAATAGTTGTTTTGGCTTACTTGCCAGATAAATATTTTTTAATATTTTATAAATGTCGTGTCACGTTGTTTGTCCGCGATGGAATCCTAAACTACTGAACCGATTTAATTATTTGTTAATAGAATAGAATCACTCCGTCTCTTCCCGTGGATGTCGTACAAGGCGACTAAGGGAAATACATTATAAAACATCGATCAGGCCTCCGCGACCAGTCTGGCCTGCGTGGGGAGTGTAGACCAAATCCTTCTGTCTGGGCCGGACGAGAGGGTCGTGCTCCTGTAGTGGAGACTAAAACTGACTGAATGAATGACTGAATATGATGAAACAAGACATAGGTACTTTGAACTGATGAACTCGACGGCGTCATAGCGCGTAGCAGTCAATCAATCACGTTAAGCAACTTCGCCATCACTGTGCTTCGGAAGGCACGTTAAGCCATTGGTTCGGCTGTTATTATTAGATGACAGTCAGTTAAGCAAAGTCAGCTGGCCTTTGGGCGGCTTGAAAACACTGGCCTCTGCCAATCCACAGTGGAGCAGCATGGCGGAGTACGCTCAAAACCCCCTTCAATATAGGGAAGGGATGATGATTCCTTAAGGTGAACGCACACTTATTCGAGCCAAACGAACAGACTTTTAGAATTCTTTATACAAAATGTCATGACACCTCGGGCAACTATCCGAGCCGTATCGTCTACATCTGAAATCCTTCCTTTGTGGTGACCCCACTCACTCGCAGGAACATAACAACCCTCAAGGAATTGTTATTTGGCTGCAGTATTCTGTGAGATGGAGGTACATTCTCCAGTCGGGTAGCTTACAATTACGCTCCGACCTCTCTTTTCGCCTTCGTGCTTCGTTTGTCAGTCAGCAGGGTGCACCGCGTGCAGGTGAAGTTGGCTTTGGTTCAAAGATGTTGATGAACCACTTACACCCCATTAACAAAGAATTCTAAAATTCCTTTCGTTCAACACGGTCCATCCCAAATAGGTCCTACAAGACATCACCTGATTCCCATGTTGAACGCGTATATGCTTTTCCATTTTATATGCATGCACTTTGGCATTACAAATTTTACACCGTGTTTCTGTATCAAAATGGGTTCCGATATGCATCTGTATCCTATATAAATCACTATATACGCCACATTCCACACATTTATAGGTATTTTGTTTCCTATGTGAATAGCCATGTACTAAATATTCGCACTGATCTTTAAATGTCATGTCACATTTTTGACATTCAAACGTTCGATTTTCTGCTTCATGTATTTTCTTGTGGGCGATCAAGTCTTTGTTCGTTGAGAACTTTTCTTGGCAGAGGGAGCATGTGAATTCCTTTGTTATTATATGTATTCTCATGTGATTTAAGAGTCCCGTTTTGGTTGGTAGTTTTCTGTTGCATTGCCGACATCTATATGTTTCTGCATCCAACCTGTCGTCGTAATCTTCATCTTTTTGGGATCTGGAAAGTTGGTAGAAATTACAAATTGAGATTTTTTGTAAGCAGTCGAAATTTTGGCATCGGCGCACATGTCTGTCTGCCACCGACATAGTCATATTATTAAAAAAATGAGGACAAAATTACCAAATTAATTGTATTTCAAAAATTACTGACATACATTGCAAATGCAATTTTTTTTGGTATTTGGTAGATTTTTCGCTTTCTATATGGAACAGGGTACAGCTGTCAAAGGGCTTTATTTTGGTCATTTAATCAATCCAAAGATTCTTTCTTTCATCTTTCATTTTTTTTTTTATATTTAGGATACCATCTTTTTTTATATTCTGTGAGGTGGACGTAATTTCCCAGTCAAGCAGCTTAAAAAATATGCTATGCCCTGCCTCTATTTTTGCCAGAGCAACGTTTGTCAGTCCACTGATGTTGATGAACCACATACACCCCGTAAGTGGTTCATCAACATCTTTGAACCAAAGCCAACTTCACCTGCTCGCTGAGGGTTGTTGTGTTCCTGTGAGTGAGTGAGGTCACCAGAAGGAAGGAGATGCTGCGTTGGCAGCGGGGGTGACGGCGCGCGAGCAATATTTTATGTTGCGAGTTTTAATATGGCTACGGTAACCGCTTCACATCAGGGCTGTATGCTTGTCTGCCACCCGACGTAGTATGAAAAAAAAAAATAAAAAAACAAATGCCAAAAACGACAAATTTTAATTTTAATTGAAATTGAAATATCATAAAAACTACAAGTTTCCGCGATGTATGAACTTGTGGATAAACTGTTAAAAATGTGAACTTTCGAATGGTATACATGACAAGAATCAAATTGTGGGTGACTAATTTAAATCTGAGCCATTTAGGCTGTATGATACTCACTCTTTTCTCTTCCGTACATTATACTTCTTAAATATTTTTTTATCATCAGCATATGCATCAAACTCATTCTCCTGTTCAATTTTCACATCACCCTTGTTGTCATCTAGTTGGCAGGTTACTGGTTCATCTCCATCAGGACTTGAATCCATCTTTTCCGGTTTATTATCTTCATCAGATATAGATTTATGGTCATCAATTGGTATGTCATTGACGTTTATATTAACCATAGCATTAGTTGTAATATTTACTGAATGTAAATCTTTATTACTTTCTAAATCCTTATTGGAATTCATTTCAGAAGTATCTGTGTTCATTTTACTGAAAAAGTATATTGTTAAAGTTTACTAATTGACAAGGGCGTCGCCAAGAAGAGCAGGAGTGAGCTCTTGACTTTACCTACAATTCATACTTTTCTCATTCTCCATATCGACTTGCCCCTCCCTGGGCCATCGGCTGGCGACGCCCTTGCTAACAGTCTTGTGCTTAATCGGACACTCTTAGGTGCGCACTGTAATAGTACAGTCCGATTAATGTACTAGTACACCTTAATAGTACTATTAGTACCTATTAGTACTCAGGAATGTAGCCGACAATCTAGTCATGTGATCAATGTAAATTTGGTAATTACAAGCACTATACAGCGCTGTATAAGATTTTCTATGAATAAAACACACGGCGCTGAAAGCGATTTATACCAGTGCAGTGCGCTTACCTCCTATCTCGCTTACTCTTACGATAACATTGCGAGACGCTTTATTCTTTGTCTCTCGGACAGACCACAGACAGACAAGTGTTTTGGGCTTGGATAACCTAGTACACTGTACGAATAGTCCGATTAGTCCGAATAAGAGTTCGCGTTTGGTAACGTTTCTTTTAGTACAGTGTCAAGTACCGTCACCTATTAGTACATCGTACATGTACTACTCAAGACTACTTGCTAATTGAATTGAAGACACAATGCAATAAATAAGAAGTATTTTTTTATATGAGAGGGTGGCAAACCAGCATGTGGGTCACCTGAAAGCAATCACCACCGCCCATGGAGACCAGCGACACCATGGGGTCACCGATCCGTTGCCAGCCTTTTAAGGGAATTAAAGACTCTATTCTCGAAGGCTCCCATGTCGTAATTGTTCGAAAATACCAGAAAAATTAGGAAGACTAACAGAAATAATATGAAGTATACCAGAGATCAACCATGGAGAATACCAAACACAGAAAGCGTGCATTTTATTTTATTGTAATACTTACAGAGAAGTGCAATTTTATCAATACGGAATTACGTAGTAAACATTTCTTATTCCACATCCAAATTATCTATTATTATAATATTTATAATTAGATTTTATTAACTATTCTGTGAAAACAAAAACTGAAAACATTTCCAAAATAATTAAAATAAAAATACCTTTTTTTTTTAAATTTACAAATCCAAAACTTTTCTTTATTTCGCTTGGCAATCACTCTTCAGTCGAAGAACATTCTTGCAAATTATCATGTTAATTTTAATTTTATATAATTTTATTTGTTAAATTCATCGTTCCGGCGGAGTCAGTGACGCGGTTTTCTAGAAAACCACCCCTATATGAATGAATATTCCCAAACCTTCGTCAGATATTCGCTTTTTTTTATACTGCGTCGCGCGCGCGTCGAAGGCATAGAAGCATATGGCCCGTTTGACCTGAAGAGGTTACCGTAGGTCATATCTAGGCTCTCGATATTAAATATCACTCGCACTCCGCCACCCCCGCTGCCACTCCTTCCTTTCTGGTGGCCTCTCTTATTCGTAGGAATAAGACAACCCTCACGGGAATTGTTATTTGGCTACAACATTCTATGCGTGGAGACTTGCCCAGTCGTGCAGCAACTTTTCTTCTTCCAGAATCACTTTCGCTACACGGTAGGGTGCACCACGTGCATGTGAAGTTGGTTTTAGCTCTCAAGATCTTAATAAATATATGTATACTAGCGGCCCGACCACGCTTCGCTGTGGCTCAATCTTTTCGTTTCCATCCATTTCCTTAGAGATGGCGCTGTATGTGAAAAAAGATTTTCCCGCTTTTCTTTTAAAAATTTTCCAGAATTTTCTTTGCTATAAACCTCACGGAGCCCGAGACCTTTCCAACGAATGCAAAACCGTGGAAATCGGTTCGTGCGTTCTGGAGTTATAGCGTCAGGAAGGAAAACCCGACTTATTTTTATATAGTAGATATATAATAAAAGATAAGCTTGGTCTGCGTGCGTGACCTATATAAATCAATCGCATTAATGTGCTATAATCGATATGGAGCTGCAATCTTTGCAAAAATGTGCTATTTAATCAACTGAATTTCTCCGGTTGGGGATAAATAAAATAAAATTTGATTCTTGAATCGATTAGTGAAATGATAAGAACCGCTTGGGCACAACACTACGAGCTGTCAACGTCAAATTAATTTAAGAAAAAAAAAAGCGAAGCAAGTAAATATTTTTCTCGTCGAATATTTTCACAAAAATAACCATAATTACGATGTAATTATGTATGCAATGTGTAGAAATAAAATTAAATGATGTGACTGATATATATAATCAAGTCGTAGTACGTTAGTTTCGGTGTATATACTTAGTAAGTATTTTAAATATTTCGCTTGAATTCAACCTTCTTGTTAGAAATTTCGCGCGCTAATTTAATAGAAAACTTCGAAAAGGTTGAAATGTGTTTATTTCATAGCAATCCAAGCCAATTACATCTATTTTAATTATCGAACATTAATTATTGATACGGTGTTATTCTGAAAATCGCTTCGTACGATCGAGTTGCGTTTGTTGTATTTGTTATTGTAAAATAGATCTTATGTGGTGGAGATAAAGTCGAATTGGTTTCGCGAAATTGTTGCGAAGCACCTAATCAGAATAAGGACGCTGTAACAAGTTTAGTGCGCGTTCAGAATGTGGGACCGCGATTTTGAATTTCAAATTATATTTTATATTATTTTTTTATTTAATTAAATTTCAATAAAATGACCAGTAACTGTTTATATTTTCCAAAAATATTGTTTTTTTCAGATATCCTCTGAACTAATTTCTGTTAAAAGTATTGTGAACTTTTTAAAAATATTAAATTAATTTACTTTTGCGTCATGGACCAGGAAATATTTATTATTTTAATAAATACAATAATGTAACAATTTATTTTGTATATTGTATTTTTTTTCATAATATTTATACATATATTAAAAATCCTGTAAATTTGACTTACGCAAAATAACACCTGAATCAATTAACTATATATTTAAAAAAAATATAACAAGTAATGGTAAAAATATAACAATAACATAGGTACCTAAATGTAATAAATTATTCACATATATATGTAACAAACCATAATAGGCTATTTGACTAACATTTTTTTCGGTTTGATATGTAGGGACGTCTCCATAATATAACCATAGGTGAAAGAACTACTTCGATAGCACAAAAATTTCTCGAGATATGGCAATTAGAAAATCACAATTTTTAGACTGTCCCGAAACGCTCCATACAAAAGACTACTGAATTATGACGTCACAGGTTTGTATTTTGTATGCATCAAATCAGAAATTTGTACGACAGCTATGTTAAATATTACGTTTATGTGATTAGTATCATAATAAAAGTTATAGCACTTTTTATTGCTTCTCCAATGAAAATATTATTTTTTAATAATTTCATACTTTTAAAATGGACTTTCCCGCCAAACTTTGATCGACGCTAAAAAAAGTCTGACGGAAGATATTAGAATGAAAGTTTGCAGATCTTTATAGTTTTGTGTATTTTACGATATTGTTAAATTAATTATACAATTTTTAAACATTGGAAAATAGCCTATTGAACCCTGTTATTCAGTATAGGTCTAACCAACATTCTGTTACTTTTAAGTTAAAGCTATTTAAAGTTAAATAGGAATAAAAATATCACATCTCGTGTCATATCAAACACAACAACACTCAATGGAATTGTTCTTTGGCTGCGGTATTCTATAAGGTAGAGGTACTTCCCCATTCTTTCTCCAGTCGGCAGGGTGCACCACGTGCAGGTGAGGTTGGCTTTGGCTCTAAAGACTGTGGAGAGACATTTCCACCTCAAATAAAAAGAATTTTGTGAGATTAGATCAGATCTGAATTTTGATTTTAAATTGTATTTATTTTTATATGTGAGTGGGGCAAACAAGCATGTGGGTCATCTGAGGGGCAATTCTCGTAATTAAAATATAGTCAAAATTCAGTTTCGATCCAGTCTCGATCTCACAAATGTCACATTTGGTATTCTCGTAACACAATATATTAACTTCAAAATTAAATTAAGTAGGATTATATTGAAATATGAGTGGAAATTAAACAAACTTAGAATGTTACTTTGCCAACAACAAGAATTGATAATAATTAATTAATGAAATAAAGTATATAATTTTAGTCAATTCACAATTCAATCTTGATTCAGTCATCTTTCAATCTGCGTTCGTAGCAAGATTACGAGAATTGGCCTTCAGATGGAAAGCAATCACCACCGCCCATGGAGATCAGCAACACCAAGGGGTTGCCGATCGGTTGTCAACCTATACTCCTTCCTTTCTGGTGACCTCACTCACTCGCAGGAACACAACAACCCTCAAGGGAATTGTTATTTGGCTGCGGTGTTCTGTGAGGTGGAGGTACATCCCCAGTCGAGCAGCTTGTAAATATGATGCCCTCTATTGCCTCTCTCGCTAGTTGGCAAGGTGCACCATGTGCAGGTGCGACTGGGTTTACACTTTTTTTGGATTCTGATCAGAACTGAAGTTAAAGTTAAAAACTTTAACTTATAATTCACACAATATTTTTTTCTCATTCCAGGTTTATTTAATTGTAACGTTTTACTACAATAATAATCATGGTTAATAATAAGACATGTTGTGTCAAGGGATGCAAGACTATCTCCAAGAAGAACACATTGTTTTTCAAGTAAGTTGTGAATATATTAATAAATAATTAAACTTTCCGGGACTAATTACATACATTGGATGCATCGTAAACAGTCTCGCAGTCGTTGATTTATAGAAATTGATTCGAAATGCAGTCTGCGTTTTTTTTGACGCGAATGTGTCTTTAAATTAGCTTTCACAGGATGGCAATTCAAAAAAAAACCGGACAAGTGCGAGTCGGACTCGCCCACCGAGGGTTCCGTACGTAGTATCAATATAAAATTTGATATTTTTCATTATAAATAAGAAATAATGCGTCGAAAAAAATAAATGAAATATATTTTGCAATGTGTACATCAAGCCCTTTCATATGATACCCCATTTGAACTAGTAGTTTCAATTTGAAATTTCGACACCCTATAAAAAATATTGACCCCCTATTTTTTAAGATCTATTTACAAATGTATAGTTTTGAGATTTATTCCTGTACTTGTAGTATATAACGATGTTACTTGCCAAATTTCATAGTTCTAGGTCAACGGGAAGTACCCTATAGGTTTTGATTCTCTTGAGAATGTGTCGAAATATGCGTTTTTTGCTGAATAAACGGCCGTACCTTTTTTTTACGTAAAATTAGCAGTTCGATTATTTTACAACTTCATGGGACCGTAGACCTGAGTATACAGTTCAAATTTCAGCATGATACCTACACGCATTCTCGACATAGAAATTCTTGACAGACAGACGGACAACAAAGTGACCTTATAAGGGTTCCGTTTTTCCTTTTGAGGTACGGAACCCTAAAAACGAATAATAACAAAATCGGGGGATATAGTTTGGTGTTGCAGCTACATATCTATCATCTTCATCTAAAATTCAATCACACCACTGGATAGATGAAGGATCAAAGAATTTATTACGCTAAGTAAGGACCATGGAACATCGCGTGCGGGAGGGGGAAGCGTTGCCATTTTTAGATGATTTTAGTTCATATAACGTACAACACACGTCCGTGTCCATGAAACAGCCACACCCCATTTTTTTTTTAAATTACACACTGCCATCTAGTCCCAAACTAAGCAAAGCTTGTACTATGGCTACTAGATAACTGATATTTATTTTATTTATTTATTATTTATTTAAAATATATAGAATTACATCGTCTTTACAGGATTAACCCAATGCGACAACATAGTCAATTTATATTATTGTTGCTGACGAATTTTTGCATCTTATATTTCTACTGTGTGAGTCACAGTGTGACGTCACACTGTGACTCACACAGTAGAAATATAAGATGCAAAAATTCGTCAGCAACACAAACCTTCCTGGTAGCTCAGTTGGAAGAGTACTCGACCGGTCATCGAGAGGTCGTGGGTTCAAATTCCACCTAGGGGGGGCAGGTGAATTTTTCCATTTTTCAAAAAATATGTATCTGGCAAGTTGGCCAAGACAACTATTTAAATAATAATAATATTCAATTTATATTTTCATTAAAATCGTTAAACACAAACTTTATCATGAAATCAAATAACAGCTCTAAAAAAATGTAAAAACAAAATAAAATAATGTCAAATAAAATAAAATAATCAAAATACATAATAAGATAAAGAGACCTACTTAAATATGTTGCATGAACATGTCTGTTTGTCTTGGTATGGATGTTTTCTATGTATTTACAAAAAAGGGTTTTAGGGGTGTATGTGGTTTATCAACATCTTTGAACCAAAGCCAACTTCACCTGCACGCGGTGCACCCTGCTGACTGACAAACGAAGCTATGGCGAAAAGAGAGGTAGGGAGCGTAATTGTAAGCTATCCGACTGGGGAATGTACCTCCACCTCCACCTCACAGAGTACCGCAGCCAAATAACGGTTCCCTTGAGGGCTGTTTTGTTCCTGCGAGTGAGTTTGGTCACCAGAAGGGAGGAGGAGGAGATGCTGCGATGGCAGCGGGGGTGGCGGCGCGCGAGCGATATTTTATGTTGCGAGCGTTAATATGGCTACGGTAACCGCTTCACATCAGGCGGGCCGTATGCTTGTCTGCCACCCGACGTAGTATAAAAAAAATAAAAAAAATGTATTTAAGTATAATATCTATCAGTTACCTAGTACCTATAGTAGAAGCTTTGCTTAGTTTGGTACAGTGTGTAATTCGTCCGAGAATATTTATTATTATTTATTTATCTAGTACCCGTACTACAAACTTTACTTAGTTTTGTACTAGATGGCGGTGTGTAATTTGTCGAGGAATAGTTTTTTTTTTTTTTTTCGTGTAGGGTGCCAGCAGTGCGCTCCCTCTTCCGTCGCTGGACCGACGCGATCAAGCCTGCCACCACCATCACGATGGACTCGTACATCTGCCACGCACACTTCCCCACCACAGACTACGAGAGCGTACGGGGGAAGACGAGGCTCAAGCGGAGGGTGGTGCCGTCTATATTTGATAATGGGGTAAGTGAATTAATTAAATAAATTAAACGGGTCACTCACGTTTTTTTGTCGGGAAAGCCGACTAGTTTCGATCTCGAAAGGATACCTTCATCAGGGCGAATGTCCAGACACGTCCACCCTTTACCTCTCGCGCCGGACACGGATGAAGGTCTCCTTTTGAGATCGAAACTAGTCGGCTTTCCCGACAAAAAGACGTGAGTGACCCGTTTAATTTATTTAATTTAGTATAATGTCTCACGTGGGGTAAGTGAAGTTCAATTCAATTCTTCTTTATGGCGATCGTGATGTTCTCGCCAATGACAAATATGACAATGCTTGTTATATACATGATAGGAATAATTTCGTACGAATTGCTTTATTTATCAGTATAAAAGTATGTACTATCATTTATATGGTAAAATACAATATTCATTTATTGCGGTATCGTACACAAACATGACAATTTATATTACATTAAAAATAAATATATTTTCCGTGCGGTAGAAAGAGAGGGGGATATCGCTTTCTCTCCTACGCCGCGCCGGCGGTCTACTCTCCCTCCGTCTTACGAATTTTCGATCAGGCCACGTCCTGACGCGAGTTTAATATTTTTTACCCATCCCAAAAAGTGCACAACGCCGCTATAGAAGTTTTCACTTCAAAAAGAATATTAACCAGACACAAATTGATAATTGTGACAATTATTGATTAACAAAAAGAACTCAGACTAGTGAGCAGGCAGCACGTCCGTCCAGAACTGCAGTTTTTTTTAATTTTAAATTTAGCGCCCGACGTCATCATGCGATAGAAATGCTAGATTGCAAAGAGATCCCCATAGACTGGTATTAAGGGACGCACCTAGATCTGCGAAATATCTGAAAAGCTGCATGGTTATGTGTGTTTTCATATATAATAAGATACCTGAGAAGATCAAAAAGTTAAATAGTTCACAATTTAAAAAGAACCTGTATAAATGGTTGAATGAAAAAAAATTTTATAGTATTACTGTTTTAGGTCAAGTTGTAGGCACTATATTTTTGTAAACAATTTGCATGCTAAGTTAATTGGCGAGATGTGAGTACTCAACACAATTGTAACACCTATATACCATATCTTGTGCAAAGAAAGATTTATTATTATTATTGACGCGCGCTTTGCTGGAGGGAGGCGGAAAATCCTCTTCGACACCCCCTCAGCCTGGTTGATACCAGACTGACCTTTCAAGGGCGAATCAGGCTTTAACTGACTACAAACCGCCTGCGTAACTACTTTTAGCCACGATGTCTTTAAAAGCGCAAACGTACCGCATTCCTGCGAGTCGCTCCTCGGTGATCGTTTTTATAGCCGACGAGCTGTGTGGGGCAGTCGTTGTCAGGCGTGTACGTCAGCTTCGTTCATGATTTCTAACAGTATAATATCAGTTAACGAGTACCCATTGTACAAGCTTTGCTTAGTTTGGGACTTAAATGGCAAGGTGTAATTTATCCAAGAATATTTATTTATTTTACAGGAAAGCATAAAGCCTGCAACGTTAAAAGAACCACCCAGTGCAGAACTTAAAACAAATATTGAAAGTTCATCTCAGACACAAGTTCCCGACGCGGTAGTTACCGACACAACTAAAGTTCCAGACATAGAAGGTCCTAAAACAGGAGATAAGAACACGAAAGATGAGAATACAAGAGTTTCAAACACAGAAGATAGAAATAATATAGGTGTTTCTAAAACAGAAGTTTCGAATACGGGTGTTTCTAAAACAGAAGTTTCAAATACGGGTGTTTCTAATTCAGAAGTTTCAAATACGAGTGTTTCTAATTCAGAAGTTTCAAATACGGGTGTTTCTAATTCAGAAGTTTCAAATGCAGGTGTTTCTAATGCAGAAGTTTCAAACCCTGAAGATAAAGCCATAGAGAATGGAGTGTCAAATGTAGATAATAAATTGAAGAATGATAATGGGCTTGGAAATGAATGTCTCAGGTATGTAATATGTATGTTTATTAGGTTTGGGGTGTAAGAGGCTCTATGATCTTTAGAGCCAAAGTCAATCTCACTTGCACGTGGTGCACTGTGCCGGCGAGTGTAAGAGTCTCTACACAAAGAGAGGTATAAGTGGTTTTGGGGTGTAAGTGGTTTATCAACATCTTTGAAGCAAAGGCAACGTCATCTGCACGTGGTGCACCCTGCTGACTGACAAACGAAGCTCTGGCGAAAGGAGAGGTAGGGAGCGTAATTGTAAGCTACCCGACTGGGGAATGTACCTCCACCTCACAGAATACCGCAGCCAAATAACAATTCCTTTGAGGGTTGTTGTGTTCCTGCGAGTGAGCGAGGTCACCAGAAAAGAAGGAGATGCTGCGTTGGCAGCGGGGATGGTGGCGCGCAAGTGATATATTATGTTGCGAGCGTTAATACGGTTACGGTAACCGCTTCTCATCAGGCGGGCCGAATGCTTGTCTGTCACCCGACGTAGTATAAAAAAAAAAAAGGTAGGGTACAGCGTATTTGTAAGTTGCTTGATTGGGGAAGTACCTCCACAATTCATTTGAGGGTTGTTGTGTACCTGCGTGTGAGGGAGGTCACCAGAAAGGAAGGAGTTGCTGCGTTGACATCGAGGGTGGCGGCGCGTGTATAAACATTATATGACGAGCTCGATGGTCGAATGGCTAACCACGTTCACTTTGACTCCGGGATCGCGGGTTCGATTCCCGCACGAGACAAATGTTTGTGAACATGAACATGTCTGTTTGTCTTGGTCTAGGTATTTTCTATGTATTATATATTTACAAAAAAAACCGTATTGAAGTATAATATCGGTTATCTAGTACCCATAGTACAAGCTTTGCTTAGTTTGGGACTAGATGGCGCTGTGTAATTTATCCAGGAATATTTATTTATTATTGGCCGTGTGGTTTCCGGCAGACTAGAATAGAATCACTCCATCTCTTCCCGTGGATGTCGCACAAGGCGACTAAGGGAAATACATTATCAAACATCGATCAGGCCTCCCCAACCCGTCTGGCCAGCGTGGTGAGTGTAGGCCAAATCCTCCTTCTATCTGGGACGGACGAGAGAGGGTCGTGCTCCTGTAGTGGAGACTAAAATGACCTGATGATGATGATGATGATTTATTTATTCATTATTTATATATGAACTATTTATTATAGACCGAAAGAGAACGTATCATCACAATGTACAAAAGTGGGATCAGAGCCAGCCGTCTCAAGTGCCCCCCCGGAGGAAGCCCTCGTGCGTCTGGACGACCGCACCGGGGCCCTGACGGACGCGGCCGGGGGGCTGCTCTCACCGCCCACTGCGGAGGCCGCGCAGAGGACGACGCCGGACAAATGTATCACGAGGTACGTGTAACAGAGGCGGGGCATAGCGTATTTTTTAATTCGCCGCTCGACTGGGGAAGTACCTCCAGCTCACAGAATACCGCAACCAAATAATTCCCTTAAAGGGTCCTCGTGTTCCTGCGAGTGAGTGAGGTCACCAGAAACGAAGGAGTCGGTGTATTGGCAGCTTGGGTGGTGGCGCGCGAGCGTTATTTCTAGTTCACATGGCTACGATAACCGCTTCAAATCAGGCAGGCCACCCGACTTAGTATTAAAAGGAATTAAATAGCAGAATGAATTATAGTAGTTTATGAAACTTGCATAATAAGGGTTCTTAAAATACGAGCGTGAGTTTATAACATGAGCCGAATGCGAATGTGATAATAGCGCCACAAGAGTATTTTAAGACCTAATTATGTGCAGTTTCATACACTACTTTATCTAATCTCATGAAATAGATGACAATAATATTTTAAATAAACCCGTGAAGTTAATTTAACAGCTTCAATTCTTACTTATAAATCCATTTGGGTGTCTTCTATGTATCATAAGTATGTATTTACAAAAAAAAATGTATTTACGTATGTTTATCAGTTGTCTAGTACCCATAACACAAGCTTCGCTTACTTTGGGGCTAGATGGCGCTGTGTAATTTGTCTGACAATATTTATTATTTGTAAATCGAGCATTCGTGACGCGCCGCGTTCACAGATTATGTAGAAAATTTTTGCAAAGTTGCAATGCATTTACCTTGCAACCTGCTTGCTGCTGTATCGAAATGGGAAAAAAGTAATTTTTCGATACAGACAGTTATCCATAAAGAGCTGTATCGAAAAGTAACTTTTTAAATTTATTTTGATGGCTTGCGCGTAAAAGACTGACATTAAGATTCTGTGTTTAGTTTATTAATCTCTAAATTTTAGTATGAGAGTAGATAAAGATGAATGTATATGTGGATAAACATAAAAATAAATGATTAAAAATAAAATAAATAAATAAAATAATAGTACATTACGATATTAGTGCGTTATGATGGTAATAACATGCGAGGCGGAATTTCAGCCCGAGCCGAAGGCGAGGGCGTAATTGAGCCGAGCATGTTATAACCAATACGCACGTATATCGTACGACGTTTTTCAACACATTTGCGAGGAAACAGAAAAAAAATATATATTTTGTTCATTTTTAATTATTGAAACAGTTGTGAAATTACAATTATTAAAATGATACGTAGTTGTAGTTGGTTTTTTAATTATGTTTAGAGCATGCAGCCAAGTTTTTAAATTACCGAATAAACTGATTTTTTTTATTTTAAATAGACTCAATCTGTGAATGCACACTGTTGCTTTCCCGCCATTTTAACAGCGCGCCAGCGCTGCCTACTGATTGGCGCCGTGCGGCGATTAGTTCGAAATTTGAATAGCAACAGCGCGCGAAATGGCAAATAATACTGTTATGGAATTTGTATGGACTATAACTTAACTATTTGCTTTGGTAACACACGCGTTTTTTATGACCCGCTTTACATATTTAAAACCGGTGGAATTACATCAGCTTTACGAGCAAAGGTGTTGAAAAATATAGTTAAGCGGAATAGTACAAGTGTTTTATAACATTATGATAATAATGTTCCACCAAGTGGCAACAATCAACTTTAATTAAATATAAATAAATCTTTGGGCTCAATAATTGTTTCCTATTCAGGATACCAGAGCCGATGTCCCCGTCGCCCGACCTGAACAAGGAGGACATCGAGGACATCCTCACCAACTACCACATCAAGCAGACCAAGCCGCTGCACGAGACCTACCAGGAGTACCAGGAGGTGCCCGTGGTGCCCGAGGCCGTGTTCGACCTGGCCGCTGTGCCTGAAGCGCAGCCCGTCTTCATCGAGATACCGGTGGACAAAAAAGGTTAGTGGTCAAGTTAGCCATCATCATCATCAGTCTGCATCTATCCACTGCTGGATATAAGTCTTCTCCAATGCTTTCCACCAGATACGATCCTCCGCCTTCCGCATCCAGCTTATTTCTTACGGTCTTCGGATCATCTAGTAGTTTTAGTTAGTTAGTTTTTTTTATACTACGTCGGGTGGCAGACAAGCATACGGTTCGCCTGATGTGAAGCGGTTACCGCAGCAATATTAACGCTCGCAACATAAAATATCGCTCGCGCGCCGCCACCCCCGCTGCCAACGCAGCATCTCCTTTCTTTCTGGTGACCTCACTCACTCGCAGCAACACAACGACCCTCAAGGGAATTGTTATATGGCTGCGGTATTCTGTGAGGTGGAGGTACATTCCCCAGTCGGGTAGCTTACAATTATGCTCCCTACCTCTCTTTTCGCCAGAGCTTCGTTTGTCAATCAGTAGGGTGCACCGCGTGCAGGTGAAGTTGGCTTTGGTTCAAAGATGTTGATGAACTACTTACACCCCAAAAGTTAGTAGACAAACGAGGCTCTGACGAAAAGAGAGGTAGCTTTTAAGCTGCCCGACTGGGGAAGTACCTCCATCTCACAGGATACCGCAGACAAATAACAATTCCCTTGAGGGTTGTTGTGTTCCTGCGAGTGAGTGAGGTCACCAGAAAGAAATAAAGGAGTATAGGCTGGCAACGGATCGGCGACCCTTGGTGTTGCTGATCTCCATGAGCGGTGGTGATTGCTTTCCATCTGGTGACCAACATGCTCGTTTGCCCCCCTCGCACATAAAAAAAGTATACATATTACTATATTTCGGCGGCAGTTCAAGATCTAGGCACGATAGGTGACGATTTATCTTACTCGGTAATATTTTCCATCAGAGCAAAGGCGTTAACCATTTAGTATTATTTTTATTACCAAATGTGTACCGAATATAACGAAGAAAAATCAAATCAACGTAATAACTTCATTAATTAAATAAATCAATGATTCAGGTGTGATCAGTATCACATTTAAACATGCGAACAGTAGAGCGGTCGCGGCAAGAATGAATCGAGAACGCCGCGCGTTGCCTTATAAAGCCGCCTCGGCCGCCCTCCCCACTCGCACATCGCCTGATTCATGGATCGGTCGACAAACAACTCGTCATGCGCACGTGCTGAGGCGATCTGACGTCACTCAATAACACGTGGCGCCGACATATATGTATACTTTTTTTATGTTACTTCATCATCATCAGGTCATTTTATCTTATTATCTTATCTTAGAGTGGGTCCAGTGCTGAAGCACCGGTGACACGTCGACCCTCGTGGATCTTTTGTGTTCTCCCTAATCCTTTAGTCACTCTCCCCTGACTGTCTGGAAGCATGTTCCATGTACTTCAGTATGCCGCTTATTGGGAAGAGCCTGTAGACCTCCAGGTCCGGGTACGCCTTTCCTAGGATTTCCATTCGTTTGCTGGCTAGGGCGTCACATTGACACAAGTGTTTCATGGTCTTGTTAGACCCTTTGCATGTTCTGCACTCTGGGCTATCAACACGTCTCATTTTGTATAGGTGTCCTTGACAGGCATAATGGCCCGTTAGTGCCCCAAGCATTAGACGCATCCGTTTTCTGTCATATTTATGTACATGTCTGTACCAATTCATTGTATATGGTTTCTTTGGAGTGTAGCATTCCACTCATTTCCTTCATCAGGTCATCAGTCTGCACTACAGGAGCACGACCCTCTCTCGTCCGTCACAGACAGGAGGAGGGTTTGGCCTACACTCCCCACGCTGGCCAGACGGGTTGGGGAGGCCTGATCGATGTTTTATAATGTATTTCCCTTAGTCGCCTTGTACGACATCCACGGGAAGAGACGGAGTGATTCTATTCTAGTCTGCCGGAAACCACACGGCCGGTTATGTTACTTATTATATATGTAGTTATGCAAAGGCGAGTTTATTTTGTATTCAGTATAACTGACAACTCGCACGTGACACCACACGCTGATATACACGTTTCACGTCAACCAACGGCCGTGTGCACGGACACAGCCCCACACGATTTTTTTATTATTCTGTAATATTTTTTTATGACGAATAATATATCCTATGTCAATCTCACAGCTGAGTTGAATCGAATGATATCTAATATGTGAGACGAGCTCGGTGGTCGAATGGTTAGCAATGGCCACTTTGACTCCGAGGTCGCGGGTTCGATCCCCGCGCAAGACAAACATTTGTGTGCATGAACATGTCTGTTTGTCTTGGTCTGGGCGTTTTCTATGTATTATAAGTATGTATTTACAAAAAAAAAAAAAAGTACTTTTATCAGTTGTCTAGTACCCTTAGCTTTAACTTGGGACTAGATGGCGCTGTGTAAATTGTCTAGAAATATTTATTTATTATTATTTATTTCAGGACGCAACACAGACCAGGGTACCGGCGAGGCCGGCGACTGCCTCATGCTCCTGGAGAGCGTGCAAGTAGACATAGACCCGAGCTCGTTGATGTTACCTGAGAGGGTCATCGAGGAGGTGGAGGGCGTCATCGGGGAGGACGATGATGATGATGATGATGATGTCACGGAGACCCCGGTCACTAAGACTACTGAAAAGTAAGTTTTTCGTATGAAAAGGACATGACCACTCTATAGTTATGATATTATTAAATTGCTTTACGGCTCTGGAATCAATGCCCTTTTGAGGTCAAATTTGTATTATTTCTTTATCTTATTACCGGATTCAGATGGCATATTGTACCATTGATGTATCCTGAAGCGGGTGTACAACATTAGGGGTGTCCATAAATTACGTGAGAGTTCATGGGGGGGGGGGGGGGGGGGCGAGTCCAACCTTAATAAATCTCACGTGAGGGGCGGGGGTTTTTTTGGCAAATATGACATATTTTTTTGATATGTTGGTTCCAATGTGAATTAAAATAAAGCCCAAGCCCAATTTTTATCCCAAGCAAGTTGATATGGAGAATGAGAAAAGTATGAATTGTAGGTAAAGTAAAGTCGAGAGCTCATGAAGCTTTTCACTAGTAGTACGAGCCTTACATGTACAGCGATTGTAATAATAACGGTGCAGAGTCCAACGTGTAAGGCTTCACGAGTTCTTGACTGTACAATATAATAAAACTTATAAATAAATAGAGTCTCTAGAGGAGGGGGGGGGGGTACCCCTCCCTGCCCCCCCTAGGCAACGTCCTTGTCTCCTTTTAATAAATAATAAATTTATTTTTCAGAAAAGAAGACCCAATTAGCCTGCTAACGTCAAGCGACGAAGACGACGTTATAATCGAGGAGCCCAATATCGACACCGTGGAAGTGTCCGACGAGACTGACGAGGACGACGTGCCCCTCGTCAGGCTGGTCAACGTGGCCAAGGGCGACGCGAAGGTCGGCAAGAAGAAGAGCGAGTTCTCCAAGATATTCTGGGGGGTGTACGACTTCTTCTGCGTCGAATGTCACTTTAGAAGCCTCAGCCGGGCGGAGTACGACAGGCATATGAAACAGGTATTCGTTAAAATACTTTTTAACTGACTCTGAAAAAGGAGGAGGTTCTCAATTCGACTGTATTTTTAATTATTTATTACTTTTAGTTTTGTTATAATGTTGATACGAATTATATATTTTTTTATATTCATATTATTTATTCTTCTTTTATAATTAATTAGGTACATATATAAAATTAAAATGAATTAAATAATATTTTAAATATACAACGTGTAACTTCAACTACGCAAAACCTCAAGCACCCCAACTGAGTTTTATTATTATAAATTGATATATCTAATTATTTCGAAAAAAAAAAAAATTCTCGGAGATATGAACACATTTTTGTTTACCTAACAATTCTAATAGTTTCTGAGCTCTGTGGCGCTTTCTTATCAAAAAGAGATATCAAACTGTAACAAAATGGCTACGATAGGCAAATATTAATATTAAAGAGCGAGCGTCGCGTCAATGACGCGTAAGCGCCGCTCTCTCTGCATGGCGCTTAAGACTTTTTGGACGCGGCGATATTACGTTTGTTCACCTACTTCACATTTTCTCGCTTGATTGTCGAGCGTAATTTGATATTAGACACGGCAATTATTGTGATGCTAAATAATAATTAGCATAGTTAATATGTGTCCACATGCCAAACTACAGCTTTCTAGTATCAAGCGTCTCTGAGCTAGGCCGCGGACGGACGGACGGACAGACGGACATGGCGAAACATGGGTTCCTTGTTTACTACGGAACCCAAAAAATGGATGAAAATTATGGAATTGTTTCTACTATTCTATATATATATATATTTAAATACGTATATAAAAACATATATCTCAATATTATTTAATTTATTTCTTTATTAGGTATAATTTTTATAACTTTTATTTATATATGTAATTATATATAGGTATTAATAACTCATAACTCCGTCATTTTTCTTATTTGAAAGAGCATACTTCCAGATTTGGTCCCATTTTTTTTTTCATATCATAAAATTCAGTTCTGATAGTGGGGTTCATGAACATTTTTTTAACTTTTTAGTGCTGCTTGCTTGTTGATTGTAGAGTAATTTTTAGAGTCGTTTTTTTTTGTTAATTTTTAATATTATCTACTATATAAAAATAAGTCGGGTTTTCCTTCCTGACGCTATAACTCCAGAACGCACGAACCGATTTCCACGGTTTTGCATTCGTTGGAAAGGTCTCGGGCTCCGTGAGGTTTATAGCAAAGAAAATTCTGGAAAAATTTGAAAAGAAAAGCGGGAAAATCTTTTTTCACATACAGCGCCATCTGGTGGCGAAACGGAGTTCGCCGGGTTTGCTAGTATTTATTATAAATATTTTAAAAATGGAAATATCTACCTTTCCCGCCTGGGTGGCATTTGAACCCACGACCTCTCGATTACCGGTCGAGTGCTCTTCCAGTTTTTATTTAGTTTCTCCCGTCTTGGTGTCTGTAATTCTGCAGCCAAATAACAATTCTCTTGAGGGTTGTTGTGTTCCTGCGAGTGAGTGAGGTCACCAGAAAAGAAGGAGATGCTGCGTTGGCAGCGGGGGTGGTGGCGCGCAAGTGATATGTAATGTTGCGAGCGTTAATACCGTTACGGTAACCGCTTCACATTAGGCGGACCGTATGCTTGTCTGCCACCCGACGTAGTATAAAAAAATAAAATAAAAAGAATAAAAAATCTTAAAAGGTTTTGATCCAATTCCTAATGACTGGTTGAAATTCGGCACACTCGTTTAGCTCTCGTGACAATGCACGATTATTTACGAATTTGATGAGCTCGGTGTTCATA
Source organism: Hypsopygia costalis (assembly GCA_937001555.2). NCBI lineage: Eukaryota > Metazoa > Arthropoda > Insecta > Lepidoptera > Pyralidae > Hypsopygia > Hypsopygia costalis. The sequence goes on from OW443347.2 coordinate 21,118,811, forward strand.
TGGTTAGCAAAGGCTACTTTGATACTGAGGTCGAGGGTTCGAGCCCCGCTCAAGACAAATATTTATGTGCATGAACATGTCTGTTTATTGTTGGTCTGGGTGTATTATTGGTATTTACAAAAAATATATATTTAAATATAGTATCAGTTGTCTAGTACCCATAGCACAAGCTTTGCTTAGTTTGGGACTAGATGGCAGTGTGTTATTCGTCCAAGAATGTTTATTTATTTATTTAAACTTCCATATACTTAATTTCTTTCACAGCATTCGACAGTGCTCCAAGTCTGCCAGCTATGCGGCTACACTACAGCCAGCGAAGCACAATTCTCCAGACACAAGAAAAAGCATAAGGAGGAGCGGAAATTTAAATGCCACCTGTGCGACTACAAAGCGAGGCACAACATGAGTCTGATATACCACCTCAAAACCCATAACCACACGTTAACCACCTCAAAAAAAGGAGTGAAATGCGTTTGTGGTTTTAAATGCAGTGATAATTCAAAAATGGTCAAACATTTGAAGATTTGTGTGAAGAAGTATTCGTGTGATAGATGTAGTTATGGTACGAAGAGGAGGTCCGACCTGAAGCGGCACATGATGAGGAAGCACAAGGATGATGATGATGATGATGATTTTAATCCCTCTTGGGAGTGTTGAGTGATTACATATTTGTAAATAAATTCCATCCGTGTATGAGTTTGTTTTTTTTTTTACTACGTCGGGTGGCAGACAAGCATACGGTCCGCCCGATGTGAAGCGGTTACCGTGGCCATATTAACGCTCACAACATAAAATATTGCTCGCACGCCGCCACCTCCGCTGCCAACGCAGCATCTCCTTTCTTTCTGGTGACCTCACTCACTCGCAGGAACACAACAACCCTCAAGGGAACCGTTATTTGTCTGCGGTATTCTGTGAGGTGGAGGTACATTCCCCAGTCGGGTAGCTTACAATTACGCTCCCTACCTCTCTTTTCGCCAGAGCTTCGTTTGTCAGTCAGCAGGGTACACCGCGTGCAGGTGAAGTTGGCTTTGGTTCCAAGATGTTGATGAACCACTTACACCCCAAATGACCCTTGTTTTATTTTTGTCTTGAATATGTATTTAAATTTGCTACCATAGGGAGGCAATCCAAAAAATCTAATAATAACAAAATCGGGGGATAGAAATAGGGTGTGACTGTAAAAATAACAATAATAAGTGCATTTTAAGGTCTTACTTATACAAATAATTTCACATCAAATAAAATCAAAATATCTTTATTCCTTGGACTTTATAAAGCACTTAGAAACGTCATACAATTTAAATATAAGAACATGTATCTAAATCATTACTACTCTAAATCCGCAGAGCTTAGATTCATTTTCATCACACTATCTTGAATGTGAAAGTGAATTTAAGTACCAGTTCCGGCGACGGGGCTTCTTGAGAAGAACTGACAAGAAACTCAAGGCCGACTCATAATGAAGAATGTTAATTATTTTTGATTATTAGCACTCCATATTCTCTGTCAAAAATAAAAAATACTAGTGAAAGAATTACTTCGATATGTCAATTAGTTTCCGATTTAGAAGTAAAACAAGTTGTAACCGTACGACGCGGGCTGTGTGACGTCATCGTACAACACGCTTAGTCTGGCTCACTCAGTCCACTCGCGGTCGCGCGCTCGTGCCGTTGAAATTATACCTAAATACTATAATTACAATTAAATAATTAATTAAATAATAATAATAATTTATTAAATTTTATTTAATTTTATATATTTATTATAAATTTTAATTACTATAATAATTAATTAAATACTATAATTAAAATGTCACATCCCTAATACTAAGCGAGCCGTGGCCGTGGCCCGCGCGATGCGTTGTGAAATGACGTCACAAGACTGTTAGCGGGACTCGATATATTTCGAAACTTTGAATGCCTATAAAATCAAAACTACTAGGTATTTTTGACTACAACAAAAACTAGTGTGTTTGTATACAGACAGGCTTCACTGAGACAACATTTCAAGCGATTTGGCGTACCTAGTAACATTCTTCATGATCTATAAAATCGGCAAAAAAAAATCACGTTTGTTGTATGGGAGCCCCCCTTAAATATTTATTTTATTCTGTTTTTCATTATTTGTTGTTATAGCGGCAACAGAAATACATCATCTGTGAAAAATTCAACTATCTAACTATCACGGTTCATGAGATACAGCCTGGTGACAGACGGACGGACGGACAGCGGAGCCTTAGTAATAGGGTTCCTTTTACCTTTTACCCTTTGGGTACGGAACCCTAAAAACGAATGATAACAAAATCGGGGGTACAGTTTGGTGTTGCAGCTACAAATCTATCATCTCCATACAAAATTCAATCACACCACTGGACAGATGAAGGATCAAAGAATCTATTACGTTAATAAGGACTATGGAAACTCGCGTGCGGGGGAGGGGGCAGCGCTGCCATTTTGATATAATGTTAGTGCATGTAACGTATTCACGTACAGCACACGACCGTCTCCATGATACAGCCGCACCAAATTTTTTTGTTATTGTTTGATGAGCTCGATGGTCGCGGGTTCAATCTCTGCATAAGACAAACATTTGTGTGCATGAATGTCTGCTTGTCTTGGTCTGGGTGTTTTCTATGTATGTATGTATCTAAAAAAATGTATTGAAGTATAATAACAGTTATCTAGTACCCATAGTACAAGCTTTGCTTAGTTAGGGACTAGATGGCAGTGGGTACTTTGTCCAGGAATATTTTTTTTTACTATATGAGGTGTAAGGAACTCGCTACGATCTTTAGAACATAACCTCACCTGCACGTGGTGAGACAGGCTCTAGCAAGAGAGGTAGGGCACAGCATATTTGTAAGCTGCCCGACTGGGGAAGTACCTCCGCCTTATAGAATACCAAATAACAATTTCCTTGAGGGGTTGTTGTGTTCCTGCGAGAGAATGAGAATGGAAGGAGTCTCTGCGTTGGCAGCGCGCTAGCGATATATCATGTTGCGAGCGCTTATATAGCTACGGTAACCGCTCCAGATCAGGATGGCTGTGTACTTGTTCTAGTAGTTTAATTTTTTTAGGACTTTTCTAACTGATGCTCTCAAGTTGTGGAATGAACTCGCTGCTAAGGTTTTCGCAGGAGACTACAGTATGAGGTTCTTATATTATTCGTATGACTGCTTGCCATATGGCAGGTCGCAGTGGTACAAATAAATCGGTGTGCCCTTGACCACACGACATAAAAATTAAAACTTTTTGTAGTGGGAGATGGGGGGGGGGGGGGGAATTGTTAAATGAAAACAACATGATACTAAGTACTTAATTTAATATTATTATAAAAAGTAATCTAATAAATATGTAACTAATAATGGTGCACGGCAGTGCTCGCGCCAAGAGACAATTTATACTTGCACAACAAATATATTGCATTGGTATTACGTTACGTAGATGTCGGATATGTAAGTCAAGCATGTATGTTTGTTTGTTTGCCACCGTCATCGTCGTATTCGTATTCCCTTATTCATCCCAATAGGATATGGGTCTCCTCTTAATCGAAGAGGTTTTAGAGCAATTGTCACAAACGTCAGTTCCGTTGGCTTGCTTGTGTGAAGTAATTGAGAGAGAAACGCAGGAGTTGCTGCGCTGGCAGCGGGGGTGGCGGAGCGATATTTCATGTTGCGATCGTTAATATGGCTACGGTAACCGCTGCACATCAGGCGGGCCGTATGCTTGTCTTCCACCCGACGTAGTATAAAAAAAAAGGCGAGACAATTACCTCACTTTTTTGGTGCACGTTTTTGGCGCTTGTGGTATATCTGTACTATTAATAACATCATTGGTCTTATTATTAATAACTACATACAGAGGGCTTAGTGTGAGTTTTTTGCTCACGTTCGATCATGTCGTTGTTAAACAAACCGACCAAATAGAGAAGAACTCTCATGTTGTAAATTTATAAGACGCGTGTTACATATCAAAATTATGTGGCTTACTTGCTCACATTTTGAAGTGAGCAACCCGGCTAATTTGGATATGTAACACGCGTCTGGTAAATTCACAATATGAAACTTTTTCTCAATTTGGTCGACTCGTAAACGTTTCGAATTTTACCAAAAACGCACTAAGCTATCAAACAGACTGTTCGATTGTTGTATACGTACTTGATTATTCTGAATTACTTCGAAATATGTATGACTGTACATAGAAATAAGAAATTCGAGCTATCATACTATAGTTATGTTTTGGAATTTCATAAACTGAGCTTGCAAAGGTCGACTATTTGTTTGTTTCTAAAACAAAGTTCTTCAATTTCATGAGCAAAGTATGTTGATATTTATTGCGAAATAAATTTGTTTTGTGATTATCAAAGATATGAAGATGTAAGAAGTAGATAGGTTATGTCTATTTATTATAGGGAGAAGCTCGATGTCATCGTTGCGTGTGTTAGCCTAATCGGACACGCAGGTTAAGCGACGTAGCCTGTCCATGAATGGGTTTATTTATCTGGAGCTCCTCCGTGCTTCGGCTGTCGGTTCCGGCTGTCGTCATTAGATAACAGTCGTTAAGTCAAGTCAAAGGCGGCTTAAAACACTGGTCTCCGCCAACCCGCAGTTGAGCAGCGTGGTGGAGTATGCTCTAAACCCCTTCGATTGAGGGGAGACCCATATCCCAATAGTGGGATGATTATGGGTTGACGACTAGAGCGAAAAAAATTACTCAGTGCTTAGTGCGAGTAACCGGGTTGCTCACTTCAAAATGTGAGCAAGTAAGCCACGTAATTTTGATATGTAACACGCCTCTTATAAATTCACAACATGACAGTTCTTCTCTATTTGGTCGGTTTGTTTACGTTGACATGTCGAACGTGAACAAAAAACTTGCACTAAGCGCTCTGAATGTAAAAATATTGGACACAGTTTACACTGTGACGGCTTCTACAAAACTACTTGATGTTTTAGTGTACTGCTTTAAATACGCCTGATAACCTATCTACTTTTTTCTACGCATATCTTGATGGTAAAAATAAGAAAATGATGGCAAGTATTAGTGTTGTACAAAACTTTTGTGATGTGTGTTGCTGCTTTAAATACGCATGATAACCTATCTACTTCTTTTCTACGCATATCTTTGATGGTAAGAACAGAAGAAAAAGATGGCAAGTAAGTATATAAAATATATATTAGTTCTAGCAAACGGAAGGCTTGTTGGTGGCGCTGCGGCAGACGACAGTCTTCAGGTCGGTGAAGGCTTCATCTTGTGTCGCCTGGTCGAATTTCTGAAAACAAGTTTTAGTATATCATTAATATAAGAGACGAGCCGGGTGGTCGATGACTTGCAAAGCCTATTTTGACTACGAGTGTTCGATCCCCGCACAAGATAAACCTTTGTGTGCATGAACATGTCTGTTTGTCTTGTTTTTTTATACTACGTCGGGTGGCAGACAAGCACACGGCCCGCCTGATGTGAAGCGATTACCGTAGCAATATTAACGCTCGCAACATAAAATATTGCTCGCGCGCCGCCACCCCCGCTGTCAACGCAGCATCTCCTTCCTTTCTGGTTTCCTCACTCAGTCGCAGGAACACAACAACCCTCAAGGAAATTGTTATTTGGCTGCGGTATTCTGTGAGGTGGAGGTACGTTCCCCAGTCGGGTAGCTTACAATTACGCTCCCTACCTCTCTTTTCGCTTCGTTTGTCAGTCAGCGGGGTAGTGCACCGCGGGCAGGTGAAGTTGGCTTTGGTTCAAAGATGTTGATGAACCACTTACACCCCAAAACATCGGTGCTGAATTATAAACTTTTTTTTTTAAGTTAAATTTATTTTATATTTTTCTCAATGGGATAGGTAGTGCGTTCCAGAGTCGTGATCGTGACGCCTGTAATATGAAGGAATCAGACATATAACCTGAGCGAAAAATTGGAGTAGCGTGTGAACGAGAATTATAATAAATAATAAATATTGTCAGACAAATTATACAGTGCCATCTAGCCCCAAAGTAAGCGAAGCTTGTGTTATGGGTACTAGACTATAAACAACGTAAATACATTTTTGTTTTTTTTTTTTTTGTAAATACATACTTATACAAACAGACATGTTCATGCACACAAATGTTTGTTCAATGTGGGAATCGAACCCACAAGCGTTGGTGTCGAAGCCGCGTCATTGACCGCTACGCCACCGAGCTCGTCATCAATCCTCAATTATCAGATCGAAGTTGACGGTCTACTATATACTTGACTCTCACCTCGTTGATGACGACGGTGGGCACGAACCCGAGCGGCCTCTGTACAGCGTCGGTCTTGTCCCCGTAGCTGGCGAGGAGGACGCCGCCCTGGTCCCCGGCCGCGCACCGCTTCAGCTTGTCGGACTCCGTGCGTTTGTTCACCTGGTCAAGGCACTGGAAACAACAATTTTTTTTGACGTAACAACGTGTTATAATTCGATGGAGCCGGCTGCACGCACAAAAAAACATGACGTATGCGGCGTTACCTCGCTCTGAGGCGTTCCATTAAAATGTTCTTTTGAAAAATGCAAACATTCCATCAGTATTTTCTTATGACGTTGTCACGTTCAACTATCGTCAGTAAACCGACTTTACAGACAACCGATTTTTTTATACTACGTCGGGTGGCAGAGAAAAGTAAGTCCCGCCTGAAGTGAAATGGTTACCGTAGCCATATTAACGCTCGCAACATAAAATATCGCGCCGCCACCCCCGCTGCATCTCCAGCATCTCCTTCCTTTCTGGTGAAATCATACTCTTACAATCACTTTTCAGTAGACAACAACGTTAACTTGAAATAGTTTGGGTTTGATTTTACTTTGATTATTTGTCGGTAGATGGCGCTATGTAAATTTTATAGAAAATGAAGTGAGCTTTGTGGAAAACGAATTCCTTAAAAGTTACAGCTTTGATCTTGCGGGTACATTTTATTATTTAGTAACTTATTATATTGATACTGTTGATTGTTGGCAATTGGTGGTACATTATTATCATAATAAAGAACTTGTACTGTTCCACGTAATTAATTTAAGGGTATCATTTAAGCTATCGCCAATTTAATTAGTTTTGTGTTTCTTAACTAATAGGGTTTGCCCACAAAATAATAGATTTGTCACCAAAATGTAGTCACCAAACAATATAAAATCGATTCCACAATAAATCACCTAAAATCATGGAGATATAGGGTCTAGTACCAAATAAATGTTTTTGTATGTATTATATTGTTAATTATTAATAATTAAGCTTACTTGGCACCACATCATTCATCATCTAGGTTGACGGAGCTCTGCTTCTCGGAGCTCCTATTTCCGATGACAGGACACAAGAAAACCCTAACCTAACCAAAAATCAACTCAAATCTAACCAAAACATGATTTATTACATTGACCAAGTAGTGTTAAGACTCGTCAGTGAATATGACGCCAATTTGACTTCGCCCCTATTAGCCATTTTTTCATTAAATTAAGGATATGATCTATTTATTTAATAAATAAATAAATAAATATTGTCGGACAAATTACACAGCGCTATCTAGCCCCAAAGTAAGCGAAGCTTGTGTTATGGGTACTAGACAACTGATAAACATACGTAAATACTTTTTTTTTTTGTAAATATATACTTATGATACATAGAAAACAAACAGACATGTTCATGCACACAAATGTTTGTCCTATGTGGGAATCGAACCCACGAGCGTTGGTGTCGAAGCCGCGTCATTGACCGCTACGCCACCGAGCTCGTCAAATTTGGTGACAGATCTATTATTTTGATGATCAAACGAATTAAATGATACTTGTTAAGCTGATGATTTATATTTAGAGACAGTTTTGATTAAAATGATGGCTAATATATTTCTTGGGGATAAATATTATTAGGGTACTGCAGATTAGTGACTAAACTTAGGTAACAGAAAATATTGTTCCCTTAATTTAATTACGTGGAACAGTACAAGTGCTTTATTATAACATTCTGACTTATTATGTAATAAGTTATTAAGTAACCGCTCGCGGGTTCACCCCTCTTCGTCTATGTCGGTTATAGCTTTTATATTAATCATCTTTCGAGATCAGCCCCCTTACCACCATCTCTTATTGCGACATAATAACTGGATAGAATGCTTATTCATACCAATGAATAAGCGACTCTATTCCATTTGAAATAGAGTCGCTTATTCATTGGTATGAATAAGCATTCTATTCAGTTATTGAATCGCAATAAGAAATGGTGGTAAGGGGCTGTGCGTGGTACTGACCGTATCGAGAGACTTGTCAGGGCTCGACTGGCTCATGAGGCAGATGACCAGGTCCATCTTCTCCGTGTCCAGCAGGCTGCGGTCCTTCAGAATACACGCTTGAATCTAAAATACAAAATAAATTACTATAAATTGTAAGTTCAATACTCAATTTTATTTATACTACGTCGAGTGGAAAACAAGCATCCTGACGGCGAAGCCATATTGACGGTTGTAACATGAAATATCGATCGAGCGTCGCCACTGCCGCTGCCAACGCAGTAACTTTTTCGTCTCTTAATCAACTCAATCGCAGGAACATAACAATCAACAGATTTATTGCATTTCATCACGTACTTCGTTGCTAAGTTCGTATAATACACTGACGGTAGGTACCCTGTGTTCTTACATAATTAACCCTGTTGGTCATTACATATAGGTTTGGTAGAGAATTCAGGCTGTCTAATAAATTTCATTTAGGCTATAAATGCTTTCTAAATGTCAGGAGCATATAACTACGTTAAAAATGTCATTCTGAATAATTCGGATAAATATGCTGATCATAGATGGCAGCACTAGTACCTTCCTAAAATCCACTATTGAGTACCGCAGTGAGTGTACCATTAGTTTTGTTTTTTTAGTCAAGAAATAGGATGGCTCACAGTACGGGTGGCAACCCTATAAATAACTCACCTTGTTTCCATAGCACTCGTCAGGTCCGTGGTGGCAGGTGAACTGCCATTTACCGTTCACTTTGTCGTGCTGGAAATAAATTATATTGTATTATTAAAACAGTATCGGGGTGAGTTATTTTTTTAAAATAATGTAGCTATTGACCAGAAAAGTACTTCTTTAGTGTTGGTTAAGTATGATTTATTAGAAGGCTACATCTTCTGAAGGCCTATCTGATGATTTTTCCACGGGCCCCTGATGGTATAGGTAGTTACGCCTCCGATTGGCGCCAGTCATCAAACAAGCCTATGCTGGCCTGATCTGTGTTGTTTAGATGAGAACATATGATTTTATTTTATTCTTAAATTAATTATTGTGGAGTGTGTGAGGGTATATGAATAATAATGAATATTGATGTCACTACATACTTATGATGAATAAACTAGTCTTTGTCCAGAGCTCGACTTTCATTGACATGCACACATAACATGGCGCAGCCGGATTCAAATAATATAGTTAAATAGTTGTTAAAATATCGTTATAAAAATCAATGTGATAAGTACGTGCATATAAATATTACAATGGAAAGTATTTTATCGCCGCCTTCGCCGTTTTGCTTCGATAGAAACTCCTTGGACACGTCGTCGGGCGAACTAAATGAAGCATGGAAGAAATGGAAAAATAGTTACGAAATATATAGTAAGGCCTGTGAACTTCATAAAAAAGCCGCTGATGTGCAATTAAATATATTATTACACGTGATTGGTGCAGAATGTCGAGATATATTAAGTCTAGGAACAGAAAAACCGTCTACAGTTGACGGTGTATTGAAAAAATTGGACGAGCAATTTGAAATAAAAAAAAATATAACGGTTGAACGGCACCGATTTTTCACGAGGAACCAAAAAGAAAATGAAACGATCGAGCAATATGTGTTCGAATTGAGGCGATTATCGCAGACGTGTGAATTTAAAATATTACAGGAAGAACTTATCAAGGACAGACTGGTATGTGGCGTATTGAGTCATTCTATTCGAGAGAGATTATTACGCGAAGACGACTTAAATCTCAAAAAAGCACTTGAGATTTGTCGTGCCGCTATCGCCTCAAAAGCATATTCTGAAAATATATATACGGACAAAAATATACATAAAATTTGTGAGATAAATAAAAAGGAACACCAAGGTGAAATGTGCAGAATCAAACATAGCAGATCCCCGATGACTTCATCGTGGAGGAGCCGAGGACAAGGAGTCGTGCGTGGCGGTCGAGGAGATGGCGGCGGCGGCGCTGGGCGCGGCGGCCACTGGCGGGACCAGCAACCGCGCGCGCGTGATGCGCCCGCGCCGAGCCGCGGCCGCGCTGCCGCGTCGGGCAGCCAGTGCGGCCGGTGTGGACGTACACATGGTGCATACGAGTGTCCAGCGTACGGAAAGAGGTGTCTGCGATGTTCAAGGATGAATCATTTTTCACGCGTGTGTGGTATATATCAAATCGAAGAATCTGAACAGGTAATAAAAAAATGTAATTTAGATTGGAATTTAATCTTAAAAATAAATAATGTCAATGTCTGTTTTACTTTGGATACAGGCGCCCAGGCGAATGTTTTGCCATTGCATTATCTAAAAAAGTTAAATATATGTCAGACTCAATTGCTGCATACGAATGCGAAACTAAGTGGGTATTCGGGCGCCTCGATTAAGGTTGTTGGTAAAATTTATTTGAAAGTATTTTATAAAGAAAAGATGTATTTATTAGAATTTAAAGTAGCCGACGTTCAGTCTGTACCGATACTGGGTCGCTATGCTTGTACTGAATTAGATGTAGTAAGGCGTGTCATGTCGCTGCAGGCTAGGGATGAAAATCACCGAATTCCTGATTTTATTAATCAATATGAGGATGTGTTTAATGGGCTAGGGTGTTTACCAGGTAAATATACAATAAAGGTAAAAGAAAACGCCGTTCCGGTCATACATGCTCCTAGGAAGCTGCCGTTTGCTATTCGTGATGATGTCAAAAGAAAATTAAATGAAATGGAACAACAAGGCATAATCTCAAAGGTGGAAGGTCCATCCGATTGGGTAAGTAGCATTACAGTTGTAAAAAAGTCCAACGGTGATTTACGTATATGTCTAGATCCAAAAGAGCTCAACGAGGCTATCAAAAGAGAACATTTTAGGATCCCTACTCTCGACGAAATAGTATCTAAACTTTCGGGAGCTAAGTATTTTAGTACATTAGATGCTTCTTCTGGCTTTTGGCAAATTAAATTAAATGAGAACGATTCTTACTGTACATTTAACACACCTTTCGGTAGGTATCGGTTTTTAAGGATGCCATATGGAATTTCTTCAGCGAGTGAAATATTTCATAAAAAAATATGTGAAAATTTCGATGATTTAGAAGGGGTATGCATGTACATAGACGATTTATTAGTATACGGATCGACACAAAAGGAACATGATGAAAGGCTGAAGAAAGTGCTTGAGAGATGCAGGAAAATTAATTTAAAGTTAAATAAAAGTAAGTGTAAATTTCAATTAGAAGAAATAAAATACTTAGGTCATTATATAACAAAAAACGGCTTGCGACCCGATGAGTCACATATTTCTGCCATTACAAATATGCCAGTACCGAAAAATAAAAAAGATGTAGAACGGTTACTGGGCATGATTACCTATATTAGTAACTTTATTCCTAATCTGTCGAATAAAACATTGTTATTAAGGGAGTTATTAAAAAAGGAAACAGAGTGGCATTGGAATGAAAAACATGATGAATGTGTTTCAGAGCTAAAAAAATGTTTGTCTGGTAGTCCTGTACTACAATACTATAATTTAAATATACCTATTACAATTTCTGTAGACGCGAGTAAGAGCGGCCTTGGCGTGTGCCTTATGCAGAATGGTTTGCCTGTGTGCTACGCATCAAAGTCCTTGAATAGTGCAGAACAACGATATGCGCAAATCGAAAAAGAGTTGTATGCGTGCGTGTTCGCTTGCGAAAGGTTTTATGCATATATTTATGGAAGGTCCGATGTTACAATCGAGACTGATCATAAACCACTCATAACAATTATTAAAAAACCAATAGTAGATGCACCATCTCGATTGCAACGAATGCTTTTACGATTACAACGTTTTACATTTAGATTAGTTTACAAACCAGGTAAACAACTATACATAGCTGATGCGCTATCGCGGGCATACGAACCGGCGGTGAGCAGTACAGACGGGAGCGACAGAGATGACACGATGCATGACGAGGTCTGTGTGATTATGAGAAACAGTGCAGAGCACGCGCTGCAGTCTCACTACGTGAATGATAGTCAGTTTATAAAATTACAAAAACATACTGAATGTGATGATGAGTTAATGACATTAAAAAAGTATATTTTGAAAGGTTGGCCCGCAGAAAAACAACAAGTAGTCGATTTGATTAAGCCCTACTGGGGGTATAAAGAAGATTTATTAGTATCATACGGTTTAATTTGGAAGGGGGACAGAATAATTATTCCGATAAAACTAAGGAAGGAATTTTTAGGTAGCGTTCACATTGGTCACATGGGTATTGAAAAGTGCACACTTAGGGTTCGGGAAATTATGTTTTGGCCAGGTATAAACAATGATTTACAAAATATGATAGCTAACTGTAATATATGTTTGTCTCATAGAAAGTGTAATCAAAAAGAAGAATTGAAGCCACATGAGCTTCCTAGTAGACCTTGGGCCAAAGTAGGCATAGATTTGTTTCAAATAAAAGATAATAATTATTTACTACTAATAGATTATTACAGTAAATTCATCGAGCTGGTAGAACTGAAATACACCCATTCTAATTACGTAATAACATGCTTAAAAGACATATTTAGTCGACAAGGGATCCCTGAAGTCGTTATGTCCGACTGTGGTCCACAGTTTTCTTCAAGTATGTTTAGGGAATTTGCCAATGAGTGGAAATTTACACACAAAACCTCGTCCCCATACTACCCACAATCTAATGGACAAGTCGAACGTACCGTGCAAACTGTTAAGAACATTATCATAAAGAGTACTGAAAGCGGTTCTGATTATCGTCTTGCATTATTAGAATTTAGAAATGTTCCCATAAGCAGCACCATACCGTCACCAGCCGAATTACTGCAAAGTAGGAAACTACGTAGTATTTTACCTACGTCACACAAACTGCTACAGCCGAAAGTGCAAAGTAACATTAAACATAAATTAATAGAAAGACAATGTGAACAAAAATATTATTACGATAGAACAGCCAAAAATTTAAATAGGCTGCTATTAGGCCAGAAAGTTAAATTTTTAGATATGAAAGGAATTAAAAGGCGCTGGTTACCCGGAGTTATTTCCCGTGTGTTAGAGAACAGATCTTATGAAATTCAGTTACCCAGTGGTAATAAAATAATTAGGAATCGTAAACACATAATTAGGGACACCGCAGTACGACATGACACGCCTGACTATAGCTTTGATTATGATGATGTGCAAGCTTCACCCTCAGTGCAACATCGCTCACACATTGATAATAGTAATAATGTCAATAATAATTATGTAACTCGTTTTGGCAGGACAGTGAGGCCTCCACCTAGATGGGACACCACTTGAACAATATTGAATATGTTCCACTGTTTGCATTATTTAATTTCTGTTAAATTATTATAAATTATGTATATTGGAAAATGCACGATGATTGTAATGAGTATTAATTGTATTGTAATGTATTAATCTTATATTTATACAGTTTAGAAATTTCCATATCGAAAAATGCACGATGATTGTAATGAGTTATTTTAATCTTGTATTTATTTATTTGTATGCTTAGAAATAGAATTTAATTGTAATAATTGTAAATTGTAATGATATTAATTGAGTAACATGACATATAAATTTCATATTTGGTATAATGAAATAATGTAACTGAATGTATTTATGATTCATTGATTGAACTTAATATTTGTTAATAGAAGAAAGTATTGTAATTTTCATAAATATAAAATATAGAACATAACGATTTATCTTATAACTAGGCATACTTTATGTAATTCAGAAATATAATTTCCATTGGAGTAGGTATATTTTTTTTTTTTTAATGATATTATTGATTTGATAAACATATGATTAATTATTTGATTACAATAAATTTTATTTGCATGTTATCTAATTACAATTTAAGTGAATTAATTTATTGTATTTCTGAATTAATTGTTTGGTATTTTTTTAATTCATTTTTCGTGAAAGAAAAATGATGCCAATTAAATTGTGTAATTTTTTAATTGTCTATCAAATTTTTAATTTGCTATTTATTTAAGGAGGGAGATGTGAGGGTATATGAATAATAATGAATATTGATGTCACTACATACTTATGATGAATAAACTAGTCTTTGTCCAGAGCTCGACTTTCATTGACATGCACACATAACAGAGTGCACATGTTTTGTGTTGCGCGGTGTTACAGGAAACGCGAGCTAGTGGTGGGTCGTCGACGATTTTACAGTCGACGCAACGAGACCGTTTACCGTCGACGATGAACTAGTTTAAAAAACAGTCTAATTTTCGAGTTAGTTTACGTCGTCGTCGATAAGACTATTTCTTCACATAAGCGATTGGCTTTTCCGCCAACCCGCAGTTGAGCAGCGTGGTGGAGTATGCTCTAAACCCCTTCGATTGAGAGGAGACCCGTATCTCAACATTGGGATGATTATGGGTTGATGGAAAAAAAAACGTAAACGAACGAAAATCTCATTTGTCAAGTCACTAGACGACACGAGACGATCGCGACGCGACGCAACGGACTCATCAACCAGTCGACGAATAAACTAGTTTATCTGTGAAATGTAAACTAGTTTAATCTTTCACGCACAAAAAACAGTCTACGGATCTGAACCGAACTGAAATGAACGAATCATTCAACGCCCAACTCTAACGCGGGCCGTTCCCGCGAGTGCTGACAAGCAGCGCTAGCTTGTCTAGAACAACTGTATATACGAGGCCAATAACAAGCCAACTTCGTCTCACAAAAAACGATACTAACAGTGCTCTTGCCGTAGGGGACCAGTTTGACCTTGACGACTCCTCGGAAGTCTCTCCACACGGGCGCCAGCTGCGACGTGATGAACCGCTTCGAGTCAGGACACAGGGATTCGTAGTATACAGCTATTTTCACCTGTAAAAATAAATGATTAGTGTTTCTTTATTGCGTATCCAAAATAGGTACATACGTAGTGTATGAACAGTAGATGACATATCGCCAAGTGCGTCGCTAAGGGGGGGCCTATTTATTTGTAAGTTTTATTTATTGTACAGACTAGAACTAGTGAAGCTTTACACGTTGGACTCTTTTATCAACTACCCCCCTTTTTTATGTCTAATGTAGTAAATGTTTAATGCCCAAAAAGCACTCATAAATTCCCTATTTACGCCCAAAACTGGACATTTATGGGCATTTACAGGTATGACTGGGCATTTACAGGTACTTACTGGGCACTTATTGTAAATGCCTGGCACTTTGCCCATCTCTACCCAGAACTAAACAAAAGATGTGAAATTATCAAATGCTTGAGATTTTATTTTACGCAAGAGCCCATACATCCTGTATATATTTGTATAATGTATATTATATATGAATAAGTATACACGCTTAGTGTATACATTATATATAATTTCAGACACATAGCTACTTCTAACCGCTACCGTTAGTACTATTACTTATACTGTGCCGCTACTTAACATACCTACTATTCTCAAATGAATGAATGAATGAATGAACTTTATTTGCTATAGATGTGGTACAATATAGATGTTACAGTATATATAAAAGCAACCCCTACATCTAGTCATTACTGGCATGCAAAATTTTCCCAGCAAAATATTCATAGACATATGGAGATATTAATTGTACATAGATTAATTAATTATTGTCCTATTAACTTATAAACCATTATTTATTATAACATGTCACCATTAAAATTTTATTCTTAAAACATGTCAACTGCACTAGATGTAATTAAATTAAAAATATTAAATTCAGACATAGATTACTGATTGTCATGCCATCATTGCCCTCATAATTCGTCATTTATATTTATTTTTGTATCCATATACATACATATTCTGCAAAAAAATCAAATGCCCATCTAGTAGTACATATCTCAATGATGCCTATAATTACAATTTAATCGTAATTCTTTATTGCACATTAAAAAAGGTTACAAGATTTTACGTAAGTGGTATGCAAAGGCGAACTTATCTCTTTTAGTAGAGGTAAAATTAACCGTGCCGCTTTTTGCTCGACTTGGCGGGGGCACTGCCGTGCCCCCAGAAAAATGTTTTTTTGTACTACTTCGGCTCGCAGACAAGCATAATGTCCCACCTATGTGTAGCGGTTACCGTAGCCATAATAACGCTCGCAACATGAAATATCGCTCGCGCACCACGGCCCCTGCTGCCAACGCAGCAACTCCTTCCTTTCAGGTGACCTCACTCACTCGCAGGACACAACAACCATCAAGGGAATTGTTATTTGGCTGCGGTATTTTATGAGGTACGCTGTACTTTGCCCGAGCCTCTTTCGCTATTCGTCAGGATGCACCACGCGCAGGCGAGGTTGTCTCTAAAGATCGTGGTGAGCCACATGTTTTCCTTACCTTATTATCATCTTTCTTGTTCTTAGCATACACACCACACAGCAGGACTAACAGACAGACGCACAGGAAACTCTTCATTTTGTTCTGCAACGAAAAACCATAATTTTAATCCCCTTAAATCAGTTGACTAGTACCATGGATGGATGAAGTGAGCCAATTTGGATATGTAACACGCGTCTGGTAAATTCACAATATGAAACTTTTTCTCAATTTGGTCGGCTTGTAAGCTTTAACACTTTCGAATGTGAGCAAAAAGCTCGCAGCAAGCACTCAGATATAGAATACCTCGAAGATAAAACGCTATAGATGTCTGCCTCCCTGTTATCCATATTGCTATGCCTGAAAAGGTGCATGTGTATGTACGAGTATGTGCTGTGTAATATTATGTAACCAGTAAGTAACACATGTATGTAATGCAATTATTCAATAAATAAATAAGTAATTAAAAAGATATCCCATGCAGCAATAATTGAAACCGGTATTTTGAAATTGTTCCACATTCGAATAAGAAGCGAAGTTAAAATTTACGGTAATAACCGTATTTTTAACCGACTTCAAAAAAGGAGGAGGTTCTCAATTCGACTGTTTTTTTTTTGTATGTATGTTATTTGATATCTTCGCGAATTGTGAACCGATTTTCAAAATTCTTTTTTTATTTGAAAGGGTATGATTGCGAGGTGGTCCCATATTCACTAAGTCAGGATCTGATGAGGGGATCCCTGGGAAATCAAGGGAAACCCTTAAATTTTATAAGCACGCATGGTCAAATTCTATTTTTTTATTTGAAAGGGTATGATTGTGAGGTTGTCCCCTATTCACCAAGTCAGGGTCTGATGATGGGATCCCAGAAAAATCGAGGGGAAACCCTTAAATTTGCCCTGTAGTTGCCGGCATAATAGACTTGCGCCGCTCTATTGCTCTGCGCTGGATGTCGTACAAAGGAATCTTGTGTGACCCAATAACTTTTCTCTCGGAGACGGACAGAAGTCCCAAGTAACACAATGGGCATTTGAACTAACCAGTCGTGAACTTATGTTGAACTTAAGATCTATATAAGCTCTTATAAAAGTTCATCAAACAGCCTGACGCTCTACATAAGCATATGAAAGCCATTATAATACTTTAGATTGTATAGCGGTTCGCTAAAGGTATCACAAAATTATTTTATAATGCCTTCAGTTTTAGTGCAGCCATCCGCAATGCCGATGTACAGCTTTTAGCTAATTTTATTGCCTTTGGATCTACAATAGCATTTTTAAATGCCTAACGCTGCTTAATAGCATAAACTTGAACCATTGTAATGCACCGTAAGTCCGCTATACAGCTTTTAGCTGTTTTCAGTACTTTTGGTTATAAAATTGCATTTTTAGGTAGTAAGTAAATGCCTATTGCTGCTTAATAGCATAAACCTGAACCATTATAATGCTAAAACTCTGCTGTACAGCTTTTAGCTGTTTTCAGTACCTTTGGTTGTATGATAGCATTTTTAAATGGTAAGTAAAAGCCTAGAGCTGCTGAACAGCGTAAACTTATATCATTGTAGTGCTTGCATTTTGAAAGATCAATTGAGTTCTGTTGTACACCTAGGAGTTCTTTAATAGAATACATGTGAGTTATAGTAATGCTTAAAGCTGTACATGTGTACATACATCCACTTAGTAGTCATTAATCCGTTTAGAAGACCTTTTTATCAACTCTTGGCGAACAGACTTAAGCTGTACAAAAATCTGGTTAAATAAAAGAAAATAGGTTTTGTCGTTCAAGGATCACTAAAATTGCATTTTGTAACGGAACTAAATCAGTTCACATGAAGTCTACTGGTATATAAGTGAACACATATAAAACCACTTTGCAGACGATGACACTGCGGTGGTTTATCAAAAGTCTTCTCTCTGGCCTCTGGCTTAATAAATATGTACATGTGAGTATTTATACAGCTGATGGTATTAATAAGCCCTTTTTATGGTTCACCAAGCTGTTTAGAACGACACCATTTTGTAAATATTCCATAACCAAAAAAATATTATTATTTAGACTTATGTAAGAAACTAATGGACCTATAATAAAGTGATAGCTCAAGTTAATTCAT
Organism: Hypsopygia costalis; assembly: GCA_937001555.2. NCBI lineage: Eukaryota > Metazoa > Arthropoda > Insecta > Lepidoptera > Pyralidae > Hypsopygia > Hypsopygia costalis. The sequence goes on from OW443347.2 coordinate 21,137,463, forward strand.
AACCATTAAGTTAATCAAGCAAAAATTTCGTTCTACACAAAAATATGCAATTGTTTTTTTATTACACCCATATCTTTTTATAACATTTTTAACAAAGGCTCTATAAACTGAAGGCGCGTGAAAATTTTCAATGAAACCTATATAGACATTGACAGTAAACTACATTTCGCAGTAATATTTGAAGGCAAGTAATAGAACAAGAGTAAAAAAGTTACCAAGAATATAATGTCAAACAACAAACTTATTCAATTTCGTCACCATCAGTCATATCGCTAGACGATAATTAAATTACAACGTTTATTCTATTAAAACATTTGTACCGCGGCATTAAGGATGTTTTTTCAAAAATATAGTACTTATTTGAGTTCTATATGTGAACACTTGAAAGACTCCAATAATTCTTCTGCTTAAATTGTAATGCTAGTTTAATGCTTCTGTAATGCGATTAGCAACTTCAATAACAGTAATAGTGCTAGTATAATGCTTCTGTAATGCGGTTACAACTTTTTTTGACCATAGTAATGTTGGTATAATGCTTCTGTCATGCGAATAAAAAACCAATTAAGAACCTAAAGCTGTTTAATTTGTGCCCAAATTAGCATTATATTAGCATTATAAACGTATATAAAACTAATATAGAACTTGGGTTTTAATGCTAAAACGATACATTAAAACCATAAGTCGGCCATTATACGGCTACACTGTGTTACTTGGGGTATCTCTCGGGGTATTGGTAAGAATAAGCTGCGCTCGCCAACTGAAATCGATTTTTTTTTTTTTTTTTAAACCGGACAAGTGCGAGTCGGACTCGCCCACCGAGGGTTCCGTAGGTACGTAGTATCATTATTAAATTTGATATTTTTCATTATAAATTAGACATAATGCGTCGAAAAAAATAAATAAAATATATTTTGCAATGTGTACATCAAGCCCTTTCATATGATACCCCATTTGAACTAGTAGTTTCAATTTGAAATTTCGACACCCTATAAAAAATATAGACCCCCTATTTTTTAAGATCTATTTACAAATTTATAGTTTTGAGATTTATTCCTGTAACGATGTTACTTGCCAAATTTCATAGTTCTAGGTCAACGGGAAGTACCCTATAGGTTTTGATTCCCTTGAGTGTGTCGAAATATGCGTTTTCTGCTGAATAAACGGCCGTAACTTTTTTCTACGTAAACTTAGCAGTTTGATTTTTTTACAACTTCATGGGACCGTAGACCTGAGTATACAGTTCAAATTTCAGCTTGATACCTCCACGCATTCTCGACATAGAAATTCTTGACGGACAGACGGACAACAAAGTGATCTTATAAGGGTTCCGTTTTTCCATTTGAGGTACGGAACCCTAAAAAACGTCTTTTTGAAGTCAAAACGTCTTTAGCGGCGTTGTGCACTTTTTGGGATGAGTAAAAAATGTTAAACTCGCGTCAGGACACGTGGCCTGATCGAAAATTCGTAAGACGGAGGGAGAGTAGACCGCCGGCGCTGCGTAGGAGAGGAAGTGATATCCCCCTCTCTTTCTACCGCGCGGCTAAAATTTATGCCCGCTCCTGCTGTTTATTTTCAATCCTAATAAGTATATATAAAATTGTCGTGTCACAATGTTAGTTACCATACTCCTCCGAAACGGCTTGACCTATTTTTATGAAATTATATATACATATTCAGTAGGTCTGAGAATAGGTTGATATCTATTTTTTTATAGCAAAACAACGTTTTCCGGGTCAGCTTATAGTGTAATATAAATTGTCATGTTTGTGTACGATAGCGCAATAAATGAATATTGTATTTTACCACATAAATGATAGTACTTTTATTTATACTGCTAAATAAATCAATTCGTGCGAAATTATTCCCTAATCATACCAAAATATTCAAAAATGCACAAAGATAATTGAGGGTCTTTTGGCAGCACTGTAGCGTAGGGTCCAATCATTTGTCAATTCATAGCATCTTGTCAAATGTCTTGTTGACGTCTTGTGTTGTCTTGTCGTCTTGAATTGTTGTCATTTCGACAATCTGGACCCGACGCCTACCTAGCGACATCTGGTGTCAGAAAAAATATCAAACATCCCCATTTCTGCCAGCACTCCTGCCCCCCTAGCCAAGTGTAATTCGTAGCGTAACGAACGTTAGATAGATCACGTGACATTTGTCAATTCTCAATAATAAAATGTTCGGGCCGGAGTGCAACCCGTTTTTTTTCATCTGCGTCGCTATATATTTGTACTATGTCGCTATCGTCACAGCATAGTATTCTGTGCTATCGTATACCTCTAATTAGGTACTTCATCAGTAGTTGTAGGTAGTAATTATGTGAACATTTCGTAACGAGCGTACGTTCCCACGACAAGACGCCGCGATATTGTAATCCTAATAAAAAGCGTGTGATGCAATGTTTTGTTCTTTAATACAATGCAATAAAGGTCATTGCCAAGACTATCTAGTATATTTTTATAAATAAATCATCATCATCATCATCAGGTCATTTTAGTCTCCACTACAGGAGCACGACCCTCTCTCATCCGTCACAGACGGAAGGAGGATTCGGCCTACACTCCCCACGCTGGCCAGACGGGTTGGGGAGGCCTGATCGATGTTTTATAATGTATTTCCCTTAGTCGCCTTGTACGACATCCACGGGAAGAGACGGAGTGATTCTATTCTAGTCTGCAGGAAACCACACGGCCAAAAAAAAAATCTATGGTGGTTATTCTAAATGCGCAATATCATTCACAATCACTAGCACAATCACATTGATTTATGCTTGACAGAAATAAATTAAAATGCATGTTGCATTTGATCATTGATCAATAATGAGAGGCTCGTGGGTGCACTGTAGAGCATTCCAGTCCAATGGATCTACTCTACAATGATTTATTTATTATTATTTAAATAGTTGTCTTGGCCAACTTGCCAGATAAATATTTTTTGAAAAATGGAAAAATTCACCTGCCCAACTGCTATGCCTTGTTAAGTAGTGTAATTACTTAATAGGTTGATGACGCCACACTGTGACTCACACAGTAGAAATATAAGATGCAAAAATTCGTCAGCAACGCAAACCTTCTTGGTAGCTCAGTTGGAAGAGCACTCGACCGGTCATCGAGAGGTCGCGGGTTCAAATCCCACCTAAGGAGGCAGGTGAATTTTTCAAAAAATGATTTATTTTTAACCGACTTCGAAAAGAGGTTCTCTGTTTTATCTATAGACATATGTATATAAGTACTATGTATGTATGTACTATTGGTCAAATCCATATCATACTTTGTTCTAAACAACATGAATACTTGAAAAAATATGACATAAATTATGATTTAAAAAAATTTTGGTTAATATAAATTACGCTCCCTACCTCTCTGCGCCAGAGCTTCGTTTGTCAGTCAGCAGGGTGCACCGCGTGCAGGTGAAGTTGACTTTGGTTCAAAGATGTTGATGAACCACTTACACCCCAAAATATACATTTTTTTCTGTAAATTCATACATACATGATAATACGTATAAATCACCAAGACCAATACAAACAGACATGTTTATGCACACAAATATTTGTCTAATCGTCGTCGAGGTCAACACTTATTTATCCTGGGATACGGGCCTCCCCTCAATTGAAGGGGTTTAGAGCATACTCCACCACGCTGCTCAACTGTGGGTTGGTGGGGGCCAGTGTTTTCAAGCCGCCTTTAGGCCACTGACCTGGCTTAACGACTATCATCTAATGACAACAGTCGGAACCTACCTAACGTGACCTCCGAAGCTCGGAGGAGCTCGAGATGAATAAATCCATCCATAGACAGGATTTGTCTTGTGCGGCGATCTCGCTACCCCTTTTTGGGACGGGGGCCCACCACACATTCCCACCACTGTATCTCCTGTGTAGCCAGGATTAACAGCGGCGACCGCCAAAAAAGGCAATGAACAATGAAGTCCATTGCAGTCCCAGGGGTAAAACTACGGCTGCCTTGGAACTCACAACGAATTTAATCAGAAGAAATTAGTAGGAGTAGGAAGCTTTTGGAATTTGACTTCCCCTCTTAGCAATGTGAGAGACAGCAATCCTGATGAAGATGAAAACGAGATGAATAAATCCATCCATAGACAGGATTTGTCTTGTGCGGGGATCTCGCTACCCCTTAGTCAAAGTGGACATTAGTACCTATTTGTCTACTGGGCTAGTGATTAACATAATTGAGAAGTCTTGACCCATGATATGATCGACTGTCCAGATATCCGGGATCAAATTGTTTATATTGCTCCTAAGCCTAACTCCCGAAGAAAGCTTACAAATACTTACCTCGTACCTCAAAGGCGAACTAACCTCGGTACTCATTCGCCCTTGCCAAGAATTCTTACTTGCTATAACAAGATTAATAAAATGTGTGATCTTGATATTCACCATGATTCTCTCTCACAACTGAAATCGAAGGTTCTGTCATGGGCGATGTAGCCCTCATGCTGTTGTTAACTGTTACTTAAATATTTGTTTATTATAATTATTTTTGTGATGAATGTTGTGCTCACCTGTAACTGGATTACATGCCAGACTGAGTACTTGGACTGTGTTATGGTAATGTAATCGTGTAATCTGTTGGTGTTCCTAAATAAATAAATAAAAAAAATAAAATAAGTCTCCAACTAATTTGTAAGCGAAACCAATCGTCTCTAGAGAGTTGTCTGTCTATGTGACCACTGAGTGTCCTGCGTGTGACCATCCGTCACACGTGCAGCCGTTACTTAAACAATGAGGAGAAAACGTACTTTCACATGTGAGCGACCTCGCGACCTGGCGGCGCAAAGCATAAGAAGTAGCGGAAACCGACCGAGGCTTATAAATAAATAAATATTCCTTAAATAATTAAACAGTGCCATCTAGTGACAAAAATAAGCAAAGCTTGTACTACGACGGGTAAGAGATAACTAAAAGGGGTGTAAGAGGTTTATCAACATCTTTGAACCAATGCCTACTTAACCTGCACGTGGTGCATCCTGCTAACTGACAAACGAAGCTCTTGCGAAAAGAGAGGTAGGGAGCGTAATTGTAAGCTACCCGACTGTGGAATGTACCTCCACCTCACAGAATACCGCAGCCAAATAACGGTTCTCTTGAGGGCTGTTGTGTTCCTGCTAGTGAGTGAGGTCACCAGAAAGGAAGGAGATGCTGCGATGGCAGCGGGGGTAGCGGCGCGCGAACGATATTTTATGTAGCGAGCATTAATATGGCTACGGTAACCGCATCACATATGCTTGTCTGTCACCCGACGTAGTATAAAAAATGTTTTTTTTTATATGAGAGAGGTGCAATGACCGCTTTCCATCAGGTGACCCACGTGCTCGTGGGTCACCTGATGGAAAGCATGCAATCACCACTGCCCATGGATATCAGCAACACCAAAGGTGGCCGATCCGTTGCTAGCTCCTTACTTTCTTTCTTGTTATTTGGCTACGGTATTCTGTGAGATAACTGATACATATACACCCAGAACACGTAAACACCCAGACAGCGTGGGACTGGCCATATAGTCGAGGTGGCATTTGCCAGCCGGGCCCCAGCCAGCGCGAGCCCCCTACGGGCCTGGCTTACGGGGCTTGCGGCAACCGTAGGATAATATACCATCTACCATCATCTAGTCTCGGGCCCCAGGCTTGTCAGCCACCCGGGCCCTTCCTGCCCAGTCCGACCCTGCACCCAGACCCAGACAAACAGACATGTTCATGACAAACAGACACAAATGTTTGTCTTGTGCGTATCAAGTCGGGGTCAAACTAGACATTGCTAGCCGACTTTGGATTCGAATATTGGGCTCATAGTTAACGTGTACATAACTAAAACGTAGGTATCTAAAAACAAACTGCCGTGTATCAAATACCCTTGAACAGTATACTCCGTAGTCAATCATCCGATGGTCACAAAGGTACGCTTTTTTGTTCAATAAATGTGTGGTCAAGTGACCTTCGCCACTTTTGTGTTCAAGTTATAAGAGCGAGCGTGTGAAATACGCTAGTTTGAAATGTCAGCGGCTAGTTTGTACAACAAATATGACTGTAGAGGCAAAGTACGTAAATATATAATTACTTTGGTAAGTGACCATCATCTTCTAGCCAATCTAGCCAAAGTTTTGGCAAAAGAGGTAGGGAGTAGGGACTGGGTAATTTTAAATAAGCAGCCCGACTAGGGAGGTGCCTGTATAACAGAAGACCGCAACCAATTAATAATTCTTATAGGCCTAAAGGGTTCTTGTATTTTTGCAAAAGAGAGTTTATTAGAAAGGATGGAGGTACTGCGGCAATAACTGAAAAAAAAAGCCTGCCGGCTGACAACCGATGCTCTGGCGAAAAGACAGGTAGATACCCTACCTCTCTTTTGTATATTTTTTAAGCTATCCGACTGGGGAAGTACTTCCACTTCCAGAATATTCAAATAACGATTCCCTTGAGGGTTGTTGTGTTTTTGCGAGTGAGTGTTGTCACCAGAAAGAAAGGAAGGAGTATTGGCTTGCGACGGTGCGGCGACCTCATGTTCTTGCTGATCTCCATGGGCGGTGGTGATTGCTTTCCATCAGATGACCCACATGCTCGTTTGCCCCCCCCCCCCCCCTCCCCCTAAAAAAACTACATACCCCTTTAGTGGAAAGAATATTGTTATGAATATATTGAAACGCGTTTTTCGTCATAAGTCTATCTAGTTGCGGTCAAGGATTGATGACTAAGCGAGGTAAGGTGCGCCATACAGCATACTTATATCACACATACCCGTATTATACTATGAGTATATCATACATTCAATATGCAGTTAAAGTTAAGCGAACTAAGATATGTAAATTTTAAAGCTATATTGGTTTCGACTTTCTAATGTACATTACGCGTTGTAAACTGTTTGGTACAAGTTATAAGTGGCTTGCCGTCGCATTTAGAGCAAAACAAAACTTATCTACTTTTTAACCGACTACATAAAACGAGGAGGTTCTCAATTCGGTAATAATGTATATATTTTTTGTTTGGAGTTTTTTTTGGTTGGATTGTAGGAGGTTGTCAATTCCGTTGTTTGTTACTTCATTATCTCGTCAATTATAAACCGATTTGAGAAAACTTTTTTTATATGAAAAAACTGGGACCAATCTGGAAATTGGTCCCAGTTTTTTTATATCATAAAATTCAGTTATGATAGTGTTTTTAACTTTTTGGTGGTGCTTACGATTGGATTCGGTTTTTTTTGTCAAAACGTAAACTGTGCGCCATAATTTCATTTGAAATAGTTTATTTCTTTGAACGCGCTAATCTCAGAAACTACTGATACTATTTGAAAAATTATAGCCCAAATAACGAAGGAGACTATATAATATTAATAACATCATTCAAGAAAAAAATGGGATGTGGCTGTGTCATTGACAAGGCAGTGTGCAGTACGTGAATACGTTATATACACTAAAATTATATAAAAATGGCAGTGCTTCCCCCTCCCCCGCACGCGATGTTCAATAGTCCTTACTTAGCGTAATAAATTCTCTAAGATCCTTCTTTCTATCCAGTGATGTGATGGAATTTTTAATGTAGAGCATATATTCGAAACTACAACGACAAACTGTATCCCCCGATTTTGTTATCATTACATTTTCTGGATTGCCCCCGTATGGTAGCCGATTTAAATACGTATTCACGTCGAAAGGCTATACGTTAATATTATTATATTAACGACGGTTTCAAATACTTTCTCTATAATGATTTCCTCACTCAACGCCGGCAGTAGTAGCTCCGCGTACGCTTATTTCCTTGTACCACACACCTCGTTTTAGCAAGTTTCTCCTAGCAATTACTGTTATTTTTATTGTTTATAGCCATTTATAGCCGATAACCTGTTAGCTATAAGTTTGTGCGAGCGAATGGATGACCATGTAACTATGGCAGACAAACATGGTTTCGAAATCTATTTATGTGCTTATGTACGAAGGTGATGCGTATAGTTGTGAATCGGTTACCGTAGGTTAGGTTTGTAAAGAGGTAAAACAAAACACAAAGATAATTGTTCGCATTTGCATATTACACCCCCATTGCTAAGGGGCCATCCATAAATTAATTACGTCACACGAATTTCATGATTTTTTGACCCCTCCCCCGTCCATGTCACAGCAGCCCCTTAACCACCATCTCTTATTGCGACTCAATAACTGAATAGATTGCTTATTCATACCAATGTATAAGCGACTGTATTTCAAATGTAATAGAGTCGCTTATTCATTGGTATGAATAAGCAATCTACTCAATTATTGAATCGCAATAAGAGATGGTGGTAAGGGGGCTGGTCACGTTTGTGAGACTCCTCTCATCCCTAGTGTGACGTCACAATTTTGCAATTTTATCTCTAGAGTTGCAAATGTTTTTGAGTTTTTCGTTAATAGTTCAAAGTTCGTGTTTAAACACTTAGATTATAATAGATTTTGAATTATCATGTCACGAAATTTAGGACCCCTCCCATCCCCTTGTCACACAATATCACACTTCGTCGACCCCCTCCCTCCCCCTTAACGTGTGACGTAATTTATGGATGGCCCCCCTAACGCAGCTGTTTTTACACGATTCCGAGTACCTGATAAGCAAATGGCCCGCCTGATACTATAGCCATATAAACAAATTGATTACGAGGCGTATATACATCCTAGCATAGCTAGCGTACTGGCTGGTTTGCATTTTTTATATGGGGGCGTCCATTAATTACGTGGGCATTTTTGAGGATGTTTGACTCTCCCCCTTCTCCCCCTTTGGTGAGATATTGTAAGATTTTCTTCAACCCCCTTTTGGATTGGAATATAAAAAAAAAATTGGACGTTTTTGGTTGTTTTTCGGTGTGCCAAAGCTTAATAATAAATATAGTTTAAAAAAACTAAAAAAACACGCTTTTAAAGCACATAGTTTGATGTGTTTCTTTCTGGTGCACCACGTGCAGGTGAGGTTGTATTGTTGTTTGTTACAACCTTGAAACCTGATCGTGTTCAAAGTCCATTACGTGGCCTTTCTCACAAGTGCACACACGACTATGATACGATATTCCATCATGGAATGCCAATGCCTATCTTACGGCTTCATCATCAGACCTTGAAACCTAATCGTGGTCAAAGTTAATTACAAGACTTTTCTAAGAAATCCAAAAACAGCTATGATACGATGTTCCATCATGAAGTTCTAGTTCATATCTTCCGGCTCCATCATCAGATCAGTTCGACAGTACCATATTATTGTATTGTCATCAGAACTCAGAGCGTGTGCAAAATTTCATCCTAATCGGAGACCGGGAAATGGGTCAAATTAAGATTCCAAGATTTTCTTACATACATAATCACAAGTGAAGCTAATAAAAGCGTGATAATAATAAAATGATTTTTAAGAAAAAAATAAAAACCGACTTCAGCTGGCAACAGGGCAAATTTAAGGGTTTCCATCGATTTTTCTGGGATTCCCTCACCAGACCCTGACTTGGTGAATATGGAACCACCTCGCAATCATACCCTTTCAAATAAAAAAAAAATTTTGAAAATCGGTTCACAATTCCCGAAGATATCAAATAACATACATACAAAAAAAAAATCAGTCGAATTGAGAACCTCCTCCTTTTTTGAAGTCGGTTAAAGAGAGGCAATTGACCGACTACCCGAGGAGTCAGAGGACGTATCCGAAATACGGCTGCCGTAACGAACCCTGTCGATAGCGGGCGCCTCACTCCTGGAGGTGCGTTGACTAGACATATATATGTCGGCGCGCAGCCCGCGGCCGAGTAGTTTGTTTATGTTAGCGAGCTTATCGCTATGGAAAGTTGAGAGGCTACAAAGCTCTCATTGTTTAATGAAACGCGTACCATGGGAACGACGGTGACATCAACACATGCCGCCGGACGGTGTCGTGGGCCCGCTCAGTGAGAGATTGTTTTTGTTACAATATTTAGAGGAACCGAGATCTCGGCACTTGAATTCCGGACGCGGTGGTGACCGAGCGCGGCTCACGAATTCGTCATTCGCTCCCACTTGTATTTTTACTTCGTGTAATTAGATTTTATTTAAGTTTAGTGTGGACGCTAGTAATAATTAGTTTGTACGAACAATTATACTAGAGCAAAAGTGTGAACTGTTTTCCTAGTGATATTTCTTATTAATTATACGGGTATTAGATTGTATTCGCTCGTGTTTAATTCACGCCCAAGTAGACAATGAACCCTCCTGATGCCGTCCTAGAGCCCACCGCTCCGACATCAGAAGTGGGATACGCGACGCGAGTGCAAGGTGATCAATATCCACCGCAGGTGCAGAGAGACAATGGAAATGACCTGCATTGGCAGAGACTGTTTGAGACGCAGAACGAGCAATTGAGGGCGCTTATTAGTGCTATACAGCAGTCGCCGTCTACTAACAATAGCTTACTGTTACCGACGTTTGATCCTCACAAACCGGATGTGGATGCACGGGCATGGTGTACAACTGCAGAGCTGTGCTTGGGTGATGACCCTCCTCGAGGAAGCAAACTAATTGTTGCTCTAACTAAAGCAATGAAGGGATCTGCATTGTCCTGGCTGTCCCAAGCAACCTATGCTGATATAACCTAGGCCCTGTTTAAGGTCCTGTTTATAGACAGATTTTCAACTGTTGAAACACAAGCAGGTAGTCTTTTACATTTATTCAGTGAAAAACCCAAAGATAATGAAAACTATGGAGCCTACGCCAGTCGACAAGTAACATACTTACTGAGTCGTTGGCAGTCTACAAGCGTTGAGCAGATACCTACTACATGTGGCAAATCTTCAGCTGCGGAACATTGGCGAGTTGACGTCTGTAGCATCAAGCCCGTGACGTCTCAGCTTACACACCTTGGTCAGTCGTTTGATTATTGTTTTGATTCTGGGGCCGAATGTTCTCTGATCAAAGAAACTATAGCGAATAAATTTGGAGGCAAACGGTTCGGGTCTTTGGTTACGTTGTTGGGCATTGGTAATACCGATTTGCACAGTACTTGTCAAATATTATCTGAAGTATGTATTGACAATAATATGGTCGATTTACTTTTTCATGTTGTTCCCGATGATGCCATTAGTTATGATTGGGAGAGATTTGCTTACCCAAGGTTTTACCGTTGAGATTTCTAATAATCTCAACCTCAGTGTAGAGAAATCGCGAGTAATTATTTTTTGTGAAGTTGGTAAATCAATTTGTGACTTTAGTAATGTTGATACAGATATCAGCGGTGAGTATCATGTAAACTTGTTAGGCATTTTAAGCAAATTTAGCACATATTTTGTTGAAGGCACACCAACCGGGTGCGTAAACACAGGTGAAATAGAGATTAAACTTATTAATCCTAATCGAATAGTACAGAGGCGACCTTACAGAATGATACCCGATGAGAAACAAGTTTGTCGTGATAAAATAAATGAGCTTTTGGCAGCCAATGTTATTAGACGAAGTTGCTCCCTGTTTGCAAGCCCTATACTTTTAGTTAAAAAGAAAGACGGCTCAGATAGGCTATGTGTCGACTATAGAGAGCTAAATCGCAATACTGTACCATATAGATTCCCGTTGTCACTTATACCTAGAAGACCAAATTCAGCGTCTTAAGGGTGCAAACTATTTAACTATTTTAGATGCCGCATCCGGTTTTCACCAAATTCCCGTTTACAAAGTTTCTATTGAGCGCACAGCCTTCGTAACGCCGGATGGTCAGTTGCCATTTGGGTTACGAAATGCACCCTCTGTTTTCCAAAGAGCTATGTACAAGGCTCTTGGTGATCTTGTAAATTAATTTGTTGTCATAATGATCGTTTCTGAGACTGTGGAAGAAGGATTAGAGAGGCTTGCGAAATAACTTGCGGACAAAATTAGACCTAATTCGCGTAAAATTGCGGCACTTACGAATTTGCCTCCTCCAGGCACAGTTTCGCAAGTACGACAATTTATTGGCCTAGCTTCATATTTCCGTCAGTTCATTCCCAAATTTTCTCAGTTATCGGCACCGCTTTACCGAGTTAGAACAGGAAAAGGTAAAGTCGAATGGAAACCAACACATGAGGCGATTCGACAGAAAATTATCGCTTACTTAACTAATGAACCAGTATTAATGATTTTTGATCACAGTTATCCAATTGAATTACACACTGACGCTAGTGCAGATGGTTACGGTGCAATACTTTTGCAAAAGTAGGACGGCAAGACTCATGTCGTAGCGTATTTTAGCAAAAAGACAACCAAAGCAGAGTCGCGATATCATTCTTATGAATTGGAAACTATGGCCGTAGTCAAATCCATTAAACATTTCCGTCATTTTTTGCAAGGGAGAGCTTTTACAGTAGTAACCGATTGCAACTCTCTTCAAGCTTCTCGTAACAAAATAGATCTCACACACCGAGTTCACAGATGGTGGGCTTTCTTACAGGCTTTTGATTTCGAAATCATATATAGGGACGGTAAAAAAATGTCTCACGTAGATTTTCTGTCTAGAAACCCTGTACCTTCAACAAATCTTTCAGAAAAAGTTGAGGAAAAGCGAGTGAACTTGTTAGAGATCTCTAAAACGTGGTTAATGGCTGAACAACAACGTGATACTGAAATAACAGATATCATTTCAAAATGAAGTAGTGACGAAATGGACAGTGATCTGACAAACACATACCAAATAGTTTCCGGTGTTTTACATCGAAAAATTCAACGCAATTCCAAAACACTGTGTCTACCAATGGTGCCTAGAGCTTTTAGGTGGTCCGTAATAAACCATGTCCACGAATCGATTGTACATTTGGGTTGGGAAAAAACCTTAGAGAAAGTATACGATTTTTATTGGTTCCCAAACATGAGAAAATATGTTCGAAAATTTGTAGAGAACTGTGTAACCTGTAAACTTTCAAAATCAAAATCTGGAAAAATTCAAGCTAAACTTTATCCCATACCTAAAGTTTCGATACCTTGGCACACAATACACATAGATGTAACCGGCAAACTCAGTGGAGCAAATCAAACCAAAGAATACATTATCGTTTTGATTGATGCATTCACTAAATTTACATTACTTCAACATTCTACAAAAATTGATACGCTTAACGCTATCAAAGCTCTACAATTTGGAGTTGGGTTATTTGGTGCTCCCACTAGAGTAATTGCAGATCAAGGAAGATGTTTTGCATTTAAAAACTTTTGCGACTTTTGTAATACAAACAATATACAGCTTCATTTAATTGCAACTGGAACATGTCGAGCGAATGGCCAAGATGAGCGTGTAATGAGTACGCTGAAAAATATGCTCACAGCAGTCGAAGTGAAGAAAGATAGAACGTGGCAAGATGCGATATCGGATATTCAACTTGCTCTCAACTTAACTGTCAATCGCGTGATTAAAGCAAGTCCTCTAGAATTACTCATTGGTAAAGTTGCTAGACCACTTACTTTGTTAGCCCTGGGTGACCAAGACGAAACTGTAGTTAATATTGATGAAATCAGAGAACGTGCAATCTCATCTATCAATGACAATGCAGTTAAAGATAAACAGAGATTTGACAAAACTAAAGCAAAAATTTCCAAATTTTATGTTAATGATTTTGTATTAATAGAAAATCATGAACGGAATCAAACTAAGTTAGATCCCAAGTTTCGTGGACCGTTTAAGGTCATTGAATTGCTAGATAGTGACAGATATCTTTTAAAGTCTCTAGACAACAATAGAACCTATAAGTATGCTCACGAACGTTTGAGAGCTATGCCAGAATGTTACGTTCCCACAGAGTTTGAACATGATTCAGATGTAGAAAGCAACGAAGAACAGTCAGGTTCAGCCATTGTCGGCGCTAATGAAAGCGAATAACTGTCGATACTCATGAGTCGGATGTAGTGTCTGTTGACATTTAGTGCGGTTTATACCAAAATTATCTCTAGTTAACATGACTAGGTTTGGCCACGGCCTGTTCTTGTTGTTGATTGTAGGTCATATTCCTAACCCAGTTTAGCTGGTCGGAGACTGCGCGACGATAACAAGTAATAGGTGGGTGGGTCTGGCAGCTGATTGAATGCGTTTCAATAGCTGCTGATCGGTCAAATACCGATGGTGATATTGGATAGTTCCAATAGTCTGATGTATTCAGATGTTGGTTGGCTGCGTGCCTAAGGTGATCGGCTAAAGTGAGTGCCGATGTGCGGGACAGTGCGTCCCAGGTGTTGGTCATGTTAACGAGAAGTTTCAACAGTGGACGTAAAAGTTTGAGACGGTTGAGATATTATTTTTGTTTGTTGTTTTTCTTTTTAAAGATTTTAAGCCGGAACTCGGTCTGTTCTTTGTTGAGTTTATTCAATAATGTTGTAGGTTTAGCTTTAATCTGTGGAGACCTGACATTTGGTATACGTATTTGTAATAGTTTTGTTAGGATAGCCGAACGGTAGTTATAAGTGAGGTTGTCGTTCTTGCAGATGACAACTGAATCCTGGTCCACACGAGGGCGTGTGAGAGTCAGGATCGCCGTGTCGGCGCGCAGCCCGCGGCCGAGTAGTTTGTTTATGTTAGCGAGCTTATCGCTATGGAAAGTTGAGAGGCTACAAAGCTCTCATTGTTTAATGAAACGCGTACCATGGGAACGACGGTGACATCAACACATGCCGCCGGACGGTGTCGTGGGCCCGCTCAGTGAGAGATTGTTTTTGTTACAATATTTAGAGGAACCGAGATCTCGGCACTTGAATTCCGGACGCGGTGGTGACCGAGCGCGGCTCACGAATTCGTCATTCGCTCCCACTTGTATTTTTACTTCGTGTAATTAGATTTTATTTAAGTTTAGTGTGGACGCTAGTAATAATTAGTTTGTACGAACAATTATACTAGAGCAAAAGTGTGAACTGTTTTCCTAGTGATATTTCTTATTAATTATACGGGTATTAGATTGTATTCGCTCGTGTTTAATTCACGCCCAAGTAGACAATGAACCCTCCTGATGCCGTCCTAGAGCCCACCGCTCCGACATATATAAAGTTGATTTACTGCCATTTCACACACTGTAGTGTCCACTGCGAATATGTATACTCGTAGTTGTAGATCGTTTAGGTCACGTCACAGTATCTCTCATATCGTGTCAGTCATTACATACTGTGCAATGGGGTCAACGGTCGACCTCTACACCGGTGGACCACTCACCAATTGACCACTCTCAGAGATAAAAGGACCAAGTCGTGAAGACAGATATTATGTGTGTTAAAAATGGTCGTGTGGTTTCTGGCAGACTAGAATAGAATCACTCCGTTGATGTCGTACAAGGCGACTAAGGGAAATACATTATCAAATATCGATCAGGCCTCCCCAACATGTTTGGCCAGCGTGGGGAATGTAGGCCACATCCTCCTTCCGTCTAGGACGGACGAGAGAGGGTCGAGCTCCTGTAGTGGAGACTAAAATGGACTTGATGATGATGAAAAAAAAACCACATTAAGCACTCTGTCTGAAAACGTCGTAATGAAGTAAGTAGTAGACAATCGAGTCAAGTGGCAAGCGCTAAAAAGCAGGGTTAACTCTACCTGTGTGAATGCTAGAGCGAGGAAGTCGGGCGAGTGTATAGCTAGCTAGGGGGAGAGCTTGGGGTGTAAGTACTTATCACAATCCTGTGGTGTTGCTGATCTCCATGGGCGGTGGTATTTGCTTTTCATCAGGTGATCGACAAGATCGTTTGCCCTCCTCTCACATTTAATAAAGTAAGTTGATTTAAAAAAAAAATTTAAACCGACTTCAGTTGGCGAGCGCAGCTTATTGGTGGAATACCCCGGCAGACGCTGCTGCCCGTCTTCCGGGAGAAAAGTTATCGCGTGACACAAGATTCCTTAGTCGCCTTGTACGATATCCAGCGCAGAGAAATGGAGTGGCACAATTTTATTCTGCCGGCTACCATAGGGCAAATTTAAGGGTTTCCCCTCGATTTTTCTGGGATCCCATCATCAGACCCTGACTTGGTGAATATGGAACCACCTCACAATTACCCTTTCAAATAAAAAAAATGCTTATAAAATTTAAGGGTTTCCCTTGATTTCCCTGGCATCCCTTCATCAAATCCTGACTTGGTGAATATGGGACCACCTTGCAATCATACCCTTTCAAATAAAAAAAGAATTATGAAAATCAATTCACAATTCGCAAAGATATCGAATAACATACATTCAAAAAAAATATTCAGTCGAATTGAGAACCTCCTCCTTTTTTGAAGTCGTTAAAATACCTCGTTTTTCATACAACGTTGGGTGGCAGACAAGCATACATCCCGCCTGATGAGAAGCGGTTACCGTAGACATATAATGCGTATAACTCCTTCCAACCTTCCCGACTATGCTACCCAGCCCAGTCGAATGCGTCTAACGATATCTTTGTTGACGAAATAATCTGTCTGTGTGAACCAAATACACCGTTTTTTATACTACCTCGGGCAGACAAGCATACGTCCCGCCTGACGTGAAGCGGTTACCGTAGACATATAATGCATATAACTCCTTCCTACCTTCCCGATTGCTACCCAGTCCAATTGAATGCGTCTATCGATCGCTTTGTTGACGTTTTGAAGTTGCCCGGGCCAAGCTGTATCATTTGTCAACGCTGCTGGATGCGGAAGGCGGAGGATCGTATTTGGTGGAGAGCATTGGGGAAGGCTTATATCCAGCAGTGGTAGATACACGCTGATGATGACATGGGGAACGAACCCGCGACCTCGGAGTCAAAGTAGTTATATTATAAAACAGAGGAACTCACTTACCCCTTGAATACACTTCAGGAATCTTATTAAATATCGTCTCATGACGTTCAAGTTAGTGATGATTATTAATAACACATATTATATTAGACTTTTGAAATGCGAGCGGCGGCGAGGGTATCAGCTTACCGACTATACGCCATCATAACTAGACCTCGGCACTCAGTACTAATATTTACTTAAATATGTATATCACTTAAAAATATTAATTACTTAAAAATGTATGATAAGGAAATAACTAACATATATATTATGGAGCTGGATCGGAGATATTTCGAGACGAGTTCCACACAATCATGGTCTTCAATCCTAATTCAACCCACTGCTGGGGCACAGGCCTCCTCTCAATCGAAGGTGTTTAGAGCATACTCTACCACGCTGCGGGTTGGCGGAAGATCAGCGCTGCCAGACGTCCCGATTTTGGCGGGACATCACTTTTTTTGGGTTTAAGTGTAATGTTCTGCGCAGGACACCATATTATGTCTAACTTTTGGCGATGGACGCCAAAATGTATGATTTCGTTGACCGAAATTAATGGATGGAATGCAAGAATTTTAATCTTTGGAAAAATATAAGCATGGGTATTCATAACTTTCATATTGTTTACGTTACATTTGGCAATTTTTATTATATGCACCAAAAACACATAACAAGAGAATAAGAAAATGATTTATGATTTAAGAAACTCTATGATATTTTTCTGGTCTATTTATTTTTTTTAATTTTTATTTTATTTTATTATAAAATAAATCTGGTAACACTGCCGAAAAAAATAGCTTCAAGCTCTAAGTGCACAAACATTACGAGCAAAGTCAGCTGATCGAACAATCTGTATTCGGAATTTGGTAAACAATAGTAGATTATTGCATCGAGCACAAAGTAATTTATTATTGCACCGAGTGCCTGATTTAGAGCCCGAGCGTGAGCGAGGGCTCTAATCTAACAGGCACGAGGGCAACATAAATTTCATAAGGCGAGGTGCATAATCTGCTTTTCTTTCAACTAATACCTGTAGGAATAGTAGATAAAAGAAACTCATATCAAACAGTTAAAATAAAAGTTTAATTATTGAAATTAAAAGTTATGTTTGAGCAATTATTAAACGTAAGGTTAAGAGTTTTCTTGGGCAAATTTATATTTCTATAACACTGTCGGCTTCATTTTGAATGTTTTCCGGAGTTAATGTGTCGCTAGATGATTCCATTTTAATTCGAAGTCGAAACCACTGAATAATATACTCTAATCGAAACACTCAAAATCAGATAGTATCACACTTTTATCGTTTCCAAAAATATTGTCAAGCAAAATTAACAAAGTTCCCGCCAAATCACTTTTTTAAATTTCTTTCATTTTTAGCTCAGAGTTAGCAGCAATCATTTTTTAAATTTGGAACAAGTAGGATAGAAACGAATAATACGTACGAAAAAAAAAAGTATTGATATCGGCTGGCTGAATAGAGCTAATCCATTGAGATTGGCACCTTTTGGTGCGATTAAAAAAAACTGTGCACTAATGAAATTTCATACATTTTTATTGACGAGCTCGGTGGCGTAGCGGTCAATGACGCGGCTTCGACACCAACGCTCGTGGGTTCGATTCCCACACGGGACAAACATTTGTGTGCATGAACATGTCTGTTTGTCTTGGTCTGGGTGTTTTCTATGTATCATAAGTAAGTATTTACAAAAAAAAAGTGTATTTACGTATGTTTATCAGTTGTCTAGTACCCATAACACAAGCTTTCGCTTACTTTGGGGCTAGATGGCGCTGTGTAATTTGTGTGACAATATTTATTATTATTATTGCTCTAGAGCATTAAAGACTCGTTTTGTACTGAGTTTTTAGTGTGATTGTGATGAAATTAAAGCATAGTTGGAAGAAAAATTATTAATATTGATGAGTAGACCTTTCTAATATGCAATTAAAAATACTTTCTTTAAAAATAACAACAATAAACTGACATAAACTTATTATCAGTTAGATGTTGGTCAGAGGTCACTGAGCAAATTAACATGATCTCTACACGCGAGACTGAACAATAGATAAGAAGTTCTTTATATAATGGCCAGGGGCATCATCGCGACCAACTTAATGTGACCCCTGTGATGTACTAGTGACCTCGAAATGGATAATAATTGCGAAAGTTTATTTATGGACGTAGTTCTTAGAATTCCGTATTTTTTGTTTTATTTTATTTATTTATTTTTTTACTACGTCGGGTGGCAGACAAGCATACGGCCCGCCTGATGTGAAGCGGTTACCGTAGCCATATTAACGCTCGCAACATAAAGTATCGCTCGCGCGCCGCCACCCCCGCTGCCATCGCAGCATCTCCTTCCTTTCTGGTGACCTCACTCACTCGCAGGAACACAACAACCCTCAAGGGAATTGTTATTTGGCTGCGGTATTCTGTGAGGTGGAGGTACATTCCCCAGTCGGGTAGCTTACAATTACGCTCCCTACCTCTCTTTTCGCCAGAGCTTCGTTTGTCAGTCAGCAGGGCGCACCGCGTGCAGGTGAAGTTGGCTTTGGTTCAAAGATGTTGATGAACCACTTACACCCCAAACCCGTATAATGAAGTGTCAGTCTAATCGATCACGGGGATCAATTAGACTGACAATCATAATCATCCCATTTCTGGGCTATGAGCCTCCTCTCAATCGAACGGTTTTAGAGCGTACACCACCACGCTGCACAACTGCGGATTGGCGGAGGCCAGTGTTTTCAAACTTGGCTTAACGCCTGTCATCCAATGACAGCAGCCGGGACCGACGGCTTACCGTGCACTCCGAAGCACGGCGACGGTACCACCACGGTACTTCTAGTGGTGCCGAGCCGACGCATACATTTGCACGCTGACGAGCTCTCGCGCAGTACTAAACCCGCGAAGGCCGCCGGTGCATCGATTTTTGTAGTAATTTTGAAGTTATATTTATCGTTTTTATTGAAATAAGATAATAAATTCATGCTACAAAGTTTATTCAGCATGAAGTAACAATTATTCTCGTATAAATTTTGCTCAATAATATTATCGTTTATTCGAGAAATTAACAGTTTACTTAAAGCGAATTTGGAAGTTTTTTTGGTTAAAATAATGTTTTTTTTTTTCTATATTAAATCAATGATATTTCAAAATTCCGAGGCCGCTATGTACTATACGACTATATAACAAATAACATTCTATTTTTTTTATTTCATTTGTTTGGAACAGTAGTACAATCCAGGAGCTCCAAATAGTGAATGTGCGCATTTTATGAAAATCTATCTCTGCAATTTTAAGTTTATTTAAAAAGTTAAGCAAAATTTACGAAAAGCGACGCCGCTATGTACTATGCCAATAGCTATTCTGTACTATTCAATAAGCCAACATTGTTAATGTATTTTTGTTTCCGAGATCAAGAACGCCAAAATTGGTAATTTTACGCAAAAATCACACTCAAAATGTAATATGGCTCTTAAATGAAATCAAATGGAAATACATTTTGTATAGCACTATTAAGCGTGCAAAGCTCACATAACGACAGGCAAGCAATATTACTTCTTGTTGTAATTAGTTGAATTTGATTATATAGTATTGTGTCATGAAAACATAAAGCAAATTAAAGCATATAAAATCAATTTACCACGAATTATTACGTATGCGACTGAAAGAAATCCATACTAACTTAATCTTTCGGACGCTTGCTGTTGACACGCGCGCCACGCGTACATCCATTACCGTCTTTGTCATAAGGGCACACGGGGCCCGTGCCCAGGGTCCCATCTACAGGGGCCCCACGACAATATTTCTCATAAATTTTTCTCAAAAAATAAAATTATTTCACTTTTTTTCACAAGAATGAGTGTCTCTTAGGTGCATAGAAACTGATATCCTTAAAAATTACATCACGATGATCGGTTGAGAAGTTTTAACATGAAAGCGTAACAAACAAACTTACATTCACATTTATAATATTGGGGATTTGATGACCCATAATAAATGATCAGAGTAGAAAAATGTTAGACTAATTCGCTTACTTTATTTTATTTTTAAAAGAGCCCCAAATTCTTATGTGCCCAATGGCCCCACCATAATTTAAGACGGCGTTGCGTACATTACATCCCATGTCATGACTGAAGTGCTTATTACACCATCCTGAATAACGGATCGGATATTCAGTGTCCGATTTCGGACAAGAAATTCAGTCACCGAAACTCCTGATACACGTTCACTGATTCAGGCCTCTGAATCAGACGCTAATGCTGCGGCTACACTACCTTACCGTCTACCGGGCTGTTACCGCAATAATTATGGCATTGAATTACCGTTGAAATTACTGCGTGAAGTGGGGTGGTTACACTAGAGTTTACCTAGATATGTCAATAAATTAGGCGGTAAAAATATTATTTTTCAAGATGAAGGTTGAAGCTGCAGCTGTTATATTTATTTAGATGGTTTCGGTCTTTTTTCTTCTTCAAACCATCATTGTACACCGCGACTTATATCGGGGGATACCCGACCGAAAGCCCATAATAAAAAGATACGGTTCGCATTAGAATAATTCCAAAACTTAAGCTTTTTTCATTTGACCACTCCATGTCGGTCGATACGTGCGTCGCCGTTGAGCTCATGCTGGACACTGGACAAACGGTAGTGTGGCCACAAACGCATTAATTACTGCGGTAATTCTCTTTGATGTGCGAAAAAAGACCGCCGCCGCCGGATTCGATTTAATATCCGATATAGATTTAGAACGTCGGAAACCATTGTCAATCATCAACTTGTCCTAACTCGGATTCTAATTAATTCTAAATCGGATGCTACCTTCCTAAATGCGATTTAACTTCTCTGAATTCAGGACCGTCTAAATATCGGATCCGTTATTCAGGATGGTGTAATAAGCTCTTATCTAAAACACTAGATTATTTTTTGGCGCGAACTTGATGAGCGCGGAGGAGGTGATTCAAAACAAATTTTAATAATTTAATGTACTTATAATGATATTGATTTATAATAATGATAGTGTATTATGGTGCAAGTAAATATTTGAGTGTAAAAAATTAAAAGAACTTTGAAAAAGAATCGGGGTTACCGAGTCATTTCAAGAATTCGTGCAAAACAGCAGACAAATTGCACTACCAATTTCACTGTTGACTTATTACAAGTAATGGAGGAACAAAAAAAATCCTGACGATATTTTTCGGCATGTCCCTGAAGTCGGGAATAAGACCAAGAAATAATACAAATACAGGTTCTAAAAGATATGGATTCCAGAGCCGTAAAGCTATATCCTAAATAAATAAATAGAACACTAAAGACGAAAGTATTTCATTAAATTACTTATGTTTTTATCGTTTTAAAAGAATTACTTATCTCTCCTAGAGTTTGTGTACCTTGTACGTGTTCACTGAAGACGGAGATGAAATCATCTGAAGGTCGCACAGTCGCGGTTACAGCCTTACAACACACTAATTAGCAAATCTACTCGTAAACACGGGTCAACATAGCTACTGCACAATGTAACAAAGAACAAAAATTGGAGCTTTAGTACTAATTTTATTGGCGTTTTATATATTATTCATGGCTGCCATTTGTTGACGTGAAAACGTCTTGACTTATTGTCACGTTCCGCCTGAGCCGAGGTGAGCGCGCAACAAGCGCATCTATCTCTCTTCCACTACATCGGCCGATGTTTTCTTATGACAGACAACCATTTTTTTATTCTACGTCGTATGGTAAACTAGCATACGGCGCGCCTGATATGAAGAAATTACCGCAACCATATAAACACATACAAAAATAAAACTCGTAACATGAAATATCGTTCGCACGCCGCCATCCCCGCTGCCAACGCAGCAACTCCTTCCTTTCTGGTGACCTCACTCACTCGCAGGAACACAACAACCCTAAAGGGAATTGTTATTTGGCTGCGGTATTGTGTGAGGTGGAGGCACTTCCGCAGTCGGGTAGCTTATAAATACGCCCTTTCTGCTAGTCGGCAGGGTGCACCACGTGCAGGTTTTGGCTCTAAAGATCGTGGAGAGCCTCTTATACACAAAACGGTATGTTCATAAATTATGAAAACTGTATGATGAACTAAGATTTGGTTCATTTATTAAAATTATTTTTGAAGTGGAAACTTCTAAAAATAAATGAATATTGTAATTTACCACATAAATGATAGTACTTTTTTTTCTAGCTGGCCGTGCCCACTTCGTTGGGAGATAAACATTTTTACGAAAAAGTCTTTTTATTTTTCGGGTTAATATATATTCTATGAAACTTACAAATAACGTGGCTTTCTATTGGTTAAAGAATTTTCAAAATCGGTTCAGCATCCAGAGATTACCCCCTACAACCTCACAAACGAACTCGCAAACTTTACCTCTTTATAATATTAGTATAGGTAGATATATAACGCTATTTGTTTGGAGGAGGCATTCACCTACGACAGAGGGGTTCTTGCAGACTAAAGTAAGCGAATAATATTATAAGATTAAAATATTTAGGTATGTAAAATGACGGGGGCCCACCACACATTCCCACCACTGTGTCTCCTGTGTAGCCAGGATTAACAGCGGCGACCAGCAAAAAAGGCAATGAACAGTGAAGTCCATTGCAGTCCCGGGGGTAAAACTACGGCTGCCTTGGAACTCACAACGAATTTAATATGAAGAAATTAGTAGGAGTAGGAAGCTTTTGGAATTTGAGACATGATTTCTTAGCAATGTGAGAGACAGCAATATGGCAAATAAGCCTTCTTTATAAGCCTTAAATAGTAATACTGTGGCCTAAGTATAGGTATGTAAAAATCAATACTAACAACTAAATTTAGAAACCAAACGTAAAACGTAAATACTATCATATAACTGGATACATGGAATTTAACATTCTCTTTGTAATCTGTAAGAAATAAAAAAGGCTTTTTATTTTTAATTAATTTAAATACTTAAAATAATTAAAAGAAAAAAGGCTTTTTATTTTTAATTATTTTAAGTATGACGCTATTGTGTTGGTTATTATTGCGTGACATATACATATTGTGTTCACAATAAAAAGTCCGCGAGTTAATAATGAAGCATTTAGTTCAGTAATTGAATTTTAGTTTTTAATTACAAAAACTCTTCGAAATGAGGATTCGAAGTTATAATAAAGTTAATTTAAGATACATTTTACTTCGTTTAGTGAAAAATAAAAATTATATTATGTTATATATTATGTTAATTAATGAAAAAATAAATAGAAAACATATTTTTTTTTGTCGATCATTTTTTATCTATTTTCAGTTACACTTTATGTCGGGACACACTGTATAGTATGTAGCGTCCTTCAATAAATGGGCTATCCAACACGAAAATAGTTTATAACTTCGAACCAGTAGTTTCTGAGATTAGCGCGTTCAACCAAACAAACAAATTCTGTAGATTTATAATATTAGTATGGTTATTCGATGAGAAGTTATACAGTTCTATATAATCCCACAAACCTGTAAATCCTCTCTGTGGTCAACCTCTGTCGTCACTGACTGATTTGCTGTGCAGATCTTTTTACACAACGTCGGGTGGCAGACAAGCATACGGCCCGCCTGATGTGAAGCGGTTACCGTAGCCATATTAACGCTCGCAACATACAATATTGCTCGCGCGCCGCCACCCCGCTGCCAACGCAGCATCTCCTTCCTATTTGGTGACTTCACTCACTCGCAGGAACACAACAGCCCTCAAGGGAATTGTTATTTGGCTGCGGTATTCTGTGAGGTGGAGGTACATTCCCCAGTCGGGTAGCTTGCTATTACGCTCCCTACCTCTCTTTTCGCCAGAGCTTCGTTTGTCACTCGGCATTGTGCATCGCGTGCAGGTGAAGTTGGCTTTGGTTCAAAGATGTTGATGAACCACTTACACCCCCGATGACCGCACTGCTTACAACTAATTGCTTTAAAAAAAAATCTAATTACATTTGTAAATCATTTTTGTAAATAATACAAATTAATGTTTACAATGTTTGTTTATTGCCACCATTATATATTCTAAATAGTGCGAGTTCTTTGTTCGCGTTCGATCGTGTCAACGTAAACAAACCGACCAAACATAGAAGAACTCTCATGTTGTCAATTTATATGACGCGTGTTACATATCAAAATTATGTGGCTTACCTACTTTCATCGCTCCTCTACGCTCATTTGCCCCCCTTTCACATAAAAATAAAACCGGACAAGTGCGAGTCGGACTCGCCCACCGAGGGTTCCGTAGGTACGTAGTATCATTATTAAATTTGATATTTTTCATTATAAATAAGAAATAATGCGTCGAAAAAAATAAATAAAATATATTTTGCAATGTGTACATCAAGCCCTTTCATATGATACCCCATTTGAACTAGTAGTTTCAATTTGAAATTTCGACACCCTATAAAAAATATAGACCCCCTATTTTTTAAGATCTAATTACAAATGTATAGTTTTGAGATTTATTCCTGTACTTGTAGTCTATAACGATGTTACTTGCTAAATTTCATAGTTCTAGGTCAACGGGAAGTACCCTATAGGTTTTGATTCCCTTGAGTGTGTCGAAATATGCGTTTTTTGCTGAATAAACGGCCGTAACTTTTTTCTACGTAAACTTAGCAGTTTGATTTTTTTTTAACTTCATGGGACCGTAGACCTGAGTATACAGTTCAAATTTCAGCTTGATACCTCCACGCATTCTCGACATAGAAATTCTTGACAGACAGACAGACAGACAGACAGACAGACAGACGGACAACAAAGTGATCTTATAAGGGTTCCGTTTTTCCTTTTGAGGTTCGGAACCCTAAAAAAGCCTTCTTTCTCTCTGGTATATTCAGAGTATAGTTTGTCTCTGATATATTTATATTAATTGTGTTTACCTACTAGTCATTATAAATAACATTAACAGTTGTTATTACATCTCTGCGGTCGTATCAGCGGCTGAGTGGACTATCCTTCACCCGGCGAGTGAGTAATGCTTGCGCTCAGATTACGGGTCGTCAGGTCAATTTGACACTTGCATTAGCCAGATCTAGATCACAGTTTAGTTACCTAGTAACTCTAGCTTCTGAGAACAGAGGCTCCTTTGTGTGTGTCATTATAATACCAACTAAGAGTCACGTGTAAAGTGCTATGGTATGAATAGAAACGGAATTAATCTACAGAATACTGAAATTTTCTGGATTTTGATTAGGCGCCATCTCTAAATTACGTCACACGTTAAGGGGAAGGGAGGGGGTCGACGAAGTGTGATATTGTGTGACAGACAAGAGAGTGAGAGGGGTCCTAAATTTAGTGACGTGACAATTCATCCATAAATTACGTCACTCGTTAAGGGGAAGGGAGGGGGTCGACGAAGTGTGATATTGTGTGACAGACAAGAGAGTGGGAGGGGTCCTAAATTTATTGACGTGACAATTCATCCATAAATTACGTCACACGTTAAGGGGGAGGGAGGGGGTCGACGAAGTGTGATATTGTGTGACAGACAAGAGAGTTGGAGGCGTCCTAAATTTCGTGTCATGATAATTCAAAATCTATTATAATCTAAGTGTTTAAACACGAACTTTGAACTATTAACGAAAAACTCAAAAACACTTGCAACTCTAGAGGTAAAATTGTGACAATTCAAAATCTATTATAACCTAAGTGTTAAAACACGAACGTTGACGTTGTGATCGTCTATTAGTGGTTTCAAAGTCCATGGACTCAAGATGATGAAATTTTTAACCTACTCCAAAAAAAGAGGAGGTTCTCAATTTGGCTGTATTTTTTTTTAATATTTGTTACTTATTTACTTACTCCGTGATTTATAAACCGATTTGAAAAACCTTATTTTATTGGAAAGAGTATACTTCTAGATTGGTCTCTTATTTTTTTCATCATCATCATCATCATCAGCCTGTATCTACCCACTGTTAGGTTTGTTATTTCATTACTCCGTCATTTATAAACCGATTTGAAAAAACTTTTTTTCAGGGTTTGCCGGTATATATCAATGGATTTATAACATGATATCACGATATCGGATATATATATATCGGATATATATAAAAAAATCGGATATTTTCGAACCCTGTTTTTTTTATTTGAAAGAGTATATCCAGATTGGTCCCATATCTTTTTCATCATCATCATCAGCCTGTATTTACATACATAAATGTAGTTTTTTTTTTTTTTTTTTTTTTTTTTATACTACGTCGGGTGGCAGACAAGCATACGGCCCGCCTGATGGGAAGCGGTTACCGTAGCCATATTAACGCTCGCAACATAAAATACCGCTCGCGCGCCGCCACCCCCGCTGCCAACGCAGCATCTCCTTCATTTCTGGTGACCTCACTCACTCGCAGGAACACAACAACCCTCAAGGGAATTGTTATTTGGCTGCGGTATTCTGTGAGGTGGAGGTACATTCCCCAGTCGGGTAGCTTACAATTACGCTCCCTACCTCTCTTTTCGCCAGAGCTTCGTTTGTCAGTCAGCAGGGTGCACCGCGTGCAGGTGAAGTTGGCTTTGGTTCATAGATGTTGAGGAACCACTTACACCCCAAAATACAACCCAAAGTAATTGAACATTACAAAAAAAACCCGACTCCAAACATTACTCTACATTTATGTATGTAGATACAGATGATGATGATGATGAAAAAAATATGGGACCAAACTGGAAGTAAACTCTTTGAAATAAAAAAAGTTTTTTCAGATCGGTTTATAAATGACGGAGTAATTAAGTAACAAACATGAAAAAAAATATATATAGCTGAATTGAGAACCTCCTTTTTTGGATCGGTTAAAAAGAAATGAAATTCTTTGTAACTGTTGAAACGAAAGTTTGGAGAAAATAATCGTTTTTGGCACATTTATTTAAACAATAATTTTAATTACGTTAGTTAAATTAAAAAAATACTGAGCTGTTATAACAGTTGTTTGATTCGTTGTGTACTATTTAAAGAATAATTACTTTTTCACTCGAGAGGCGCCTGTTTTGCAGCTGGGGCTTTAAATTATAAGTGTATTTTAAAAAGTTTTGTGATAGGTTGGAATATCCTATTAATGAACTATAAGTAGATAGATAACTTTTTTATTTGCCCACTGAACAAGTACATACCCGGTTACTTAAAATACATATTTAGTACCTACAAATTAAGTATTTCATAACATTATTTTTGGGGTTAAAACGGGGGTTGTAAGTAAGTTTCTGTGAAAGTCAAGTTTTTGAAGTAAGACATTTGAAATTTAAAATGTATGCTCTATAGATGGTGTGGAGGTGTGCTAATAATGTATCTTTAGTAATCAACCCCTTTTTTGGGTTAAAACGGGGGATTTTGCATGAAAGTCCAATGTTATTGAAGTGGAAGTAATTATGGCAGAAGTATTTTAAATGATAATTATTGAAAACAACTACTTAATATTATAAGGAGGGCTTTTTTATTACAACAATAAAAAGTATTTTAGGTTATGTTGAGGTATTGAAAAAATAATATATTTTTTATCTTTCATTAGGTATTTAGCTTTTTCGAACATAATAAAAAATTATGTGCAAATAACTAACTCCTCGCGTACGAAGTTGCGGGCGGCCGCTAGTCTTTAATATGTTTATGTGCATGAATGCAGTCATACTTCCGTAATTAACAAAAACTAGTTTACAATTTTGAAAAAAAAAAGGAACAAAACGTGCAACACAAAAACCCGATTTAAAAAGTTTAAATGTCACATAAAAATAAAACTTACCAGTATTATAATATGCCTTAACATAAAAAAATCTATGAGCTAGGTATTTATCTTGAATTTCGAATATAGAAATGTCACTTACGTTTAATTTTTAAGCGGTCGACACACGCACTACCTTTGTAAATACAAACGCGAGACTGGCCTGGCGATATGCTAAAACAAAAAATAAACAAGGCTTGGCCAATATGCGGAGCTGTGCATTGCGATTACACGGGAACTTATTGCAGACTGGTCGATGACGAGTTCGAGATTGATGAGTAATAGTTTCACTGCTTGTTATTTCTGCAACGTGAACATCGAGCAACGCCTCATGCATTTCCTAATAATTGCATGATTTTAAGTTATTTAGTGCTACCATGTGCTACAATACAAGTGCCCTCCGCATTTGATTGCGCTTAAGATAGACTTTGATCACAATAGGTTATATACAAATTGTCCCGGGATAAAGTATAACCCTGAAACGGGGTGAAAGTTGATAAAAAAAATCAAAAAAAAAATATTAAAAAGAAGTTTTCTATTTTTTTTTTCATGAAATAAGATACATATTTATTTTTCACTAAGGAGTCTATGTGAAATATCGACTTCTTTCAAAGTTCAAAGTAAGTTCTTCGGTCGAATCGGTTTTTTTAAATATTCTTTTGTCGACAATTTTTTATATTTTTTCACTCCCTTTCAGGTTACACTTTATCCAGGGACACCTGTATATGTGTACTAGCTGGTGCCCTTGAAAATAAGAATTTTCCCGGGAAAAAAAGTAGCCAATGTCACTTTCCAGACCATATTTGTCCTCGTAACAAAAAGTCATGTCAATCCATTTGTACATTTCGACTTGGAAGAAGGACAAACGTGGCCACAGCGGTAATCGCGACGGCTGCTGCTAAAATATACTTCCGTATATTCACGTACACTACTCGTTACTATTATGATACTACCAATTTAAATACACGTGCCCTTCGTTTTCGCACTCAGAACTCAGTTACTTTTATATTTACCAGTATTATTGTCTGGTTTTAATTAACAGTTAAGTACTCGTTATGGGATTGCAGTTTATGCAAAATTAGACTCATTTGAAACCGCTTAGAGTGCATATTTGTTGACTTCCAAGAATACATTATATGTTGGTACTTGATAACATCAAGCGAGATTGCCAAGTTTAGCATTACAAGTGTCCATAGTAGCGGTATCTGAGGTATGAGTGGCTTACCATGTATCGACTGAGGAAGTACTTCCACCTCACAGACGATCGCAGTTTGCCAACTTCAAAATACGAATTTGCGGGAAATGTTGATTTCAAATTTCAAATGCGAGACAAGGATTTAAAAAGCGGGATCTAATTAATTTTGTTTAGAATACAAAAAACGTGAACTTTTCTTTGCAAATTAGGATGAGAAGTAAAATAAGACACCTTGTTAGTTAAATAATAGTCAACATTTACTAAAAAAAAAAAGTATAATTTACACTTTATCGTGAAAACTATAAGTTACTTTTTAAACGAGTATTTGTGTTGAGATTGCGCATTTGATGTAATAGGTAGGGGAAAAAGTCTTTTCGCATTATAGTATTGTCGCGGTCCTGTCTCGAACGATCTAGAATGGAACCTTCTAGAATAGTCGCCGCATACTTCGATGCAAGCAATAATGACCCGTATGTCTAGTGCCATAAGGTTCATAACACTATGACATGAAAATGTTCGAGATGTGTCTCGAGACATTACGATGAATTACCGATGGGAAGTACATACATGTATATACGAGAACATTCGAGAACCCTTGCCGGCGAATATAAATAGCGACCGCCGCGGCGCACAGTTCAGTTCAGTTTGGACTTGGGAAGAGTAAACTTCGAGCGAATTTACCGGCGAGACAAGCGATAACCTACGACCTCAGCGATACTATTGGACTTCGATTTGACCTGCGATTTGGAATTTTAGTGTGAACTTCGTGTTGTGAAGACCTGCAGACCAGACCCTGCGTGAATAAATCCTTGCAAGTTGTCATTGGCGTTTTACATCCAAATCCAGAACCCTAGCTCGTAACATTTGGTGTCAGAAGTGGGATTTGGAGATGCCACTGACTACGAGGCGAGGACAAGCCAAGATGGTGCGAGGTCGCCCCTACTAGTGTTGTCACCGATGCATACTGGGCTCAATGGGACGGTTTTATTCTGCAGAACGGAATACTTTACCGTGAATGGGAGAAGCCTAACGGCAGAGAGTTCTATCTCCAGATAGTTGTCCCAAGAGATGGGTTACAGGATGTCCTTCGTGAAGTGCATGATGGCGTGTGGGGTGGACGCTTGGGCGTGGGACGGACGTTGGCAAAGATTCGAGAAGGGTTTTACTGGCTTCATTGTCGTGAATGATTGGTGCCGCAGGTGCGCTGCTTGCGCTGCGGTAGGGGGTCCATCATTTAGAAGCCAAGGAAACCTGCAACTTTGTAACGTTGGTGCACCACGGGAACTCGTTGCGGTTGATGTGGCTGGGCCATTCCCTGTGGCGGCGTCGGAGGATGGGTGATTCATGGTGGTTGTGGATTGCTTCTCTGAGCGGCCAGAGGTATTCGCCATGCCTGGTCAAGAGGCCGCAACTGTTGCGTTCGGGTTGTTCGGGAAAGTGGTTTGCTGATTTGGTGTGCCTTCGGAGGTGCACTCCGACCAGGGTGAGAGCTTTGAGTCGCAGATATTTCAGGAGCTCTGCAAAATATTGGGTGTGCATGGGACTGGGACCGCCCCATATCATCCTCAGTCTGACGGCATGGTGGGGAGATTTGGTCAGGCACTCGAGGGATGTTTGGCGGGACTCGTTGGCGGCCACCGGAGGGACTGGGACGGGTGCATGCCGCCGTTTCTCCTGGCCTGCCGAGCGGCGGAGCGTGGCGGCGCGGGGGCAGCCCCAGCACGTGTCAGCTTTGGGCGAGAGCTGGGAGTGCCAGTGGATCTGCTGACTGGGGGACCTCCTGACGACCCACGTGCTCTGCGCCATTGCATATCCGAGTTGCGTGGAAGGGTGCGAGAGATTGATGCCATAGTTCGGGAAAATGGGTTGCAGTCAAGTGAAAGGATGAAAGCTGGGTGCGACCGTCGAGCGAGTGCAGACGGCTTCGAAGAGGGAGCACTGGTCTGGCTTCGCTACGTGGCTCGACGAAAAGGAAAATCTCCGAAATTGCAGACAGGCTGGGAAGGGCCGTGCAAAGTGGTAGCTCGGTTGAATGACGTGACATATCGAATTCAACGGCAGCCGAGAGGTGCACAAAAAGTGCTTCACGTTGACCGCTTAGCTTCTTATCACGGCAGTAATGAAGATGCTCGGGACGAGCATCTCTAAGAGGGGAGCAGTGTCGCGGTCCTGTCTCGAACGATCTAGAATGGAACCTTCTAGAATAGTCGCCGCATACTTCGATGCAAGCAATAATGACCCGTATGTCTAGTGCCATAAGGTTCATAACACTATGACATGAAAATGTTCGAGATGTGTCTCGAGACATTACGATGAATTACCGATGGGAAGTACATACATGTATATACGAGAACATTCGAGAACCCTTGCCGGCGAATATAAATAGCGACCGCCGCGGCGCACAGTTCAGTTCAGTTTGGACTTGGGAAGAGTAAACTTCGAGCGAATTTACCGGCGAGACAAGCGATAACCTACGACCTCAGCGATACTATTGGACTTCGATTTGACCTGCGATTTGGAATTTTAGTGTGAACTTCGTGTTGTGAAGACCTGCAGACCAGACCCTGCGTGAATAAATCCTTGCAAGTTGTCATTGGCGTTTTACATCCAAATCCAGAACCCTAGCTCGTAACAGTATGTATGAACTTGTATTAAAATCTCTTTGGTTATACCATTTGTATCTGGCAGGTTTTGATATCTTTAAAAAGTTTAAATTTTAAAAAAGATAATTCCAAATTCAAATTAGGTAAATGTGTGATTTTCATTTGTTTTTTTTACTGTCAAGATGAGTGAATCTGAAGAAATTTGATTCATTTTAAAATTTTACTACAAAAAAGGTAAAAATGCAACGCAAGCTGCGAAAAAAATTTGTGACGTTTATGGACCTAGTGCAGTGTCTGTGAGAGTAGCACAAATTTGGTTTAAGCGTTTTCAATCAGGAAATTTTGATGTGAAAGATGCACGTCGCTCTGGTCGCCCTGTTACGGATAAAATGGATGCCATTTTTGAAAAAGTGGAGCAAGATCGGCATATCAGTAGTTACGATGTAGCTGAAGAATTAGGAATTGACCACAAAACAGTTTTGGCGCATTTGAAAAAAGCTGGGTACACTAAAAAGCTCGATATTTGGGTGCCTCACGATCTCACTGAAAGAAACTTAATGAACCGTGTACTCATTTGCGATTCTTTTCTACGACGTAATGAAAGCGAACCGTTTTTGAAGAAGCTTATAACTGGTGATGAAAAGTGGATCACGTACGACAAGAACGTGCGAAAAAGGTCGTGGTCAAAGGCCGGTCAGGCTTCACAGACTCTGGCAAAACCCGGGTTAACCCGCAACAAGGTGATGCTGTGTGTATGGTGGGATTGGAAGGGCATTATTCATTATGAGCTGTTACCGCCAGGCAGGACTATCGATTCTGAACTCTACTGTGAACAACTGATGAGATTAAAGCAAAAAGTTGAGAGAAAGCGGCCGGAATTAATTAACAGAAGGGGTGTGATTTTTCATCATGATAACGCTAGACCTCACACATCTTTAGCCACTCAGCAAAAATTAAGAGAGTTTGACTGGGAGGTGTTAATGCATCCGCCGTATAGTCCTGACCTTGCACCTTCTGATTTCCACCTGTTTCGGTCTCTTCAGAATTCTTTAGGCATTGTCAGGTTAACATCACGAGAAGACTGCCAAAACCACTTGTCGTGGTTTTTTGAACAGAAGTCCCAAATTTTCTATAGTAATGGGATCATGTCTCTACCTACAAGATGGCAAAAAGTTATCGAACAAAATGGCACCTACATACTTTAGTTAAATGTAAATAAACTTTATTAAAAAATGTTTTGAATTTTCATATAAAATACGAAAAGACTTTTTCCCCAACCTAATATGTGCATGCGTAGCTAATTCCGAAAAGCGGGATATTTATCGTCCCGCTCACACGCTGAACGGGACGTCTTGTTAAAGGTCTCAGAAACGGGATGTCCCGCGTACCGCGTACAGCGGGATGGTTGGCAACATCCCTAACCGCAGCCAAATAACAATAGGCTTGTATCCCATTTTTTTTTTCGATTTGTTATTTAAAGACGTCACAATAATATAAATATAAGTGAAATAATTACTTCGATAGCATAAAAACTTCTCGAGATATGATAACTTGAAGATCACAATTATGGACCATCCCGAAAACGCTCCATAAACGGCCACCACGTTATGACGTCACACCGTGCTATTTTATATGCATTAAATCAGAAATTTGTACGACAGCTATGTTAAATATTGCGTTTATGTAGCCAGTGCCGTAACAAAAGTTATAGTATTTGTTATTGTTTCTACAATGGTAATATTTATTTTTTATAATTTCATACCTTTAAAATGGACTTTCCCACCAAACTTTGATCGACGATAAAACACGTCGGACATAAGTTATTAAAATTTTAAGATCGCAGATCGTTCTAGTTTTATGTATTTTACGTTACTGATGAGCCGTGGGGTACCGGCAGAGTAGAATAGTACCTCCCTCTAGTACCAGGTGTCGTAGGAACCGACTGAGGTACAACGGAACCGACTGATGGCGGTATAACCATCCAAAACAAACGTAGCTCAAATGGCACAGGGCAGGGATGGGCAACAGCATCCCTGTCGCGAAGCTACGTTTCTGCGATCGCCACCACGCCTGCCCAGCGTGGCGATTATGGGCAAATCCCCCCTAATGAAAACTCTAAATAGGACCAGGCCCCCAGTCCCCGGCAGCTCCGCTAGTCCTGGCTCCGGTAGCGGCCAGGGAAACGACGGAGCAGGGGGTGCTAAGAATCCCCGGCAGAGACCCGGCTACCACCCCAACAGACGACTGGCCCTGGTAACACACAACGTACGCACGATGAGGACTGACGAGAAGATTGTTGAGCTGGAGGAAGAGTTGAGATGGATGCGATGGGATATTGTGGGGATGTCCGAAGTCCGTAGAGAGTCAGCAGGGAGAGGACACGATAACCCTACAATCCGGCAATCTCCTCTTCTACCGGGAAGGTGACCAACAGTCCCAAGGTGGTGTCGGATTTCTCGTCCACAAGGCCCTTATTAACAACGTCATTACCATCGAAAGCGTGTCGAGCAGGGTTATATACCTAATACTCAGAATATCTGAGAGATATTCGATGAAGGTCATTCAGATATACGCACCGACCTCGTCACGCCCAGATGATGAAGTGGAGTCTATGTATGAGGACGTAAGTCGAGCCATACATACGACCAAGACCCACTTCACCGTTGTTATGGGGGACTTCAACGCTAAGTTGGGCAAGAAAAGCGATGATGAGTTGAGAGTGGGGCAATTTGGATATGGACAACGGAACCCTAGGGGACAGAGGCTGGCCGACTTTCTGGAGAAGGAGGGACTTTTCATGATGAACTCTTTCTTCCAGAAGCCGCCTCACAGGAAATGGACCTGGATAAGTCCCGATGGATCCACGAGAAATGAGATCGATTTCATCATGACCAGCGAGAAACGAATATTCAATGATGTCTCCGTGATCCACAGGGTGAAAACCGGTAGCGATCACAGGATGGTAAGAGGCACATTGAATATTAACGTTAAACTCGAAAGGTCCCGCTTGGTGAAGTCCACGCTCCGACCTACTCGTGTCGATATCCAAAACCCCGAGAACTTTCAGCTCGAACTCTCTAATCGCTTTGTTTGCCTGGAGAACTTAGCATCAGTGGACGAGATTAACAACAGGCTCGTAGAAACTGTTCAAACGGTAGGTTCTAAGTTCTTTAGACCCCGCCGTTCAAATAGACCTCAGAAACTTTCCGATCACACTCTAAACCTCATGGCTGAACGACGCTCGCTGAGACTGCAGTCTTCCTATGACGCGCAGTCATACAGGCGGCTCAATAGACAGATCTCGAAATCCTTGCGGCACGATATACGTCTCTTTAATAGGAAATATATTAAAGAGACGATAGAGCGGAACAAAGGCTCCAAAGTGTTTGCAAGGAATCTGTATATAGGGCAAAACCAATTGACCAAGCTGAAGAGAGAAGATGGCAGTATAGCGTCGACCAAGGCCGAAGTATTGGAGGAGATCGAAAGGTTCTATGGACAGTTATACGCTTCCGTTGCCAAGCCTGCTAACAGCGCGGCTAAAGACCCAAGAGCCAAGCTGACCCGACACTTCACCGAGGATATCCCGGACATCAGCCTGTACGAGATTAGAATGGCCCTGAATCATCTTAAAAACAACAGGGCGCGCCGGGTGATGACGGAATCACGACAGAGCTTCTGAAAGCGGGTGGAACACCGGTACTAAAAGTCCTTCAGAAGCTCTTTAACACCGTCGTCCTCGAGGGCATAACGCCTGAAGCATGGAACAGAGGCGTGGTGGTGCTGTTCTTTAAGAAAGGCGACAATACCTTATTGAAGAACTATAGACCCATCTCGCTTCTGAGCCATGTTTATAAGCTGTTTTC
The DNA here is from genome assembly GCA_937001555.2 of Hypsopygia costalis. Lineage (NCBI taxonomy): Eukaryota > Metazoa > Arthropoda > Insecta > Lepidoptera > Pyralidae > Hypsopygia > Hypsopygia costalis. Next base: position 21,173,566 of record OW443347.2, read on the forward strand.
AAGGGTCATTACGAACCGTCTCGAGCGCAGGCTTGATGACTTCCAGCCTTCCGAACAAGCCGGTTTCCGAAGAGGCTTCAGTACCATAGACCACATCCACACGCTGCGGCAGCTTATACAGAAGACCGAAGAGTATAACTTGCCACTTTGCTTAGCGTTTGTGGACTATGAGAAAGCCTTTGATTCGGTCGAGATATGGGCTGTGCTTGAGTCTCTCCAGCGATGCCGTATCGACTATCGGTACATCGAAGTGATGAAGTGTTTGTATAATAACGCCACTATGTCGGTCCGAGTACAGGAACAGAGTTCAAAGGCGATCCCTTTGAAAAGAGGCGTAAGACAGGGAGACGTGATATCTCCGAAACTGTTTACGGCCACTTTGGAGAACGCCTTCAAGCTCCTGGAATGGAAAGGATTCGGCATCAATGTGAACGGCGAATACATCACTCACCTTCGGTTTGCCGACGATATCGTAGTCATGGCAAATTCAATGGAAGATCTCAGCACGATGCTCGATGGCCTCAATCGAGTTTCTCAACAAGTGGGTCTTAAAATGAACATGGACAAGACGAAGGTAATGTGTAATGCCCATGTTGTACCCACTCCAATATCTGTTGAGAGCTCGGTTCTTGAAGTTGTTGACTCGTACGTCTACCTAGGACAAGTAGTCCAGTTAGGTAGGTCCAACTTCAAGAAAGAGGCTCTCGGCTGGGCAGCGTTCGGAAAATTGCGTGATGTCTTCTCGTCCGACATACCGCAGTGCCTCAAGTCGAAAGTCTTCGACCAGTGTGTGTTACCAGTGATGACTTACGGCACTGAAACGTGGTCCCTCACTATGGGCCTTATGAACAAGCTCAAAGTAGCCCAACGAGCTATGGAGAGGGCTATGCTCGGAGTCTCTCTGCGAGATCGAATCAGAAATGAGGAGATCCGTAGAAGAACCAAGGTTACCGACATAGCCCAGCGGATTAGCAAGTTGAAGTGGCAGTGGGCAGGGCACATAGCACGGAGGACGGATGACCGATGGGGTCGAAAGGTTCTCGAGTGGAGACCACGTACCGGCAAGCGCAGCGTAGGACGTCCACCCACAAGGTGGACAGACGACCTTATTAAGACCGTAGGATCGCGCTGGATGCAAGCCGCTTCCAACCGGTCTTATTGGAGATCTAGCGGGGAGGCCTATGTCCAGCAGTGGACTTCCAATGGCTGAGATGATGACGTTACTGATAGAGAGTTTTTATAATTTTGTAACATGGGCAACAAGCCTATTCCCTTGAGGGCTGTTTGATTCGTTTGTTGTTTAAAAAATCTTTATATGAAAAGCAAACTTCACCTGCTAACTGGATAGGTAAGTAAATAAAAAAAAAACCGGACAAGTGCGAGTCGGACTCGCCCACCGAGGGTTCCGTAGGTACGTAGTATCATTATTAAATTTGATATTTTTCATTATAAATAAGAAATAATGCGTCGAAAAAAATAAATAAAATATATTTTGCAATGTGTACATCAAGCCCTTTCATATGATACCCCATTTGAACTAGTAGTTTCAATTTGAAATTTCGACACCCTATATAAAATATAGACCCCCTATTTTTTAAGATCTATTTACAAATGTATAGTTTTCAGATTTATTCCTGTACTTGTAGTCTATAACGATGTTACTTGCCAAATTTCATAGTTCTAAGTCAACGGGAAGTACCCTATAGGTTTTGATTCCCTTGAGTGTGTCGAAATATGCGTTTTTTGCTGAATAAACGGCCGTAAAAAAGTTACGGCCGTCTGTCAAGAATTTCTATGTCGAGAATGCGTGGAGGTATCAAGCTGAAATTTGAACTGTATACTCAGGTCTACGGTCCCATGAAGTTGTAAAAAAATCAAACTGCTAAGTATACGTAAAAAAAAGTTACGGCCGTTTATTCAGCAAAAAGCGCATATTTCGACACATTCTCAAGGGAATCAAAACCTATAGGGTACTTCCCGTTGACCTAGAACTATGAAATTTGGCAAGTAACATCGTTATAGACTACAAGTACAGGAATAAATCTCAAAACTATACATTTGTAAATAGATCTTAAAAAATAGGTGGTCTATATTTTTATAGGGTGTCGAAATTACAAATTGAAATTACTAGTTCAAATGGGGTATCATATGAAACGGCTTGATGTACACATTGCAAAATATATTTTGTTTATTTTTTTCGATGCATTATTTATAATGAAAAATATCAAATTTAATAATGATACTACGTACGGAACCCTCGGTGGGCGAGTCCGACTCACACTTGTCCGGTTTTTTCTGTTTGCTCCTGATAAGTTCCCGCTGCGCCCCCAGTGCTCGACTCCAACCTTTGAGTATTAATCGACACTCAAAGACTCCAACACACACGTACCTACATGTCAGTATTATCAAAAACGTCTATTAATTTAGACAATATCTAAAAAAAACCGTTGGCCGTGTGGTTTCCGGCAGACTAGAATAGAATCACTCCGTTTCTTCCCGTGGATGTCGTACAAGGCGACTAAGGGAAATACATTATAAAACATCAATCAGGCCACCCCAACCCGTCGGGCCAGCGTGGGGAATGTAGGCCAAATCCTCCTTCCGTCTAGGACGGACGAGAGAGGGTAGTGTTCCTGTATTGGAGACTAAAATGGACCTGATGATGATGATGATGATGATTAAAAAAAAACAAGGGCGCAGTTATAGAAGCTCGCACAGGGTACAGAAAAGGCTATTTACGGTACTGCGTAAAAGTGTGACGTTACACGTGTAGTAGGGTTGTGGGTAGTGTGGGTACCTGTGGTGGGTACCCACCGTGTCCACAACGGGGCGGCTGCGCCTGATGAAAACCTCTAGCAAGGGACATTTTTGACAAAAATGTTTTTATTGCAGAATCGTTACAAACTAGTAAGTAACACCCGCGCGAAAATCTTACAAATAACAAAACAAAACAAAAGTAGTAAATAAGTGCACTATGTATCATTCCAGAACCATTATCAAACTTAGCAAGTCTCTGAGACTTGCTAGGTTTTTACGTGGTCGACGTCGATTTTAAATTGTTCAACGGCTAGCTTGATATTTTTTTTTTTTTATACTACATCGTGTGGCAGACAAGCATACGTCCCGCCTGATGTGAAGCGGTTACCATAGCCATATTAACGCTCGCAACATAAAATATCGCTCGCGCGCCGCCACCCCCGCTGCCATCACATCATCTCCTTCCTTTCTGGTGACCTCACTCACTCGCAGGAACACAACAGCCCTCTAGGGAACCGTTATTTGGCTGCGGTATTCTGTGAGGTGGAGGTACATTCTCCAGTCGGGTAGCTTACAATTACGCTCCCTACCTCTCTTTTCGCCAGAGCTTCGTTTGTCAGTCAGCAGGGTGTACCGCGTGCAGGTGAAGTTGGCTTTGGTTCAAAGATGTAGATGAACCACTTACACCCCATGATTTACGTTTTGGCGCTCTCCTGTAAAATTTTGTTTTGAACACTTGCTAGGTTCCATCTGGCGCAGCCGGGGGGATCCGCCCTTGTATGTATATCTCTCAATTTTGCATATTTTGTCGGTTGGTTCTATTCTACATACAGGGTCCAATTGTACTTACGAAGTATTTAAAAATAGTCTGACAATGGCTGACCGTGGACACAATGATTGCGGACAACAATGGTAGGTATAATGTGATAATTCACATAATAAAAGTGATACAAATCATGGGAATGAAACTTTAATCTTTTAATTCAATAAAACATGATGACATTTGACATTACATTTTTATACTACGTCGAATGGCAAACAAACGTACTGCCCGTTTGCATGCAGAAGCCATATTACGCTCGCAACCTGAAATTACGATGACCTACACCAGCGTGTGGATGGGTGTTTGTTGTTTGCTGTTTGGCCGTTGTTTGGTAAGCGTGTGGATGCGGTATAAAAATCCTTGGTTTGGGGTTTAAACCGCGTTAATCGTAATCCCAGCAAACAGCCAACGCATGCCAAACAGCACTGCATACACCCAGCATAAACACTGCTCCACACGCTTGGTGTTTTCAGCAAGCACAGTACATCTGTGTTTGCCAAATAGATACACAAACAGCAAACAACAACCCATCCACACTCTGGTGTTTCTTATTTGATATGAAATACTATTTTTGTACTAAGCTCTCGAGCCTGGGGCCCCCTTGGTCCCGCGGTATTTTGCCCGCTCTGCCACCCTGTAGTTACGCATCTGGTTTTAAAAATTCTTGATTTTTGGATTCGCTGACCATTGAAACCATTGTAGAAGCAGTTGGAGTCTTGCGGACCTCTTCAATGGCTTTATGCAACGCATTACCCGTCGATTCAGGGTTCATGAAAAATAAATATAATTCTGGACATTTTACACATCGCCATCTAGTCCCAAATTAAGCGCAAATTTGTACTATGGGTACTAGCTGGTACTAGATAACTGATATTATACTTAAGGCGGGGTGGTACCAGTGGTACTGCAAAATCCACAATTTAGAATTCATCTTTGAAGTAATAAACAGAGAATTAAAATCTAGGAATTTTATATTGATATTGTTGAGGATATATACTAGGGAATATATTCGATGGAAACATGATTTGATGAAGTTGACTCGATAAAATAAATTCACAAAGTTATCTCTTTTCGTGTCATTTTATCTTCTATTTTCGGTTTTATTCTTGGAATAGGTAATTTGACATTATAAGTCATGTACTAAAAAAAGGTCATAAATAACTGGAGGTATTAACCCGATAGATTTTTTTTATTACATCTTTAAAATTTTTAATCGATTATTCAATAGATTTTCAGCTCGCCAGATTCGCCAGTGTCTCGCGGAATTGTCATATTGTTTCTAGCGCTGGCTCACCTGGATTTAAATACATTTTTTTTGCAAATACAATACATAAAACGTGTATTTGGCAAGCGTGTGGACGCGACATTAAACACGACAGGATATTAAGTAACAAATACCCGCCGCTTTCATTATTATGGTACCGACGCGACGAGATTATAATCTGTCCCACATATTCTTTTTAAACCTGGCTGCAGATCGTAATCTCGTTAGAACGTGAGTTTGGATTTGTTTTTATCCGACTGCCGAAGGGAGGGTAATGTTGATACTGACTGGTGATTGTTGGACATTAGATGGAACTTTTTCAATATTTTGATTTAATTAACGAACCCGGTGGTCGAATGGCTAGTAATGGCCACTTTGACTCCGAGGTCGCGGGTTCGATCCCCGCAGAAAACAAACATTTGTGTGCATTAACATGTCTGTTTGTCTTGGTCTGGGTGTTTTCTATTTATTATATGTATGTATAAGGCGATGCTGCGATGGCAGCGGGGGTGGCGGCGCGCGAGCGATATTTTATGTTGCGAGCGTTAATATGGCTACGGTAGCCGCTTCACATCAGGCGGGCCGTATGCTTGTCTGCCGCCCGACGTAGTATATAAAAAAAAAAAAAAAAAAAAAAAAAATATGTATTTAATAAAAAAAATGTATTTAAGTACATTTATCAGTTGTCTAGTACCCATAACACAAGCTTTGCGCTTAATTTGGGACTAGATGGCGCTGTGTAAATTGTCCAGAAATATTTATTATTTATTTATTTATAAAAAATTAACTAAAAGAAAACATTCCTTTATTTTGGAAAAGAACGGAAACTGCACTCAAAGATTTCCGAAAATTCGCTTGCCACACCCGAGGATCGAACCGACTAAAAATCTGTAAAAAAATATACTCTGTACTTTTATTGCATCGATCGTTAGGGCCAACTATAAGGATGAAATCTCTCTAACAAACTTGATAAATTAAATGAAAGGAAACCATGAAATCTGAACTTATAAATTACATGGGTAATTAAATACATCATCTGTGAATAACTGTCTATTATCACGATTCATGAGATACAGCCTAGTAACAGACGGACGGACGGACAGCGGAAACTCAGTAATAGGGTCCGTTTCACCCTTTGGGTACGGAACCCTAAAAACGACATTTGAAAATACAAAAAAATGGAATGTATTTTTAACAAAAAAGAACCGACTCCAAACATAACTCTGCATTTATGTGTGTAGATACAGGCTGATGATGATGATGAAAAAAATATGGGACCAATCTGGAAGTATACTCTTTCAAATAAAAAAAGTTTTTTTCAAATCGGTTTATAAATGGCGGAGTAATTAAGTAACAAACATTTAAAAAAAATACAGCCGAATTGAGAACCTCCTCCTTTTTGGAATCGGTTAACAAAGTTTATAAAACCATCTGAAATAATAAAATTGTTAAGAGCCCTATTACATTTGCACGCTGACGAGCTCTCGCGCAGTACTAAACCCGCGAAGGCCGCCGGCGCATCGTTTTTTGTAGTAATTTTGAAGTTATATTTATCGTTTTTATTGAAATAAAATAATAAATTCATGCTACAAAGTTTATTCATCATAAAGTAACAATTATTCTCGTATAAATTTTGCTCAATAATATTATCGTTTATTCGAGAAATTAACAGTTTACTAAAAGCGATTTTCGAAGTTTTTTTGGTTAAAAGAATGATTTTTTTCTATATTAAATCAATGATATTTCAAAATTCCGAGGCCGCTATGTACTATACGACTATAAAACAAATAACATTCTATTTTTTTTATTTCATTTGTTTGGAACAGTAGTACAATCCAGGAGCTCTAAATAGTGAATGCGCGCATTTTATGAAAATCTTTCTCTGCAATTTTGGGTTTATTTAAAAAGTTAAGCAAAATTCACAAAAAGCGACGCCGCTACGTACTATGCCAATAGCTATTCTGTACTATTCAATAAGTCAACATTGTTAATGTATTTTTGTTCCCGAGATCAATAACGCCAAAATTGACCATTTTACGCAAAAATCACAGTCAAAATGTAATATGGCTCTTAAGTAGACAGGACAACGTCTGTCCGGTAAGCTACATAGTTCTAATATATAAAGTACATACGCGGCAGTGATATTAAACAAACAGATTGAAATAGTATTCAAACAGCGTGCTGTAGACATCAGTTAACTAACGGTGCGTGCGCCGCGGCGGAGGTTACTGTGAATTTTAAATATTGCGACGTGTGACACCTAATTTTGATCCTGGCAATGAAAAGATACACTTAGGGCCTCTTTCGCCACTTGCTGATATAGCTTCAGATAGTAAGCTGACAGATAAACTATTTATCTACCAGATAAATCTAGCTGATAAAATTTTTGTTTCACACCCCAAGCATAGTATAAATAGAGAAGTAGGAGAACTCAAGCCCCGAGCGGGAGATAATAGCCTAAACACGTAGGGCTGTCGCTTAATAGTTTATTCAACCGTCAAAAATACTTAATCAATCTCTATTAGACAAAATTAAGTAAGGTACAAAATACAAAATTAAGTAGGGTAAGTGTTAGGGATCTGTAACAAAAAGCCGGCCAAGTGCGAGTCGGACTCGGTCACGAAGGATTCCGTACCAAAAACGACCCACAATCACGTTTGTTGTATGGAAGCCCCCCTTAAATATTTATTTTATTCTGTTTTTATTATTTGTTGTTATAGCGCCAACAGAAATACATCATTTGTGAAAATTTTAACTGTCTAGCTACCACGGTTCATGAGATACCTACAGCCCTTGGTGACAGACGGACAGACAGACGGACACCGGAGTCTTAGTAATAGGGTCCCGTTTTTACCTTTTGGGTGTGGAAATCTAGAAAGAATAAAAATAATTATTTTTGTACATACACCAGGAGTGACTGCAATTTTTACATTTTAATGCATGCTTACTCAGTGACAAACGAGCAGAAAGCCCACCTGATGGTGAGCGGTAACTGTCGCCCATAACATCCACGATTCACGCATTCAAGCTGTTGGCAACAAAAATGCAGAATCGCAGGTGCGTTGTCCTTCAAACCGGAACACAAAACACAACAATGCAAGCATTGTTGCTTGGCGGCAGAAATAGATAAGGCAGTGGTCCTCACCCAGGCGGACTCCTACCATTTGATAAAACCTACTTCATGTTATCTGTTTAGTGATTTGAAAAATTACGGTCTAAATAGGAATAGGATTAATTAAAACGTAGCTTTACTGAATAATAATATTTATTCAAATAATCTAAATTATTATGAAAATATATTTTTATTAAGTACCTACCTATTATATATTATTTTTTACACTAAACTATTTTTAATACTTTTTAATTTACACACTTATCATGTGATTATTAGGAGTGTCGGTGGCCGAATGGTTAGGGTATCCGACAAATTGTTATTGAGACATCAATGAACACTGCAATGTTTTTTATGGCTAGTCGACTTTGTAGCCATCTTTAACGAATTTGTAGTTATATACGACGTAGGTAGGTACCTAAATATTCAAATTATTAACGAACGTCAGCGCAGGCGCGAATCTTGCGCGGTTTTGCGTACGGCGCAGCTCCGACCCCGACTGGCGCTCCATATAACCTCCTATAAATGTTGTCAGTGTGTGCGTGCGACGGCCATACGTACGGGCGCGCTCACATACAAACCGCGCTCGGTGCGTTTGTATGAAGTTACGTTACTTCCCTATTTATACTATGCCCCAAGTGTCTGATGAATTATCTGACAGCTAACCACAGAATAATATATGTACTCTAATCTAATATTATACACTTTCTATACAATGATATGTGCAGAGCGTGAAGTGAGGGGGGGGGGGGGAGAGAGAGAGAGAGAGCCTTGTGAGAGCGGCAGGGAGTGGCCATACTGTACGTAGTACTATTACTTATCATCATCATCATGTCATTTTAGTCTCCACTACAGGAGCACGACCCTCTCTCGTCCGTCCTAGACAGAAGGAGGATTTGGCCTACACTCCCCACGCTGGCCAGACGGGTCGGGGAGGGCTGATCGATGTTTTATAATGTATTTCTCTTAGTCGCCTTGTACGACATCCACGGGAAGAGACGGAGTGATTCTATTGTCTGCCGGAAACCACACGGCCAAAAAATACTTATCGCACATTATCGCAGATTAATTTAATTTGCAAATCAGGTTATTTTTCTGGATAAATTACTTATTTTCCATTTGGTTAAGTTATAATGAATTAAAAAACCAGTAAACTTAAACTTTAAACTTTATTAACAACTTTATCTTCAACAACATGGTTTCTCCGAGCCAACGCAGCGGTGAGATCGTCCAGGGTCATCAGCTCCGTGGTGGAGACTTCGTGAGGAGTGCTCCGGTAGACCTCGTACTTTGGTGGAGTTTCCAGGGTGGAGCGACCGCACACTACGATGTAAGGGTAGCCCATCCTGAAATATATTTTAAAATGAACAAAACAAGACTTTGGGGCCGTGGGGCCCTTCAATCCATCGCACATAGGGTGATTGACACGGACGAACTCCGAGGCTCCGGGTTCGAATCGCACAATACAAACATACATGTCTGTTTGTCTTGGCCTAAGTATTTATTTTGGAGTGTAAGTGGTACATTCACATCTCTGAACCAAAGCCAACTTCACCTGCACGCGGTGCACCCTGCTGACTGACTAACGAAGCTCTGACGAAAAGAGAGGTAGGGAGCGTAATTGTAAGCTACCCGACTGGGGAATGTATCTCCACCTCACTGAATACCGCAGCCAAGTAACAATTCCTTTGAGGGTTGCTGTGTTCCTGAGAGTGAGTGAGGTCGTTAAAAAAGGAGATGCTGCGTTGGCAGCAGGGGTGGCGGCGCGCGAGCGATATTTTATGTCGCGAGCGCTAATATGGCTACGGTAAATGCTTCACATCAGGCGAGCCGTATGCTTGTCTGCCACCCGCGTAGTATTAAAAAAATAATGGATCCAACGCGTAGAGGCCCCATTAGTGAAGTTTAATGTAATATTTATTATTATTATTCGTCACCTGTCGGCCATCATGAGTCGTTTCCCGATGGTGAGGTAGTGTCTGTCGTCTATGATGACGTCACCGTCCGCGCCGCACACCCGGGACACTCGCTCGTACACGTGCTCCACGGACTGCGGCCCGTGGCTGGTCCATTCCTTGGACCCTTCCTGACAAACACATCTTTAGTTACAATCATCATCATCATCAGCTTGTATCTACCCACTGCTGGATAGATGCCTAAGTATCTAAATATATAAAAGAAGAAACTGACTGACTGACTGACTGACTTATATATAATTATAATTTGAACATGTCTGTTTGCCTTAGTCTGGATATTTTCTATTTTATATGTAGGAATTATTACATTATTACATTATAAGTAGGTATGTATTTACAAAAAAAAATTTATTTACGTACATTTATCCTAGCCTAGTAGTAGTTTTGTCTAGTACCCATAGGTACTAGACAACTGATAAAAGTACGTAAACTGCGCTTAATTTGGCACTAGATGGCGCTGTGTAAATTGTCCAGAAATAAATAATAAATAAATAAATATTTCTGGACAATTTACACAGCGCCATCTAGTGCCAAATTAAGCGCAAAGCTTGTGTTATGGGTACTAGACAACTGATAAATGTACTTAAATATATTTTTTTCAAAATTCATCCCCTAAGGGGGTGAAACGGGGGTCCAAAGTTTGTATGGGGAAACAAGATTAGTTGGACTATTTTATCGGAAACTTTATACGAGTACTTCTATAGATAAAATTAAGAACTAAATTTAAGGTTGCGGGGGGGGCAATCGATCATGTGGGACGCGTGATGGAAAGCAATCACCGCCGCCCATGGAGATCAGCAACACCAAAAGATCACAATCCGTTACCAGCCTATAGTCCTTCCATTCTTCCTTTCTGGTGACTTCACTCACTCGCAGGAACACAACAACCCCCAAGGGAATTGTTATTTAGCTGCGGTATTCTGTAAGGCGGAGGTACTTCCCCAGTCGGGCAGCTTAAAAAATACGCTGTGTCCTACCTCTCTTTTCGGCAGAACCTCGTTTGTCAGTCAACATGTACCACGGGCAGGTGAGGTTGGTTTTGGTTCAAAGATGTTGATGAACCACTTACACACCAAGTTAATAACAACAAAGCCATTGTTAAAATGATAAAATAAAGTCCAAACTAATGAACAAAACATAATATAATTTTATTTGAGCTCTCCAGCAGTTTCGTATGTAACCGAGTATGTACTTTTTTTTTATTTGTAATTTACACAGCGTCATCTAACCCCATCGAGCAAATAACTAATATAACTTTGGGGTATCCCTAAAGTAAGCGAAGCTTGTGTTATGGGTACTAGACAACTGATAAACATACGTAAATACATTTTTTTTTGTAAATACATACTTATGATACATAGAAAACACCCAGACCAAGACAAACAGACATGTTTATGCACACAAATGTTTGTCCTGTGCGGGAATCGAGCCCACGAGCGTTGGTGTCGAAGCCGCGTCAGTCGAAGCTCGTTAAAGGAGTGTACCGAGTATTGTTACCTTAGGTCCTATAATGATAGCGGTGTAGGGTGCTATGGGCTCGCACCACCGGAGGCACTTCTCGCTGGACAGGGCTTCAAGGCTGGCCGCTAATAACCTGCACAATGATTATACAATACAGGTCGATCAAACAGAGTGGTCAACCAGAAAAAGTTTCAAGAACCACTAAAAGGTAATAATCGACTCATCCTGTTGTTGAAACCGGTTAAAATGAAGCCTATGTCACCCGGGACGATATCAACATCTTTAAACCAAAGCCAACATCACCTGACTGACAAACGAAGCTCTGGCGAAAAGAGAGGTAGGGAGCGTAATTGTAAGCTACCCGACTGGGGAATGTACCTCCACCTCACAGAACACCGCAGCCAAATAACAATTCCCTTAAGGGTCGTTGTGTTCCTGCGAGTGAGGGAGGTCACCAGAAAGGAAGAAGATGCTGTGATGGCAGCGGGGGTGACGGCGCGCGAGCAATATTTTATGTTGTGAGCGTTAATATGGCTACGGTACCGCGTCACATCAGGAGGGCGTATGCTTGTCTGACACCCGACTTAGTATTAAAAAAAAAAAAACAATCGTTTGACACTAAAAATAACCTAACACCCTAACACATTTTTACACTATTTGTAACATTTTCCCCTAAGCCAAGGGCGGCGGTAGTTGCTTTCCATCACGTGACCCACATTCTCGTCTGCCCCCCCCCCCCCCATATATAATAAAAAGCATCAAAGTATATGCCATCGCCTCGTATAATACTCCATGTATTGCAAGCGTCTATATGTTACTGTAATCGGTTTACATCAGGCGGACCGTATGCTTATTTGGTACCTGCATATAGTATTAGGTTAAAAGGTCTCAGTTTTGTTGGATTATATTTATGAATATTATTTTTATACAATTTTAAAGAAAAGTTACCAAAAATGAGACAAACCGACCTATTTTCTTTATATTAAAATAAAATCTAGACAAGCGGTAGCGTGTCAAGCCAAGTTCAAGCTAACAGAACTGGCGAGCAGCACAGTGTGTAATAATTACACGAACCATTTGGAGCCACTTTTGACCCCCTCATAACTAAAAAACTATTTCACATAACCATGTCAAATTTGGCTCATATATTGAGACTTGCGAGTTACAATGTTAATTATAATAAATAAATATTGTCAGACAAATTCCACAGCGCCACCTAGCCCCAAAGTAAGCGAAGCTTGTGTTATGGGTACTAGACAACTGATAAACATACGTAAATACATTTTTTTTTGTAAATACAAACTTATGATACATAGAAAACACCCAGACTAACAAAAACATTTGCCTGTAATACATGTGAACATTTGAAATGTATGTTGTTTATTACAATTTTCTTTATTTTTTAACCAGTGGTACCCACACTGACATGTTCATGCACACAAATGTTTGTCCTGTGTGGGAATCTAACCCACGAGCGTTGGTCTCGAAGCCGCGTCATTGACCGCTACGCCACCGAGCTCGTCCTTTCATTGAATTGATTCAGGTGTTATTTTGCGGAAGTCAAATTTACAGGCAATTTGATCTACACTACTTTGCGTGCTTCCGCATGATGTTGATGGTTATCACAACATGTTCTAACCATCAACATCTATAGACCGCCTGAGGATGCCTCGCGTAGAGGCGAAACACGTGTCGCAGAGACGACCACGGCAGTCGGGGCAGCGGCGGTCGCATGTATCTTCTGTTTCAGATGTTCGCCGAGACGACCACAGCAGCCGGAGCAGAGACGACCAAAGCAGCCACGGCAGTCGCATGCAACTACTAACGGTAGTGGGTGGGTGCCGGCCGGCAGTAGTTTGCATGAACTAATTGGTGGCGGAAGCACGCAAAGTAGTGTAGATCAAATTGCCTGTTACATATGTGTTACAAATTTCATAAACACACCTCAAACAATTATTTAAATATTCTATCATCATCATCAGGTACCCATTTTAGTCTCCACTACAGGAGCACGACCCTCTCTCGTCCGTCCTAGACGGAAGGAGGATTTGGCTTACACTCCCCACGCTGGCCAGACGGGTTGGGGAGGCCTGATCGATGTTATATAATGTATTTCCCTTAGTCGCCTTGTACGACATCTTCATCTTGGAAGAGACGGAGTGATTCTATTCTAGTCTGCAGGAAACCACACTGTATAAAGGATTACACAGTGTGGTTGCAGGATAATTAGTTGTGTTACCTCGTAAGTCCGATTCCATAGCACGACATGATTATAGGCTCCGCGGGCCCGGCGGCGGGCACGAGCTGGGCCTTCAGGGGCTCGCTGTACTTCGTGCCCAGCACGAACGTGTGACCCACCTGGAACCAATCTCACAACGGCTAGCAAATACGAAACAATAAATCAAATCAAAATATCTTTATTCCTTGGGCTTTATAAATTTAGAAACGTCATACAAATTAAATATAAGAACATGTATCTAAATCATTACTACTCTAAATCCGCAGAGCTTAGATTCACTTTCATCACACTATTTTGAATGTGAAAGTGAATTTAAGTGCCAGTTCCGGCGACGGGGCTTCTTGAGAAGAACTGGCAACAAACTCAAGGCCGACTCTTTTAATTGCCAATATCGTTACATTAAATACAAATACAATCATTAACATAACATAACAAGAGCAATTCATTTCCAAATACTTTTATCATTTATATAATCTGAGATACAATAGTAAGCCTTTTGACATAGTCTAGTTTTGATATATTTCTTAAATTTACCCATGGATAATTTAAACGCGTCGTTTGGAAGTTTATTGTAGAAGCGTATACAATAGGCTATTTGACCAACATGTTTTTCTGTTTGATATGTAGGGACGACTCAATAATATAACCATAGGTGAAAGAATTACTTCGATAGCACAAAAATCTCTCGAGATATGTTAATTTGAAAATCATAATTTTGGACTTTCCCGAAAACGCGTCATACAAAAGGCTACTGAATTATGACGTCACACTTCAGTATTTTGCATACGTTAAAACAGAAATTTGTATGACAGCTATATACTGCGTTTATGTAGCTAGTGCCGTAACAAAAGTTATTAGTATTTTTGATTGTTTTTCCAAAGTTAATATTTTTTTTTATAATTTTAATCTTTTTAAATTGGACTTTCCCACTAAACTTTGATCGATCATGAAACAAGTCGGATAAAAGTTATAAAAATTTCAAGATCGCAGTTCGCTCTAGTTTTGTACATTTTACGATACTGATAAATATTTTTTTATAATTTTAGATCATTGTCATCTTGCATATTGTATAATTATGTATTTAGCAAAACAATATAAATATAAATAAATATGTATGCATATGTCGGAAATTAAGTCGCTGATTGGTGTTGAAAATTAAAAGTTAACAAATTAAAAGTGGGGTGTAAGTGGTTCATCAACTTCTTAGAACCAAAGCCAACGTCACCTGTATGCGGTGCACCCTGCGAATGACAAACGAAGCTCTGGCGAAAAGAGAGGTAGGAAGCGTAATTATAAGCTACCCGACTGGGGAATGTACCTCCACCTCACAGAATACCGCAGCCAAATAACAATTCTCTTGAGGGTTGTTGTGTTCTTGAGTGAGTGAAGTCGCCAGTAAAGAAAGAGTCTGCCAGTGAAAGTCCCGACAAAATCGGTCCAGCCGTTTCGGAGATAAGTCGCAACAAACAGACAGACAGACAAAAAATATAAATAAAACCGCCCAAGTGCGAGTCGGACTCGCGCATGAAGGGTTCATTACCAGTATCTATAAAAACGGCAAAAAAAATCATGTTTGTTAATAGCCCTCTTAAATATTTAATTTATTCTATTTTTTATTATTCGTTGTTATAGCGGCAACAGAAATACATCATCTGTGAAAATTTCAACTGTCTAACTATCACGGCTCATGAGATACAGCCTGGTGACAGACGGGCGGACGGACGGACGGCGGAGTCTCAGTAATAGGGCCCGTTTTACCCTTCGGTTACGGAACCCTAAAAATGTTATTTTAGTATATGTACTGTATATACATCCACATGCATTTAGTAAAAAGCGGTTATTTTAATATTACTAACAGACACTCAAATTTTATTTATCAGTATAAATTTATAACAAAATTTTATTTATTAATACTAGTCCATTCTCACCTCAATACTGTTGTGTTTCTCTGTCCCTTTCCCACATTTCTCGCAGGTACAATCGTCCGTAGCGAGCGTCGCGTGCGAGCAGGACGGACATATCGCTAGCTGGTCCTCTCCGGCGGCCGCTAGCAGCTGCCATTCGTGGGAGATAGTACCGCCCATGTCACCAGATGGCGCTGATACTAAAAATAAAAATTTTGAGGTGTAAGTGACTTAATATAATCTTTCGAGTCAAAGCCAACCTCACCTGACACGATGTATACGGTGGTCGAATGGCTAGCCATGTTTACTTTGACTCTGAGGTCGCGGGTTCGAACCCCGCACAAGACAAACATTTGTGTGCCTGTGCCATGAACATGTCTGTTTGTCTCGGTCTGGGTGTTTTCTATGTATTATATGTACGAGTATTTACAAAAAAAATGTATAATATCAGTTATCTAGTACTCATAGTACAAGATTTGCTTAGTCTGGCACTAGATTGCAGTGTGTAATTCGTCCATGAACATTTATTATTTATTTATTCACCTACACGTGGTGCACCCTGCCGTTAAGCATACGAGCGAAAGATAGATTAGGCATATCGAACCCAACTGTGGAAATACCTTCATCTTACGTAATATAATTTTAACAAAAAAAAAACGATTCCAAACATATCTCTACATTTATGTATGTAGATACAGGCTGATGATGATGATGATGATAAAAATATGGGACCAATCTGGAAGTATACTCTTTCAAATAAAAAAAAAATCAAAGCGGCTTAGAAATGACGGAGTAATTAAGTATCAACATTAAAATAAAAAAAATTCAGCCGAATTGAGAACCTCCTACTTTTTTGGAATCGGTTAAAAAATACTCTTGAGGGTTATTGTGTTCCTGCGAGTGAGTGACGTCACCAGATGTAGGATATGCTGCATTAGCAGTGGGGGTGTTAGCGCGGGCAATACTCCTTGTAATGCGAGCGTCTATATAGCTACGTTTTACATCAGACGGGCTGTAAACGCTTGTTTGACACCAACGCACTCCACCACGCTGCTCAACTACGGGTTGGCGGAGACCAGTGTTTTCAAGCCGCCTAAAGGCCACTGACTTGGCTTAACGACTGCTATCTAATGACTTAACGTGCAATCCGAAACACAAAAGAGATCGTGATAAATAAACACATCCATGGACTGGCTACGGTTGACGTTGCTTAACTGGCGTGATCGATTAGTCTGACACGCGCAACGAACACATCCAGCTCCTAATGACCTTGCCACCTGAGATGAATATATAAAAAAGGTATTTTTTTTTACTTGACGCGGGCCCACCACACTTTCCCACCACTGTTACTCCTGTGTAGCCAGGATTAACAGCGGCGACCGCCAAAAAAGGCAATGAACAGTGAAGTCCATTGCAGTCCCGGGGGTACAACTACGGCTGCCTTGGAACTCACAACGAATTTAATATGAACAAATTAGTAGGAGTAGGAAGCTTTTAAGGGGCCAGATCGTGAAAACTGTGAAAAGAGTGTTACGATTTTTCATATTTAACCTATTTAGATATGATTGATATCAATGATAATTTGTATATATTACAATCAAAGACCAAAAATTATTGTATGATTATATTAAACTCTTAAAATCTAATAGTTGTTTTATAATAAAGGTCAACAAACGCACAAAATTGAGAAAAAATGCAAAAACATGCCTTCGTATTTTTCAGATTTAACCCAATAAATCAACACAAATTGATAAAAAGAAACACTTTTTGAACACTGAAGAAACCAATAAATATAACATATACTTTTTTTTTGTACCTTTACAAACAAAGACTTCCTCTTTTAAAGCCCTAAAATCTAGATATGTTTTACGTAAATTCTCCATAGAAAAATGTATGAAAAATGACGCACATTCCGATATTACGAATTAGTACCCAGCGCCGCCACTAATCGCCAGTGTGTTTTTATATGTCAAGGTGACACCACGCGCGTCGGATGCTCCAGCAAAATTACGTGTTGTGAATTTGTGTTTTTTGTGAAAAACTGTAAGTATAACTAATTTACCAATATAATGAATGTATATAAATAGTAAAAAATACAAAGAATGAATTAGATACTTTGTTGAGTAGGTTATTTTATGAACCTTGTAAAATATGTATCAATTCAGGCTTGAAACATGATTTCAACATGCTATAGCCAATATCATAAACGTATCTAGTCGGTAATCGAGGGATTTTTTCGCAGGACTGATTGAATTTGAATTTGCCAGGGAAAAGAAAGTTTAGTACGCATTATAAAAATATGAAAGCCAAAAGATCTCGGAAAAAATGTAAGTTCCTTCCTACTTATTTATTTATCTGCCTACTTTACTACGTCTTGTCCTAAATACCTACCTAGAAAAAAATTACGAGATTTCTGTGAAAGTGTCATGTAAAAATCCTAGTTTTATTTGTGTGCTTATCCTGTCTAAGTAGTAATAATAATATAATTTATTTTCATTTGAACAGGGTACATTACAAAGCTAATACAATACCTATGTCATATGATTTAGATCGCTTGATTCAGACATATACAATAGCATGTAAATATTGGTTTGTATTATAAGTAATAAAGTCAATTTCTACCTAGTATTCGTTTTCATGTTCATCATTATTGTCTAAATATCAGATTGTGGAAGTAGGTATGTTTCATAACAGAAATAGCACGGGCACGCGGCTTTGTCGACATACTTACCGCCAAAGAGACGCGACGCGCCTAGGGTCTGGTGTTGTACAAAAATTACAAAATAATTATAAAGTGGATAATAATGATGAATAATATTTCCAGTATTGAAAATAAAGAAAACCTTCAGGCCGAGACTCCAAGCAACACTGCTATGCTTAGACTACACACTATAGACGTAAGTTGTTATACGTAATTCTTGTAGACTTATTACATAAATAAACAAACTACCTTGGGGTGTAAGTGGTTCATCAAGATCTTTAAACCAAAGCCAAATTCACCTGCATGCGGTACACCCTGCTGACTGACAAACGAAGCTCTGGCGAAAAGAGAGGTAGGGAGCGTAATTGTAAGCTACCCGACTGGGGAATGTACCTCCACCTCACAGAATACCGCAGCCAAATAACGGTTTCCTTGAGGGCTGTTGTCTTCCTGCGAGTGAGTGAGGTCACCAGAAAGGAAGGAGATGCTGCGATGGCAGCGGGGGTGCCGGGGGTGGCGGCGCGCGAGCGATATTTTATGTTGCGAGCGTTAATATGGCTACGGTAACCGCTTCACATCAGGCGGGCCGTATGCTTGTCTGCTACCCGACGTAGTATAAAAAAAAAAATACCTAGTTAGTGATGGACGAAGACAAAATCTCAGTAGGGTGAAGTCTTCTAGTATCGGCCTCCTCCTAACATCGGCCTTTGCGAGAAAATGGAATATAGGGTAAGTGCTCCATTGAATGAACCCTTAAGGGCATTCCAAACTTTGAAAATTACAGCCAGCTACTTATGAGATCCTAACCAAAAAATATTTTATTTTATTATGTTCACAATTTATTCATGATTGATACAGTATACATATTTTAGCAAAAATGCTGATAGTTATTGAGATAATCTGCATTTTATACAAATATGGGGTATATTTGTATAAAATGCAGGTTATCTCAATAACTATCAGCATTGAACACACAAATCACCAGAGAATGAACAAAAAAATCCAGTGAATAAACCTTTTGAAACCCATTGAATGAACTACCACTTTTATATATCAGTTCTATATATAAATTATTATGTAAGAGTTTATTTCGGGTAATTGTTATTGTAAATATATATATTTTTTTATTATATTAAATAGACGATATGATTACTATTATAATTGGGTGTTACTTGATATTTTATAACCTAAAGAGAACTATCTAACATTTTTTTTTTATACCACTAAGGCGGCAAACAAGCTTACGGTCCGCCTGATGGAAAGCAGTTACCGCAGCCTATGGACGCCTGTAACACCGGAGGCATCACATGCGCGTTGCCGACCCTGTAAAAACCTCTTCAAGCCCTTTTTGAAGAACCCCATGCTGTAGTCTCCTGGGAAAACCTCAACAGGCAATTCATTCCACAGCTTGATAGTACGTGGAAGAAAACTTCTCTGGAACCGCACAGTACGTGACCATTTCGGTTCTAAAGTGTGAGGATGAATTCCCTGTCGATGGCGAGCGGTGCGACTGTAGAAGGAAGCCGTGGGCATCATGTCAAACAACTCCTCTGAACACACCCCATTGTACAAACGGTAGAACACACAAAGGGACGCAAAATCTCTAGGTTCTAAACCGTCTGTCAGTTTGGGATCGTCAACAATCCTCACAGCACGCCTTTGAATCGAGTCACAGGGTGCAAGCTGGTATCTAGGCGCTCCCGCCCATAGATGGCAACAGTACTCCATATGCGGCCGAACTTGAGCTTTGTATAAGTCTTTGCCCCGGGTTGAAGTAATGTTTCGCCCTGTTGAGCACACCTAGTTTCTTCGATGCCAGCTTGACCTTCCCCTCCAGATGACATCGAAACTGGACGTCGCTGGAGATGTCAACTCCTAGAATACCAATACTATTGGCGATGGTGAGGGGTGTGTTTTCGAAGTGTGGAGCCACAGCAAATGGGGTTTTCTTAGCGGTGAACGCGCAGACTTGTGTCTTAGAGGGGTTAAATCGCACTAAGTTCTGTCGCCCCCAGTCGGACACTCTACTTAGTGTGCTGTCAATTTGCGACACAAGTTGTTCGCGACTCTCCTCCACCAAAGAACGAGGGATATTTGCGCGGCCCGTGTAATAAGTGTCCCCGGTGCTGTCGTCCGCATAACAATGAATGCTGTCATTATACAACATATCATTAACATGCAGCAGAAACAGCGTCGGGGACAATACAGAACCCTGCGGGACGCCAGCATTGATGTCCATGCTATCGGAGCAACTGCCATCTACAACGGCTCTAATGCACAAGAAGCTAGCAACCCATTCGCATAGCCCCTCGGGCAGACCGTAAGGCTAAG
The DNA here is from genome assembly GCA_937001555.2 of Hypsopygia costalis. Classification (NCBI taxonomy): domain Eukaryota; kingdom Metazoa; phylum Arthropoda; class Insecta; order Lepidoptera; family Pyralidae; genus Hypsopygia; species Hypsopygia costalis. The sequence continues at coordinate 21,194,134 of OW443347.2, forward strand.
ATGCCAAATGCTTAAAACATAATATTAATACTGGATTATTATTATAAAATATTTAATATTATTATTCATCACTTCTATGTTAGATTCTCCTTTCTCTTCTAAACTATTATATTTCTATAATAGAAGATTGGTTCTATATGTCATCATTATTTATTAATTTCTTTTTAGCTTGCATTTTGCTGTCTTTCCATGGTCGTTTTAGCTGAAAGGCACTTCTATGTGGAGATCTTTATTTATTTTATTTAATCAGTTCACTCCGTCTGGTTTTCGTCCTGGGCACAGTACTATTACTGCACTTCTAAAAGTTACTGAAGATATCAGGCTAGGTATGGAGGATAAACTGGTAATAATAAAAGAACACCTCGTTCGAATATTGGTCAAAAAATTGACAACCGTTTATAAAAGTTGTGTACAAAAAATTAGCCAACTGCATTAAGGCTAAGATGCCAAATGCTTAAAACTGTGTGTTCATTGACTAGATTTTCTTCAATTTCGTGATCCAATTATCGAACACCCCTATAATTTATTTATGATAATTAAAATTTATGCAATCTGCTTTTTGTAAGATAAAACAGTTCTTTTTACATCCTACTATCAAATTTTGTTAACACTATCACACTTATAGTGTCTACAAAGTGAATATCAAAACACGAAGTCTCAGCAATGCCCTAAATTCTGCTCCATACAATCAAAAATACGACAGAATACTTTCATTTTAGGCGGTCGCGATTTTGAAACTATAGGTCACAGGCAAATACCTGTGTGTTCAGTTGACGTAATATAATGTTTCGATTGAGAAAAAAATACTGGCTTGAGTAGAAAAGCTTAGATTTCTTATTATATTGAAAAATGTGTGTTTTGTTCATTCACTGGTGGGTGTTAATTCACTGGAGCACTTACCCTAACTATTAAAATAACCCTAAAATTATAATAGTTTTTATTCAAAAAGCGACTCTATATGCGAATAATCCATATTTTGGTGCGGGTGCTTCAGTATTTGAACGTTCAGTTGGCAATAGAGCACGCGCCGGTACCGACTTGTGTCGTTTAGTGGCAGTGGCGAGTCAAATCCCGGTTGCGAGCGCATTGAGTTAGTTAGTATTTAAATGGAATTAAACATACCTATGGTATTTTATATTGTTTTTTATTGAAGAAAAACCAAGGTTTTTACATTTACTTGTCTTTTTTATGAAATAATCGCAGGGTCGAGGTTAGGGATCTTTATTTATTGATAAATCCCAATATCGGCCACCCGGCCGACATTAGGAAAATGCATGAAAACGCTAAACAACATGTTTAGCTATTTTTTATGTTAACAGGAATATTAATAAGGTTAAAAATGAAACAACAGCTTTTTTTATTAAAATTATTGTCCTGAACCGACTTTACAAACAACCAGTTTTTATTACGTTTATTTATATAAAACGTTCAAGATTTTGATCTAGTGTTATGTGTTTCAAAGATGTATTCTAAGGGAGTTCTTAGCTATGTTTGAAGAAATTTGGCCCATTCTTTTTTAATTATTTTTTATAAAACAAAATAAAGCCATTATCTTTCTTTACAGGAACTAGTTATTGAAAACAGTCAAGAGGGAAAGGTGGATGAAGTGGAAGTTGGGCGTAGAGTAATAGATATTTCTTTTTTTTATAAAGCTCTTCAGGCCATAGGGGACCACGGTCCAATGGATTGTAAGTTAAGTTACCTCAGTATAATAGGTGAAGTAAAAGTTGGTCTGGACTCAAAACTCATCATGAAATGTAGTATGTGTAGTATGAAGTTTACTGTGTGTTTGGTTGAAAAGAAAGAAGATAGCATGGAAGTGAATCATCAAATTGTATCTGGTATCATATCATCTGGTGGGAGCTACTCTCAGTTAAAAACATTAACTGCCGCAGTAACCGTTACCAATCATGTCACCTTCATTATACAATGAAATTAATAATACGGTTTGCGATTGGTGGGAAAAGACAGCAACACATTCCATGGCAGAAGCTGTCAAGGAAGAAGCAGAGTACGCAGTCTATAGGTAGTGTTGATAAAAATGGTACACCATTAATATCTGTTGCTGTTGACGGTTGTTGGAGGAAGAGATCTTATGGTAAGAATTTTTCCGCCTTATCCGGCGCAGCTGCGATAATTGGCATTAAAACTAATAAAGTATTGTTTTTTGGAGTTAAAAATAAATACTGCGTAGTCTGTGCACGAGCCGCAAAGAACAACAGTCAGCCCCCGGAACACCATTGTTTCAAGAATTATTCAGGATCATCTACCGGGATGGAATCGACCATAATAGTTGAGGGGTTTAAACGTTCCATTGTTGATCACGGTGTAATTTATAATAAATTTGTAGCAGACGGCGATTCTAGTACTTATAAAAAAATATTAGATTCGCGTCCGTACGATAATTTAATAGTAGAGAAAATTGAATGCAAAAATCATCTTTTACGAAACTACTGCAATAGCTTGGAGAAACTGTCAAAAGACACTAAGTATCCTTGCGAATTGCGGAAATTCCTAAAAGAAAGGTATTTGCGTTTAAGAACGGGTGTAAAATGCGCGATTAAATATTGGGCGGATCAAAATCAGTCACTCGAAGAAAAAATAAAAAATCTTAGTGAATATATCCTAAATGGTCCACAACACGTATTTGGTAATCACCAACATTGCAAGGAGTATTTCTGTAGACCTGATACTCGTCGAATAGAACCTGTTGGATTACTTCCAACAATTGTTGGATGCGGATTAATAGACGCGGTAGAAATTTTAAGTAAAAGACTGTCATATCATTCTAGAAGTTTAATTCATAATTGCACAAGTAATATAGTTGAAAGTTTTAACGGAGTAATTGCCAAATTAGTTGGGGGTAAGCGTGTAAATTATTCTTCCCGTGGTTCTTATGCGGGCTGATGCGCAGCTGCTGTTGTGTCTTTTAATACGGGATCGATTCATAGTAAAACTCATGAAGTCATATTTAAATGTAGTCCGATTCCTTTGATCGCGAAAGTGGAAAATTGTAATCGTAGAAACCGTTTAATTGCTAAACCTAAATTAAGATTGAAAAAAAGCCACAACACTGTATCGAAAGACGCTCACTATGGACCAAACTGCGAAAAACCTGATCTGAGTCCAGAATTATATGAGAAAGCCAAGCCATCTTTTTTAGCCGATTTAAAGTTGTCTTGTGCTGAAAGAGAGGAGCTTGAAAGGTCGACCCATTTGCAAAGAAGTAGTGCTGAGTGGATGAGTACAAGGAGAAAATTACTAACCTCATCATCATTCGGGGAAGTTTGTAAAAAACGAGAGAGCACAAGTTGTGCTGCTTTTGTTGGTAAAATCGTTTATGGTAGTAATATCTCCAGTTTGCTTGCTGTACGGTACGGTATCGAAAACGAAGAAACCGAAATTAGACAGTTAGAAATTCAAAAGAATATTAGTATACAAGGTTGCGGTTTGTTCGTCGACGATCAATATGAATTTCTTGGTAATACACCAGATGGCATTTATGCAAACGGTTTAATTGAAATTAAGTGCCCACATTCTTTAGCTGGCATGACTCTTGATGAAGCAATGGCCAAACATACCTTTTGGGCAAGGCTTCCAAGAGTTATGTCATAAATAAAAATCATAACTGGTATTTCCAAATTCAGGGACAGGTACATATTACTAAAAGAAACGTTTGCATGCTTGGCATCTGGTTTGGTGCTACTGTACCTATGAAAGTTTATATTTTAGAAAAGGACGACAAATTTTGGAAGAAGAAAATGGAGATGAAATTAGTTAGGTTTTATTACGATTGCCTACTTCCAGAATTAGTTGATCCTCGGCAGTCACGAAGCATGCCCATTCGTGACGCGCCCAGTATCATAGAGGCTATGAAAGAGAGGAAAGAAAGAGCTTTACGTGTTTTGAAAGAGAAGAACGCCTAATGGTTTTGAAAGAGACTGAGGTAACTTAACTATCCAGCCGGTCGATTCACGTAAACACGCCAGTCCAAAAGTCGTTTTAACTTAGAAACTTAGAAATCGCCTATTGGTTTTCTGTTTATTCATTTATTCATTTATTTATTCATTTATTTATTGCTTTCATGTGGTACATTAGGTCTTCAAAATAATTTGCAGCCATAACATGAACCCTGTAAGGGCATCGCAACAATTTGTCACTATAATTACCTATATACTATTTCAACTTAACATTTTTCAATTAAAAAGTCTGTATAGGGCACAGCAAACGCTAACATTAATAAAAAAAATACATTTTTGGAAATAAATTAAATTAAATTATTTTATACAATATCAATAATAGTGAATGTCAATTTATCTTGTCATATAATTGCAAATAATGAATGTAATGTCAATTTATTATATAATTATACATTGTCAACTTAGAATAAAATGCTGTAAATATATTAAGTTTAGTCAATACTACTATATTAAATACAAATCAATACCCTTTATAATGTCAATATTAAAGTAATGAATTTTATTATATTTATTGTACATATCAGATTCATTTGTTTCGACTATCATTAAAAAACTCATTTAGTGAATAATAACATTTTGCAATCAATAGCTTTTTCAATAATTGTTTGAATTTTAGAGCATTTTCTTCTGATTTTATGTCGCTAGGTAACTACAAAAAGGTAGAATACAAAAAGGTTTTAAACGCACTTACTTATCTAGTCTTGGATTGTCATAAATCTTTCAATAGCTCAATTACTATACAATTCCTATACGATTTTGAAGAGTTACCTGGTGTAAAGAATCATCAAAATTGTTTCAAAAATACAGCGAATTGAGAATCTTCTTCTTTTTTTAAGTCGGTTAAAAGGGCTTAATTTGCAAAAAACGAAGTGACATTTTTAAGTCCCTACGCTACGGTTTTTATTACGTGAATCGGGCAGCTGGTACTCATTCTGATAAGTTTTGCAATAGCAATTGATTTTATCATCAAATTAGCAGAAATCAAAATTTGATCAGTAATCGTTAAAATGAAAAAACATTAGAATTTTGAACTCATATTTTGTTATTGTTTACTTACTTTTAATTAGTATATTAATAATTTATAAACTTGTGTTTCATTTATTTTTGTACAACCCTAGCACGCTTTTTAGATGGCGACTCATATTTGTTATTGTTTACTTACTTTTAATTATATGAATCATTTTTATACTTTCGTATACTAGCGTAGCAAAAGTTATTAACTCAAAAATTACAAGCAAACAAAGTTGAAAAAAAAGTTGACATGGCCGATAATTGGTGCCACCACCCTATTTGAGTTTACGCAATAGGCACATTTCCTTGCGTAGAGATATACACTAGCGAGGAAAGCTCGATGTTATTTCGACCGTACTTCCTACTGAATTTGCAATTATTTTGTTGAATGAATATTTTACGAAATAAGAATAAACTTTGGTAGGAAAATTACAAATAAATACATAGTTGGAATTTTTGGTAAGTAGAATACAAAAAGGTCAGTCCAGACCTGCTCTTGATTGTTTAATATAAATAGAAAAACATAAAAATTGTGTCTCAACTACTCTTATTAATCTAGTAATTAATATTTATTATCATTTTATAACGAAAAACTAGTCTTAGAATATTTTACACTCGTCGTTTATTTCCAATAATTCAACATTTTTGTTATGCTGTAAATATTCAACTTCAATAACAATTGGAACGTTTGTCGCAAAACATTTTGAAAATCGCGCTGTCTTTGGGTCATTCACCCGCCCCGTCGGTTGTTTCAGTAAACAGTAGCGCTGCGGTCGCTCGAAACCGACGTCGCGCCTAGACAATCTGGGCCCTTAAAATTTGATAGTTAATTGATTCAGGTGTTATTTTGCGAAAGTCAAATGTACAGGCAATTTGATCTACACTACTTTGCGTGCTTCCACCACCAATTAGTTCATGCAAACTGGCCGGCAATAGTTTGCATGAACTAATGACTTAATAGTCGTTTGTAGAACTGTAGTGTATGTCTAATATGTATTTATATATATATAAGATCGTCAATGTAACCTGAACGAATAATAAACCTAATGTGAACGTAATCAGACGTTGGCATCATCTCCTGCTCACAGTTTCCTCCTCACCAGCTCGAACAGGCAGCCTTAACATCCGGAACACGTCCCCGTAAGCCTCGCTCACTCTCGCGTACGTGCCCGCGGCGCACTGCACTGAACTGTGCGCTCCGTACGCGTCCATCATCAGGAACTCCCTCGCGCGAAGCAAACCGTGCTTCGGGCGGTGCTCGTCGCGGTATTTGTTTGTGATCTGGCAATACAGAATTTTGTTATAGAATAATTATATATAGTGTTACGAGCTAGGGTTCTGGATTTGGATGTAAAACGCCAATGACAACTTCCAAGGATTTATTCCGCAGGGTCTGGTCTGCAGGTCTTCACAACACGAAGTCCACACGAAGATTCCAAATCGCAGGTCAAATCGAAGTCCAATAGTATCGCTGAGGTCGTAGGTTATCGCTTGTCTCGCAGGTGGATTCGCTTGAAGTTTACTCTTCCGAAGTCCAAACTGAACTGCCTATGCGCCGCGGCGGTCGCTATTTATATCCGCCGGCAAGGGTTCTCGAATGTTCCCGTATGTACATGCATGTACTTCCCATCGGTACACATCGTTAACCTGTCTCGACCAGTCTCGAACATTTTCATGTCATAGTGTTATGAACCTTATGACAATAGACATACGGGTCATTATTGCTTGCAGCGAAGTATGCGGCGACTATTCTAGAAGGCTCCATTCTAGATGATTCGAGACAGGACCGCGACAATAGTTTTTGGCCGCGCGGTTTCCGGCAGACTAGAATAGAATCACTCCGTTTCTTCCCGTGGATGTCGTACAAGGCGACTAAGGGAAATACATTATAAAACATCGATCAGGCCTCCCCGACCCGTCTGGCCAGCGTGGGGAGTGTAGGCCAAATCCTCCTTCTTTCTGGGACGGACGAGAGAGGGTCGTGCTCCTGTAGTGGAGACTAAAGTGACCTGATGATGACATTGTAATTACCTAATTAATCAATATATATAAAAGCGAAATACAACTCACTGATTAAACACGAAATCTCAGAAACTATAACACCTACAAACTTGAAATTTGTCAGGTAGATTCCTTATAGGGTGTAGACATAGACGGATTTTACGAAACTAAGGGGGTAAAATGGACCTGATGATGATGAGTATGCACCTATATAGAACATGCTGCGCCATCTACCTTTACATCCAGTTTCCTCCACCCAAAGGTTGCCTGGAAGAGATCGCTAAACGATAAGGCCGCCTTTTGTACCTACTTAATATTTTAAGTCATTATTGTCATTATTTTTTACGGTTTTTGGTGCAATAAAGGTACAAATATTGTATTGTAATTATGTAAAAAAAGTCTAAGACCATTCATACCACGAACAGTGAAACTGTGGAATCAACTTCCCTCAGCGGTATTTCCGAACAACTACGACATGGGAGCCTTCAAGAACAGAGTTCATTTCCCATAAAAGGCTGGCAAGGGATCGGCGAGCCCTTGGTGTTGCTGATCTCCACGGGCGGTGGTGATTGCTTTCCACCAGGTGACCCACATGCTCGTTTGCCCCCCTCTTACATAAAAAAAAATATGTATAAAAATGTACCTGATATAGTAAGAGAGGCAGTTGTTTGTATGATAGCGGTCCCACGTCACTCAGCAGATCTGCTACGGCCTCTTCATGAGTCTGAAACAAAAGGTCTGCTGCTCAAAAGCTGCGTAAAGAGGCATAAGTATGTTGCCATTCCACCTGGAGGGGAAGGTCCAGCTGATGTTGAAAAAACTAAGGGGCCATCCATAAATTACGTCACACGTTAAGGGGGAGGGGGTCGATGAAGTGTGACATTGTGTGACAAGGGGGTGGGAGGGGTCCTAATTTCGTGACGTGACATTTCAAAATCTATTATAATCTAAGTGTTAAAACGAACTTTGAACTATTAACGAAAATATCAAAAACATTTGCAACTATTAGATGTAAATTATATAAAATTATTATTTTTACAAAATATGTGACGTCACACTAGGGGGGGGGGGGGGGGTCTCACAAATATGACCAGCTGTAACAAAGACGGGGGGAGGGGTTAAAAATCATAAAATTCATGTGACGTAATTAACGGATCGCCCCTAAGTGTGCTCAACACGGCGAAACAGTACTACCGTTAACAATACTACCCTTGGCAAAGATTTTTGCTTCACAAAGGTCAAGTAGTCAAGTGTGTTCAGAGGAGTTGTTTGACATGATGCCCACGGCCTCCTTCTACAGTCGCACCGCTCGCCATCGACAGGGAATTCATCCTCACACATTGGAGCCTAAGTGGTCGCGTACTTTGCGGTACCAGAGAGATGAGAAGCAACGTTGACCGTAGCCTGTTTATGGATGGCATGTTAAGCCATCGGTCCCGGCTGTTGCCAAGAGTGGTGTTTGAGCAGGTTCAAAACGCTGGCCTTCACCATACCACAGTTGAGCAGCGTGGTGGAGTAGCTCTTTGATTAAGCTTTTATGACGAGCTGGGTGGCGTAGCGGTCAATGACGCGGCTTCGACACCAACGCTCGTGGGTTCGATTCCCACACAGGACAAACATTTGTGTGCATGAACATGTCTGTTTGTCTTGGTCTGGGCGTTTCTATGTATCATATGTATGTATTGACAAAAAAAAAATGTATTTACATATATTTATCAGTTGTCTAATACCCATAACACAAGCTTTGCGCTTAATTTGGGACTAGATAGCGCTGTGTAAATTGTCCAGAAATATTTTATTTATTTATTAATAAAAAAAAAAACAAAAATGTTTCATACTTACTCACAATTGAGAGTAAGTATGAAACATTTTTTTTAATAAGTATGAAGTTTTTAGTAAGTATGAAGGGTTTGTGTTGGATAATATTACTAGGCCGGATTCTAGCCCACGGGGCCGAAAACGAGGATGAGCGGAGCGAGTAGATTCGCTGAGTGTATATTATCCATTGACATCAATGGAAAATGTATTTAATCATCATTCCTCAAGGACATGATCGATCACAACTTTTTTTCGACAAAAACTTCAAGCATGTAAAGGTCTTTAATTGTGACAAGTTTTATCAAAATCGGTTCACTGGTTTTGAAGCCTATTCATTTCTAAGAAATGCTTGCTCCACTCAATAAGTGCTTAAGATTTTTTTTCGGTTTAAAGATCTTTATTACTCATAAGAACAAGTTACAGTTCACTTAAAATGAGCAGTATATAACATTTCCAATTTAGAAAATAGTTCGGCAATACGATCAAACAGTCCATATCAGTTAAATTTTGAATAATAATAAAATATAAAGTAATCACCATTCTCATTGTAAATGTTTGCCGTGTATTCGTAAATCAATGACCCAAAAAAGACGAGAATATTGTATGAATGTAGGGTAGACAAAATATTTGATTTGTCGGTCCCTGCTTGACCGTTTTTGGAATTAGTCTTCCCGTATCACTCGCAAAATTAGTTCAAACATACATACCGGAGACATGACAAACTTCTTTCCATGCCGATCTTCGACCGTCATCAATTCCGCACCAATCTCCAGCCTCCCAGTCTTCTCCCACAGCCCTGCTGCCGTCAACGCTGGGAGCGATACTCTTTGTCCTCCAGCTGCGTTTATACATCTCGTGATGATGGATTCCAGTTTATCTAACGATCTTCGAGCCAGTGGCAGGAGTGAAAAGAGTCCAGAACTTGTCGGACGAACAAGACCGCATTCTAGAAGAAGCTGTCATGTAGATTAGTTTAAAAAAGAACTTCATTTATGTGCGTTTTTGGAATTATATCTAAAACAAGCAACTCGTTCTCGCTTTGCATGAGTGCAATAAGAAATAGCCTGTGACTCGCTGATTATGAAGCTTTCTATAGGATTCTAGAAATAATTCTTCATATTGGTTCAGTAAAAACTACTCACGCGGGTTGTAATTGGTTATTATGTACACAATCTAATATTTTAATAATAATTTGGGGTGTAAGTGGTTTATCAACATCTTTAAACCAAAGCCAACTTCACCTGCTCGTGGTGCACCCTGCTGACTGACAAACGAAGCTCTGGCGAAAAGAGAGGTAGGGAGCGTAATTGTAAGCTACCCGACTGGGGAATGTACCTCCACCTCACAGATTACCGCAGTTCTGTGAAGTGGAGGTACAAATAACAATTCCCTTGAAGGTTGTTGTGTTCCTGCAAGTGAGTGAGGTCACCAGAAAAGAAGGAGATGCTGCGTTGGCAGCGGGGGTGGTGGCGCGCAAGTGATATATTATGTTGCGAGCGTTAATACGGTTACGGTAACCGCTTCACATCAGGCGGGCCGTATGCTTGTCTGCCACTCGACGTAGTATAAAAAAAAAAATTATGGTTGTCTATTGAAAATGTGGAATAAATATCAATATACAAATTCCAAAAATGTCAAATTGTCAAAAGAAAAAAGATTTAATAGCAACGATTAAATGATAAGAAATAACTCAACATAGATTATATACCTACTATGAACAAACTTTCGTAATATATGATCGGTTCCATAGTCGACTCGGAGTGGAAGTAAAGGAGCCTTGTGAGAGCGGCAGAGAGTGACTGTACTGTACGTATAGTGCTATTACTTATACTGTGATAGCGGTGTCATTTGACTATTTAGCTAAATAATTAGCTTTCCATATCTTTGAACCAAAGCCAACTTCACTTGCACATGCTGCACCCTGCTGACTGACAAACGAAGCTCTGGCAAAAAGAGAGGTAGGGAGCGTAATTGTAAGCTACCCGACTGGGGAATGTACCTCCACCTCACAGAATACCGCAGCCAAATAACAATTCCCTTGAGGGTTGTTGTGTTCCTGCGAGTGAGTGAGGTCACCAGAAAGAAAAGAAGGAGATGCTGCGTTGGCAGAGGGGGTGGCGGCACGCGAGCAATATTTTATGTTGCAGGCGTTAATATGGCTGCGGTAACCGCTTCACATCAGGCGGGCCGTATGAAAATTGTATCTGAAATCTGTCTTATTTCCTTACATTATGTAATCTCTATGTATGTAATCTCTTTATTATACCACAAAACAATACAAAGAAAAGTAGACAAATTAATTACACAGTATAGAGAAAGGCTTATCTCTGAAAGAGATCTCTTTCAGTGAACCTAGAGTGTTTGAAAGCATTTATAATAGGCGTAGTTAAATGAAATATTAAAGAACAAATATTTTTGATTACATATCGACGGCGAAGTGCCAATATCTTCTAACTAACACAGACAAAATTTCACAGTAAGTAAAAAAAAATTGGTTTCCTGTAAAGTCGGTATACGGGCGAAAGTTTTACGTGACAACGACTTTGAGTGGTAAAATGTTTTCGAGTGGAAGGGACGCATGCCTTTCACTTTTTATGTCTGTCTCTCTCGCTCTTAGAAGGGACGCTCTTACAATGAGAGCGAGTGAAAGGCACGCGCCTTTCACTCGCTCTCATTGTAAGCGCTTAACGTGAGCCAGTTTCTTGAAGTGTCACCCGGCTAACCAATTTATAAGACGTTGTCACGTCAAAACGTTTAGTTTCCTGAAAACTTTAAAAATAATAAATTCATTTGTATGGTGAATATACAAATATGGAAAGCTAAAGTTTCAATGAAATATAAATATATTTGAAATATAAAATAGAAATTGATTTTAAAGTGAATGGCATAAAGAAAGTCAATTTCTCGAAAAATGTTAGATAGGAGGTATTGACAAGGATTATGAGAAAAAAAATATAATAAGGGGCCATCCATAAATTATGTCACACGAATTTCATGATTTTTTTACCCCTCCCCCCTTGTCACAGCTGGTCACATTTGTGAGACTTCCCCCCTCCCTAGTGTGACGTCACATATTTTGAAGTAATATAGTTCCAAGTTCGTGTTTTAACACTTACATTATAATAGATTATGTAATGTCACGTCACGAGATTTCGGACTCTCCCACCCCCTTGTCACACAATGTCACACTTAATCGACCCCCTCCCTCCCCCTTAACGTGTGACGTAATTTATGGAGGGCCCCTAATATCAGTAGTAACAATAAATCAAAGATGATGAGGGCGTAAGTTCCTCTTTTTCAAGTGTGAATGCGATAGAAACTACCAATTTGTCTATAACTTTCTCTGTCTATGCGGTACATGATCAGGGGCCCAGGGCCTTACCGCCGATACCGATGAAACCGATTCCCATATTGTTTTAGTTATTGACAGACATCTTCAGCTTAGTCGGCGGAGGTCCAGGGTTTCTACTAGCTAAGCTTGCAATGGACATTTATCTATATATTTAATTTTTAACTAAACATTTTTGTGCTGGGAATGGTGGGATATAATGAATTGAGGGTACGAAGGGATTTTTCTTTGGTAGCATACATTTTTAAAATCTTACGAGGCAAGATATTTAATGCCGAAGTATTGAGTGTCCTAAGTCTCTGCGTACCGGATAGGTACGTGTGGCGTCGACGTCGGCCGCAGTTGCTGGCGGTAACGCTCGGGCGCACTAACCTGTCGAGGGAGGCGCCACTGACGCGCGCGCTGCGTACACTCAATCAGGTATCGGAAATTGTTGATATATTCCACAGTTCTCTGACTGAATTCACTAAGGCGGCAATGTATAACATATGTTATCTAAAACATTAACATAAGTAATATACTCGTAACTTATGTGCAAACAACTAAACGTGTAAAATGTTTTTTATCTCATTCTATTATGTGTTTATATATTGTTAGACTACGGTATTGAAAGATATTTACACTATTGTATTGGGTGTAGGTACCTGTAAAATAGTTGTAAGTATGGAAATAAATAAATAAAAAAAAATAAAAAATTTAGTGGCTCCCAATCTCAAGATTACCTATTAATCGTAGAGCTGGCAAATATACATACACATCATATACAAATATATACGACGACACACACATATCACTAAACACACTTCTGAGTACCTACCAAGCACACAGAACACAAAATAATTCATTAATTGTTTGTTATTTTTATTTAACATAAATACCTATTGTTACGGAGGAGTGGCTCCTTCCAATACAGGTGTTTTCACACTTAACGGAAGGAATCAACCTTTAATATGTCAAACAAATATGTTGCTAGAGAAATAAATATATTTTGATTTTTTTTTTGATTTGATTGACATTTTGTATTTAATTTTATTTAACATAGAAATTTGTATTTAAAGTGATATTCTAAATTTAAAATTGAAATTCTCAATAAGTTTCAAAAATGTTACTATCAATGGATCATGTAGTTTTCCGAAATAAATATTTTATTTTTAATATTATTTATTTATTATAAGTTAAACACAGTACCATAAATCTAAGATGTAGTTTGATATTTGAAATAAAAAAATCCAATGGCTTCAGCTTAGGCGGTAGGTCAGTCCCAGTCCGGCAGATTTTGTTAGATCTAGCTTTTGCAACAGGTTGGTAAAGTACCAGTGACTACTGGCACTCAGACTAATGGTAATTCATAATGCACGCTTACTTGACTTGTATAAATTTGTTAATTTTATTGTAATTGAATTATCCTTTTATTTATTTTTTATTTATTTGTGACATCCTTAAATTATATTGTAATCAACTAAGTCAAAGTCAAAGTCAAAGTCAAAATATCTTTATTCCTTGGACTTTATAAAGCACTTAGAAACGTCATACAAATTAAATATAAGACATGTATCTAAATCATTACTATCTACTTAAATCCGCAGAGCTTAGATGCACTTTCATTACACTATCTGTGAAAGTGAATTTAAGTGCCAGTTCCGGCGACGGGGCTTCTTGAGAAGAACTGGCAAGAAACTCAAGGCCGACTCTTTTAATTGCCAATATCGTTACATTAAACACAAATACAATCATTAACATAACAAGAGCAATTCATTTCCAAATACTTTTAAACTAGACATTAAATTAATAATTTAAAAATTTATTCGCATGCATGCAGGCTCAATACAAGGAACAAAAATGTAATATACATAAGACCTGTATCTCGATGTACTGTATTGACAAATAAATGATTGATTGATTGATCAGGAGATATCTGAAACTGAAGGAGCTTGAAGTGCTCTAGATACATTCAGGAAAAACAAAATTATGTAAAATAATTACTTGACGAGCTCGGACTTGGAGGTTGAATTATATATATTGAATTAGCAATGGCCACTTTGACTCCGATGTCTCAGGTTCGACTCGCACAATACAAATATTTGTGTGCATGAACACGTCTCTTTGTCTTGGTCTGAACGTTTTAAGCATTATATGTATGTCATAATGTTATAATAAAGCACTTGTACTATTCCACGTTATTATATTTAATATTACCGACCGGTTTCGCCGCTAAGGCATTATCAAGGTAAACAGATGGTGTTTGTGTTTCTACAAAACATTAGATAAAAATGTTTTGTAGAAACACAAACACCATCTGTTTACCTTGATACCTTGTAATATTAAATATAATAACGTGGAATAGTACAAGTGTTTTATTATAACATTATGATAATAATGTTCCACCAAGTGCCAACAATCAACAGTATCAACTTTATATGTATGTATTTAAAAAAAAGTATTTAAGTATTGTATCAGTTATCTAGTACGACAGTAAACTTTGCTTAGTTTGGGACTAGACTTTTGGACTTATGGGCAGTATGTAATTTGACCGGGTTATTTATTATTCTTATTAGTTACTTACTTTCTGACTTTTGCACGTAATTTCCGTATTCTTGATTTTGGCATTCTTCGGTATTGTGATTATAGGTTGGAACAGCTGAGATAGGTATCTCATTTTGGTTTGTAAAGCCACTAGAGATTTGTCAGTAACTAATAAAATCCAGTCAGCGAAAACGTTAAATTACATACATGTAAACTTATTTTGGTAACAATACATTCATCGCTAAAACTAAACTTAACCTAAAAGTACAATTTCACAACAAAAACACAAATCAATCAAATCAAAATTCAAATCAATTAATGTCTTTTTTTTTAAACCAAGTAACCAAAGTAGACATGTGTCCGCTATACCAAAACGTAACTAAAAACGGTTACCATATCTCTAGCCATAACTATCGATATTGTAATAGTTAGTAACGGTGGTCCGGTATCAAATATCTGACGAGAGCGCACCACAAGAGCCAAACGCGGCAACGGGTCGCGCGCGCTAGCGCAACTGCAATAGCTAAAATAATTATGCCTTCTCACTCCCACTTAGCTATTCCCAAAGTCAAAGAAAGAGATGAAGCGAATATTCCTAATCGGTGTAGCTCACGCACGCACTCATCGCCGACCGTTCGTTGTTGAGTCCAATGAAGTAAACCTTCTTATCAAACTAAACACAACCTTATGTCCATTGCCATAAAGAATAACTTGAATCGTTAATAGGTCAAATCAAAATGAACGAATGGTTCATCTTAGATTGACCCATGAATGGCTTTTAGATAAACTCTCCGCGTATGGAAATAAGGTCTTGTTTAGTTTGGAACTTTTGTGATAGATGTTCAAGACATTATGGTTTTTATTGTAGCTGAACTACGGCTAGCTAGCAAACGATACGTGAGTGATTTCAGTGATTTGGTATTGGAGTGATAGCAGTTGCCAGTTGGGTATATAGCCTTAGCGTTGATACCGATATTCGGCAACGGTTATCAATATCGGTATTAAAACCGAATATCGGTTAGATATCGGTTACTAAAAATTGCCGATAACGCCCATGTCTAAACCAAAGTAACCAAACAAACCAAACTATGGTGACTAGGGATGTGGAAAAATATGAAATATCGATGAATCGATAATCGATATCATTATCGTTCCATTTCTTGTTATTATGTTTCATTAATTCTACCTGCTACTGCTGCTTACTATTTAGTTTCCATATTGTTTAAACTGATGGTATAAATTTGTTTTATTTGTTAGTTTTAAACCAAAGAGATTACAAACTAAGTACGAAATGTAATGAGTGTTTATGAATTTAATGAGAATTTTGTGGGTTCCGCCTGCATTTAAATGTAATTTAATTTATAGCTGACACTACATAATATTTTTTATCTAATCTCATACTGAAATTTACACATTAAAAAACTAAACACAGTATCTTAGTGACAGTCTTTACGCACAAGCTATCAAAATAAATTTAAAAAGTTATTTTTCGATACAGCTCTTGGACAACTGTATGTATCGTAAAATAACTTTTTTACCATTTCGATACAGCTTCAGCCCTGGATACAGGTATTTTAAACAGGTTGTAATGCAAATACATTGCAACTTTGCAAAATTTTTCTACATAATCTGTGAACGCGGCGCGGCGCGTCGCGCATGTGCACTAAGCATGCTCGATCTGCAAATGGATTTATAAGTAAGAATTATAGCTGTTAAATTAACTTCATGGTTGTATTTAAAATATTATTATCATATATTTCATGAGATTTGATAAAGTAGTGTATGAAACTGCACATAATTAGGTATTAAAATACTCGTGTGGTCTATTATAACATTCGCCTTCGGCTCATGTTAACTACTATTAAGGACTTCAATAACGACGTTATTGTACTTAAATATTTTTGTTTACGCTCAAATTTGGGGAATGAAGTGAGTCTCAATGCTTGTTTTGTGCTTTTTAGTTGTTGCTGGAACATATTCCGCGGTCGGGTTTTTTGTTATTTTTTAATATTTTTTTTATTTCCTGCTTTTTAGTGTCTGTCTATCTATGGTGTGCAAGATTTCGCAAGTCTTTTTTTCTAAATCATCGGTCATCCTCGTGTTGTACATAAGTACCAGCCTAGTGGTAAGAAATATTCTGATGGCTTTACCGTCATATAGTTCTTATTTCACTATTATTAGTCAAGAAGTTATTGGTGAAAACACAGATAAAACATTCGCTTTATTTTAGTGCTTCGTGCTGAAATTGTGCTATTTCAATGTTTTTTAACACATTTTTTTTTTTTATTTATTAATTGTATATATTTTTGTACTCAGCTTTCAAAGCCCTTTATTTTGATACCCCACACGACGGTGTTGGATAATATTTTTTTTTCAGCACCCACATATAGCGCATAAAATCCGCCATTTGGGATTTTTTGAAATTTTAAGTACCCTATCCGCTCGATACGCCGTTGATACTATAGTATCCACGGCATTTCGACCGTCAGTACACTGTGGATACTAAAGCGTCCAACAGTACAAGGCGACAAAAAAAGATTCATCCTGCTCTTGCGTGTAAATTTAGGCTTAAGACGTGTTTTCTGTCTCTTTCTGTATTTATTAACTGTGAAGTTACTCACAGGCCGTTGAGTGATTTACTGAAAAGTTTGTGGACAATTTAGAAGTGAAGTTGACGATGATAGCATACGATAGTTCTGCTCGTCGAGTCTAAAGTTTTTTGGTTATTTTTGTGATAATTGACCACCTATCTTCAGTGAAACTTTAAATTACATTAAAACAATTTATGTGGATTGTCTAAAAGCAGTTCTCCAGTGGGCAAGTAAGTTCATTTATATTAAATTATTCGTAACAAAATGTGGTGCCACACTTCTTGTAACCGGCGCACTAATATTTTATTGTTTTTTGTATAAAATATAATGTTTCCAACTCTGATATTGCATTATAATAAATAATTATTAATTATTAATTTTATTTATTTGTTTTTCTAACATTTTCCTTTGCATTATTAATTGGATTACTAATTTTAAAACTGTGATATGGCATCTGGACACACAGGTATCCAAAGTGATTTCAACAAAAACCAATAGCGTCAGGTGCACACTGGGTGATTTTTCACTACTATGTATTATTTGTATCATTTTTTTTAAATAATCTAATAAAATATCCCTCAGTTTTGACGTGTTATTTTTTCGTTTTTTTTTCGCACATTTTTTTAAATAGTGACAATGTAGAAATAAAATATTAATATTAGTTTATTCTTTGCAATAGGTTAACTCATAATGCCCTACTTCCGAATTATTTCTGCATGTGAACATTTTCGCCCAGTGTGCCAATAGCCTAAAACTAAAATTCTCTTTGGATACCTAGGCGTCCAGTTGATTTTGTCATCAAAACTGAATCTTTTGTATAAGAAACAAGGTTTATTTCAATTTTATTTTAAAGATGACTTAATTCCTTTCAAATTGATACCAAATATGTTGATAAACACGACTGAAGTTAGGTGTAAATCGTTCACAAAATAGTATCATTGAGCAGCTGATATTTAGTGACACTAAAGATAACTCTGAACGTTATTAATTAATTTAATACATGTTTCAGTGTATTTTTTTGTCATTAATAGTAGTCTAAAGAATGTCTAAATATGGGATTTACCTTAATGTCTAAATATTAGATGAAAGTGTGATTAAAAACAGTCTTTTTGTTTTGACCTGGCGAACTGAGCTTGTAATGGCGTCCAGGTAAAAGTTTTGTGTTTATAAAAGTGAGTTTAATTTAAAAATGTGCGATTCTGTGTCCATTTTGGTTATTCATTTGTAAAGTGTGAATCTTCAGGAACGTTTTGATTGTAAAAAAGGGGAGCTACCAAATTTGTAGTAAGTTCTAAGCCTATTATAAGACAAACTCGGACGAAAAAATCCAATTGTGGCTCGTTTGGATGCTTATATAACCAAAAGTACATTGTAAAGTTTTACAATTTATTTATTAATAGCAAGCCTGTTTCATATTTAATCTAAAAAATATTACTTCCATTGTCATAGCCCAGTATTTATTGCGAAAAACAGAAAACATTCGATAGGTAGGCGCGGATCCATTTTGTTTTTGAATCTCGCGGTGTATTGACGGTTTGGGAGCAGCGTAGCTAAGTGAATCGAGCGGCTAGGACACTCGCGCTATCAATACGAATCTAATGACGTGTCGTTTATCAAAATCGGTAGAGCCGTTGAGCTACGACATAGAAGCATACATACATGTCAAAAACATAACCCTCCTTTTTGGCTTAGCCGCAGTCGGGTAATTAAAGTTGGTCAGTGGATTTACCGATCTAGACAGTCTACAGACGGAATATTTATTAATTTGTATTTCGCATTTCGTTATGAAAATATTTTTAAATGAAAATAACGGCAGCTTCGAAGCCACTGATTTAATCCAAATTACAACAAAATTTAAACAAACCGCAAGAGTTTCTACAAAAGTACTCGAAATGAAAATATGCGCTGATGTTGACGCTTCGGCGACTCGCAACGGAATGAGAACGACACGTTTTTTCTTTGACGCCCGACCCGCCCTGGGGCACCCCCCAGCCGTGCTAGAGGGAGGCGGAAAATTCTCTTCGACACCCCCTCAGCCTGGTTGATACCAGACTGACCTTTCAAGGGCGAATCAGGCTTTAACTGACTAAAAACCGCCTGCCTAACTACTTTTAGCCACGATGGCTTTAAGCGCAAACGGAACGCTAGAGGAAAAAGATTTGAGAAGGTATGTAGTCTGCGACGATCTGGTGAGGGTCCCCGAGAGGATCCTACCGCGAGGCGGTTTCCAGGTCGTCGCAGAGTACACATCGCGATCGAAAAGTTTTATAGAACCGAGGCCCTGAGGCCCTAGACCCGGAGCCCAAACCCTATTATCCTAACCCTAATGGCGACCAAGGCTGTGCGCGAGGTCGACTCGGAGCGGCGCTGGAACCCTGTGAACATACAAAAATAAAAAGCGGTACTGATGACTTGCGCCGCTCACACCCCAGCAAGCTGAGGGCCGGAAGCCGATGGAGACCGCGGAGGGAAACGGGGACCTATTCTAACCTATGCTAGAAGGTGTGGTGTCACTGTGTATGAGTGTAAACGAACCTACTATTCCACGATGGTTATGTGATAGCTGGAGAGAAGCGCCCAGGTACATGTCTGTACCTGGTGTAGCGCGCAGACGGATGTGGAGAACGACACGTGTTCGCGCCGGCTTTTATACTTTTCTGGCTGTCACTTCCAACAGTAAATTAATTAGAGGTGTGCGTTCTTGTTTGGCGTGTAATATAAGGATATAGTCAGCAGTCAATAGCAATCATAGCCTGTGGATTCTTAAATTTTATTACCTTCTGTCTGATGTAGGAAGTTCGTTTGTCGGTTTGTAAAAGCTTTATTGCATTAAATATTACATAAAACAGATTGTAGTGATAAGACACAGTGTACAAGGGCGGACTTATCCCTACAAGGGATCTCTTCCAGTCAACCTTTGAGTCCCTGAAAGGAAACTGAATTGGCGGCGGCGAAGAAAACTAATAATTATACAATACAAATAATAATTACTATAATAATAATTACTAATAATTACAATATAGGTACGTAAAAAAAAAGACAAAACATACATCTAAAATGTAAGAATATTGTAGTACAAATTATATTATCGTTTGTACATACGTGGATATTATCATCATCAGGTTATTTTAGTCTCCACTACAGGAGCACGACCCTCTCTCGTCCGTCCCAGACAGAAGGAGGATTTGGCCTACACTCCCCACGCTGGCCAGACGGGTTGGGGAGGCCTGATCGATGTTTGGAAATGTATTTCCCTTAGTCGCCTTGTACGACATCCACGAGAAGAGAGGGAGTGATTCTATTCTAGTCTGCCGGAAAACACACGGCCTATTGGTACTACTAGTGCATATTATAATATAGTTTATACATAGGTCACTATGAATATACTTGAACTCATAGTCATGTCGGATTTGACACACAGCTATGGGCGTGAAAAAGAATTTGTCAAGTCGTATATTGAAGGAGTGGATAGATGGTGACAGTCGTAACTCTAGAGTAGCGATGTAACGACTCGACTTTTTAAACCGATTCAAACCGATTTGAGCATAAACCGAGTTGAGTCGATTAGCGCATCTACTAAACCGATTTGGCCGAGTCGAAAGCAATGTAACTCGACTTTTTAAACCGATTAAAAAGTCGAATCGTTACTTGACTTTGTAAACCGATTAAAAAGTCGAGTCGTTGCTCGACTTTTTTAACCGATTAAAAAGTCGAGTCGTTACTCGACTTTTTAAACCGATTCAAACCGATTTGAGCATAAACCGAGTTGCGTCGATTAGCGCCTTTACTAAACCGATTTGGCCGAGTCGAAAGCGATGTAACGACTCGACTTTTTAAACCGATTTGAGCATAAACCGAGTTGCGTCGATTAGCGCGTCAGCGCGTCTTGCGTCTACTAAACCGATTTGGCTGAGTCGAACTTACTTACGCATCTCGCTCGCGTCGCTCTGCGCGCATTCGCCCGTTTGCTCGTTTGGCCGTTTGACCGTTTGCTTGTTTGGCCGTTTGCCCGTTTGGCCGTTTGCCCGTTTGGCCGTTTGCCCGTTTGACCGTTTGGCTGTTTGCTCGTTTGGCCGTTTGCCCGTTTGGCTGTTTGCGCGTTTGCCCGTTTGGCCGTTTGCTCGTTGGCCGTTTGGCCGTTTGGTCATTTGCCCGTTTGGCCGTTTGCTCGTTTGGCCGTTTGCCCATTTGGCTGTTTGCGCGTTTGCCCGTTTGGCCGTTTGCCCGTTTGCTCGTTTGCCGTTTGACCGTTTGCTCGTTTGGTCGTTTGCCCGTTTGGCCGTTTGCTCGTTTGGCCGTTTGGCTGTTTGCTAGTTTGCTCATTTGGCCGTTTGCCCGTTTGGCCGTTTGGCTGTTTGCTCGTTTGCCCGTTTGCCCGTTTGGCCGTTTGACCGTTTGGCCGGTTGGCCGTTTGGCTGTTTGCTCGTTTGCCCGTTAGCCCGCTTGCTCGTTTGGCCGTTTGACCATTTGGCCGTTTGACCGTTTGGCCGGTTGGCCGTTTGGCAAACGAGCAAACAGCCAAACGGCCAAACGGGCAAACGGCCAAATGAGCAAACTAGCAAACAGCCAAACGGCCAAACGAGCAAACAGCCAAACGGGCAAACGACCAAACGAGCAAACGGCCAAACGGCAAACGAGCAAACGGCCAAACGGGCAAACGGCCAAACGGGCAAACGCGCAAACAGCCAAATGGGCAAACGGCCAAACGAGCAAACGAGCAAACGGCCAAACGGGCAAATGACCAAACGGCCAAACGGCCAACGAGCAAACGGCCAAACGGGCAAACGCGCAAACAGCCAAACGGGCAAACGGCCAAACGAGCAAACAGCCAAACGGTCAAACGGGCAAACGGCCAAACGGGCAAACGGCCAAACGGCCAAACGGCCAAACAAGCAAACGGTCAAACGGCCAAACGAGCAAACGGGCGAATGCGCGCAGAGCGACGCGAGCGAGATGCGTAAGTAAGTTCGACTCAGCCAAATCGGTTTAGTAGACGCAAGACGCGCTGACGCGCTAATCGACGCAACTCGGTTTATGCTCAAATCGGTTTAAAAAGTCGAGTCGTTACATCGCTTTCGACTCGGCCAAATCGGTTTAGTAAAGGCGCTAATCGACGCAACTCGGTTTATGCTCAAATCGGTTTGAATCGGTTTAAAAAGTCGAGTAACGACTCGACTTTTTAATCGGTTTAAAAAGTCGAGCAACGACTCGACTTTTTAATCGGTTTACAAAGTCAAGTAACGACTCGACTTTTTAATCGGTTTAAAAAATCGAGTAACGACTCGACTTTTTAATCGGTTTAAAAAGTCGAGTAACGACTCGACTTTTTAATCGGTTTAAAAAGTCGAGTAACGACTCGACTTTTTAAACCGATCATCGCTATCAAACCGATTCAAATCGGTTCAAACCGATTCAAATCGCGATTTCGTCGATTCGGTTTGGAATCGACTTGCATGAATTGTCTAACCGATTCAACTCGGTTTGACAAAATTCCAGATCGTAACATCACTACTCTAGAGGTAATGGTAAGTTTTTGAGACGTTATCGAAATGCAGTGACATAAGAACCAAATCTTACGGCTGCATTTACAAAAAAACCTAATATTTTCATAGACAATGAGATAGTGCCAGATACGGATAGCCACAAAAATCAATATTATAAGTCAACAAGCAATATCGAGTAGTGCAATTGAATTAACGCCATCTATTGGCAAACAATAGAAACAATTATAGACTCGCTGATCTACACGGTTTCACATCGAGACGTTTGTATAATATTAAAATTAGAGGTATGATTTATACTAAGTTGAGCTACGAATAAGTATACGACCCGCCTGATGTGTAGCAGTTATCGTAGCTATACAAACGTTTTTCGGTCGCGCACCGCCTCCCCGACCGCCAACGCAGCAACTTTTTTCTGGTGACCTCACTCACTTGCAGGAACACAACAACCCTCTAGTTAGGGAGTTGTTATTTAACTAGTGGTGGATGTGTACTTCCCTAATCGGGCCACTTATAAATTCGCTGTGCCGTATTTTTTTTCGGAGCTTCGTGTGTCAGAGTGCTGAGTGCGAGTTTTTTGTTCGCGTCCGATCATGTCAACGTAAACAAACCGACCAAATAGATAAGAACTCTCATGTTGTGAATTTATAAGACGCGTGTTACATATCAAAATTATGTGGTTTACTTGCTCACATTTTGAAGTGAGCAACCCGGCTAATTTGTGTACGTAACACGCGTCTGGTAAATTCACAATATGAAACTTTTTCTCAATTTGGTCGGCTTGTAAACGTTAACACGTTCGAATGTGACCAAATCACTCGCACTAAGCACTCAGGACGGTGTACCACGTGCAAATTAGGTTGGCAGTGGCTTAACAATGATGATTCATGACTTACACCCTAAATACATATATATATATATACGAATATATTGAATGGGTGTACACAGGGCCTTCGTTACCGCACTTTAGAGTAGTAGACACCCAAAAAGTTTCCAAAAACCCAGAAAGTTTTGGCTGTATGGTTTTTGTACTACAATTCGTCACGAGATGGCGCTTCACCGAGTATATAATTCGCAATTTGATGCATTAAATTTAAATTAAAAGTATGATTAAAATCATTAAGACAATGAAGACTTGATTTGAACACATCGTCCACATGTGTTTTTGAGAAAGTAAAGAAAAAAGTTCAGTCATATTCTACTATTTAGGACATTTTTATAGCTGATATAATGTAACTGATTTGACTTACATATTCTTTATTCCACAACAACAGAATACAGAAATTAGTGAACAGATAAGTATACTAAGGCGAACTTATCTTTTCAAGAGATTTCTTCTAGCCAACCCTACTGTACATAAAGAAATTTTACATGGCTGGGAGTCAAACCAGCTATACATAATATTTTTCCTTTAATGCCCTTGGCACTATTGCTTGGCCTTATCAGTAGTGTCATGGGAAATTTTTCTTTCCCGTGACTCTAATATTCTCATTGGCTGATCCGACTCTCATATCAAAATTGTGGATTAACCCGTACCCGTGGATTAACTCATTGTCCAATGTCCATGACACTACTATCATTTTTCTTCCTGGTTTATAAGGCTGATTTTGTATCTTTTTAACAATACGAGTAAAATACAAATTTAAACTTATCACTCGTCATGGGGAAGGTAGTGCTCCTTCAGTTTTTTTTTAATTAGCTACAGTACAGCTATCTCTAATATGTTTATGTGAAAGTTCACAGCTTAGAGTCATATAGTCCAAAAGGATGAATTCGTGGGTGGTTAGTAAAGAAATTTCCTGGGCAATTTACACAGTGCCATCTCGTGTCAAATTAAGCAAAGTACGTGTACCTCGGGCTACACGTTACTAGACAATGTTAAACATACATAGCATTTTTTTTATTAAACAAGGACTCAGAGGGATACAGTATGAAAAAAATATGACAAAAAGAGGGTTCAGTAAGAACTACAAATAATTTAATAGATCCTTCATTGGTTAAGTTAAATATATACCTACTGTTCATTCCATACAAAAATTGTCTGGAAAAAAGTAGATATCCAATTTTATATTATTTCATAAGACAATAAAAATAATCTGAATATCAGTTAGCTAAATAAATTTATACTAATTTTAACAATGTAAAAGTGTGCTAGTTTGTATATTTTTTTAAAATATTCAAATTGAATATTTCTGGACAAATTACACACGGCCGTCTAGTCCCAAACTAAGCAAAGCTTGTACCTTAAATAGACTTTGGGTACTAGATGACTGATATTATACTCAAATACATTTTTTTTGTAAATATAATACATAGAAAACACTTTTTTTTTGTAAATAAAATACATATAATACATAGAAAACACATAGACCAAGACAAACAGACATGTTCATGCACACAAATAATTGTCTTGTGCGGGGATCGAACCCGTAACTTCGGAGTCAAAGTGTCCATTGCTAACCATTCGACCACCGAGATTGTCAATTGTTTGTACTTCTTTCATTTCGTAAGTTGGTTAATCCCGCGGAAAAAGATTTATTTGAAATAATGGCCACGTGGACGAACCAACAGGTAGTACTATACTACTCATAAAATTGATAAAACATGACACTTTGTAATGAAGCAAAGTAAAAAGTTTCGAAAATGATTTCCGCAAATTTCTTTTCAACAACCGATGTAGCTCTTATCTGACCTTATATGTGTCAGATTTTTTGAAGTGAAAACTTCTTTAGCGGTGTTGTGCACTTTTGGGATGGGTAAAAAATGTTAAACTCGCGTCAGGACACGTGGCCTGATCGAAAATTCGTAAGACGGAGGAAGAGTAGACCGCCGGTGCGGCGTAGGAGAGGAAGTAATATCCTCCTGCTGTTTATTTTTAATTATAGCTATTAATATAGATATGAATGAATATTGTATTTTACCACATAAATGATAGTACTTTTATACTGATAAATAAAGCAATTCGTGCGAAATTATTCCCTAATCATTCCAAAATATTCAAAAATGCACAACGTTAATGTTCAAGTTTTCACTTCTGTACTGACGGGTTGCACTCCGCGAGAGCAACCCGTTTTTTTCACAGTGTGCAAGTGATGTGGGTTTTACATTATAGACGAGTATATTTATTACCTACCTATTAACACATTTACTGATTTTAAATTAGTGAGAAGGTAGTTAGTATAAATACAGTTTTTATATATGGGGGGTCAATAGATGGCGCTGTTCCGAATTTATATTTCGCTACAAATTGTTACATTTATTAGAATATAGTATATATTTAGTATTAATTATTTAAATACTATGACTTATATAGTTATAATGTTATAACGATATAAGTTATAGTGTTTAAAATGGCTGTGATGTAGTTTAAGATAGATAGTCTAGGTTAAGTTAGATTAGACTTATAGGCGTTTTAGATTTAGATGTCACCTAATCCTAACCTATCCTTTTTTTTGTAGCAGCAACCAGAGTTATGGCTTCTGTGTTTGCTGCCATATTTATTTTACAGCCAATTGCATTTGAATTGAATCCGTTACATTGTATAATTGCAAGTCGTGTTTTTACATGCCGCTGTTTTATAATGTGGTTACCTGTTGTGTAAAAAGATTGTCATATTGAGATAGTGGCGTGTATGACATGACAGACAAACATTACTTCACCGACTCATCTACACGTGATGCACTCTGCCTGACTGAGTAGCGAACGATGAGCGAAAGAAAGGTAGGACAAATCATGCCTAACTGGGGAAGTATCTCCACCTCCCAAAACGCAGTCAATTAATTAATTGTAAAGTAATTACTTTATCGTTTACATTACAGAATCGTTGTGTTATGTTAGACACGGTGCTGCCTGTGCACGAGGAGTGTTAATTTTATCGTCGGATGCCAATGACTACATGCCCGTCTGATGTTAAATGGCTACCGTAGCTATATAGACGTATGATTAATAAAATTAAGTTAAGAAATATTGTTCGCAAAATTTCACTCGCAGGAACACAAACCTCAAGGTTAACATTAAACTGCGGGCTTATATATGGCGGAGGTACGTCCCCGGTCCGTCACCACATACGCTAGCTTTTTCGCTAAAGCCTCTTTCGCTACTTGAAGTTGTTCACCACGTACAGGTGAGGTTAGCTTTGGGTCTAAAAGTGTTGAGTCACTTCTTATACTCTGATGCTATTATGTTGCATAAGGCTGTTAGCCATTAATGGTTAACGGCATTATGCGAGGCTCGACTTTATATTGCTTTTGGAATGGCTGTGGGTAGTTCACCTCTCTTTCTCCAAAAACAAGTCAAGCATAACATAACCTTGTGGCGAATTTGCAAGTTGTGTACACAAGTAATTTATATAAAATATTATACAGTGTAAACCTATAATATAATGTTTAAATAATAATATATGTTTGCTACCTCAGTGGCATAAAAAAACTTTCCGGTGTCTTTCCTTCGAAGAGGAAATTTTCCAAGTAATTTTCAACCCCACTATAATTATAATTAACAGACGTTAAACCCAATGATAATAATTTTATTAATAAGAGGCTAAAATCACATTAGTGCTTTGTTTTCGCATTTACTTCAATAGATGGCACTGTTCCGTATTTATATTCCGCTACGAATTGTTACATTTTAGAGAATATAACTATTTTAGAATAAATAAATAAATAAGTCATAGTATTAAAAATACGAGGGACTTATAGGCTTTAACTTAGTTTAGTTTAAGATAGTTTGATAATCTAGGTTAAGTTAGATTAAACCTATATGTCTCAATATGTCTTTCCTAATTTGTTTTTGGAGCAGCAACCAGAGGTATGACTTCTGTGTTTGCTGCCATATTTATATCACATCCAATTTGTAGAATCCGCTGCATTGTATAATGGCTAGTCGTGTTATAATACGCCGCTGTTTTATAATGTGGTTTACCTGTTATATTTTGGGGCGTGACTTTGGCACATTACTTCACCTTCTCTTTCACACGTGGTTAAATCTGCACACTAGCGAACGATTCGCGAAAGAAAGGTGGAGCATATTATGCCTAACTGGGAAAGTATCGCCACCTCCCAAAATGCAGTCGATTAATTACTTTAGAGAATCGTTGTGTTATGTTCAGTGATCGGCGTTAGTAGTGCCATTTGGGGTCAATGGACTTGAATGTGATGTTAATATGGATAAGACCACGGGATTTCGGGATTACGTTTAGTCTAGTTTATTAGTACATTATATTTTTCCAGTTATCGCTGTATCGTTAAGTGTAATAGGTGAAAATTTAATTATATAGAAATTAGAAAAAAAAATCTCCAGACGAACAGTTAAGAAAAATAATAAAATAAAAGTTAAGTTTAGTAAAATAAAAGCATGGTAAAACATATAAATAGGCACGTAAAATACAAATACATAGTACTAAAATAATTCAAAGTTATACAAAGTTAAATAAAATTGTTTAATAAAAATGCCGGGATTTGGGAGTAATAACCATGTTAAGACAACGGTCACAAATCCCGCGTGATGGCGCTACCAACGCCGATCATTGGTTATGTTAGACACGGTGCTGCCTGGGCAAGAGGAGTGTTCATTTTATCGTCGTGTGCCAACGAGTACATGCCCGTCTGATGCAAAGCGGTTGCCGTAGCTATATAGACGTATGATTAACTAACCTTTTCACCGTGATACTTTATGTCAGTTGTCGTATTCCCTGCGCGAAGCGTAGTGAATAAAAAATAAATACCTACAAAAAATTGGGATATACATTTTTGAAACAGCGCTACCTATTGACAAAGACAAATATTAAAAAAAAAGACGTGTGGCACTCGGGGACTGCCGCGGTAAAGATATTGCATAGCATTTTGTATCAACTTATGCAATTATAATTTTATTTATTTATTTTATTCATGCAGTATTGCTTTTTCTTTGATATTAATTCAAGTTACACTTTTTGAGCGTGGTGACCGATAAGAAAACAATTTTTTCTATTATTAAATAAATAAAAAAAAGTTAATATTGTTTAAAAGATTTTTATTATTTTACAATACATGTGGGTTTTATTATTTTACAGTAGCTGTTGGTTATTCAGGAATATTTATCATTGAAACTATAGGTTTATGATAACTGAAATAAGAAACATAAGTTTGCGACTTAATATCCTCTAAATACCTAGAAAATACCGCGTCAATGGTGGTCCCATATTTTGTTGTGGACTCTTGTGGATCATTATTCATTTTCAAATTCAATTACACCTATATACTTTCTCATAAACAGCTGCTTATGTATTCGTCCGATTTCGGAGCAGCTCATCTCGATTCGTGCGAGTTTCGTAGAGTCGTACAATACGTCTAATCGCACGCACACAACGCCGTGTCGAAGACTGCCGAACTGAAACGACTTTAGACGATGCGATGCACGGCCTTTAAGCCACACCTCCTTGCCCGTCGGAGTGGGGAGCGTGAGGTTTTTTCGTTACGGAATTTCTGGATTCGGTCCCCGCGCTCAAGGCCCGCGATAGAAGCTATGCAATAGCTTAAAAAATATTCATCAAAGACGATGAACACTAAATCTGATATGTTAGCCTTAGCGACCTCTGATGCCTTCTATGGTAACTAAATTCCTTTGTACGGTTTTTACAGTATTCATCTTCTCTAAAAGCAAGAAACAGACGAAAATTGTTTCTCTTTGTAAAAGGGAAAGGGAATATATATTACGTGTTAGACTTGGATAATATAAAATGCCCGAAATTCACGCGAGCGAAGCCGCGGGCTAAAACTAGTAGTACAATTTACACATTA
The DNA here is from genome assembly GCA_937001555.2 of Hypsopygia costalis. Taxonomy (NCBI): domain Eukaryota; kingdom Metazoa; phylum Arthropoda; class Insecta; order Lepidoptera; family Pyralidae; genus Hypsopygia; species Hypsopygia costalis. The sequence continues at coordinate 21,223,684 of OW443347.2, forward strand.
TCGTAAAAACTATATGTAACTTTTTAAACGAGTACTTAATTGTATTGAGATTACAAAAAATAACAAAAACGTAATTTTCTAGAAAACTGAATATTTGCGGAACATACATGAGAGTATCAAATAGTAGCAATACATTATCTATGTCATTATTTATAGGCAAAAAAATATGGATTACAAAAATATTTAAATCGCCGCTGTCAAGTTATTCCGAGGAGTCGTGCAATACGGCAGGTAATTGATATTGTGCCTGGAGGCGGAATAAATAACACAGCTCAACAAAAAAACATTATTTTTTGTTGCCCTGGATATCTCTGCAGATTTATAGTATATCTCAAGTACCCAGTTTGCGATTTTATTCATGAAAATTATTTAATTGGTTGGTTCTAGTTTTTTTTTAACTTGGTTTATCATAAATTCAAAACACTAAACAGTTTAAGTCGTCTTCTCTCTCAGAACACGAGTTATTAACAAGTGTTTATTATTAAACATTTAAGTGAATACAAATCTCCTGATTGGCGACTTTTTATTGATAGCTGCAAAAGGAGTTTATAATGCGTTTTATTTCGGTGGTTTTATTGAACAATGGAAATCGATTTGCAGCAATCCCTATTGCCTATTCAACAAAACTCAATGAATAATAGCAGAATATTGAATTGCTTCTGCAAAAAAATAATTACTCTGAACATTAATGGTCAGTTTGTGTTGGTTTGAAGATGCTGAACTTTTTACTTGGTCAGCAAAGTGGATACACCAAATACCCATGCTATATTTGTTTATGGGACAGCAGTGCAAAACAAGTTCACTGAGAACAAAATGTTTGGCCTTTGAGAGGATCCATAACTGTTGGCAAAGCCAATATAATAAATGAGCCACTGTTCGTCCTTCCGCCACTACATACCAAGCTAGGTATGATGAAACAGTTCGTCAAAGCGTTGGACAAGGATGGAGAAGCTTTTAAATATAATTGTAAAACATTTCAGCTGAGTACGGAAAAGAATATTCGACGGTCCTCAAATTCAAATCCAAAAAAATATGTAAATTTCACAAAAGCTTTAACTGATGGTTAACGTGAAGCGTGGAGAAGTTTTGTGTTGATAGTAAATAAATTCTTATGTAACTTTACACCACCAAATTTTATAGAAATTGTGCAACAGATGTTGGGAAACTTCAAGACTTTAGGAGCAAATATGAGCGTTATAGCTACACTTTCTCCACAGTCACTTGGATAGATTTCCAGTTAATCTGGGACATTACAGTGAGGTACAGGGAGAACGCTTCCACGACGACCTAAAAGTGATGAAAGAAAGGTATCAGGGTAGATGGCATCGTCACATGATGGCAGATTACTGCCGGTCTATAAAATGAGATTGTCCCCAAATTAACTAAATACGAAAAGCTTATATAAGGTGTGGTGTGAGGTACATTAATTAAAAACTAAAACAAAACATTAGTAACACTTTGTAATAAATAAATGATATTTAAAAAATATACTAACTATTTCATTCTGTGTTTATAATCTAATAAGAAAATTAAGATTAAAAAAAAAACCAGAGCCAATATTCCAAAATCATTAATAATTATAAAAATTAGCTTAAAATTATTCAAAACCACTTTCACATCAAGGGCAACAAAACCATTGTTGATCAGTGTAATGTAATGTCAGGCGAGCTCAAAAGTACTTGATTTCCTGGAGCCATAAAACTATTTAATACTTAGTCTGGCTGCAATCAGTGTTGCCGTTTTGAAGGGAATTACCCTTTTTACGAGGAATTTTAATGTAACTTTGTCATTAAAATATTATAATAATATGTACCTACAGATAGCGCGCGAGTTGAATGCAGTCGGGGCCTGAGACGAAGGGCGGGAGCATCTCCCCCCGCCGTCCGCACGCCGCGTCTCGCACGCCTGCAGTGTAGTGCTGTGCTGTCTTTGATAGTTATCATACGTTTATATTCAGAATAGAATAGAATATCATTTATTTGCCAGGACATACAACTATTTCGTTAGATGTCATTTTACAATCAGGTTACAGTATGTTCACCTTATACAGAGGCATGCAAATTTTCATTTTAACAATTACGTAAATAATGATGATTGATTCATTAATTTATGTTTTACTAATACAATTAAGTTCAAGTAAATATGTCAAATAGTAATATAATTGTCCATGTTTAAATTTATAATTTTACAAAGAATAATAACAATTAATTAACAAACAATTTCAGAATCTGATGCTGAATAGCTTGTAATCTTTTTATTTGATTTCTATGTGTGAATTAATAAAAAATGTGTGATAGTTATTCTTTTTTTGTTTGTTTTATAAACTTAAAATGTTAAACTTATAACGATTTTGAAATTTATCGACATAATGTCATCATTAATTCTAATTAGGTCACAGCACTATCGCATTCCTGAGCTCTGCATTCAACTCGCGCGCTATGTGTAATACTTTTGATTGATAGTATAAACGTAAAGTTGACATATTGCTAGTCAAATTTAAAGTCATTTGCTCAAATAATTCTGATGAAGTAGACGATACTAAGTATGTATATCCATAATATTGTTATTTTTATATTTTATTGTGCTGCTGTTATTATATATTAAATAATATGAAATACAACTTTCACTCTTGTCAGAGCAGGCGTGGTTGTAAAGACGGAACAGGCTAAGAATCTGTGTCTAGTTGAACTTGGCGCGAATAGGACGAGCTCGTCCAATTGGCTTCAGTTCCCATAGGATGGAAATATTTGTGCAGTAAGCCTTCCACGGGGTTTTCAGTAGCCGCTTATAACACATTCATATTTCAAGTAGGTCAGTTTTACGGCAGTCTTGTAGCTATAATGAACGGTAATCATCTTATAGGAAGTTAAAGCATCATAAAGGAACTTTGGGAAAATGAGATACCTACTTCATGAGGCCAACCTTCGTGTTCTTGGTAATTCGTTTGTCTCGACAAATTTTCTTGAATCTTTTTAAGGCAGAACTTATGACACCACATCGGCGTCGCCGCCGCCGCCGCGCCGCGCCGCCGCCGCGGCGTCTAAGTTCATCGTTAGAGCGAAATTTCTATTAAAAGAGGGGAATTTTGAATAGATCTGAGGAATTTTCAAATTGAACTCTGGCAACACCGCTGCCAGCCAGCACTGCAATACGTATGGTCAAAGAGTAAAGTAAGTACTATGGTAACGAGAACAAATCTCTAGCTAGCACCATTTTTTAAGCTTTTTGCTTTAAAAAACATCTGAAAATGCGATTTCCTTGAATTGAAGATTACGTATAGATTTTGCCCAACAATGAAATAAATACGCTCGACCAAGCAGTCCACTACAAAACACACTAGCGAAAATATCACTGATGTTTCATTTGATTGACATAATTATTATTTTGGTTTCAGTAAGTATTTTTTATCATAAATTGACGATTTTTGCTATCTATTTTCCTTCAGTATCTAATTTCTTTCTATACAGTCTGTCCTGGGAGAAAATGTAACCCTAAAAAGGGATGAAAATAGATCAAAAATTATCGACAAAAATAATAATAATAGGTACATAGTGTACATACCTATATGTATTCTATTTATTTTTTCATGAATTTTTTTTTTTTCACTAAGGACTTAAGTTGAAAAATTCAGTGAAAAAAAAAAATACATTTTTAAGACTAAAACAGTTTAGGTAATGACAGTCACTTTTTTGCTGGCTATTTGGTATCGTATTCACATTACATTTCTACGAAATCTACTGATTACATTATAAGAAATTGATAATTCAAGTACACACAAACCTAAAGAATATCAATCTCTTTAATTGTGACAAGTTTCATCAAAATTGGTTCAGTGGTTTTGGAGTTTAATTTCAAAGAGTGACTTTTTGGCGTATAAAAGTGTTCCGTTTGCTCCATTTATATGATTCCATTTCTGTTTAAGGTAACACGTGTGGAACATCCCACTGACTGATTCACTCAGTATGACGCCCGCTAAGACGTTTGCAGTGGGTTCTGAGCCCAAATATATAGAAGTGACAGTCAAACAAGAACCAGTGGAGGCTGAGTATACTCAGGACAATGAAGAGGATACAAAGGGAGACGAGTTATGTAAAGCTAAACATGTTAAAAGAGAACATGGACATATTGAGAGCAAAGAATGTAATGGTAAGTTATAACTTTTTTTTAATGTTATCGGTGGCAGACATGCATATGGCCCATGTCATGAGAAGCGTTTACCATATTATTATCTTAGAGTGAGTCCAGTGCTGCAGCACCGGTGACACGTTGACCCTCAATGGATCTTTTGTGTTCTCCCTAATCCTTTAGTCACTCTCCCCTGACTGTCTGGAGACATGTTCCATGTACTTCAGTATGCTGCTTAAAGATAAGATCCTGTAGTCCTCCAGGTCCGGGTATGTCTTTCCTAGGATTTCCATTCGTTTGCCGGCTAGGTTGTCACATTGACACATACCATAGTCATGTGTTCACTTGCAACACTACAGGCTCTTCTCAATTAAATGGGTGCTGAAATACATGGAACATGTCTCTAGACAGTCAGGGTACAGTTACTTAAGAATAGGGAGTGAACAAAAGATTCACGTGCCACTGGTGCTGCAGCAATGGACTCATTATAACATAAGAACGCTTGCAAATGAAACATTGCTTGTGCGCCGCAATCCCAGCTGGCAACGCACCAACTTACTTTCTAGTGACCTTCCTTACTCGCAGGAACAGAACAACCCTCAAGGGAATTATTATTTGGCTGCAGTATTCTGTGAGGTGGAGGCACTTCCCCAGTCGGGCAACTTACAAATATGCTTCCTACCTCTCTTTTGTAGGTTGTGTGCACTGGCTTTCTATCGAGATTTGAACGGGATGAAGGGGTCCTAAAATTCGTATGGAGGTTTTTATAAGGTCTGCAACGGGTGACATTGATATCACTTGTGGTGTTCATAGCTCAAACAAGTATTATGCTCGTTTACATTTTAAAAACCCTTTGATGAGCTGGACAGGTTTCCCTAAGGGCTGAAAGACATAACCGCGTCAGCGCAACGCACCACCGCGTTGCGGCGCCGCGAAACAAGCGTTCTACTGATGCGATGTAGAGCAACCATTTATGTAAAAAAATAGCAAAATGTGTTCCATTTTGTTAACGTTAACATTTTTGTATACAATATGTGGCATGGTGCACACTGCAATATTCAGCGTAGCGGCGAGCGGCACTGCCGAGTTCGGCAGTGCGGTCCTGCAACGCATTCATGTGTTTCGGCACTAACTATATTATTTCTTTTATGTTCTGTTTAAGATAAACCTTGTGACCCGTGGAACAACTCGCTTGCTGCAGGCTCCAAGCACAGATTTATAGAAGTAACAATTAAGCAAGAGCCAATGCTATCTCAGTCTACAGAAGATGGAGAAATAGAAAAAAATATGAGCGTAAATCATTTGAAGTATGAAAAGGAAGAAGCCACTGACGAATCAGAATCAGGGAGTGAAGAAAATAGTGAGAGTGGAGTATCAATAGGTGGACGAGATAAAAAGAGTGGAGACTTAGATGGAACAGTGGGTAATGAAAGATGGAGAGGTAAACAAGACGTTGAGATAGACAACTATCTCAATATCTTGTTTACCTCTCCACCACAGAACATTAAAAGAAAAAAAATCATGAATGTAGAAGGAAATATTGGAAGCAATGAATGTAATGGTAAGTGCTAACTTTTAAGTTTTACATGACTATATTTTTACATGTTTTTTTTTTCTAGTTTGGAAATTAATGTACATACTTTGTATTTTATGCGTTATAGACAATAAGCTATTTGACCAACATTTATTTCGGTTTGATATGTAGGGACGTCTCAATAATATAACCATAGGTGAAACAATTACTTCGATAGCACAAAAAACTCTCAGATATGAGGGTCAAACTGAAAGTTCTTAGAATATCAAAAACTGAGCAAACTAACAAGTTATTAGTTTTATTATATCTTTTCAAAATAGTGTCCATTCAAATCAATACTGAGAAAAGCACTTAGCCCACTCGTCCTTAGGGGTCTCTTCGACGGCCTTTTGAAACGCGCCCACTGCTTCCTCGGTGTTCATAAAAAGTTTTCCTCGAAGTTTTTCTTTTATTTTCGGGAATAAATAAAAATCGCAAGGTGCGAGGTCGGGGCTATACGGCGGGTGACCCAAGTAATTCCACGTCTGACGTAACTAAATAGTCGATCGTTCGCCTGGCGGTGTGCGACGAGGCGTTGTCGTGGTTGTGTCGACTTACGTTACCACCGCTTTAGTACGGCACTAGGTTTTTTGACATTTATTTTTAATCATCTATAAACTATAAAAAAGCCGTACATTAATAATTAGTCGTAATTCCTCACTTCTACCTGGAAAATTCTATTTACTCAGGTACTCACATGTACCGCTCAGAAATGACGGCATAGTCCTCAGAGTTATTTTCTGATATAGTAACAGCCTTCTAAGCGTTATTCACTTTGGTTCATTTCACAGGTAAATTTTATCCATGGGCTTGTAGTCTTTAAGGAGGCGACAACTGCCTCCTTAAAGACTACATAATGAGCTGTATCGAAAAGTAATTTTTTATTTTTTTTTTATTTTGACGCACAAGACGTTGTAAAAGATTGACATTAAGATTCTGTGTTTGGTTTTTTAATCTCTAAATTTCAGTATGAGATTAGATAAAGATTATTATTATTTACATAGTTGATTTAGGCCAAGTTGCCAGAATATTATAAATGTTTTAAAAATGGAAAATTCACCTCCCCGCCTAGGTGCTATGCCTTGTTTAGTAGTTTAATACTTAATAGGTAGATGGCGCCACACTGCGACTTCACAGCAGTAAAATATGAAATGCAAAAATTCGCCACCGTGACATACCCCGACTCGACCGGTAATCGAGAGGTTGTGAGTTCATATCCCGCCTAGGCCGGAAGGTGATTTTTCCATTTTTAAAGTATTTAGTTTATATATAATTTGTTACATTTACGCTCGGCCATTTGGTAGGCGTGCGCGGGATATGAATCCAACGCGTAGAGGCCCTTTAGAGAAGTTTGATGTAATGTTGTATTATTATTGTTACAGGTGCAGCTCCCATCAAGAAAAGTAAACGAACACACACGGAGACACAAGACAAAACAGGAGAACAGAAAGAGATAGCAGACGGGGAGAGAGAGACAGATACAGATCCACTGCAAGTAGCAAGAGACACGTCCAGTTCTGATACTACGACAAACAGAGGTAGAAGAGTGGCCGGTGGTGATGACAGCCCTGATACCAGACGGTATAAATGTTCCATATGCCAGCGTAGATTTAAAATTTCAAGCCATTTAAACACCCATTTAAGAACGCACACTGGAGAAAAACCCTTTGAATGTACGACTTGTCACGTTAGATTTAATCAGTCCGGCCAACTGAACAGACATTTGAAAATACACACTGGTGAAAAACCGTATGAGTGCGAGGTATGCAACCAGAGGTTTTCTTGTTCCGGCAATTTGAAGACGCATATAAGGATACATACTGGAGAAAAGCCGTTTGAATGCGAGACATGCCATCGGAGGTTTAACGAGTCCGGGCAATTGAGCAGGCATGTAAGAATACACACTGGTGAAAAACCATTTGAATGTGAGATATGCCAGCGAAGGTTCAACGTTGGAAGTCATTTGAAGGCTCACTTAAGAATACACACCGGAGAGAAACCGTTCCAATGCGTGACATGCCAACGGAGATTTATTCGTTCGTCAGATTTAAAGAAACATTTAAGAGTACACACTGGAGAGAAACCGTATGAATGTGCTAAATGCTCGCGTAAATTTGCAAATTCAAGTCATTTGACGAAACATTTAAAAACACATATTTTAGATAGTTAGATATAATTAGTTTAATAGTTGATATAGACCAACTTGCCGGAATATTTTCATCATCATCATCATCAGCCTGTATCTACCCACTGCTGGATATAGGCCTTTCCCAATGCTTTTCACCATAAGCGATCCTCCGCTTTCCGCATTCCACCGCTACCAGCCACCCTTTTGAGATCGTCGGTCCGTCTAGAGAGAGGAAGAAGCGCTTCACCCCATACGTGGCCTCCACTCTAGAACTTTCCTCGCCCATTTGCCATCGCTGACTCGGCAGATGTGGCCAGCCCACCGCCACTTCAACTCGCTGACTCTGAGAGCTATGTCGACCACTTTGGTTCTCCGTCGAATTTCTTCGTTCCGGATTTGATCCCTTAGAGAAACTCCAAGCATTGCCCTCTCCATCGCTCGCTGTGCGACTTTTAGTCTGTGAACCAGTCCAACGGTCAGCGTCCAAGTCTGCACAGCAGGTCATAGCGGGGAGGACGCACTGATTGAACACTTTGGTCTTCAAGCATTGGGGTATATCTGCGGCGAGGATGTGCCGAAGCTTCCCAAAAGCTGCCCAGCCCAGTCGAATGCGTCTATCGATCTCTTTGTTGAAATTACCCCGGCCCATTGTATGGCCTGTCCGAGGTAGACGTAGTCTTTAACCACTTCAATAACTGCATTCTCTACGATCATCGGGTTAGACTACATTAGTATTAGTAAGGGGCTAAGCTGACGGTATTTGGCAATAACTTAGTGGCATCCTTTATTTATATTGTTACGAGCTAGGGTTCGAGATTTGGATGTAAAACGCCAATGACAACTTCCAAGGATTTATTCACGCAGGGTCTGGTCTGCAGGTCTTCACAACACGAAGTCCACACGAAGTTTCCAAATCGCAGGTCTAAACGAAGTCCAGTAGTATCGCTGAGGTCGTAGGTTATCACTTGTCTCGCAGGTAGATTCGCTCGAAGTTCTCTCTTCCGAAGTCCAAACTGAACTCCTATGCGCCGCGGCGGTCGCTATTTATATCCGCCGGCAAGGGTTCTCGAATATTCTCGTATATACTTCCCTTCGGTAAGTCATCGTAATGTCTCGAGACACATCTCGAACATTTTCATGTCAGAGCTTATGACAGTAGACATACGGGTAATTTTTGCTTGCAGCGGAGTATGCGGCGACTATTCTAGAAGGTTCCATTCTAGATCGTTCGAGACAGGACCGCGACAATATTGTTGTTACAACTTATGTACTTTCGCGTGATAATGGTTTATTACCTTACATAATATCCTGTGTATTATTGATATACGAGTACAATAAAACCTAGTTTCTGTTGTAGTGTGTATTTAATTTTGAGAAACCGTATCTTAAAGGTACGCGCGCATTATGTCTGGCCGCAGCGCAAATCAAAATGCTCACCTAGCACATTAGTGACGGGCCGGGTCGCAGCGCATTGACGGATTTATTTATTTATTTATTTATTTAAATCTTTAAGGAAGACTTACAGCTAATAACACAACATAATTATATGAGTAGAAAACAATAAGCCATTTACAAGTCCCCACAAATAGAAACGAGATAAAAATATGAAATCAAACATTAGGTACCACTCAACGCGTCACAAGCATAAGGTCCAGTGATCGAACCGAAACCACAATAGCCGCACAAATAACAATATGCAAAAATCTTGTAAGAAAACAAAAATGCAGTACAATCGGTAAAAGAAAAAAACCGGACAAGTGCGAGTCGGACTCGCCCACCGAGGGTTCCGTAGGTACGTAGTATCATTATTAAATTTGATATTTTTCATTATAAATAAGAAATAATGCGTCGAAAAAAATAAATAAAATATATTTTGCAATGTGTACATCAAGCCCTTTCATATGATACCCCATTTGAACTAGTAGTTTCAATTTGAAATTTCGACACCCTATAAAAAATATAGACCCCCTATTTTTTAAGATCTTTTTACAAATGTATAGTTTTGAGATTTATTCCTGTACTTGTAGTCTATAACGATGTTACTTGCCAAATTTCATAGTTCTAGGTCCACGGGAAGTACCCTATAGGTTTTGATTCCCTTGAGTGTGTCGAAATATGCGTTTTTTGCTGAATAAACGGCCGTAACTTTTTTTTACGTAAACTTAGCAGTTTGATTTTTTTTTAACTTCATGGGACCGTAGACCTGAGCATACAGTTCAAATTTCAGCTTGATACCTCCACGCATTCTCGACATAGAAATTCTTGACAGACAGACAGACAGACAGACAGACGGACAGACAGACGGACAACAAAGTGATCTTATAAGGGTTCCGTTTTTCCTTTTGAGGTTCGGAACCCTAAAAATAAATAAAATATATATGCTTGCAAGATTAAAATATGTATAACTAGCGACCCGCCCCGGCTTCGCACGGGTGCAATGCTGATACTAAATGTACTACAGAAGGTCTTTGCGCTTTGTCCTATCCAGTCCTTCCCCAGTTATAAGCACACGCCGCCGGCTCCGCGGCCGGTACCGCCACAGCCGTTATGTCCCTGCATTTTAAATGTGTAATATCTTCTAAACTATTCATTTAAATTACATGCTGTGAAGGGCCATATTGATCTATATTAAATGCGCAATGTATTTAAGGTACTTAATTGGATAAGGATTAATTCTGTATTGCTTAAAATCGCTTCGTAAATAAGGCATTATTTCTTGTAAAAAGCAAAGGATAAAATAACGGTTATTGTGTGTTACCACTAAGAGATAGACATATACCATCGCGAACTTTTTTGTAGACCATTTTAAGGTGAACAATACTGTACTACATTATTTTGATCTATCTCGTTGGGTTCAGCCAGCGTTTGCAATGAAAGAGCAAAAAAATGTGTTTATTTACGACATCACATTAGAAACCTCTAAATTATCAGTGTTTTTCTACTATGTTATGCATATATTATACATATAAACTTTCCAGTTGAATCACTCTATCTATTAAAAAAAACCGCATCATAATCCGTTGCGTAGTTTCAAAGATTTAAGCATACATGGGGACATAGGGACAGAGAAAGCGACTTTGTTTTATACTATGTAGTGATGAAACAAAGATTATCTTTCTTTTTTCTAAAGGATATTAAGTATGCTCCCGTATGTCCCAAGCATTCAATCAATGAAGTATTTGATAGACGAGAGATCATTTTACCGCCTACTGAAAGAAACTTTTCGATAACATTCGTCGCGCTTTATTAATGCTAGTGTTAAATATGTCGAGGTCATACTCCTGACATAGGTTATTAAATAATTGACTTGCTCGCCATATATAAGAATTTTGTCTATAATTTGTTGACACCACCTGCACAGCGAAAACTCGTTCGTGACGTTTTGAACGACTCGGAATCGCAAATCGGAATTTACCCAATAAGTCCGGGCAATCTATCACACCAGAAAATATTTTCAACAAGAATGTAATGTCAGCTATCAGTCTCCTATTACTAAGTGGTAACAAATGATGTTTTCTACACGCATCCTCATAGTCCAATTTTGATTTGCATTTAAAGTTAAGGTGTCCATTATTTTTTTCCAAACGTTCAATATATTTATTGTATCTCGGATTCCAAATCTGTGAGGCATATTCGAGTGAGCTACGCACATAAGCGCAGTAGAGGACCTTTAACGCCTTCACATTTCTGAAATCCCGAGACACACGTGTTATGAAACCCAAGGATCTATAGACCTCCTTAGTTATATAATCAATATGATTGTCAAATAATAATTTTGAGTCATGTAGGACGCCGAGATCTTTAATTGCAGTTACTGTCGTCAACACATGGTTTACTAACTTATATTTAAATTTAATATACGATGGTTTTCGAGTAAATGTTATTGTTGAACATTTCGAAGGATGTGGTACAAAATCCGACACGCTGCGCCCCGACTTTTTTTTTATACTACGTTGGATGGCAGACAAGCATACGGCTCACCTGATGCGAAGCGGCTACCGTAGCCATATTAACGCTCGCAACTTAAAATATCACTCGCGCGCCGCCACCCCCTCTGCTAACGTAACATCTCCTTCCTTTCTGGTCACGTCACTCACTCGCAGGAACACAACAACCCTCAAGGGAATTGTTATTTGGCTGCGGTATTCTGTGAGGTGGAGGTATATTCCCCAGTCGGGTAGCTTACAATTACGCTCCCCACCTCCCTTTTCGCCAGAGCTTCGTTTGTCAGTCAGCAGGGTGCACCGCGTGCAGATAAAGTTGGCTTTGGTTCAAAGATGTTGATGAACCACTTGCACCCCAGACTTAGTGTGCGATAGTGCATATAAAATACATACAAGCGATTTGAGACATTTTTTGCGCTCCGACCCGACACGCTGCGGCCCGACACAATGTGCGTGTACCCTAAGGACCTTGTTCATTAATAAAACTGGTTGTAAGTGTAAGGTAAAAATTTGGCGTATAAGTGGTTCAACATTGGGGTGTAAGTAGTTCATCAACATCTTTTAACAAAAGCCAAATTCACTTGCACGTGGTGCACGGTACTGACAAACCGGGCTCTGGCGAAAAGAGAGTTGGGACATTGCATATTTTGTAGGCTGCCTGACTGGGGAAGTGCCTCCACGTCACAGTATACCGCAGCCAAATGACAATTCTCTTGAGGGTTGTTGTGTTCCTGCGAGTGAGTGAGGTCACCAGAAAGGAAGGAGTTGCTGCGTTCGCAGCGAAGGTGACGGCGAGCTAGACTTCATTTTACGGGCGTTAATATGACTATGGTAACCGCTGCACACCAGATGAGCCGTATATGAGGTCACTAGAAAGGAAGGAGATGCTGCGGTGGCAGCGAGGATCGCCACCCTTGCCGCGTGCGAGCGATATTTTATGTTGCGAGCGTTAATATGGCTACGGTAACCGCTTCACATCAGGCGGGTCGTATGCTTGTCTACCATCCGACGTAATATAAAAAAAATGGTTGAAGGTGGATCTACTGCAAGTGCCGCGGTGCCATGGTGGGTACCTACAGCGTTGGTACGGCGCTTGGTACAGAATCGACAGGTCGCTGCAAGTGAATATACGTGAGATTTATTGATTTCTTTTTTGAGACCTTTAAAGCTTCAAAGGTAATACTGCTAATCGAAAGTGTCTGGGAGTATTTATTACTGATTTTTAACGATATTGTATTGTATTGAAAATCCGACGGCTTCAGCTTCGGCGGAAGGGCCCTAGTTCCGATTATTTTTTTATTTTTATTTTATTTATTTAGAAAACCAACAGCTTACAAATGATGGTTAAATATTTATGTATTATTAGATCGTAATGCCAATGATAGGTTTTCCTATTATAATATTAATAAACATTCAAATATTCTTATGAAGTTAAAGTATATAAGGCTTATTGTAGTTGGCAGTTGAAAAATAACGGGATCAAATTTAAATGAACAATAATATTATGAATAATAATTATATAGGTAGTCCTTGAAGTCCTTTCGGTTTATAAAGTCCAAATCCCAAAATGTACAGAGGGTGCAAAACGTCCATATCACAAAATGTCCATGTCCCAGAATGATCATATATCCCAGAGTGTCTATTTTATTTTATTCAAACAAAGCTATTATGGTGGAATAAAAAAACAATTGTTGTCAAACATTATTATATTCAAATCAAAGCAATAAAAGAAATATAATTATTTATATTATATAAAGAAACCAAACGATGAAATTTTAGCAACTTTACTACACTCGCGAGGAAAAGTGGATCACCTACTTGCGATTTGCTACGAGCGATTTTAAGAACTAAACAACTAATGAAGATTAATAAATATGGTATAATTTTAAAGGTTATTCTGTAAACTTTAAATTGATACCATATTCATTTCAATTGGACCCGTATTTTAGGAGCAATCCTGGTTTAATCAAGGAGTAACGAAAAGGTCTCAATTTATTCGTTACGAGTTGCGCGCCTATGAATCCTATAAAAGCGCAGGGCATCGGAATTTTCTTGTCAGTCGGCTGTTACACGTTGACTGGTACACACCTCCGTTGAATTTGATCCTGACATTGGACGATAATGGAGACCACGCCAACAGAAGCAGCCCAAATTGTTGCTCTACTACAACAAGGGCTAAGCCAGCGGGCTGTCGCACGTTAGCTCCACATAAGCCAGTCCTGTGTCTCGAAAGTTTATAAACGCTTTCTGGAGACTGGAGGCTTCATCCCGAGGCCAAGATCTGGACGGCGCCGGTGCACTTCGGAGAGAGATGACCGTTTTATCGTGTCAACTTCTCTTCGAAATCATCACCTGACCGGTGTCGACGTCCAGCAGGAGCTCAGGGAAGTTCGTGGGACAACTGCCAGTGAGTGGACAGTTCGGCGAAGACTCAAGCAGGCGAACTTGACTCCAAAAAGGCCTGCCACAGGCCCAAAACTGACGGCAGCTCACCGTCAAGCACGCCTTCAATTTGCTCGCGCCCATCTTAATTGGGAAATCGAGCAATGGTGCCTCCATTGCTCGATTTCTTTTTTGATTTTCTCGAAGTTCTGTTCTCAGACGAGTGCGGAATGTGCTTACACGGTAGCGACCGAAGGGGCCGGGTCTACAGGCGACCTGGCGAGCGATTTGCTCAGTGCTGTTTCGCTGAAACAGTAGCAGGAGGCGGTTCCTGCATGATGTGGGCCGGCATTTCATTCGACGCAAAAACGGAGCTTGTTTTCGTGCCTGGCGGGGGACGAGGGGGTGGTCTAACTTCGGACCGGTACATTACCGATATTCTGCTGGAACATGTTGTTCCTTATGCGGGATATGTCGGCGATTACTTCGTCCTAATGCACAATAACGCCCGATGTCACACTTCACGTGCCACAATTAACTTCCTGGGTCAAGTTGGAATCGCCACATTAGACTGGCCAGCGCTCAGCCCTGACTTGAATCCCATTGAGCATTTGTGGGATGAGTTGAAAAGAAGGGTTCGATCCAGAAATCCAGCTCCCTCAAGTGTTCATGAGTTGAAATCGGCTTTGACAGGGGAGTGGGAAGGCATCCCACAAGATTCTGCCAAGAAGCTGATTAGGTCCATGAAGAATCGTCTTCGTGCTGTAATTAGGGCTAGGGGAGGTAACACTAAATCTTGAACAAAAATGTTTTATCCCAAATAAAGATTTTCCTCTAAATTTTGTTTTTTTTTTAATGGTTCCCGTTTCCTCATTCCTTCATTTTTCCTTACTCCTTCACTTAAACAAGGACAGCTCCTGAAATAGGGGTCCGATTGAAATGAAAATGGTATCAATTTAAAGTTTACAGAATAACCTTTAAAATGATACCATATTCATTAATCTTCATTAGTTATTTAGTTCTTAAAATCGCTCGTAGCAAATCGCAAGTAGGTGATTCCAAACTTTTGCTCGCGAGTGTATTAATTAGTATGTATTTAAATTTTCTTACGTCTTTACAGTATACCCCTGATAGATACTCCACAATCAAAAATACTGAACAACAAAAAATCAAGTCTATAATTATAGTTACGTGTTAAATAAAGAAATGGTAGGTAATTCTAAATGATTAATTTTAGCGACTGTTTATGTATACCTACACTTTTTTTAACATCATACATTTTACAGAATATCTGTCACAACTACTCTACTTGTCAAATCTTACAATATTATATATTAAAAAATCAACATTATATTTAATAATCACAGTTAAGATAACTTGTAAACAAAGTCAAGATTTCTGAGGCCTCCGCCGATAGCAATCACATGTTTAAATGAATGAACTACTTAAACAAGGAAAGACGCAAGTAAATTGTTTTTGAGAAAAATTGTTTTACGGTTATAACATTGTTCTCCAGTTCTGTTACATATTTGGAATATCGTCTGTCGAATTCAATATCCCGCAATATTCGGGTACTTCTCAAATTCTGGAACAGTGAATTTGCCATCTGATTATCCCAATATTTACTTTCCTTTCTTAACGTATATAAAAATAAATATAGATTCGAGTTTCTTGGAATGCGGCAATTGACACGATGATGCCACCCTTCTAGGGCATTTGTCGTTCTATGACGCTGCCCTGCAGTGCTCAATAGCTCAGGTGATCTTTTCGGGTACCATTGATTTTCAAAGTACCGACGAAAACGCCTCATTTCTTCAGATTCCGGAGCCTCATCTAAAATAAACCTCCACGCAGCAGGTATGTAATTAGCTGGTAATAGTGGAATTATCGCACACTTCCTAGTCGTATTTCGTCTTTCCCTAGTTTGGTCTAAACCAATTTTTTTGGACTGTTTCCAAACAGCGTTACTAAAATGATGAAAACAACCAGTCACTTTAGTGTCCGGAAACACCGACGAAACTGCATTAATAATGGCGACTTCATAGTCGCATTTAAAGTTTGTAATTTTAACTTGTAGCTTTTCTTTGATTATTGAAAACAGACGTACATATGTCTGCTCAGATTTGTCGGGTAGGAGCGCGTATATAACCGGAATCACATTTGTACTTCTATCATCCGAATCAAAATCCATGTGTATAACAAACATCTGGTAGAATGGTCTAGGCGCCGATTTGAAGGTCCCATCAGCAAAGTAATTTCCAGGCTTTTTCAGAAATTTTTGAGCAACATTAGTAGCAAAAACAAATATTTTGTTGGTATTATCACCACCGTCTTCACAAATCAAAAAATTTTTCGCTAATGCCTCAGGGATTTGGATGGTCGCCGTTGTTTGATGTTTTAATATATCCGTGTTCAAGTATTTTTTTCGAGCGCGGTATAAACTACTCTTAATAGACTTATAAGAAGGTAACTATTAAGTCTTGGTCTCGTGGAAAATCCTTGTTTAGCCTATTATAAAACTCTTCATACATCCCTTGTACCGGTCCCAAGTTTTTACACACTTTTTTTTTCAAGGATGATATAAGTGTTTTAATTTCTGTAATGGCAATGTTTTCCTCGCATGAATGTGGCGATGTTCGTAAAATGCGTTCTTTTTTCTCATCTATAGTAATCGAAGCAGTACATTTTTTTCTATTTACGCATCTCCATAACGTTGACCCGCTTGAATTACTCACACTTTTATTGAATCGGTGGCCATTATAAATTAAAGTTACATTCCCTTTTTGATTGGTAACAAACTCAAAGTCTTGGTTCATTTTATTCACTTTTCACTGCGATATAATTGTTTATTAGGATATATTTGTATTTTAGTATTAGGAAAAACTAGGTGGAAATAATAAACTAATAATAAAGCACAACGATCATAGAAGCTATCTGTTACTTCCCGTAGGTGTAGGTAGGACGGATATCATTTTTTATACAAAGTACCCACATGATAGTGTTTTTATGACTGCGTTCAGTTATTACTGATTGCAGAATAATATTATCCCTTCATAACAGGATCAGGATTTTATTCAGGTTACGAATATACGTAATTAAACACGGTTTTTAATAGAGGCCGTAAAATTTAATTTTACATACAAATACACGTAACTATGATTATAGACTTAGATTTTTTGGTTTCATTATATTGCTACTTTGTTAACTGTTTTGTTGTTCAGTATTTTGATTGTGGAGTACCTATGAGGGGTATACTGTAAAGACGTAAGAAAATTTAAATACATACTAATTAATAGTAAAGTTGCTAAAATTTCATCGTTTGGTTTCTTTATATAATATAAATAATTATATTTCTTTTATTGCTTTGATTTGAATATAATAATGTTTGACAACAATTGTTTTTTTATTCCACCATAATAGCTTTGTTTGAATAAAATAAAATAGACACTCTGGTATGTATATGGACATTCAGGGATGAGGACACTTTGGGATATGGACATTCTGGGATATGATCATTCTGGGATATGGACATTTTGGGATATGGACACTCTGGGATATGATCATTCTGGGACATGGACATTTTGTGATATGGACGTTTTGCACCCTCTGTACATTTTGGGATTTGGACTTTATAAACCGAAAGGCTTGAAGTCAACAATAGCGATTGCGTATCACATTGCACAGTGGTACTAACCGGCTCAACACCGGGTAACCATGTTTAAGACAGATAACATACTTATATTTATTATTTATTTACTTATTTACAATAAACGCTGGTACACCGGCGCAAGCACAGCAGCAGCAACATTTAAAGACACTAGAAGAAGCATGTATGCATGGCAAGTTTCAGTCCGTTAATGTGATCGTCATACGCGTGTGTGCGGAAACTTGTACATATTTGTTCGCATTTGTAGTGATATACATCGGACGCGCAGCATGCGCCACCATAGCGAAATTTATTTATTTATTTTGACCAATTTCCCGAATTGATATCGGAAAACCAAGGTCACTTTACATTGGTGGGTGGCGTTTAGAATTAAGACATCGGTTTCGTAGGAAAAGAGCAACGATGGCCTATTTAACCTTTATCACAGTATAATTATTAGTACTAGGTACGTACGGTTCCAGATTTGAATCAAAGGGGAGGGGAGGTCGACACGAGAGAGTCCCCTCCCCTTTGATTCAAATCTGGAACCGTTTGTATGGCGCCGCACGCACACACGCTCATTCACGCTCTGCACTGACGTCATTGTTTATGTAGTAGTAAACGACGCGACATTTGTATGGAGTGGCCTTAGATTATCAATTGGTATCCGCTCCGCTTCGACTAGATGCCGCGGCGCGCTTGTAAAATGCGGCAACAAATACTACGCCGAACTCGGCGTACCCCCGGGATTGTTGCAATACAATTCTTCACGCACACTAGCATCTCTGCACACTGTTTTACGCACACTACAATATTGAGTTGCCGCATTTACGGAGAGTGCGGCATCTAGTCGAAGCGGAGCTGCGACCAATTGTTAATCTATGGGAGTGGCCTTTGTTAACTGTTCTGCAGGCGCAAGCGTTGTGCATTCTTTCTGGATACAGCTTTAGGTCTTAAGGATATTCTCAAAATAAAACCACACAGTACAACGGTAACTAGGTTTTATTGTGTATCAAATACACATAAGTATATTATAAGTACCTATATTAACTTACCTAGGTACATTATAAAACATCGATCAGGCCTCCCCAACCCGTCTGGCCAGCGTGGGGATTGTAGGCCAAATCCTCCTCCTGTCTTGGATGGACGAGAGAGGGTCGTAGTGGAGACTAAAATGACCTGATGATCATGAACTTACTTAAAGTACACAAATCATTACCACACGAAACTACATATACATATATAGCTCCTAACAAAAATAAAAATATATAATATGAAGGACGCCGTATATCGTAAACCGGCTGTTTTTTTTTTACCACCAAGGTAGAAAAATATAAAAAAAAATACCTAAAAAATTCCTTACATCGCGTGCGCTGCGAGAACTATTGATGATAGAACAAATAATGTACTACGACTTTTCCGAACACATCATTATGTACAAAAAGTCTCGCGACGGCATATGTCTAACTATTATAGTTATGTCGCAATAAGTGTTCTTTTATTTAATAAATTTAATTGAAATGCCGCCGCTAAAAAAGTCTCTTTCTTTGTATTTTGGTATTAATCTTTATTAAAATAAATTACTTCATATTCACGACTACTTCAATACCTTTATATAACTTTTTGAATTATTAAATTCGGACTTTCCATTCGAAAGATATCACGTGTTTAAAAATGTAAGTTTTAGAAAAAACCCCGCTCGGTTATAAACTAAATGCGATGTAGGGGCGTCACTGGGGTACGGGAGGGGAAGTCAATGTTAAGAAATAAAGTGCCGCGGCTCTCTATGCAGCGGTCGTGCGCGGAATCGAATAATTTTAGCTTGGAAATATTTTGAATTCGCTTTAATTTGTTTATTTTTAATTTTAAAAGTTCTTTCCTGAACTAAACCCATTTATTTATATTTTATTCAGTAAGTAGGTATGTGCTACCTGATAATAAATATTTATATTGATTATCTATCCAAACAGCTGTGACTTAGTAGTTATTATAATATTTCAATTACCTTTTATATTGGTAATTCCTGTAAAATAGTTAATTTTTGATGTAAACATTGCTATAATTTTCTCCATTATTCCTTTTTAGGGTTCCGTACCTCAAAAGGAAAAACGGAACCCTTATAAGATCACTTTGTTGTCCGTCTGTCTGTCTGTCTGTCAAGAATTTCTATGTCGAGAATGCGTGGAGGTATCAAGCTGAAATTTGAACTGTATACTCAGGTCTACGGTCCCATGAAGTTGTAAAAAAATCAAACTGCTAAGTTTACGTAAAAAAAAGTTACGGCTGTTTATTCAGCAAAAAACGCATATTTCGACATTCTCAAGGGAATCAAAACCTATAGGGTACTTCCCGTTGACCTAGAACTATGAAATTTGGCAAGTAACATCGTTATAGACTACAAGTACAGGAATAAATCTCAAAACTATACATTTGTAAATAGATCTTAAAAAATAGGGGGTCTATATTTTTATAGGGTGTCGAAATTTCAAATTGAAACTACTAGTTCAAATGGGGTATCATATCAAAGGGCTTGATGTACACATTGCAAAATATATTTTATTTATTTTTTTCGACGCATTATTTCTTATTTATAATGAAAAATATCAAATTTAATAATGATAATACATACGGAACCCTCGGTGGGCGAGTCCGACTCGCACTTGTCCGGTTTTTTTTATTTGAACAAAAAATAGATTTTTTTGCAAATATTTTTTTAACATTTTAAAATGCCCAAATGATCAGGATCTCAACTTTCTAGAAATATAATAATATAGTTCCCAAGGGCATCAAAAATACGTCGTCATGGAGAATCTTCATAAGAAACTGAAAATCGTCTTGCAAGTCTGAGAGAATTTGTTAAATACCCGTGCGAAGCCGAGTCGGGCCGCTAGTTGATAATAAAATTATCATTATATTTGGTGATAATTGAAGACACGCGCTAGGCTAGTTTCATGGATAGCACCGAACCCTTCGTGCGCAACTTCGACTCTCACTTTGCCGGTTTTTTGTATGGATGGGTCGAGGTTTGATGATAGTAACTCAGGGGGCAGTACTAAATACATCGCGTTGTTGGAGTATATAAAATTTCGTCTGCATAGCGCGCAATCTAATGGCTTTTCCTCAGTGAGCTTCTTTAAATCATTCCTCATTTCCTTAAATGTTTTCAGGCAACATGATCCATCGTACTTAATTCTTTTACCTTCATGTCTGATTTTCCATTCGTATTCATCACCATATAGCATAGACTCTATAGAGTAAGCACTAAACAAGTTATCACAGTCTTTACAAATAAACAGGTTCTTCGAATGTAAATATTTGCTGTACTTGATAGCAGGAATCAGTGCCCTACAGGTGTTGACATTTGTGTTAGTGCTAGAGCAGTCATCACCACCGCCCACTCTTGCATCACCATTGTTTGTCGCAGCATCAGAACTCGATGTATTTCTTGATTCTTGATTCGTAGCTGTTTTAGTGTTATTCAACTTGTGTGTAGTAGTATCTTTATTTAGCGATTCCCTGTCTCCACGTGTGCGCCATTTCTCTGCAACGTCCAGTTCTCCAGTCGTTCTGTCTTGTGTCTCCACGTGTGTTAGCTTGCTTTCCTCAAGGAAGTTAGTACCTGTACATAATAAATGTCATCATTAATTTTCTTTAGAATTGCTATCACAGGGAGGCAATTCAAAAAAAAAGATTGATAACCAAATCGGGGGATACAGTTCGGTGTTGCAGCTACATATCTATCATCTCCATCCAAAATCCAACCACACCACTGGATAGATGAAGGATCAAAGAATTTATTACGCTAAGTAAGGACTATGGAACATCGCGTGCGGGGAGGGGGAAGCGTTACCATTTTGAGATGATTTTAGTGCATATAACGTATTCACGTACGACACACGGCGGTGTCCATTTTTTTTATTAATCAGTGTAAGTGACTCACTCACTGTCATCTTTATATCTAAAGCCACTCTGCACTGCCCGAGATGTATCCTGCTATTGGCGAAAGGGACCTTGACAAAGAAAGTACACAAATAATAATAAAATAAAATCATTTATTGCAGACCAAGACGTTTACAATTAATAATAATCACAAATCCATAAATAAATATCCTTAAAACTAACATACCCTCTTAAACTCTTCTCCAAATCACTTAATGTTCGGAAAAATTCCAAAATGGGAACTACAAATATAGTTAACCTTATTGGAAACCACTGCGGACATGGACGAGGCATCAAAGTAGAATAAGAGTAACAATGCACGAAGTCGCCATTAGACACTGAGCGACAAGGTTTGAAAAGCTAAGCTCTTCAGATAAACTTTGATAAAGGAACGACGACAAACGACAGCGTCAGGGGCCTTACCACAAGCTCTAAACGCAGGAATGGAACCATCATGGTTGTGAATTTATGAACGAAATTCATTGATAAATACGCAACCATCATAGTTCCATTCCTGCGTTTAGAGCTTGTGGTAAGGCCCCTGTTATTGCTCAAGGCCGGGGTTGGAAATGAAATGTCTTTATTTACAGTAACACGATGGATGGAAATAGATCAAGGCTGCTCAATTATTTTTGGGTGTGGGCAATAACTTAGATTTCTTGTCATCCATCTGGCCATCTATATAGGCTGTTCGTCGGCTATAAAAACAAACGATCGCCGAGGTTCGATTCGGGTATTGCCACTTTAAACGTCGTGCTGGACGGACGTGCTGCGTTCTCGCTAGTTCGAGTCCTTTTTGTTAATTAGTTGTTTGTGTGTATGAATAATCACGGTAACAGCTAATTTGGAACACAATTATCAAATTGTGTTTGGTATCTACCTGGTTATATTAAAAAAACCGAATATCTATTCGTTTTTTTTTAATATAACCGACTCTGATACCTAATAATATATTTATGTCAGATTACCAATAAATCATTTTTGTTTTGTTTTGACATGTCATGTTTTGACATAGTATAAAAAGTTAACTTACCATTACATTCATTTCCCTCACTAACTCCATCTTCTCTTTTAACACATTTGGCTTTACACAATTCATCACCCTTTGTATCCTCTTCATCAATAAATTGTTTACCCTTATTATTCATATCCTCTTTTACCACTATATCTTGGTTGTCTGTACATCCTTCATTATCAATATCCGCTCCACCGTCTAACTCTTCATCCTTTACACCTTGTCCATCAATTGATACTACACAATCTTCTTTCTCTACTTTTAAATCATCAATGCATTCTTCACCCTTCAAATTATCGTTGTTTATTGGTTTGTCGACTTCAATATCTTTTGTATTCTGGGATTTCAAAGATTCCTCTTTAATTTTTGCATTTTCAAGATCATGTATGTCGTCTACAATATCAATGATCTCAATAGTAGTCATACCCAGTGGATTGGTCAGTTGAGACGTTCCGCTGGCCTCGGTGATAGCGTCTTCGTTAATCTTAAAAAACGAACAAGTTATGTATTTATTTTGGAGTGTAAGTGGTTCATTAACATCTTTGAACCAAAGCCAACTTCACCTGCACGCGGTGCACCCTGCTGACTGACAAACGAAGCTCTGGCGAAGAGAGGTAGGGAGCGTAATTGTAAGTTGCCGACTGGGGATTGTACCTCCAGCTTAAAGAATACCGCAGCCAAATAACAATACTTTTTAGGGTTGTTGTGTTCCTGCGAGTGAGTGAGGTAACCAGAAAGGAAGGAGATGCTGCGTTGGCAGCGTCACATCACGCGGAACGTATGCTTGTCTGCCACGTAGGATGTAGTATAAAAAAAAGGAAAAAAAAAGACATTTATTTGGTAATTACATACAAAAACATTTGGAAAATACATACAAAAACATTTATTTGGTAATATCTCCATGATTTTAGGTGATTTATTGTGGAATTGATTTTATATTGTTTGGTGACTACATTTTGGTGACAAATCTATTATTTTGTGGGCAAACCCTATTAATTAAGAAACACAAACATAATTAAATTGGCGATAGCTTAAATGATGCCCTTTTGTCCCCAAAAATTGTCTGAATTTGGAACGAGTCAATAATAAACACATATGTACTCAATACAATACACCAATTTATTATTATAACTAACTGATCTGACAGACATTGTCCTGTCTAAACCTTACCCAGTATACCAAGAATAACCCACCAAAGTTTCATTGTAATCGGATGAGCGGTAAACGAATGCATAAATGACATACAGACAAACATTCATTTTGAAATATAGGTATAGATAATTTGATTCTTACTGATGAGCCGTGGTTCAGCATTTGTTGGAGTATAATATTGGCCTTCACAGCTCTGGCCATGATGTTGTGGCACTTCCTCAGCTGGGAGTAGCAGGCGAGACACGCTACCGGCGGATGGTGAGCTGTGTTCAACTGCAAATAGAAATAACATGAACAATTTTGAAAATCCTGGATAAAGTATTTTAGTTCATAATACAATCCTGAAGCCGATATGGATATGCAGTATGTAAGCTGTGGGACATTTCGGCATTCGTGATAAACCATGGCACGTCATCTGAGGAATACATTTTACAATCTTTTGTAGAATGAATAGACATCTGGACATTTTTTTTTTCTATTTGTTATTTAAAGACGTCTCCAATAAATATAACTATAGGCGAAAGAATTTAATTACTTAAAGATAGCATAAAAACTTCTCGAGATATGATAACTTGAAGATCACAATTATGGACTATCCCGAAAACGCTACATAGTATTATGATGTCACGATACGCTATTTTATATGCATTAAATCAGAAATTTGTACGACAGCTATGTTAAATATTGCGTTTATGCAGCTAATGCCGTAACAATAGTTATAGTATTTTTCATTGTTTCTACAATGGTAATATGTATTTATTTTTTATAATTTCATACTTTTAAAATGGACTTTCCCACCAAACTTCGATCGAACATAAAACACGTCGGACATAAGTTATTAAAATTTTGAGATCGCAGATCGTTCTAGTTTTATGTATTTTAGGTTACTGATAGAGAGTTTTTATAATTTTAGAACTTTGTTCAGATGCCTATTGAGATGAAAATTTTAAATATATCGCGTCATACGGATAGACTGATGCGGCGGCGGGGACTTTGTTTTGTTTTATATGAGGCGACTCGGATGAGTAAGATGAGAGAGAGAAATTAGGCACAGATTTGGAAACGTAGAATTAATTGGACCCTTTAATGCACAATAGATATTTATTCATATATCATAGGTATTTATTCTGTGTATGTTGTTATTTTTATACTACGTCGGGTGGCAGACAAGCATACGGCCCGCCTGATGTGAAGCGGTTACCGTAACCGTATTAACGCTCGCAACATAATATATCACTTGCGCGCCGTCACCCCCGCTGCCAACGCAGCATCTCCTTCTTTTCAGGTGACCTCACTCACTCGCAGGAACACAACAATCCTCAAGGGAATTGTTATTTGGCTGCGGTATCTGTGAGGTGGAGGTACATTCCCCAGTCGGGTAGCTTACAATTACGCTCCCTACCTCTCTTTTCGCCAGAGCTTCGTTTGTCAGTCAGCAGGGTGCACCACGTGCAGGTGAAGTTGGCTTTGGTTCAAAGATGTTGATAAACCACTTACACCCCAAAACTGTAAACTGCATTCTAGTTTTATCTGATGTTCCCAAAAGTTGACTGGTCGAGAATGCTCTTAGCATTAAGCCCGCCTTTTCTACCCTTATTTTATGGTCAATAAAGTTTAAAATAAATAGATCCAACCGACAAACTATGACGAATTGAGAGATATACATAGCGAGAAACTTCAAATCGAGTTTTATATATTCAATACTAGCTGTCCCGGCGAACTTCGTACCGCCTAACAATCAATGAATGTCGTGGTACATACTCGTATTAGCTGAACTAAATTTATGATTTTAAGGAATTAAAACAATGAATAGTAGAAAATAATAGAGAAGCTCGATGGCGTCATTGCGCGTGTCAGTCTAATTGAACACGCAAGTTAAGCAACGTCGACCGTAGCCTGTACACGGATGGGTTTATATTACCTCGAGCTCCTCCGTGATTCGAAAGACACGTTAAGCCGTCGGTCCCGGTTGTTATCATTAGCTCATCTTGAGCTCCTCCGTGCTTCGGAAGGCACGTTAAGCCGTCGGTCCCGGTTGTTATCATTAGCTCATCTTGAGCTCCTCCGTGCTTCGGAAGGCACGTTAAGCTGTCGGTCCCGGTTGCTATCATTAGCTCATCTTGAGCTCCTCCGTGCTTCGGAAGGCACGTTAAGCCATCGGTCCCGGTTGTTATCATTAGCTCATCTTGAGCACCTCCGTGCTTCGGAAGGCACGTTAAGCCGTCGGTCCCGGTTGTTATCATTAGCTCATCTTGAGCTCCTCCGTGCTTCGGAAGGCACGTTAAGCCGTCGGTCCCGGTTGTTATCATTAGCTCATCTTGAGCTCCTCCGTGCTTCGGAAGGCACGTTAAGCTGTCGGTCCCGGTTGCTATCATTAGCTCATCTTGAGCTCCTCCGTGCTTCGGAAGGCACGTTAAGCCGTCGGTCCCGGTTGTTATCATTAGCTCATCTTGAGCTCCTCCGTGCTTCGGAAGGCACGTTAAGCCGTCGGTCCCGGTTGTTATCATTAGCTCATCTTGAGCTCCTCCGTGCTTCGGAAGGCACGTTAAGCTGTCGGTCCCGGTTGCTATCATTAGCTCATCTTGAGCTCCTCCGTGCTTCGGAAGGCACGTTAAGCCGTCGGTCCCGGTTGTTATCATTAGCTCATCTTGAGCTCCTCCGTGCTTCGGAAGGCACGTTAAGCCGTCGGTCCCGGTTGTTATCATTAGCTCATCTTGAGCTCCTCCGTGCTTCGGAAGGCACGTTAAGCCGTCGGTCCCGGTTGTTATCATTTAATGACAGTCGTTAAGTGAAGTCAGTGGCCTTTAGGCGGTTCGAAAACACTGGCCTCCGCCAACCCGCAGTTGAGCAGCGTGTTGGAGTACGCTCTAAACCCCTTCGGTTGAGGGAAGACCCGTATCCATAAAAACTGAAGATTTCATAAAAATAAAGATTTCCTTATTGTAAATTTTTTTTTTAAAAAACGTTTTGTTTTATTTTTTTTAGTTTTGAAATAGGTTTTATCATTTTGGTGCTTTGTAATTGTCATTTCTTTTGATGTTTACTCTGATTTGATTCTTGCGCTCGAACCCCATGGGAAAAGCGTTTTCACCCCTATCGATTTGACATTTTTAAATTTTCATAACAAATCACAGACAACTTTCGCGACATAAAAGTGACACCAATCGATTTGACGTTTTGATATTTGACAACCAATAAATATCGTAATCCCTTTTTCAACTGACACTTTCATTTGTATGGGAAAATGTTTTTTCTTTTATTTTATTTTTTCGAGAATTTTCCAATGTTTTTAAGAGTTATTGTGCTATTCGGGACAGAAACAAATCCAACAAATCAAAAACCATGGCAATCGGTCCAGCCGTTCTCGAGTTATAAGTGTTGTAACAAACACGACTTTCTTTTATATATATAGATTCAAATTCAAAATTCAAAATATCTTTATTCCTTGGACTTTATAAAGCACTTAGAAACGTCATGCAACAGATTATAGCAGTTTGACGCCATATGCTGCCCAACACTTATATTGTGTGATATTTTTATTCCTATTAAACTTTAAATAACTTAAAAATAACAAAATGTTGGAAGGATCTATTGTGCATAACTGGGTCCAATAGGCTATTTGACAATGTTCAAAAATTGTATAAATTACAATATCATAAAATACACAAAACTATAAAGATATGCAAACTTTCATTCTAATATCTTCCGTCCGATTTATTTTAGGGTCGATCAAAGTTTCACGGGAAACTCCATTTTAAAAGTATGAAATGATTAAAAAATAATATTTCCATTTATCATAAGGTCATTTTTGTCTCCACTACACGACGACTCTCTCTCGTCCGTCCCAAACAGAAGGAGGATTTGGCCTACACGCCCCACGCTGGCCAGACGGGTTCGGGAGGCCTGATCGATGTTTTATAATGTATTTCCTTAGTCGCCTTGTACAACATCCACGGGAAGAGACGGAGCGATTCTATTCTAGTCTGCCGGAAACCACACGGCATATATTTCCATTGGAGGAGCAATAATACAAACGTGCGACGTCATATGCTAGTAGCCTGTTGTATGGAGCATTTTCGGGAAAGTCCAAAATTGTAATTTTCAAATAAACATATCTCGAGGGATTTTTGTGATATCAAAGTAATTTACGCGTGGTTTGATTATCATGATGTCCTTATGTACAAACCGAAAAAACAAGTTGTTCAAATAGCCTATTGTGGTAGATGAATTTGTAATTAAATTATACACTGGCCCCTCCCATCTCCCGGTCACTGAGTCTAAGGCCGATATGGCTGCGACATCAGCAGAGTCACTCAAACGGCGCAAATATGCTGGACTGACTAACACTTACATATTTGAGGCGTTTGTGGTAGAGACGTTAGGGCCGTGGGGTCCATCAGCCCGCAATCTTTTTAAAGAGATATGCGAGAGGTTGGTCGAGGCTTCATGTGACCAGAGGGCTGGCCATTACCTTGCTCAGAGGATTAGCATCGCTATTCAGCGAGGTAATGCTGCCAGCATTCTTGGCACGTTACCAACGGGCAACGATTTGGGGGAATTTTTTTACTTATAATTTTTGTTTTATTTCTGTTCTTCCTTTTTTTTTCTACTTCTTTGTAAATATTTTATTTGTTTATTCTGCTCGATTTTAGATTAGTTTTAGTTTAATATATATTAATTAATGTTAAATCAACCAATTATGAGAATTAAAAAAAATAATTATTAATATAATTAGTAAAGTAGCTACTTACTGGAGCGCCGATGAGTTTTTCGTAGATGGGTTGCAAATGGCTATTGGCTAGGGAGCGCATAGGCGTGTTTTGCGCTAGACAAACTCTACAAACTGTATTCACGGACATTTTTTTTACAAACGTAGCGAGATTATCAATTATTTGGTGAGATAAAATTTAGAAAAATCAATATTCAATTCTTCTTTAAGGCGATTCTGATTTTCTCGTCAATGACAATGTTTTTAATAATCCATAGTCATGGATATCTGAGCAAATGTTTATGCGTAGTAAGTGAATTTGAAATGATTTAGAAAATCAATAAAACACGGAGTTGAAGAGACATGCGTAAGACTGCGCTACGCATCAGTGTTGTAAAACTTGCAAAAGTGGAAAATAAATAATAAAAAGATATATTTACTTTTACTCCCCAACCCGTCTGGCCAGCGTGGGGAGTGTAGGCCAAATCCTCCTTCTGCCTGGGACGGACGAGAGAGGGTCGTGCTCCTGTAGTGGAGACTAAAATGACCTGATGATGATGATTTACCTTTAATTTACAAAACGATTGACTCTTTTTTTTATACAACGTCCTAGGTGGCAGACAAGCATACGGCCCGCCTGATGTGAAGCGGTTACCGTAGCCATATTAACGCTCGCAACATAAAATATCGCTAGCGCGCCGCCATCCCAGCAACGCAGCATATCCTTCCTATCTGGTGACGTCACTCACTCGCAGGAACACAACAACCTTCAAGGGAATTATTATTTGGCTGCGGTATTCTGTGAGGTGGAGGTACATTCCCCAGTCGGGTAGATTACAATTACGCTCCCTACCTCTCTTTTCGCCAGAGCTTCGTTTGTCAGTCAGCAGGGTACACCGCGTGCAGGTGGAGTTGGCTTTGGTTCAAAGATGTTGTTGAACCACTTACACCTAATGTACTTAGACAACAGATTAGATTTTTGACGCTTTTAATGTGAAGTTGGGAAGGGGGCTTCCATTAATTATGGCTAAGGTAACCGCTTCACATCAGGCGGGCCGTAAGCTAGTCTGCTACCTGACGTACTAAGTATAAAAAAAGGTAATGGACAACCGGGGGCCTACCGCCGGAGCTGAAGGAGATAGATTACTATTGGATTTGCGACAATGTAAGGGACCTTGATGGGGACCTTTACATAGAGCTATGCTTATGTTAAGAGCTGATGCTGCTGGGCTGAGCTGAGGGTTGGGTGACTCCGAGGAGAGCTAATAAATGACCAAACCCGTCGAGTGTTGAACGTACACTAATTTAATAAATTGTCTTCACCTAATTGCAACATAGCCACATACGGCGCATATTGCAAGCTATGCTAAATTTATCTTGAAGTAATTGTTATATCTATGTGGGCATGGATATTACGTATGTGTACGGTAAACCGTACACAAAGTTTATCTTAGATTGACGGTAATTATGTTTAGCTTAGCTGGCATAAGCTATAGAGCTCTACCGATTAAGCTAAAGATGTTTATTATTAACTTAAACCAAACCCCGGCCACTCCATACAAAAATGGCGCTTTTGCATGTAGTAACCAAATGACGTCTGTACACGTGCCTATGTTTGAGTGACGTTCTCTAGGGCTGACATTATACAATTATTAGTCAAACATGTAAGGGGGTGTAAGTGGTTCATCAACATCTTTGAACCAAAGTCAATCTTACCTGCACGGGGTACACCCTGCTGACTGACAGATGAGGCTCTGACGAAAAGAGAGGTAGGACATAGCGTATTTTTTAAGCAGCCTGACTGACGAAGTACCACCACCGAACAGAATACCGCAGTCAAATAACAATTTCCTTGAGGGTTGTTGTGTTCCTGCGAGTGAGTGAGGTCACCAGAGAGGATGGAGTTGCTGCGTTGGCAGCGGGGATGGCAGCGCGCCAGCGATATTTAATGTTGCGAGCGTTAATATGGTTACGGTAACCGCTTCACATCAGGTGGGCGTAGTGCAGAAAAAAAAACGTGTGTCACTCGGGGACTGTCGCGGTAAAGCTATTGCATAGCATTTTTTATCAACTAATGCTTCGTTCATCCATCCATCCATATCCATTCATCTATCCATCCATCCATCCATTCATCCACCCATCCATCCATCCACCCATCCATCCATCCATCCATCCATCCATCCATCCATCTATCCATCCATCCACCCATCCACCCATCCACCCATCCATCCATCCATCCACCCACCCATCCATCCATCCATCCATCCATCAATCTATCCAACCATCCATCCATCAATCCGTCCGTCCGTCCGTCCATCCATCCATCCATCCATCCAAATTGTTTTTTTTTACTTTCCATGTGTTGAGAGTTGAGACATCCATCCACTGCACAAATAACTCTCATCTTTTACATACTCGCATATTATTTTAAACTGAATGGAGAATAAAATACAAGCGACGTCAATTCGTACGTTGTGGCATTCCTTGCGAACGGTTCCAAATCGGTTCCATAGGGTAGGTGAGGTCAACTAGTGAGAGCGGCAGAGAGTGTCCATACTGTACGTTAGTACTATTACTTATACTGTGCTTAAACCTAAGGGGCCATCCATAAATTAGGTACGTCACACGAATTTCATGAGTTTTTGACCCCTCGCCCCGTCCTTGTCACAGCTGGTCACATTTGTGAGACGACTCCCCTAGTGTGACGTCACATATTTTGCTGTGTTTTAACACTTATATTGTAATAGATTTTGAAATGTCACGTCATGAAATTTAGGACCCCTCCCATCGCCTTGGGGGCCATCCATAAATTACGTCACACGAATTTCATGATTTTTTTGACCCCTCCTCCCGTCCTTGTGGTGGTGGTCACACTTGTGAAACTGCCCCCCCTTCCCTAGTGTGACGTCACATATTTTGAAATTTTACACCTAGAGTTACAAATGTTAAGTTTTTCAAAGTTCGTGTTTTAACACTTAGATTGTAATAGATTTTGAAATGTTACGTCACAAAATTTAGGACCCCTCCCACCCCCTTGTCACACAATGTCACACTCCGTCGACCCCCTCCCTCCCCCTTAACGTGTGACGTAATTTATGGATGGCCCCTAAGCACAGTCATAACTTCTATTTTGGCTATGAAAAAATTCGCTGATAATCAGCTTTAGCTTCGGTATTATGGACTACGGTCTGAAATAAACAATTATTATTCCATTTATTTCTCATTTTACTCTATTTTATTACATTTTTAAATATAAATATATAAAAAAAAATACATTTAAAAATATAAAAAAACAGGGGCACCCGCCGGTAGTGGAGCGAAGACCCAAACTACCGGTGGTCAGGGCTCCAGAGTGAGGAATCTCCTCACAATGCGGGCCGTGTCCAGAAGAACCGCCTTCTGTATCTGGTTCTTGACCCAACTGCCTAGCGTGAGCCTCTCGAGGTGATGGTCGAGGCTCTTAGCTATAAGTCCGTTTACTGACACGACTATCGGAACAATAATCGTTGAGTCGACATGCCACATGTTGGTAACCTCGTGGGCCAAGTCCAAGTACTTAGAAAGTTTCTCTTTCTCGGCCTTAACGAGGTTCTCATCATGGGGAATGGTGACGTCAACGAGAATTGCACGGTTCGTCACCCGGTCTAATACCACAATATCAGGTCTATTTGCGAGAATAGTCCTGTCAGTGATAATAGACCGGTCCCAGTAGAGCGTGACACTACCGTTCTCGAGAACTGGCGCAGGTGCATACCTGTAGTATGGTACTTCAGAGCTCACAAGGCGATATTTAAGAGCAAGTTGCTGGTGTATAATCCTAGCTACTTGATTGTGTCTATGCAAGTACTCGCCGTTAGCAAGATGAGAACAACCGGAAACAATATGCCTGAGTGACTCACCGGGACGGTGGCATGCTCGACAGATGTCGACCGTACCGTCCTTCAGGATATATTTCCGGTAGTTATTCGTCTTGATAACTTCGTCCGTAATTGCATAGACAAACCTTCGGTTTCCCCAAAGAGGTCACCGAAACGTAGCCAGGCCACCGACGCGAGCGAGTCTACATCAGGCCCATTAAGAGCCCGGTAGAATCGCCCATGTAGCTCCTTGCTCTTCCATATATCCTTGCGGCCCTGAGTGGTAAGCACAGATGGTTTACGCCAATTCTCGTTTGCTAAGGATAGTGGTGTAAGGCCCTTATCAACTGCTACAACGTCGCGATGCATCCCACTATCACAGTTTATGAAATATTCCCTGAGATTGCACACCTCACGGTTGTGTAGGTTTTTGGCATTTAAAAAGCCACGACCCCCACACTTCCGTGGGATGTACAATCTCATCACTGATGATCGTGGGTGATGCATGCGATATGTCGTAAGCAGTTTTCGGACCTTTACATCCAGGGCGTCCAGCTCAGTCTGAGTCCATCTTAGTATGCCGAAGGTGTATATCAGCAGGGGCATAACCCAACTGTTGAAGGCCCGAACCTTATTACCACCCGACAACAGACTTTTTAGGACTTTTGTCAGGCGGCCAAAGAACCGGTCCATCACAGATTGTTTTATGTCCCCGCCGGCTATACCTAAAGACTCCGACATACCAAGATATTTGTAGGTTTCGGCTTCAGAGAGAGATCTGAGGGACATTGTCTCTGAGAGTTGCAAACTCTCCGAATTTGCAACTCTACCCCGTTGTACACTAATGACCGCACATTTGTCGACACCAAACTCCATACCGATGGCGCTGCTGAAAGTTTCGGTTACTTTCAGCAACTCCAAGAGGTCTGGTTTGTTTGGTGCAAACAACTTGAGGTCATCCATGTACAGCAGATGAGAAATGATCTCACCCCCTCTATGAAGTCGGATGCCCAACCCTGAATCCCTTAACACAGTGCTAAGTGGGTTGAGGGCTAGGCAAAACCACAACGGACTGAGGCTGTCACCCTGGAAGATACCACGTTGTATCCTTATATGGTTCGCCAATGCAGGAGAAACTCCACTCCCCGGTTGACAAAGGACTGTGGTCCACTGCCCCATGCATGAACCAAGAAAGGCGCATAAAGTTGTATCTACTTTATACAACTCCAGTACCCGTCTTAGCCATGAATGAGGCACCGAATCATAGGCCTTTTTGTAGTCAATCCAGGCGGCGGACAGGTTTTTCCTGTTTCGGCGAACCTG
Organism: Hypsopygia costalis; assembly: GCA_937001555.2. Classification (NCBI taxonomy): domain Eukaryota; kingdom Metazoa; phylum Arthropoda; class Insecta; order Lepidoptera; family Pyralidae; genus Hypsopygia; species Hypsopygia costalis. The sequence continues at coordinate 21,257,476 of OW443347.2, forward strand.
TTGGCAAATGGTCATGTCAATGAGGAGAAGCTCTTTAGTACCACGGGACCCAGCCCTACATCCATTCTGAGCAGTGGCCAAAACATTATTGCAGTCAATATGTTTAGCAATTTTTGATGTCAGAATGGATGTAAGGAGCTTGTATAGTGTTGGCAAGCACGTAATGGGTCTGTAGTTTTTTGCCTCCGTGGTACTGCCGTTCTTATAGAGCAGGAAAGTAATACCAGTTGTCATAAAACTTGGTAGAGAACCCGTTTCGAGAGCTTCTTGGAACTGAGTTGCTAAGAGGGCATGTGAGTGACGGAACCACTTAAGCCAAAAGTTGTGCAATCCGTCCGGTCCTGGAGCTTTCCAGTTATGTGCAGGTCGGATTGCACAACTAACGTCCTGAGGGCTAATGCATATAGCCTCCATGTTTCCAATCGACTCACACGCCCGCTCAACAGCCTCAATCCATGTTCCCTCGGTGTGGTTGACAGGCATCGACCAAATGTTTTGCCAGAATTGTGTCATGGCATCAGCATTTGGAAGCTGTCCATCAACCACACAACTGGTGGGTCTCTCCCAAGTCCGGTATACTTTCCTTTGGTCACATTGGAAGAGGCGATTCTGATGGTACCTATCTACACGCTGCCTGTACCGACGAATACGGTTTGCCCATGCATACACTTTCTGCTTTAGGAAGTCTATGCGCTCTGTGACCCAGTGCATGTAGTCTTGGGGCCTTATATTGGTCCCAGCGAATGCTTGGTGCACAAAGCGCATAATTCTCGGGCGATTATTCCCCGACCTAAAGCAGATTAGCTTGCCAATGAGGGCCCTAGCCGCGCTGATACGCCGCTCGATTCTCATATGCCACGCGGGTACGGCAGCAGGTCGCGGGGCTCGATCATAATCCGGAAATTTGATCCGAGCCACGCGACAAACTGCGATGGCCGCGCAATAGAGAATCGAGTGAGTATCAGCTAGGTTCTGGCTAGATTCCAAATACGGATCAAGCAGTCGGTCTATAGCCCCCACAAGCGCCATATTTCGTTTATGCACGGGCAAACGTGGTAAACGCGGTCTTTCGGCAATTGGTGTAGAGCGATACATAGAGATCGCCTCGTCAAATGTTCTCCTCATTTGCTCATTATCCTGGGTTAGATTCGCGCTTGTGTTCACATTGTCGTCTGGTATTGGTCTATCCTCCGCCTGCGTCGTTGCCGAATGCACTATATTCGGCATCGCAGCAGGGAGAGTTTGACTTACCTCGTCGACTCTATGAACAGAGCACGTTTCCTGGCGAAGTCGCTCAAGTGTAGGTTCATCCAGCAAGCGACATCGCTGAATAGCCCTCACTTGATCCGACAGGCGTTGCACAGAAACGGTGACAGTTGGTTCAAGTGCCTGAAACAAAGGAAGCATCCGAGCACGGTACGCACTGAGATTAGTTCCCCCCTCTGTAGCCCCAAAGTAGGCGCGCATGACGTTTTCATTGATTGTATCAGTCCACCTCATGCGTCGCACTACACCACCGGTAGCGGGGGCCTGTCGCGGGGCAGGGTGCCTCGAAGGTCCCAAGCTGGCCGGCAGTGGGGGCCGTCCTCTTCGTCGCGCAGGTCTCGGCGGCGACGGGGACGGCGGCGGCTCGCCATCGTCGCTCGACACGTTGGAAGTCGGAGGTGTCGCATATTGCTCTTCCGACGTCGTGGAGCTAGACGAGGCGGGCCGTGATGGTGGGCGTGCGTTCGTACCTTGTCTCATTGACCTTGTAATCATTCTTCTTCATTTCGTTTCATCTTCTCAATACTCACAAATCCATTAGAAATTATTTTGTTGTGTGTGATTTTCGATTCATTTTGACAAGTTTAGATGTCATTCCTTCATTGATTTTGTAATGTGATACTTTCTGTGGCATCGCTATTTTGAGTTAAAATAATTTATACATCGGTTTTATCTTCTATTAAATATAAATTTAAAATCGAATAACATTAACTTAGTATTGATGAAGATTAACAAATAAATAAAAATATTTACAATATGTACATGCGTGACAGTGACAAGTTTGTTTTTTATTATTATTATTATTATAATATGTATCTCTCTTGGAGACTCGCTATAGACACTTATACAGGGTGGCGATTTATTTACCTGCAATATTTAAGGAACTTAAGTGAACTCAAATAAAATAGAAAAGTACTAAGGTTTTTCTTTTCAATTGTCCTATTTTTTTTTAAGAATATTGACGTCGCCGCCGCGTTGGGGGCGTTAGGGGGACAATGAGTTTGCTAAAGTAAATTTTTTTTTAAGATACAATACTATCACATTTTTTTTTACTTATAATATTAACTAGCCCTACGTTACCCTCAAATATTGCAGGTGACTAAATAGCCATACTATATATCGCTGATATACAGGTGGCGATATGATGAAGTGTAAGCGAGAGGGCATCACGATGGACGTTCTCAAAACGTCATAATATAATAGACCCTGCCCTTAGTGTGGAGGTCGCTTTACACCCCTATAGATATTAAATAGCGCCAGTTACGGTGAATCGTTGGCGTTTGTTTAATGGCGTATGAAGTAGATAAACCGATTGCACTTTCGGTTCCCTGGCGCCTTTTACTGATGTTGTTCACATTTACAAACGGCGGCAGAACTTTTCACTACATTTTTTTTTAGAAAAAAAAAGATTTTTCCCTTACTACTTATGGGGTTCTTACACCCCATAAGTACTATGGGAAAATTCTTTTTTTTCAATCTCACCTGCATCTGGTTCATCAACATCTTTAAACCAAAGCCAATCTCACCTACACGTGGTGCACCCTGCTGACAGACAAACGTGGCTCTGGCGAAAAGAGAGGTAGGGCATAGCGTATTGTTTAATCTGTCCGACTGAGGAAGTACCTCCACCTCACAGAATACCGCAGCCGAATAACAATTCCCTTGAGTCCCACTCTCCCCCTTCTGGGGCGGCTACGTTCGCAAAAACGCCTTCACTGCCGTCCGGTGGTCAAGCTTCTTCTGCTCCCTGTCTTCGGCGCTCCTGCGCGCGTTTTTCAAACAGTCTATCATGCGTGTATTGCCTATGCTAGATAGATAGAATATGCTTTATTTGCATAATACAAATTAGAAGTACAGTGAATCAATAAATTATTACAGACTTGTTTGTATGCAACAAGGCGGCCTTATTGCTGAGACCAATCTTTTCAAGGCAACCCTAGGATAACGAATTTGTGCATGGAGTGGGCAGAATTCGCATATTAAAAGAAATTAATGAAAATTAGAAGTATAGTATTATTATGACAATCATTATTATGTATATACGAAGATTTATCACTGGTAAATAATTGATTGACTTGCTTCATCATCATAACCAACTTAAGCCTGTATCTATCTACGCATTACTGGACATAGGCCTTTTAAATGCTATCCACAATATGCATCCTATGCTTTCCGCATCCAGACGCTTTTTTAAAGTTGTCGGTCCAAGTTAAAGGAGGGAAGATACACTCCGTCGCCACGCTTTCCTCCATATCTATGTGCTTCGATCTAGCGACATAGCGATAGAGGCAATAGCAAAAGAGAGATAGGACACAGTGCATTTGTAAGCTCGACTGGTGAAGTACATCCGCTCACAGAATACCTCAGTCAAATAACAATTCCGAGACCACTGGAAAGGTTACTGCGTTAGCAGTGGAGTTGGCAGCGCGCGAACGCTATGAAATGTTGCGAGCGTTAATATGGCTAGTAACCGCTTCACATCAGACCGTATACTTGTCTGCCACCCGACGTAGTATAAGAAAAAAGGGCGGTAATCGCTAAGGATCATTCCGAACTTGTATCCCGACTGTTATACTCGAGTATCAAGACTCAACACTTGCCTAACTTGACTCGTAGGTTTTTTTTTCTTTATACTACGTCGGATGGCATGCAAGCATATGGCCCGCCTGATGTGAAGCGGTTACCATAGCCATATTAACGCTCGCAACTTAAAATATTCCCACTGCCACCACCGCCATCCCCGCTGCCAACGCAGTAACTATCCTTTCTTTCTGATGACCTCACTCAGGAACAGAAGAACTCTCAAGGGAATTGTTATTTGGCTGCGGTATTCTGTGAGGTGCATTCCCCAGGCGGGTAGCTTACAAATTACGTCCCCTACCTCTTTTTTCGCCAGAGCTTCGTTCGTCAGTCAGTCAGCAGGGTGCACCGCGTGCAGGTGAAGTTGGCTTTGGTTCAAAGACGTTGATGAACGACTTACACATCAAACGTTCATTTATAATTTTTTAGCACTCGCCACTCGACTCGCCCGTTTACTTTACCTAATGTGAACTAGGCTTAAAAGCTGCAACCTCAGTTATCACCATCACAGGTCATTAACTCCGTCGTTTTACAAAATGGCCGCTCGCATGAGATGGCGGACAAAAACCGGATAATTATACTGGTAATTGTATAGGATAAAGAGAGCCAGTGAGCCGGAAGTGTTGGGAGGGTTACTTCCGGCACATAGAAACAGAATAACATAGATAAGGTATTTAGAAATGTTACTATTTTATGCAATGATGTTACAAATATTGTAGAATGGCATAATTGCGGCAGAAAACAGATCCCATCTAGCCTGGGAGGCGGATTATCGCTATCCTTATTATCTCGAAGCACATACTTACATTCTTTCTCTAGCCGAGTGCATAAACGCCTAAACGGCATCCTTTTTCTTGAAAAAAAAAAAATTGGTTGTCTGTTTACGGACGATAATTTTACGTGATAACGTCATATGAAAACATCGGCCGATGGAGTGGAAGAGAGATATCTATCTCTCATCACTCCATCGTTCGTCATCAGTTCATCCAGCGTTCAGCTTGTGACGCATATGCGTCACATTAACGCTTAGGCCTCTGTGCTTCTCTATCGCTTGTTCCGCGCTCTCGCTTGCACGCTCGGCTCAGGCGGAACGTGACAACGAGTCATGCTTTTTCGTGCGTGCAGCCGGCGTTCATTGATCTTTATGACGTTAGACGATAGTTAAGACATACCTTATATTAACATAGATGTTAATGACACCCTAGAGGGTGAATACATTGATATAATTACTACGTAGATATAAGTAAGTACTCCTGGTACTACGTAGTAGTTACATCTCCATGGGTGAATTTCAGAAATGAAAGGTACAGGCAAATATCAGGGGATGTCCTAATCAATAGAATTGAATAAAACACAGTTAAAATTTCGGAAGTATAACAACTTACATTGAAATCAGTGTATTATGTAGTAACTTTTACTACGCCATTTTGGCGCCATCTGTTTACTTTTTTAAAAAGCTAGGTATTGGAATTTAAACTATGTACCATAGATAAACATTTACTTCCAATAAAAATCGGTTGTCTGTAAAGTCGGTTTACTGACGATAGTTGAACGTGACAACGTCATAGGAAAATACTGATGGTATGTTTGCATTTTTCAAAAGAAAATTTTAATGGAACGCCTCAGAGCGAGGTAACGCCGCATACGTCATGTTTTCTCGTGCGTGCAGCCGGCTCCATAGAATTATTTTATTATTGTCACGTCAAGAAATAAAAAAATAAAAATTTGTGACATTCCCTGTTCTTTGCCTGTACCCTTCAAATTGCCTTTTCCTCTCTTTGCGTATTCCACCCATTTAACATGGATTACGTTCTGAGGAGTTGTTTGATATGATATCCGCGGCCTATATCGCACCGCTATCCATAGGCAGGGATTTCATTCTTTTTTTTTTATACTACGACGGTAGCAGACAAGCATACGGCCCGTCTGATGTGAAGCGGTTACCGTAGCCATATTAACGCTCGCAACATAAAATATCGTTCGCGCGCTGCCACCGCAGCATCTCCTTCCTTACTGGTGACGTCACTCGTAGGAATACAACAACCCTCAAGGGAATTGTTATTTGGCTGCGGTATTCTGTGAGGTGGAGGTACATTCCCCAGTCGCGTAGCTTACAATTACGCTCTCTACCTCTCTTTTTGCCAGAGCTTCGTTTGACAGTCGGCAGGGTGCACCGCGTGCAGGTAAAGTTGGCTTTGGTTGAGCATGAGTGATGCCTCTGTCGTCCATAGGCTACGGTAACTGCTTGCATCAGGCGGGGCGTATGCTTGTTTGTAATTTTAGTGGTATAACAAACGTTTGATGATGGGTGCACGTTTTTCATGTGTCGCTCACTATCATTTAAAGATTTAATTTCAACCTCTTGTGGTGCTACCTTTGGCAAAAGAGAGATCGTCAATAATCCTTATTCAACCCACTGTTGGGATACGGGTCTCTCCTCAATCGAAGGGGTTTAGACCATACTCCACCACGCTGCCCAACTCCGGGTTGACCGCCAGTGCTTGCTGTGACTGTGGATCGGGCGAGGTGTTTACATCACTACGGTGATTCATTCAGTGGTATGGTTTAATATTTTAAGACCCACCGTACCACCAGAGGTATGGCCAGGGGTACGGTGGGTCTGAAGCGTTTTCAAGCCACCGACTGCCTCGACATAAATAAACCAATCTATGGACAGGCTACGGTTGATGTTGCTTAACTTGTGTATTCGATTAAACTGGCGCGCGCAATGACGCCAAATAGCATAATTAAGCTGCCAAAATGGGGAAGTACGAGTACCTCTACCTCACAAAACACCGCAGCCAAATAAATTCCTAGAAGATTGTGTTCTCGCTGCGAATTATGTTGCGCGCGGCTATGGTAGCCTCTATCCAACTGTGGGCCGTATGCTTGTTTGCCATTCGAGATAATAAAAATACCGGTCTGTTCCTTTGGGCCTTTTTTGCCTTAGGCATTACTCGCTTCAGACCCACCGTACCCTTGGCCGTACCTCTGGTGGTACTGTGGGTCTTTAAATATTAAACCAGAACACTAGCTAACAGTGTTGTAAACATCACTAATTTAAGCCATTTCAATTAATAAAAGTTTACTGCGTGGCACTACCAGTAGTGTCATGGAAAAGAAAAATCTCCCATGACACTACTGATGGTGCCAAGCAGTAGTGCCTAGGGCATTAAAGGGGTCTGTTGGTGTTGTTAGTGGTTCATCATCAACCAACCTCATCTTGCACGTTGGTGGTTATCCAGTACTATTCATCATCATCAGGTCATTTAAGTCTCCACTACAGGAGCACGACCGTCTCGTCCGTCATTGACAGGAGGATTTGGCCTACACTCCGCACGCTGGCCAGACGGGTTGGAGAGGCCTGATCGATGTTTTATAATGTATTTCCCTTAGTCGCCTTGTACGACATCCACGGGAAGAGACGGAGTGATTCTATTCTAGTCTGCCGGAGACCACACGGCCAGTACTATTACCTACTTATATGCTATTCTGTGCTCTGGCGAAATAGAAGGAAGGGTGTGTCAAGCCCGGCTGTGGAAATACCTCTATTATACAGAAAATCGCAGCCAAATAACAATATGTAGCTTGGAGGATTGTTTTCTCTGAGGAGTTTCCTACTAGAGTGCGAAAGCCGTATCGTCGAATTTTGTTAGGTACCTAAGTAGTTCGTAAATCTTTCAACGACATTTTTATACTGTGACGACTTGTTAAATCGACGTCTTGTTACTGCGATGTTTTGTTACTTCGAAAATTAAGGACTTAAAAATGGCCCCATAGTGGAGCATACCAATGGAGACACGAGACCGGAAGGGAAAAATTGTACCAACTTCGAATGATTTTACTGCGAAACTAATCGACGTCTTGCTTGTTACTGCGATGTTACTTAGGAAAATTTACTTTGAACAATTGTAGGAAACCCCTCTGAGAACGAGGTTACCAGCCCCCTTACCACCATCTCTTATTGTGATTCAATAACTGAATAGAATGCTTATTCATACCAATGAGTAAGCGACTCTATTCCATTTGAAATAGAGTCGCTTACTCATTGGTATGAATTCCATTTGAAATAGAGTCGCTTACTCATTGGTATGAATAAGCATTCTATTCAGTTATTGAATCACAATAAGAGATGGTGGTAAGGGGGCAGAATGCGACCAAATTGAGAAAAAGTTTCATATTATGAATTTACCAAACGCGTGTTACATATCCAAATTAGACGGGTTGCTCACTTTAAAATGTGAGCAAGCCACTTAATTCACAAAATGAGAGTTCTTTTTCTATTTGTTCGGTTTGTTTACGTTGACATGGTCGAACGTGAACAAATTTTTTTTTTTATACTACGTCGGGTGGCAGACAAGCATACGGCCCGCCTGATGTGAAGCGGTTACCCTAGCCATATTAACGCTCGCAACATAAAATATCGCTCGCGCGCCGTCACCCCCGCTGCCAACGCAGCATCTCCTTCCTTTCTGGTGACCTCACTCACTCGTAGGAACACAACAACCTTCAAGGGAATTGTTATTTGGCTGCGGTATTCTGTGAGGTGGAGGTACATTCCCCAGTCTTTTCGCCAGAGCTTCGTTTGTCAGTCAGCAGGGTGCACCGCGTGCAGGCGAAGTTGACTTTGGTTCAAAGATGTTGATGAACCACTAACACCCCAAAAATCGCCTAGTTAGAACCTATCTCGTTAGCGCTTAGCGGTACAATAGGTGTTTTTTGGAACAGTTTAAATAAAACGCAATTTCGCTGAAAATCAAAGGTTTAATTAATTTCTTTTTAATACAGATAGGCGGTAAAACTTATTGCTAATATTTTTTTACGGCATCGATACCGAGCCTTTTTGCCATTTATGATCTTTAGTTTATATCCCTTGCCTTTCCACCCATTTTCACACATTCAGCTATGTACTTATTATAAAAATAATTAATCACGTCTGAAATTAATAAGTAGGTACGTCTCTTTCGGTAATCTTTTAATTTCCAAAAGAATTGAAAACATTTTTATAACTTTATGACGAGTAGTCTTAAATAAGCATACAATGGGATATGTATATTATGTTATGATTATTATATGCTACTTATTTTAGAAAAACAAAAATGTCTAATAGTTTATGGGCCAATTGTTTTTGAATAGACGTGAATTATTTTTATAAGTTTATCTACCAACTGTTTCAATGTTCCTCTTCTGGAGTGTGAAAAGGAGGCAACATTTTTGTTTAAATTCAAGTCGTAAGTTAGAATTAGTAAAAAATCTATGTATTACGAATCGATGATTACAATACAACACTACAATATTAATACCAATATAAATGTGGTCTTATACTATACAAATTCGTGGGCACTTTGTTATCAATTCGAAACGGCGGCTATTTATAAAATTTCAATTTGAATCAATGATGCATTTAGATTCCAGACAAGAATCCAGACAAGATGCACTACAATACAAATTAAATGTCCCGAAAGTGCCGCCATCTGTTGTTTTGGGCGAACTCTAGTGAAAATAATGTTTATTTTTTTGTAAAATTTGCTAGATACATTTAGAACATTGAGTGACGAACTCAGAGCTTGGCATAATTCTCTTTCTGTACCTAGTAAATAAACACAGATGAAATTTGTTACTATCGATTATAAATATAATACATTTATGTATCTGATACGTTTTAAAATACTGTTAAGTGTAGCAGAAGTTATTTTTACTAATAACCGCCATTAATTTATAATATTATCAAGAGAATTCTACTCGAAATCGACAGAAATAAAACTATTTTCAAATTTCAAAGAGCAAACGACTGACTAAATCATATATTCACATTAGTAATTGTTTTGTGTAGTGACTTATACCTAAAAATATTGCACCGATTAAATTAATACTTCAAAATTATCTGTCCTGCTAACCATGCCATCTTTGGGTACTACAGCGACATGTGATTGTACAAATATTTTGTGACAAGAAACAAAAAAAGAGGCGAGTGCAGCTGCTGAAACGCGAGTCTTGCGTAACTGACGCTCAGTTCGTTGCCCAAAATACCAACGGGCTGTATATAAAAATCGATTAATATGAAACGATTCATAAGCACTCGATTCCAAAAAATAATGACTAATCATTTTTTTTTAACTAGTACATCTAAATGTACTATCTAATACAGTACATAATACAGTGTACAGCTAAGGGCTGACTGCAGTGTTGCCAACCCATGTAAACCAGTTGACAGTGCGGGTACCAGCTAGCGAGTTAAACTATATAGCAACTGTAGCAGCTCAAGCCAGAGTGCTTTGCTATTTGAGTGCTAAAGTAATATGTAAACTCAGTATTCATTATAATGTTCGCGTATCTTCGATTGCATAATAGGTGGTATGTGTGCTATTCAAAACAGTTACTTATGCGATTTATTATCTAAAATAAGCCTTAACTTCAGTACATGTAAGTAATACAGACGTTAAACTTGAACAATCCTTACGCTATTATTTACAGAAACAAACATTAGTTCGCATTTTTGTGACTCGATATTTGTACATGAAGTGACTAGAATAATAAAGCTTTTGTTTTTGCTCATTTTGTATAGTGAGAATAAGTGCAGTTTTGTACCATAAGTCACGTTAAATTGTTCAAAACTGTGTGCATTGTACCTAGCCCTTTAAAAACATTAAATTGTCATTTCTAGAAGATGTTGTTGATAACTTTATTTGATTACTGACGCATTCATAATTCTCGGAATAATAATGTAGTAAATATTTTAATATCGAATATTCTGAATAAACGTACTTACCAATAAAATGCATAGTAAGTATATTAATAGTATTCTTTAAATGCTCGTTTAGAACAAAAACTAATGAGAGACAAAAATGCGAATGTATTATAGAAAAAAACTATTCTAAAAGTTTAAATAAACCTTACGTTAGGACTAATACTGAATAAAATCTAATGAGTATAATATGTCAATTATTATCAGGTATTTTTGGTGACCATTACCAGTCGGAACATACCTAGATCATTTTTGGTATTTAAAATAATTGTTATATATTTTTTGTTACTTTGCCACTATTATATTTCTGTTTTAAGCAAAGAAATTATAAGTCTTCACTAGCCAAAGTACAGAACATTTTCGCCCATATCACAAATTATGAAAATAGGCATGTTCAGACAAGTGACGGGTGTGATATAGATATTGTCACACATATAGGCACACATCTTTTAATACATCGTTGTACTGGGGAATGTATAACACTACTGAACACGGGATACAAACTACGGCGAAAGAACACTAGTAATCTTCGCAGTACTTTGGAAAAGCACTTTTTCAGACCTATTTTGATAGTCGTAGAATTTTGTCATTTAAATTTAGAGTAAATTGTAGGGGTTACATATTTATTTTTACGAATAAAAAGGAAACGTGACAGATCTAAACAAGTGCCCTTGCATTTTAGACAAAAAAAAAATAGTGCATCCCAGGGGGATTGACGGTAAATAACGCAATTACTGATTTCAGTCTATGTTTTAAGGAAGACAAATGCCAATTGACATTTTACAATTCTCACAAAATACAATTACTTTGTACTAAGTACTACAAAAAGGGTTACAAGTACGTACAACCTAAGTTTCATTATTATAAATTCATTACAATAAATTTAGTCAGCTAAATACGCTACAATATGTGAAAATTACTAATCCTCATGAAATTTTCAACAAGTTCAACAGAAAGAATAATATTGTACAAAAAATATTTTATTTGTTTTCAACTAATCGACATTTTTGGTCCGTGATCTACTCTACGAATGAACTCTACGTTTCCATAGAAAACTCACTATTAAAAAACTAAATTAAGGCACAATGTATATTGTGTCTTTGGATCTCTCGGATGATATGCGTATTTCATGTTACAGTACATGGAATTTAAGTTTGCACATTAAAAAGTACAACTATGGATTTGTGAAACTTCATTTCTAACAACTTCCAAGTTATTGTACGTTAAGATCTTGGTTTTGTCTGCATATGTTTCCATAACTATTTATTATGTGTTCAATTATTGAACCTCGAACACTTCTGGCTGTCAAAATGTGAACGAATGTCTTTAATAAAATAGTTACAATGTGCTAATTTAAATTTCATACACTATAAATTCAAACTACAAAGACTAAACTACTTGAGATTGAAAAAAATATAAACTCTGAAGCGAGCGAATCGTATTAACATCACATTTTTATTGTAAGGAGTTACGAGAAAATTCGACAATCCACTCTAACGCTAGGGCTGGATGTGAGCTGTAAGACTTGCGAGCCGAGGCTGTGGTTATTGCTACATATTCAACGAAGAACAGAAATTTAAATAAACATTTTATTTAGATATCTATTATCTTCCTAGACTATCCTGAACATTGGACTCGCCATTCGTGCTTCACATCATAGTCACAATGTCCTCAACACATCTATCTTTCCATTTGTTCGATACAAATTGTCCCGATTGTTTCTCAAACGAGGGGCTGCATTCACTGACATTCCATGCTTCTATATCTGGTCCTTCCACCTCTCCCATCCCATCCTGTTTTTGCATCTATGTGTATGCAACATGGCTTCTGTGTAAATAAGTAGTCAGCTATGTCTTTGAAATAACAATAATTTTCTAAATTCTCTCATATTATCATAGGCAATGTGTACGTCATCATTACTCCCCAAATTAAATCATTTCAGTCTTCTGTTCTAATTTAACAAAACATCAACATTTTAAAATAAATGGTCAATATTAGTCATAAAATTTAAGTAAAGTGATAGCTACATGACAATGTGTCAATATCCACTGCCAATTCGCTCGCCAAGACTACTCCTCACACACCTCTATCTACAGCTATGTTATTTACTGGGATGCACTGTAGATACTGTTACTGAAATAAAAACTAAGCGGGTTACTGCGAGTGGTCAATACTGAATTACTTCAAGCTCTCAACACTCAACTTACAACCAATATTATATTAAAATCAAATGCTTAGAATAATTTACCAGCATGATCTAATATTCAGATGGTTACTAACTTCCATGCTTATTATTATTTATCTATTCTATAACACTGATATCTAGTATATTTTCAAATTTTATACATAATTCTATTTTTCTTTGCAGCATTATCTTTGTGATTAATGCCATTGATTTAGTCAAATCCACACAAAACTTTACAAAGAGACTACAATGAAGGGTTTTATAAATACCTAAATAAAACTCACTTATAAAGTGGTAAATTATACACACTATAGTCATAAGTAAAATGTTGAGCTACTCTCAAAATGGCCAGTATTGCTCACCGCTACTGACACGACGTCTTCATCTTCGCTCTTGAGTTGGTCCGCCGAGCATGCACTGCCGCTACACACCGCTGCGAACTTCATGCATCTATTCCAACGTTGTCCACACTAAGGCACTGTGTATACGCGTAGCTTAGACTTCAATGTCGTTCTTTTTAGTTAGCTAACAGCAGGCGTACCAATAAACTAATGTCTGGATCGTTCTGTAAATTTGATATTTGGAACGGTCGCATTTTGTGGCTCAAGCAGATCTGCGTATGATGTCACAAAATGGCAGTCTTGAATATCATCTTGACAACAGAATGATTCGGCTATTAATTTTTCAGTATGACGGCTAACGCTACATAGCGGGAATCAAGCTGATGCCTTTTAAGCATAGCCGCTCAAGTTGTCTATCAACTAAGATATTTATTTAAGTGTTGCTGAAAATAATCATATATAACCATAACTAATTGTTGCGTCAAATCACTATTTCTAAGCTACGCGTCGTAACACATTGAACTACCAATCGGGGAATCAGTCTAACTAAAAAAGAAATCCTTACGCCCTTTATAGGAGCAGAAAGCTCTATACTACAGTTTGACTGTATCTACTCGAAACTAACAGGAACGAAATAAATTTAAAGCGATAAATGAAAAACAGCTTGTGTTGTTACCATTTATTTTCTAACACTTGCCTAAGTGAAAATGACTGACAGATATTTTAATGGCGTCCGAGGCTACTACTGCTAGCACGAGGGCGCTAGTGCGTCCGTCATTTTTTCACTAGAGGATTACCCCTATGCAATGTGCGCATGCATCACAGATTAATGATCTTAATCTGTAGTGTAATCATATTTCTCAGTAGGTACATGCAGAATTCGTACATTATTTTTTTATCTAAAAATATTCATATCATTTAGGGTAAATGAGATTAAGCGTAAACGTGTAATTTAGTTTTATACCTATTTAAACTTACTAAACTTGTAAGTATAAAATTCGCAAGTCATATTTAATAAATATATTAAAATAACATTAATTTATCTTTAACTTCACCGACTTGTTCAAGATACTTTTAAGAACCATTTTTAACTGAAAATTAATAGTTTGTATGAAAACAACGTTATAATAAAGATATTTAAAAAACCTTTAAGAACCTATATGACTTGAATATTCCGTATGATGTAACTACGCTTGCCACTAGCAAAGACTATATTTTAGTCTGCAACGTAATTTGAGTAAAGCGTGAATTGCATACGCACAGAGCACAGGAGTAACCGCATTTGCAGTACCCCAGGCCCAATCCATAAACAATACTAAGTCCATATTGCACAATAATCTATATTCACTATAGCCGTGTATGATGAAAAAAAAATCAGCCCATCGCTAATAATATATGGAAGTATATTTAGTCTACCGTAAGATGCAGTCATACAAATTATACATAATGGGAATGTTAATACTGCGATACGTAGTGTTTTGTCGAAAAGAGTAATTATTCAAAAACTACAAATCAGAAATGTTAGTTAACCACTTCTGACGGAAGTTTCCTTCATGATGCTATCAGATCTATCGGCATGAATTCGTATTTTCCCTATTAGAAATGCTTGTTTTGTATGGAGACTCGAATGCGTAAACCAATCTAGATTTTTGTACCAATTAGGATTTGGCATTTTAATGCATAAAATACTATTTTGTCTGTAAAAGTATAGCATTCCATTTGACACGTTGAAAGATGCTTACTTACGAACGTCAATGTATAGAAAAGTTTTAAACGTATGGTATAAGTACCAATTGTGGAGCCTTAAAAATGTCTTTATTTACTTTCGTTATACATAACATACATATTATATAATATATTATATAATAACATACGATAATGGCTATCGAAGCTAAAAGCATCCTTAGGCACCTATAAATAACATTGCCTCCGAAACTTATATATGTTTCCAGTACCGCCCAGCTAAATGTAAATCAACGCCGATAGTTGTGATTTCACCCTTATTATCCAAAAAGTACAATAAGTTCTAGTAGAGCGTTAAAATGAGACTGATATTAAGATCATAGTAACTTGAAAAATAACTAATTGATTAGACAGTTTATAACGGTTTCCCTTAAACAAAACACTAACCTGTCGCTCGGACAATGCCGCCATGTTATACTAAAATATCCATGTTTCATATTATGTTATTTTACATTCTTTCTCTATTATGAACTTTAAAAAATAAAAACAGCGCCATCTCTAATGCAGAGTTCATGAACTCCATGTTGGCGTTAGTTCCTTTAGAAGTCTCAGTCGAAAAAGAGGCGCTTAGTAATTCATACTTAACACCTCTAATGTGCAATATTCACAGAAACGTTTAAGAGCCCACCTGAGTAAATGGATACAATTTATATACATTTAATAAATACAACATGGCGTCACTCATCACAAATACTAAACAATTAAATCACAAATTTACTTATCAACGATCGCATATCACGTGAAACTTCAAAATATAATACCAACTGACTACTGAATACAATGTCCTATTATATAAAAATATCGTAATATTTAATATTGTATGCAAGTTGTGTATATTAATTATATAATCTAACGAAGCGCGCGCTGCCGCCGTGAGCAGTTTAATCTGCTTAGTTTTACAAAATAACAGTATGCAACCCGGAAGATATTAAAAAAGGTAAGTAAAACCCGAAACACAGATTAGGTTAGGTACTACAAGGGTAACTGATCTGATAACATGTAAACCCATGCTATTATGTTGTATTATGCTATTATGTACCCCTCGAAGTTAATTCTGTCTGTGTTAACCATTCCGTTTGAAATGGTACGATGTTCAATACGCGGGCTCATTACTCATTTTACATAATTTAATTAGAATTTAAGATGTTTTGTATCTTATACCTACCACATTTATAAAGTTCGTGTTATAGACGAAAGTTTGCTTGGATAAGAAAAAAATATAGCTTTCAATTCTTTCGCACAGACAAAGGAATTGTGCAGCATTGGACTCCCAAGTTAACTCTTACCTACTTTTATTTCACTTCCCTCTATTCCCAAAAAATACTGACAGCGATTATAATAATTTGGATTTCGTTACGTTCAGGTCGGCATTATCAACGATACCGACAGATGGCGTTATTATCTCAAATATTTCAAGTAGGCAATTATGTAATCTCACATTTCATAAATTACAATAAATTTCATTTGTTAACTGTATGCTCAATACAAAGCATTGTTTATCCCGCATTTTTAATTCTAATGAGGATCGTGCTGCGAACACGCCCATAGATTCCATTAATTCCAATACACGAGTCCTTAAAATTATACGGCAGCGCGCGCGTGCTGTAATATTAAATTATTATTGCTTTTTAATGTACTTATTATAACTTTTATATGTATGTAAAACTTCAAAATGTCTACACTACAGGCTACTCTAGCATCGCCATACATTTTAACACACAACATATTATTTTAACATATTATATTATACCAATCCAAAAATTGTATATTTATTTCATGTATATGTATATTATTAATTATGAATGTTTACATTGGTCCAGATATTCTGGAGCGTACAAGCGTACCGTGGGTATGGCGTATGGCACATTTCTACAGCAAAGCTTAGAACAACTACTTCTAGCAGAGATTAAGTATTGAGCAAGAAATACCATAGTTTTCGCCTAATACTGAACAGAAGTAAAAATGACTAGAGAGGAATGTATCGTTAAATGTCAACGAATCATTCGATTCGTACGCGCTTGTGCCCAACACTAGACGTAATACTCGTTGTAATGCCAACCATTACATAAAAACGAACGAAATCACTAAACACATTAATGAACGGGAGATTGATAAATATTTTACTATGTAGAAATTTTATGTGAAAATAATATGATGAAAAGGAAAATTTAATTGTCTATGCATCATTTGTTAGTTGGCAACTGGAGACATGCCAGATTTTTTAAGTTTTATTTGTTCTATAGTTAGTAGTGAAGAGGAACAAGCGTGTACGGTTTATAGCGTCGTGATTGGCAACGTCCCTTCATATTATTGTCACATTCTTATGCTACAGCGAAGAGAGCGGTTTGGCAAATGCTGACCATAAAGTTTCCCGCGTCCTATTGTCCGCCATTAAAACAAAATGGCACCATCTATCATTCCAGCTTGGTTTCTTCCTGTTGAAGCTATCTAACTTGTATTTTGAAATATTTCGTTAAATTAACCAGGCTATAAAGATTGTTAAAATGACAAAATATTTTTTTAATATATATAATGGGAGTTTATTCTTTCGGCCTCTATTGCAGTACTTGTCATTAAAATTGGCACGTCACCAATGAAATTAGATGGTTTATTAATTAAGAGGCATTGGTTAGGTAGTAGTATCACACCTTCCATAATTTAAAAATATATAATAGCTAATATCACATCAAGTGTTTGGTACCACCCGAAGACAAAAAAATCTTTAAGATCATAAATAAATTACATACGTGCCTATTTTAATTTTATGTACTGTAAAGAACTTGGTTAATCTAACGAATTTATTTATGTTGTGTCGTGTTAACAATCTGCGTCGCTTCAGTTTTGAGCAGACTCTCCTGATTTGGCGATTTATTTTGGCCTGAAATTTGGCAAAAAAATCCTTTTCCCCGCACATACTCAACAAGACCTAGGCTTAAGCGAAGCGTCTACATAGGTCTAAACTACGTGTCCTAGGAACCAATATCTCTTTCAGTCTTGAGATACAATACCTGCCAAACAAATAAGCACATCACAAACTAGTATACCTCTAGTATACTAGTTCCTGCTTACACAGACTGCAGTGTATTTCTAGATGCGAAAATTTATTTGTCTAGTACTGTATCAGGTTGTAGGATGTGTTCTACTTGAGGACATTGTAGACTAAGATACCATCGAAATTTTGACTTCATCTTAACTCTCAAGTTAACGCCAGTTCCGAATAAAATACGCAATAAGCATATAAATTACTTGCCTACCAATAAAAATTGCTGAATAAATTGTATTCTTAACTGCACAATTCACTTCTAAACACATGAATTAGTTCTTAAGTTGCAATGGCTTTTATAGAACTATGAAAACTATTAAATTGGGGTTATCAACATTCCATTGCATCACATTATTTAAAATTATAATAGCTACTTCTAAATTTAAATCTTCTACTCAAGAAATAGATTTCACTGGCACACACATCACTTGGTAAAATGCTAAAATCGTATTCATCAGCGAAGTCAAAATTTTACATGGTGTCTTGTACTTGAAAGAGACATTCTAATAGCACGGTTCACAACCACTTGTGGGAGAATTGACAGTGAAAAGTCTGGAAGATTGTTTTGTTTACGTATGAAAATGCTCGCATGCGTTGCTACCTACGTAACACTTGCTTGTTAGTCACTTCAAGACGCTTATGTAGTTCTCCTACGCACACTGCCGAGCAAATAAAATGGCGCATTGGGACTTTATGGGTCGAAACACATAAAAATCGCTACATACATACAAATAGGTCACCTTAGCCGATCACTTTACATGGGATATTTTATTAAATTGAACTGAACTCAACAACTCACTATCTAAACATACATGTCCGTAAAGTAGATAAAAACGATTTTTGTTTTCGCTTTTGTTTGCATTAGTTCTCGATGCGTCAATTTAACTGCTTGGTACTGTAACTGTAATCACTAAGAAATAAATGTCACATCACGTGTCACCAAATCGGGAAGCAATATTGCATCTTAACACAATTCAATAAGGCTTCTATTCAATTAATCGTTCCTTGGTACTATAAAGCCTTATTAAAAACCTTGTTTAATAAATCTTAAGTTAAACAACTGTCACTGTCACACTTCAAATAATTCTCCATATGTATATCAGTGACAAATCATTTAGTAACTGGATAAGGCCCAAACTGTAAGTATTAAGATGGTCACATCATAGGGATGACAGATGGAGCGTATCTTATGCAAGGAACATAAGTTTCAAAGTAGTTCGTAGTAACGTCAAAGTCACATGAATCCAACCAGATATTGCTATCCCGGTAGGTATGTGTATGATTTTTTATACTATAGTTAGACCGCAATCTTGAATAAAGACAAGTAGCTTTTTTTATTGACTATACAACAAAATGTGTTCATTCATCATACTTGCTGACAAGACTAGAGTTTTAACAACGTTGCACAATATTCGATGACACGTTATGGTAACATTTATTGCATAGATAATATATACCCTCGTCTTTGGTTGGGCAGCGCGGCTTACGACTGGCATATGTTACAAAAAAAATAGCGCCAATTCTGTGGGTAGAAAGTGATAAAACAATTAAAGGATTAAACTAAGAGCTTCATACGAGAACACTAGAAGCTCCTCCATTAAAAAAAAATAAAGTTGTTAGGCAGCAGCGCTAGTAAGCGCTTTTTTCGTGAATTAATTTATTTCCAAGGTTTAACAAGTAGTTTTGATGCTACCACAAGTGATACTGAGTCGTAACGTCTTCGCGGGAATGTCAATTATATCTTTCAGTCTTTTCGTTAGATGGATTTTCACAACCATGTAACTATGCTTTTTCTACTTTTCAAACTTCAAAAATAAGAAGCTTTCAAAAGTACATGATTTAAGTTCAGTTTTATTTTTACTGAAATCGCGTTAAACATCAAAATCATGAAAGCAGTTAAGGTGACGAATTGATGAACAAAAATCAAGTCTGAGGGGTGATATTATTAATATGAAAACGCGAGCTCCGGCTAATATGAAGTACTTCATCATAGCTAATAAATTATGAACTTGACTATATTTTGTTTTTAGTGACGCGACTAAGTATTAGAATCACAGCATTTAAGAGTTTTTTTTTAATTATGCCACGACTGCCCAAAGACCAAAGACGAAACCGACAAATAAAATCATAAATCGCGAATTCAGTTTTGAAAAGTGATGCTAAACGAAATCAAAGACATGATGCGCAATTTTATTTGGCAAGTACTGTACCGCCCTGAGTTATTCACGCCCAATGGCGCAACACACTACTAAACGTGCAAGCCATGAGGTATCTATACCATGTAAATTCTGAGTGTAGGTACGAATTTATTTTGTAACTATCTGATCCGGCAAACGTTTTGCCGTAAAAAATAGATAACCTATTCTCAGACCTACCCGATATGCACACAAAATTTCATAAAAATCGGTGAAGCCGTTTCGGGGGAGCATGGTAACTAACATTGTGACATGAGAATTTTATATATTAGATTTATTGCAATTATTATAATTCACCATAATTGGAGGACATTTGCAAACAACAGACTAATAAAAGTGCTAAAGTATATCTAAATAATTACTTTTATGGTAAGTAATCATTTTCTTTCATAATAGGTGTAAGTGGTTCATCAACATCTTTGAACCAAAGCCAACTTTACCTGCACGGGGTGCACCTTGCTAACTGATAAACGAAGCTCTAGCGAAAAGAGAGGTAGGGAGCGTAATTGTAAGCTACCTGACTGGGGAATGTACCTCCACCTCACAGAATACCGCAGCCAAATAACAATTCCCTTGAGGGTTGTGTTCTTGCGAGTGAGTGAGGTCACCAGAAATGAAGGAGATGCAGCGTTGGCAGCGGGGGTGGCGGCGCGCGAGCGATGTTTTATGTTGCTAGCGTTAATATGGCTACGGTAACCGCTTCACATCAGGCGAGCCGTATGCTTGTCTGCCACCCGTCGTAGTATATAAAAAAAAAAGAAGAATCAATTTTAAAAACATTTTGATTCTCTTAAGACAGTTTTTTTTTTTTTTTTTTTTTTATACTACGTCGGGTGGCTGACAAGCATACGGCCCGCCTGATGTGAAGCGGTTGCCGTAGCCATATTAACGCTCGCAACATAAAATATCGCTCGCGCGCCACCACCCCCGCTGCCAACGCAGCATCTCCTTCCTTTCTGGTGACCTCACTCACTCGCAGGAACACAACAAACCTCAAGGGAATTGTTATTTGGCTGCGGTATTCTGTAAGGTGGAGGTACATTCCCCAGTCGGGTAGCTTACAATTACGCTCCCTACCTCTCTTTTCGCCAGAGCTTCGTTTGTCAGTCAGCAGGGTGCACCACGTGCAGGTGAAGTTGGCTTTGGTTCAAAGGTGTTGATGAACCACTTACACCCCAAAGACTGACAGAATGACAAATTGTCATGAATATCATCATCATCATCATCAGCCTATAGACCCACTGATGGATAGAGGCCTTCCCCAATGCTTTCCACCATATGCGATCCTCCTCTTTCCGCATCGACCGCTTCCAGCCGCCTTCTGGAGGTCGTCGGTCCATCTAGAGGGGGGTGTCTCATTCTTTATCGCCCCATACGCGGCCTCCACTCTAGGACCTTGCTCCCCATCTGCCATCAATGACACGGCAGTGCCTGACCCTTTTATAAAAAAAAGAATGTTTTAATGATATTTATCACATATACGCATCTGATAATTTATCCTATCCTAAAAAAAACACCTGCGTATATACCTACTAGTGGTTATGAACTCTACGTAAAGTTAATAAAAATGGCCGACTTCCCTGACTACAAACTGACTAGCCACTTTTCATAGTATGATACCAAACAATGAACTATAATACTCAATACAGAAATAAAGTGATCTTAAAAAAATGAACAGTTTTCACATAAGCTAATTTAAAAGAAAATTTGCTATCAACTCAATAAGGAGGCCTGAATATAAGTAGATATTTATACCAAAAAGTTGTTTTTTTTTTCACCAAAAAAATAAAATAAATTCGCAACCACACTCTGATGTTTACATGTTGTAACACAGCATACAAATAATAAATAACTAGTAAAGAAATGAAACTCAAGATTAGAAATCACATGAGAATGGTACCACTTTCACATGAGAATGGTACCACTTTGAAATGAGAATGGTACCACTTTCACATGGGAAAGGTACCCTCGAATTGTATGAGAAAATTACCACTGAATCAAGGTACCAAATCTATTGTATTCGAATTACATTTCAATACATCTACAGTCAGCATAACATGTCTATAAAATTTGTTCCTAAATGAAAGCAAAAAAATTTCATGTTGGCAACCACACTATAGTCAATAGATATTTTGCAATTTGACACATTCGTTCAATAAACGGTTACAATTACACATGTTAGTAGCCGACTGTTTATCTATTATTTGTAGGCCGTTTAAGTAAAAACCAGGATCTAACCCCGCCCCCCAGCAGACTTTGAAATAAAACACACATTTTCTAATAATAATGTAATGACACAATGTGTAATGTCTAAGTGCTCGATACAGTACGGGCAAACTAACTAAGTACAAACTACTATCTAACCTACAGCCGGCGTTCGTCGCTAAATAAAAAATAAAATAATTTCGGGCACGGCGAACGTCAGCGAAGAACCGAACCAGTGCGGGCGGCGGCGTCACAAACAGTGAACCAACGATACGACCGAATGAAGTGAACAATTAATTTAAAAAAAAAAGGCTTGCAATATGGTTAAATTAAGGCAGGAATTTGTTAAATTAATCTTTTAAAAATTATCCAAGAACTTGCAATTTAGTTCGTTACATTTTAAAAAAAAATTGTATCGGCGTAATAGATGCTACTTGGATATGGGAAGATGGATGAAAAATATCTCTTAAATTCTCTATTTTTAGACTTGAGCTAGTTAGATACTATTTCAAAGGAATCCATAAAATTTTCACTAAATTTTAAAATACAATATACTAATGCTTTTAGGAAATGAATAGAATACAGAAGATAAAGAGTCGTAGAACGCAATATCTGTGATAATAAAATAAGTAAAAAAAAAAGTCATGGAATTGCAAATTTTGAAAGGCAAATGATTAATGATATTTGACGAGATCTAGTTTTCAACAAACAACAAGAAAAAGCCCAATTGAGGGACAGATTTTTATAAGTTAACTTGTATGGGATATCAAGTGTACATAAACTCAAGAACTCAGTTTATAATAAAAATAGTAATTAAATCTCATCATTTTATCTCTGATTAGGAATAAGGGCAGAATTAGCCTCATTACGAAACTATTTTGAAATATCGTATCCCAACTCGATCAAATTGTTAAAATTTGTTCAAAGCAACTAAACAATTTCTAAAATATCGTTCACAATTGGATGTATTTATTATGCAATAAGAAACCAACCAACGATTCAAGAAGTAGTAAACTGGAACCTTATTGCGTAAAAACGTCCAATTATCGTTCACACTGGGACGCCACCGGACCACATAAATTAAGTACAAATCAAACTATGGCGACCGCCGTTCTACATGTTTGGCAAGACGCGGCTGCCAGTGGAGGGGTCGACAGACATCACAATCATTATCCATAATACTGACAGTTAGGAAACGCTAATATACAAAAGGTGTCAATGGAAAGTGCGCGCGCATTGTGCATTGAAACGAGAAATACCACTGGGACATTTTAAAGCTGGCGCTTCTGTGTGGTTATTATCAAATACACGAGTTTTATAATTTGTTATAAAATAATATTTTTTAAATATAAATAAAAAAAAAAAAAAACTTTTATTGCCATTTGGACTTTGCAGGCACTTAGACATGTTTAAGTAACTATAAATCAATATATAGTTAAACTTACTGGTATTTTCTTCTACTTACTAGGAGTCTAGGTAATTATTACCTATTTATTCCTTTTAGACAGACCTATTTAGCGTTAGGTTTGTATTCATAAAATAAAATGTCTCCTCTTCTAGGAACTGATAACAAAAAAAAATGCAAATTTCAATATGAATGTATGAATTTCACTGGGACGATTTTCTTTTCGTTCTAATATCAATACATTATTTAATCTTCTAATGTAAATAATTGCGTTTATTTATATTATTATTTAACTAAAAGAAAATATCATTTGAATTAAAGCGAATCATCAAGGAATCAAAATAATAATAGTACTACTAGCGCCATTATTACTATGAAATCCTCGACTAACGACAGAATATGGAACTAATTTAGTTTTGTTTTCCGTCGCTAGTGCTATACTTCATAGTACAATTGACGCCACTAGTAATGTATAATAAAAATATAATCTTTTTTATAAATAATTTCTTTTCCGTTGATATGAGCATTGCGCGCGCACGTCAACTCAGGGTTCTAACCACTTAATACATACTAAGAATACTGCTATAATAAGGGTAGGTATGTGTATACATGTGATATAACATTCGGTAGCCGGGACGCGTGGAAATACTAGCGAATTTGTGACGTCTTCCTTTTTATTTATCCCACTGCTGGATCATGGGTCTCCCCTCAATCGGAAGAGTTTAGAGAGTACTCCGCTAAGCAACTGCGGGTTGATGGTTTGAATTTGTGTATTATAGATGTAATCACAGCTGTAATTATATTATATAGTTCATCTATCAAGGTAAACTTTGCTTTATAAATCAATTTATTGTTCTCATCATTTATTGTTCTTATAATTATTTCGAAGTTATTTATACTAGAAGTGTTGAACAAAAGTTTGCTATATTTGAAAATAACTTAAACTGGAGTGAATTTCAGTATTAACACTGAACAGAAAGGTAGGCTATGTCGAAATATCTCAACAAGAAACACGGTTTTGTTTTTCACCGCTTTATACGAAATTCGTCACTTGTACACAAAATATCGTCATTTTTGTGTCTATATATAAGATTATATATATTTCCACACGTCACGGTTACATTGGTGAGCTACCGCATGCATTCATTCTACTCGCGTCTGACTCTGCCTGCGTTTGATCAAGTCAAAGTAAGGTATAACGTCGATCGAAATTGGATAGTTATTGTATATATGATCTGTGGTATGAAATCTGAAGTGTCATATACTCCCTTTTGAGCATATATAGTAGATTGTAATGTTTGGTCCAAGTACGCCTCCTTGCGCAATCCAATACACATAGAAGTTGTTTTTATTGGTGCATATTATATTGAACTTTATTAGTTTTAATGTACAATTTTGATTGAAAGTTGCTCAAAATATATGTCGTATTCACGCAAAGTTCTTCATTACAGAAAGGCTATAAAATCTAATTAAAATGTGAAAATCCCCATTAATTTCGAGTATGACACTTCAGATATCATTCCAAACGAAATATCAATAGGTATATTTATTCATATAGGGTCCGATTTGATGAATAGTTTAATAACTATATTATTGTTATTGTTTTTATTATTGCTATCATACCACTAACCAAGCCAAGATGGCTTGTACTTCACGCATATAAGAAACCTTTGACTGCAAAGCAAACAAGGTAACGCAGAAGCCTAAACCTTTTAATACCAGTCTAATATTTAACAAGGCCTTGATGTTGAGAGACCTATATTAAACTATCTATTGGATATACATCTTGGTGGGGGGTTTATATTGCTTTGATTATTGATGAGCGTTGAAGTTACTACTGAATTTGAGTATACCAGTGAAATGGGTTATTTAATGCCTCTCAATAAACAGGCTCTATTGTAAATGTATATGGCCTGCAGCATCAAGGCAATCCACCTTTGCTAGCACGAACTTTTTATGCTTTTAAAGAATTCCACGGTCTGTCAAAATGATGGTAAGAAATATTATGTTATATTTAATGCAAGTTATATTTTGGAGTTTTTCTTAATTCAATTCCTGAACTACGCAAAAGCTATAGCGGATCAAAGTCAGTTATAATTATTTTGCTCATCAAATAAATATTTCTTTTAATGCCAATATATATTTTTAAAGAGTAATAATTTTTTTTGTGATAGTTTATATTAAGTACGAAATTGGACCTTGTCCATAGAATCTTAAGGCTAGAATTGCACAAACACAACCATTTTTGTCTTTTAGCCGTATATATTTAATCACAGGGTCAATAAGTATTGCTTTTGGAGACTAAAACTACGTCAAATTAAGTACTACGTGTGGATGGGACTTGTTAATTTATGGCTAGTAAGAATTTAGTAAAGAATATTACTTATCCAAATGTAACGCAGTTAATTTCAATAAACGTAATGTACGGCAACAGATTTTATTTATGGAATCGAAGAGTGCATTTGAGAACAAAACACATGAAAAAAAATCCAGTTAAAAGTTTAATTTCATAACATATAAAAATCATGTTAATTTTTAACCTAGCTTCTTTTCTTATTAGCAAATGAAATTATATTGAACATAGATTCGTTATTAGTTCGTAAATTTAATATTTTATCTAATTATGTTGGATCTTTGGCCTTTTTGAAGGAAATCATAATTTGGTTTATAGTTTATTTGTCCCATCCACAAAACTATTATAAAATATAACAATAAGTCGTTTCAATTAACGGTACCAGCCAGTAGGCTGAACGCAGGCAAAGTCAGGCGGCGAAGTTCTACAACTAATACTTAGTTTATTGTCGCTTAAATCGTGTTAGTAGCATTCCCTTATCGCTGCTAAACTAAATTAATCAATTTACGACTAAAAAGCCCAACGGAGGTCCACTCGCTTCCGTACCAAAAAATTTCGCTCTACTGATTCAGTCGCAACTTCGCTGATTCGATTGTAACTTTGCTAAATCAATTGCAACTTTATGAAGTGAGATGATTTAGTATATTATATTTATTCACAAGGTTGATAGGTGTTATTATTACGATATTAGTTTTGTGAAATGAAGATTAGGGAGTCTAGATATGTCTGATGCTAAAGCAGGGAAAACAGTAAATTTATACTGCCCAGGACGATGTCTGAAGAAATTTGAAACAGATTACAAGATTCATATCAAGAATGAATATTAGTGAAAACTGTGCAGTTCTTTATCTTAAAATGTCACAATTACAATTTCAAAAACGATTCGAAAAACGGTAAATCGCCTCGTGTTCTGAAAAGCAAGCGACATGCTTTGTTATTTTACTATTCTTTGAGACAGAAAAAGGGAAATAAATGGACATTCGCTATATTACTATTAGTTGAAACATATTTGTAAAAGAAGGTCTTAAAATAGATTCGGAAACTAAAAATCCGTCATAAATAAGAGATGTTTCATAATTTCTGAACCTTTTTCAGCCATTAAAAGTAAAACAAAACATACTTAATATACTAAATCTGAATGATTTTCGTAAAATACTGCAAATTTACGAAGCGAGCGAACACAACCACGGACACTATAATAATACAACTACGTAAAATCATACATAATACTATGAGATTGCTTTCCACTCAGTTAGATATGTATATGGAGATGAGCTGCATGACGCGGTCGACGGGTGACGTGCCTAAATACCGAATACTTTTTCCAACAGCGGAGTCGGTCAAGGGAGAACGCGGGTCAGAATTATTGAGTATTTATATCGTTCCCCGATGATGACTGCGCACAGAACCAAGTCGCGATTTGGCACAAAATGGTACGACGTTCCAATTGAATCGATTCAGTGTAACTTTTCTGCAACTTTAGGCCAATTCCCGCGCGCCGGACTAATGTTTAAAACCTGTACATATTGAGAAAACGAGACGAATCTATTAACGATTCCACGCTATGTAAACAATCATCGATTTCTAGTCATAGGTTGTCTGATTTTTTCAGCGTGTACAAAAGTCCTCGGAACGCAAGTTGCAATCGAGCAGGAAAGTTACATCGAATCGAAATTCGACTGAAAAGTTTTAATCGAATCAAATTAATGGCACAAATGTCAATACTGATGCGTGTTAATTAAAAAAATTTGGCAGCGCGTCACCGGCCGTCTGGCCGCCTTAAGTACTATAAAAAATACAGATTCCAATGAGATTCACAATACACTCGTTACATAAATAATTATATATCGCCGACGAGCGTGCACTATCTACTTCTAAGAAATCCAAGACAAACAAGAGTCCTCACGTTCGAACTAAATTATTTGAGATCCACGTCTTAAATTTAACATTTTAATAAACGAAATGCGTCATCTTTGAATCCCTAGCGGGCCGAGCGGCGCTTCGAGTGAACGCCTCGATCTAAACGAGCCGAAGTACCTTAAATATATTAAAAAGAATACTGATCATTCCCTCCGTGGCCACTCCGAGAACGCGGCGAGAAGAGCCCCTAAATTATAAAAATAAAAAAGTATAGGAACCGTTAAGAAATAAGAGCCGTCGGGGGCCGACCTCCGGGCGGGGGGCGCGAGTCGTTACCGTTTAGATGTACATGGGCAGGCTGTACATGGCGCCCCAGTCCACGCCCTGGAACGACGACATGTCCACGCCGGCCAGCGAGTACGCGGCGCCGAACTGGGGCAGCGTGGGCGCGGGGGCAGGCGCCGGCGGGGCCACGAGCGCCGTGGCGGCCGGGGCGGCGGGCAGCGCGTAGGGGGCATACCGGTAGGCGTGCGCGGCGCCCACGGCCGGCATGGCGCCCACGCCGGCCGCGGCCGCGTACACCAGCCCGCGGCCGGGCCGCAGCACGAGCCGCTTGCCGAGCGCCAGCGGCGCCGCCGCCACCGCCTCCTTGGGCTGCGCGCGCTTGCACTCCACCTTCTTGTTCTTGATCGTGTGGAAGTGGATGTCGCACACCCTCTCGACGGCCTCCTCCGAGTGGAAGGTGACGAAGCCGAAGCCGCGGTGGCGCTTCGTCTGCTGGTCCATGAGCATCACGGCGTCCTCGACGAGGCCGAACTGCGAGAAGTAGGCGCGGACCTCCTCGGCGGACGTGTCCTGGCCGACGCCGCCGACGAAGATCTTCTTCGTCTTGGCGGGGCGCGGCGCCGACTTGGGCGTCGCGTGTTTCGGATCTATGCGCTTCCCGTCGAGCGTGTGCACCGGCACGGCGAGCACTTTGTCCACCGACGACGCTTCCTGAAATGTGATGAAGCCGAAGCCGCGCGAACGCTGCGCGCGGCCCTAGCTCAGTATGCGCGCTTTTAAACTTACGCCGAACGCCGTATCCGCGGTTACGAATGAGGTTGTATTTGCGATTTGAGAGCAGAAATTCAAGAAATGCAATACGATGACACTAAAAGAAATTCAATTATATATACTTACTCGAAACGTCGAAAGAGTCAAAGAACAAAAATACAAATTTAAATCTTGCACACACGTATTATTAACGTATAGACTAAAAACATGAATACACATCAAAAATATATGTAAAATAATCGAGATTACTCACAAAATCACGATTAATGCTGAAAAAGAAAATAAGTTTTACATACTTAACAACCATAAATAAAAGTATATGCGTTTTTCGCACTCGCAAATCGCACTCGGCGAACTGCCAAAATAATGCAACCTCATTTGAGACCCACGTCTATGGCGCAGAGATAAAATGTCCTCTTGATTCCTTATTAATGTCTATGGTCGATACTTGACTACTGTTATGGAATACCAACTACTAGGGCTGTGTATAAATTTTGTGATAAGTTTCCGTGAATAACTTTCAAGAAAACTTTACGATGAATATACGGAACTAAAGATTTGGACTATTTTTTATTGAATAACAATTTATATGAACAACCTTGCAAGTTATTTAATAGTAAATAATTAATACCACACATAGACTCCTGAGGGGATATATGATGAAGCTGATGCTCTGATGAAAAACATCTAATAAGTTCTTAAAGGACTTGCTTGTTTTCTTTCCATTATTCTTACGATAGCATCCCAAGAATTTGTGATATATATTATTGGGTTGTAAAAATTAAACATATTACTATAAAGCGCGCATTACTTATAACCAAAAAAATATTATAGAATTAAAAATTACTTTCCGATAATATTTTTTTCTTATGTTCCGTGTATTCTAAAATAATAGTAACAATACGAATAGAAGAGGTGATAAAATTGGTAAATTTAGCATTAAATACGGAAAACATTGCTAAATAGTGAGAAGAATATAGGTATCAAAATAGCTACAGTCGCATAGGAATCAAGAGGACACTTTCGTTGTTCATTATTTATCCTAGTTAGTGCCGTATTTAAGATTAGTGTCGTTTTTTGCAAACGCGGAACTTGGCAAATTATTATTTTTTTTAGTTTTTTAATAGCTTGTTTTTATTTGCATTACTTTCAGTATTTATCATTTTAATATAATCCGGGGGCTAACGAGCATGGGGGTCACTTGATGGAAAGTAATCCACCGCCCATAGAAATCAGCAACACCAAGGGGTCGCCGATCCATTGCCAGTCTTTTAAGGGAAATATAGAGTCTGTTCTTGAAGGCTCCCATGTCGTAAATGGTCGGAAACACCAATAAGGGAAGTTGATTCCTCAATTTCACAGTTCGTGTTACAAAATTGTCTTAAAAACGTACTGTGGTGATGGATTTTTAATTTATGGAGATATTGAATGATGCACTCGCCGTGATATAATTTGTATAGCACGCAAAGAGACGCAACATCTCTACGTGTAGAGAGAGAGAGAGTCCAGCTGATCCGAGATCATTGGTTAAAGTAAAAATTATTATAACAATTTATAACGATAAAAATATTTTAAACGCGGAACTAACATGTCTTTAAATTCATCATTACCTCCAATAATTTCAGTGAAATGTAAAAAATAAGATTATTTTTAATATATTTTTATGTATGATTTTAAAAACGTCATCTTTTCTACAGTAACATAACCAAGTTTCACATTTACTAATTTTGTTTTTACAAATACCGAAAAAAAGAACAACACTATTTTTTGTTCTAACGGCACTAACAAAGGTCGCGTGATATCGATAAAATTAATTACAAATAAAGTTAGATCCACACTATAGTACGTATTACTTCGCTATCACCGCCAGAGGCCTATTCGAGCCTTACGGGTAAATCATGCTTAGATCAAAATGTTGTGCTCTGTATTATGTTCCATACGTGATTAACCATAATGTAACTTTAACGCACCTGTAACTACATAGAATTGATTCACCTGTAACTTCCTATATTTGACCGAAGTATTTGTAACTTTCTACATATTTATCGTTTTGACGCACTAGGAAATATTTCTACATTTCTATCGCAACCTATATCTTTTATTATACATATTATATAATTATGTTTCTACCTTTGTCTAGAAACCATGGTTCCGATAAATCAATGGATACCGTAGCGACTTAGTAGTTAGACTTAGCCAAATGGCCTAATACAACGGTCGATCGAACTCGCTTCTTACGAGTAGTTAGTGCAAGTGATCCTGTCGTGCGTTGATATAATACTTATTTCTAAATTCTACCTACATTTTATGTACCATTTAAACAATGACAGAAAATGATATCGGACATTAACTTTAGTTTTAAATTTAATTATAGTTTTTCATGTAAGCTATGTGCAAACGCCTTAGTGAAAATAAAGATATATTAAACCGAAATGGCTCAGCCAAGTGGCTGAAGCCATTTGGCTGCGTTCCAAAGTTTATAATTGTAAGTTACAATTGAATGGGATGGTCCTTGTGTGAGAGCTACCTGAAAATACTTATTGACATTGCATTCATCCATTATATTATATTTACAACCTAAATTGTAATTGTTGTATTATCTGATTATTTAAAAAAAATACCCGTATTGTCAAGTTTCTTTCAAGCATTTCTTCTTCACCAATGGTCAATAAAGGCGGTTAACCTTTATGGGAATGGAAGTAAATATATATATATCTTCAAACAGAACATGTTTATCGTAGCGAGGTTTCTGGGAGACACAGCGTAATTGAAGAACGTTCACGTTTCACGTTCCCGCATTCAACATACGATTAAAAAAAGGATATGTCTCTGAACATTCTCTCAGGCATTTGGTGAATCGGCAAAAGGATAGGCAGATATCTTAACATATTTTTTTTGTCTCGGAACATTCATAAGACTTTATAATAAGGCCTACATTGTCTCGAGATTTATGTCTATGCGTATGAAACTTTTTGATTCATTTGTAATTTTTGTGTAACTTGCTACTTTTCTTCTATTCACTTGTAACTTTCGTACGAAGTTTATTTCGATTCATCTGTAACTTTTAAAATATTTTTGTTTCACATGTAACTTTGTATTTTTATTGGACTGACATGAAACTTTCTAGGAACTCTTTTACGGAAATAAAAAAATACATGTATTGGCAAAAGTCTATGACGAAATAGTTCACCATCCACAACTCTATAGACTTGTTATTTGTCTACAGTATTCTATAAAAAGTAAGTAATTCTTCAGGCGGGCTGTTTTATACATATCGCTTTTTCCTATCTTTCCAGAGGTGCTAATAGTAGGGTAACCTCTTGGTCTGATGTTACAAAATGGTTATAAATATACATATAGAACGCAATACAGACAAACTATATTAGCACAATGTTTAAGACTAACCGAGCAATAGCTACCCTCATTGTGACAAAACTACTAAATCCTTGAGCATCTCAGTGTTACCTCAGTGAAAAAACTAAGTACAGTTTCTACCAAATCAATTTTATATCTCAACTATTCTCCTTTCAAAAAATCGAATAGCTATTATACTAAATTAGTAGTAATCCAAAGAGTTTTTAATACAGGGCATATTAGTGTTGCAATGTACGATTACAGAAAAAAAAACCTTTCTCCAACAAAAAACTAACTAGGTTTTAGTAAAAAGGAAAACTACGAATACAATCTAACGAAAGTAAACTCCTAAAATGGTAGTATTTCTTTTACCATGGCAACACTAAAGATTCGGGTTCTACCGTAGTTTAGAAGAATCAGTGGGAGGTACAATTTAAAATTCCAATTGCTCTAAGACCTAACGAGTTCTAGAATGTTAGTAATTCTAGCATGCCTGGACTATTGTATATTAGTGAACCTAAATACTTGTCTCCAACCATAGCCCAACTATCGCGGACGAATAGACTGGTGTGTCATAGAGTACATACTTCTTTAAATTTATTCTTCTTTAATTTATTATTACTATTAATATTTTTGAAGTGAAAACTTCTTTAGCGGCGCTGTGCACTTTTTGGGATGGGTAAAAAATGTTAAAACTCACGTCAGGACACGTGACCTGATCGAAAATTCGTAAGACGGAGGGCGAGGGCGAGTAGACCGCCGTCGCGGCGTAAGAGAGGAAGTAATATCCCCATCTCTTTCTACCGCACGGCGAAAATGTATGCCTGCTACTGCTGTTTATTTTTAAATGTAATATAAATTATCATGTTTGTGTATGATAGCGCAATAAATTAATATTGTATTTAACCACATATATGACACTACTTTTATACTGATAAATAAAGCAATTCGTGCGAAATTATTCCCTAACTATTCCAAAATATTCAAAAATGCACAACGTTAATGTTCAAGTTTTCACTTCTGCCGGCACTCCCGGAGTTTTTTTTTACAATTTTTTTCTCTCTTATTCACTGTGTATTTATATAATATAATCAAATCATAAATATATATATTTCTTCTTTATCATATTAATCTATTTGATTTATCCACGCCTATTATGAATACTTTCAAACACTCTGCGGTTGACTGGAAGAGATCTCTTGCATAGTATGCTCTAAACTCTTTGAATTGAGAGGAGACCCCTTTATTGATTTGGGATTGCAAATATTACTAGAAATAATACTGATTTGGTTTTTTCTAAAGGCATTTTCGTTTAGACTACACTAATATAATCGCCTATTAAATAAATAAATAAATATTTCTGGACAATTTACACAGCGCCATCTAGTCCCAAATTAAGCTCAAAGCTTGTGTTATGGGTACTAGACAACTGATAAATGTACTTAAATACTTTTTTTTTTTGTAAATACATACTTGTAATACATAGAAAACACCCGGACCAAGACAAACAGACATGTTCATGCACACAAATGTTTGTCTTATGCGGGAATCGAGCCCGCGACCTCGGAGTCAAAGTGGCTATTGCTAACCATTCGACCACCGAGCTCGTCAATTATTATCAAAGCCTATTGATAAAACACCGTGTTTCTCGATTATAAATTAAACAGACATGATATTTAAAAAAAAGTAAACAAAAAATGTGTTGTCTATGCTAACCCTATCACAATCTATGACACACCATAAGCAATCCGCCGGTATACATACTTCTACCTACGCGATCAGACCTAACAACCATTGGACAACTCTATAGTGAGTCTATTGTCTATGCACTGACCCATCGACGCGGATATCCGGTCTTCGTAACCTACAGCTGTCTTAGAAAAAACATAATTTCATTATATATTTCTCTTGGCAACTTAAATTATAAATTCGAGTGTTGCAAATTCATTAATAATAATGATTTTCAAAGTCAAGCAAGGATCCGTCAAGTCAGCCTTAGAATGGGTCACTAATAAAAAATTCAAGGCTTTTTTTACAGCAAAAATATATACATAAAAATGTTTTATATTAATGAATTTACAACAAAATCCTATTAGTATATATTTAAATTTATCAGTAAAATCATTAATGAAAATTAAAAAGAAATGTAATTAATATTACAAATTATATAATTTACACCTACTTGATAAAAATAAAAAGAATAATATCTACAACAGAATGCAATGTGTTTTGATTTTTGTTTTTGTTTTGATATCTATAAATATATTTACTAAAGAGTTTGAATAAATGAATGATACTATATTTACAGAATACGTTTAACAATAAGACATTATAAATTATATACAGTCCTCAGCATAATTCCACCAAAGTTCAGAACCTCAACAACAAAAAAGTCAACTTTAGATCTGATTAGTAGTGTAATACATAATAGGCAGATGGCGCCACACTGCAACTTTACAGCAGTAAAATTTAAAATGCAAAAATTTGCCACCATCTCAAACCTTCCTAGTAACTCAGTTGGAAGAGCACGCGACC
Organism: Hypsopygia costalis; assembly: GCA_937001555.2. Taxonomy (NCBI): domain Eukaryota; kingdom Metazoa; phylum Arthropoda; class Insecta; order Lepidoptera; family Pyralidae; genus Hypsopygia; species Hypsopygia costalis. The sequence goes on from OW443347.2 coordinate 21,292,342, forward strand.
GGTAATCGAGAGGTCGTGGTTCAAATCTAAGGGGGGAAGGTGAATTTTTCCATTTTTAAAATATTTATAACTTTACATCATTAATGATCATCAGATCAATTATGTAACTGAGTGGCAGTAATAAGGATAGAGTGTGGTCTATCCTGTGTGTGAATGGAATGGTCCATGACGATGTGTACTATTACAGTGTGTCAGGTGCCACAGAAGCATGCGATTTTGGGTGTAAGGGGCTCACCATAATCTTTAGAGCCAAAGCCAACTTCCCCTGCACATGCTGCACCCTGCTGACTGACGAACGAGGCTAGATTGGCTCAGTTTATCTAAAAGCTGCTCGACTGGGGAAGCATTGCCACAGGATATCATAACCAAATAAAAATTTCTAGGAGGGTTGTTGTGTTCTGGAGAGAGTGAGGTCAACTTAAAGGAAGGAGTTGCGGCGTGGCATGTTGCGAGTATGGCTACAATAACCACTTCACATCAGGCGGACCGTAGATTGTCTGCCACCCGGTGAAGTATATACAGTCCGCCTTTTTTTTTAATACTACGTCGAGTCGCAAACAAGCATACGGCCTGCCTGATGTGAAGCGGTTACTGTAGCCATATTAACGCTGGCAACATTAAAAATATCGCTTGCGCGCCGCCACCCGCGCTGCCAACGCAGCATCTCCTTCCTTTCTGGTGACCTCACTCACTCACAGGAACACAACAACCCTCAAGGGAATTGTTTTTTTTTTTTTTTTTTTGTTATACTACTTTGGTTGGCAGACAAGCATACGGCCCGCCTGATATGAAGCGGTTACCGTAGCCATATTAACGGTCGCAACATAAAATATCGCTCGCGCGCCTCCACCCGCGCTGCCAACGCAGCATCTCCTATCTTTCTGGTGACCTCACTCTCTCGCAGGAACACAACAACCCTCAATGGAATTATTATCCGGCTGCGGTATTCTGTGAGGTGGAGGTACATTCCCCAGTCGGGTAGCTTACAATTACGCTTCCTACCTCTTTTTTCGCCAGAGCTTCGTTTGTCACTAAGGAGGGTGCACCGCGTGCAGGTGAAGTTTGCTTTGGTTCAAAGATGTTGATGAACCACTTACACCCCAAATTTACTTTAATTTAATTACCTTATTTGGCTGCGGTATTCCGTCAGGTGGAGGTACATTCCCCAGTCGGCTAGCTTACAAGTACTTCCCCAGACGTACAATGTATAACTTCATCGCTATGCTTTCCCACAAACCCTCGTATCAAAACACACTGCATTCCAAGAATGTAACCGAGCATGCCCTCACCTGCGTAACAGGATCTTTCATAATCAGTACATCGGTCACTGGACCGAACATAGCAAAGTATTCCCGGAGCTTCTCCGAGCTCGTCTGCCAGCTGAGTCCGCCAACGAACAGCTTGCTCGGAGATGGTGACGTCGTGCCAGCAGTCGGTGGGTTCGTGCAGTTGCCCGTGGATGTGACTGGTGTGGATCTCCCCGAAGAGGGTGAGGTTTCTGTCGGGTGGTAATCTGATATAATTAGCACATTCTTTTCTTTAATATTATCTTGCCTTATCTCCAGCTCGGTTATGAGGTATCAAAGCTGAGCTGGAGGATAGACAATTATTGTAATAGTAATAATACAACATTACATAAATCTTTTCAAAGAGGCCTCTAGCTAGGGTTGCCAACTCTTGAAAAGTCTAATCTGGGAGACTTTTATGGATGTAAAATGGGAGGGGGAGTAGGATAAACATATATAAGTTTAATTTTTAAATTTACTAAAGAAATACTCATTCGGTTTCTTTCATTGCTCCATGCTTGTTCCATTATGCTGAACACACTCTCGTAAGGAGAATCAAGAGACAGGAATAGAAAGTACAAACGTGACAATTTTTTTTTCAATTTTGGAACATGGATTTATCACGGATGTCAACCCAGCGTAAATCCACTTTATTTTCTTCAACGAGATGTAGTACGAAGAGTATAATTTTTTGAAAAAACCGGAGAAATTATTGTTCACCGGGAGGAGGGAGACTAACCAATATTACCGGAGTCTCCCGGGCAATCCGGGAGGGTTGGGAACCCTACCTCTAGCGTTGGATCCATATCCCCTCTGTAATATTTATTGCATTAAAGATTTTACAAACAAACAAATTAATTAATCCTCACAAGGGAGTGGAGTCTGACATTTGTGTCAATAATTTTTTTATACAGCTAAAATGACAAACAAGCATACAACCCACTTGATGGTAAGCAGTCATTAAGCGCAACCTATGGATGCTCACTACAGGAGATTACAATTGATCAAATTATGTAAAAATGCCATCATCTACATTTCGAAAATGCATAATTTATGTTTTAAAATTAATTAAAGCCCAAGTAATCACATATCATGGTCAGTGGGTAGCTTTCAGGGCAGGTTCACATAAAAGTCCACAATAATAATTGATTTTAACACATACTTTAGTTAATTTCATATTTTTGCAATAAGAGTTGGCAACATTTTGCACTTTATGAGGAAAAGAGATAGCAAATAAGAGATAGAAAAGATTAATTGCTGATATGATAAGGATGGCGATAGCTTATGCTCCAATCTAAGTAACTAATAACAGCAGGTACCCTTTTCTGAATCAATTTAGTATGGGTATGCCATATCCATACAAATATAAATAATAAATAAATAATAATAATAATAAATAAATATTAGTTAGGGTAATAGAAAACTGATAAAGTATGTTTATCAGTTTTCTATTACCCATAACACAAGCTTCGTTTACTTTGGGGCTAGATGGCGCTGTGTAATTTGTCTGACAATATTTATTTATTATTATTATTATTTATTTATTATTTATATTTGTATGGATATGGCATACCCATACTAAATTGATTCAGAAAAGGGTACCTGCTGTTATTAGTTACTTAGATTGGAGGATAAATACATTTTTTTTTGTAAATACATATACATATGATACATAGATAGATATAACATCATTAAGTACAGGCAAATTTTTCACAAATTAAAATAGAAGCTGTAATGAAACTTACTTATTTGTTGTACTGCCATCTGCTGCTGTTGATGGGCAGCTGCGGCTGCTGTGGCAGCGGCATGGGCCGCCGCTTGTGCGCTCAACACATGAGCAGTCAGTTCACCGCCCACCAGCCCGCCTTCCAGCACCTCCACACCGCCGAGCGCCCCACTGGAATATAGCCCCATCATCGTCACCAACTAATCACAGACTGATCACTGATCAAATTACACAACGCGGGCAAAAACCGACGCGAATCCAAAGACGCTTTCACTCGGAAATCGACTTGACGCTTGAGCGGGAATCTATCAAAACAAAACAAAATCGCAATTTCATTTATAAACGGCCAGTGTCAATGAGAATCATAATATTTGGAATTATAAAACAATTGCACCAAAATGACTTTTTATTATGTAAACAAAATGTTATATTTACATTTCTATTTCAACATGTTCGAAATATGCGATCATTTTGAAGGTAAATTAATAATTTTTTGTTGGACAATTTCAAACTTTTTGACAACAACAGAGAAAAAGAAATGGCCGCGAAAAAGTTTGTATTGTCACAAATGTCAACTGACTTATCACGAATGACAGGAAAATGGATCAAGAACGTAAAGGTTTACGTTTCATCTTAAATTTTAAAATAAGTCTTTTAAAAACCAACTTTCTCTTAAAACTTTTAACATCATTATTTTAATATTATTTAGGTCGGTCGTGTTACTGCATTGTCTTAAAGATGCCCTTAGTGACATGAGGTCGCATGTTATTATAAATTTATGTCAGTAAAGTTTAAAGTCTTCCGCCAAAGATGTTTTTGTTTTTACAAAAAGAATATAACCACGCGCATTTGTTGCATAATTTTATTTAATAAGTCATCCATAACACATTTTTATAACGCTGACCATCGTAAAAATCATATACTATGCAGATTCAGAAAATGAGAAATTAATTAATATCATCATTCGCTCATTTAAAAAAATATTAGATACATTATATAGATTAATTTAAAAGACTGTTTTGTGAGTTCGCTGATCGATAACTCTGATCCTCTTTTTATTTAAATTACACAATACTAACTGAATGCTTATTGTCTATTTTACTTGGTGTGTACAATAGCCATTCAGAATTTGTTTATAATTAACTAGAAATCGGCCACGGCTTTGCACGGGCATAAATTATGTTTAATTTTTTCACGGAAACTAACCTTATAAGCGGGCTATTTAAATGACCTCGAAGTAATTAGTAAGTATTTTTGGTTTTAAGTCGATATTATGGCATCAGTGTACATTGTCCATTGGTGAAAACTCAAAACGTGTAAACTTTTTAAATATTTTAGGCTCAATAGGATCTAAAACTCCCTGATATATTCAAAAAGATACAAAAAAATAAAATTAATAAGCTATTGGGAGTTGAACCTTTTGGTATGCAATAAAGAGTTATTGTGTGATGAAAATTATTTTTTTGAAAATATTATTTCGCCATTAGTATTCTTAGCTTTGGCAATATTGCTGGCAATGACACATTACTACCTTTACGACCTTAAAGAGTGACATATAAATAACAATAAAACTTATAAGACGTTTATATTTGTAAAATGAGGTAACTTTTTGGAAAATAGTGCACATACTTATTCTTCTTCTAGAGTCTTTATAAAGATTGAATTACTGTCAACCCATACACATCCCACTGTTAGGATATCGGTCTCTCTTCAATGGCTTGTGGTCAAATGTCTACTTTGACCACGAGGTTGCGGGTTCGAACCCCGCACAAGTCAAACATTTGTGTGTATGAACATGTCTCTTTGTCTTGGTCTAGGTTTTTTATATGTATTCTATATAAGAATTTACAAAAAAAAAATGTATTTAAGTACATTTATCAGTTGTCTAGTATCAAGCAAGTACAAGCTTTGCGCTTAATTTGGGACTAGATAGCTCTGTATAAATTGTACAGAAATATTTATTTATTTAATGGTACTCCACCAAAATAGGTAGATTGAGTAATTAAATGTAATACTGACCTACTAATAGCTAACCAAGGTAATAAATAATAATGGATGTTAGGACGACCCTTGTAAAAAATGCTTTCAATCAGTATATAGCAATGAATGCCATCTATGAAGAAAATAACATACCACTGATAAGAAATAATATCGGAAAGTACTTATCTGATTAAAAAAAACCCCTAATATTCAGACTTTCAGGGTGCATATTATAGACGGGCATAGCAGCGCGTACTACTAATAATGCAAAAAGAAATTAATCTAACAAATTACAGGAAATCCGGCGCACCTGTTCCAAACTTTTAAGTGGTATTTTACATAAAAATTAAAAACATTATCATATTATTTGTAAGTAATCTCATTTCACAACCTGTATAATGGATGTCCGAGCATTATAAATACATTTTTCTTCAAGAAACGCCCCACCCAACTATAAATCAAGCCAAGCGTAATTTATCTTTCCCTGAACATAAAAATCTGGTTCCATTCAGCCTGTGACCCATTTCCCTTTTCAAGGAAGACTGGGCAATCTCCTGCCATTTATATCTGAAATTTCTTTATAACCACGTGATATTAAAATCTATGTATTGCTAAAGCTCTTTATTACTACTTATCAATAAATTTCTCATCTTCAGGGCAAAACGATTAATGAAATATCCGTTTTCTGTTGATCCGAAAATTCAGTTTCCTTTTTAACCACTTTGTAAGATTATTTACTTGTTACAAATTGGATTTTTTGTAAGACCAAATGATATTGGAAATGTTAAACATCATTAGAGGTTCAATTTAATATGTTTCATAGAAATAAGTACGTTTATTTTTGTAATCATGCCTACTATAAATTAACCAATGTATCCAGTAGCTATTCAAAGATTTCACAAATCCGTGATTATGAAGATTATACGAGTATGAATAATAGAACTTACTCGTAATAAATGATATGTCATAAGCCTGCTATATGCTAGAAATGAACATCGCTCTGGCTTTACTTTTAGAGTGTAGGCTTTTACTGTGATTGCCGTCTTTGCTTTTAAGTTGACGGCTCAGAAATCTCTCGAAGCGAACTGAGTTGTACTAGAGATGCTGCTTCCATCATTTTTGGATGACTATTTTTGGGATTAGAGTAATAGAAATATTGTGGCACAAATTGATGTGTGTAATTTGAAGCTACACAAAGTTGTTTTTCTATGTAAATGGGGACGAAAAATAAAGATACACTAAACTGTCCAGTTTCTTTTTAACAAAAACTTGGCAAAATTAATTAATTAATTAATTAAATTTGTATGTTATTACTTGAACAAAAGATAATCATAATACATGCAGTATGGATATCGTATGATGGACTACGCAATCTTAGTGGCCGCCGTGGCCGGTACTTCAAAGGGGTATTTTGTAAGAGCTCATTGTGAATCCTTTATGAAGGCATTATTCTTCTTAGTCGTACGCTCCTGGCGGAGCGGTCGTGATCATGGATCGCCTGACAATTTCTGCGATACGCCTCCATCTCTCTCTATTCGTGGCATTACGTGTGCATTCAGTGAATGTGAAATGAAGGCATTATACCAAAATAGAAAAATAATCAGTTTATATCACGCTTTTTATAGGCGTAATAATCGGCTTACTTCACTTTTCAAGTCACTAGATCAATGAATAGGCATTGACCAGAAAAAAAAAGAAATCTTAAGAAGCAATTCTAGTCTTACATCATTATTGACGTCGATTTAACAACGGTTAAAGGTGAACTTGGCAACCATTAGTTCTGGTGTAATAATAGTGGACCGTCGAGTGACACCGAGATTAGCAATCCGTACAGTAATCCCCTGAACGGGAGGCTATCAATCACGGTTTAATCCTGGTAAATATTCAACCATAGAAGTATAAATGGTAAAGCTGATTTTTGCAACAATGCTATTATTTGGGAATATGGGACCAGGTACTCCCATATGTCTAGAAATATTTATTTATTTATATGTAACTAGCGGAATTGGATAAAAAAATATCTTTCAAGTTGGACTAAATTACACATCTGTGAGTTCAGGCTCCAGACTTCTCAGGGATCTATAATTTAAGAATATTAATTTTAATTAATATTCATAAATTATAGTCTAAAATCTCCCTAGGCAATCTGTCGTTGTATTGATGAAAACTGTATGAAAATCCGTATAGTAGTTTCCGAGCTTAGCCCGAAAAATACAAACTCAGAAATAATGAAAGTTACTAAAGAAAGTTTGAGTTTTCTTTAATTAAATAAAATTTATTTCGTTTTAAAGCGCTGCACACAAAAATATTACACTAGAACTAGAAGGGCGTTCAAATAAAATTACAACCTGGAAAGAGAGTCGCAGTTAGAGGGTAAAAAGATTGGGATTTGGGCACCCCTATATTCATTTTTTTTATTTTAGTGAATAGCCCAGTGTTTGGACACGCGCACGGCATTATCTGTAATCACGTACAGACTCTACAGGTACAGGTCGTAGCGTAGATCGTGTTAAAATTATACACAATGTAGCACACGCGGGATAACACAATAGATGAACATAAAAATTGATTGACAAAACTGTTGTGCCAATATCACCCTACTTTTAAGAGATAAGATATTTTTGTCGCACATCCGCAAATATAAAAAGTACATATGCCATAAGCTGGGGATGTAAAATTTGTTTTAGAACGGTAAATGTATAAATTGTATTTTTCTACTTTGCATAATCCAAGAACAACTTTTCAAGTTCTGCTCGCCGCCCCCATATGTGGCCTCCACTCTAGGACCATTTTCTTATTTACGATATATGACTTAAACAGTTTACTAAAATAAATCAATCTTTTGTAAATGTAAATAAAAAAATTGGGGTGTAAGTGTCTTATCGCGGTCTTTAGAGTCAAAGCCAACTTCGCCTGCACTCTGCTGACTAGCAAAAGAGGCTCTGGCTTTTGAGAGTATACAGCATATTTGTATGCTGCCCGACTGGGGAAGTTCCTTCACCTCACAGAATACCCTTAGACAAATTACAATTCCCTTGAGGGTTAAAGTGTTCCTGCGAGTAACTGAGGTCACCAGAAAGGAAGGAGTTGCTGCGTTGGCAGCGGAAGTGGCGGAGCGTGAGCGATATTTAATGTTGCAAGCGTTAAAATGGCTACGGTAATCGCTTCACATCAGGCAGACCGTAAGCTTGTGTGCCACCCGACATAGTATAAAAAAAATATCGGTTAAGTTAAAAATCCATATTTCTTTACGTTATATCCAAACTACGGATTTTATATTGGATTTGTGCAAAATAAATTAAGTTTGAAAAACTGAGCTGCTTTGGAAAAGTTATGAAAACTCTAACAAGTTTTAAAATCTGTTTTATACCTTGTACAGTATACTTGTTTAACAATATTATATGTACGTTATTTTTGACTTATTTTTGCAACATCTTCGCTTAATAGTTCCAAAAATTGATACTACTGGTATCATATTGTTCCAATATAGACGTATCTACAGACATATATAATATCTCGTTCGACGTGAAGCGGTTCGAAACAGGCCTCGACATTGCTGCGCCTCGCGGACTTTAGGTACTAACTGCTGGGGTCAACGACCTAGATAAAAAAAGCGCATTCCCATATGCAATAGTAAACGTAGTAACGAAAGTCAAGATGCACGCGGGATAATGAATTAATTTTTTTGTTGTCGAAAATCGATAGTTGATTGGGGGTGGTTCATTGAGGGTGTGGGGCTGAGGGTAGGGTCAAGGAGCGCGTGCGCGGGGGTTGCGGGGCGCGCCGTCGAGCCACGCTTCCTCACACGCTCGCCGACGCCCGCCGCCGCCGCCTCGCGCGCTTCGGTCATATTGTCCTGTCACAGCAGTATAGTTCTAACCTACTGCTGCGTCTGGACAAGCCGGCCGATCCGTTGCAAACTCATCAGGCTTCGACCAGCTATCATCAAACTAGCAAGAATAATTGTATTTTGTGTGTGTTATGTATCTTTTATTTTTTGCAGGTCCAGCATGGGAGCGGTCAGCGGTGAGGCTATAAAATTTTCTACCCATGCACAAGTGATTCAGTGTGTGCTAGTGACTCCCGAATTCATAAGTGTAAAAACGAGTGTTACATACTTCAAATATATTATTTTAACAGTTTGAAACGTGAAATTTACAGCTTAAGGGTGCATTTATCGAGCGAGCCAGCGCGCATGCGCGCGCCATCGCTGCATCTCACGACGCGGCCATTTTCTTGTGGGAGGATTCATGTGAAAATTATTTTCAACAATTTTCCCCACTGATTTGTTTTTAAAATATTTCATTTGTTACCTAATACTTGAAGTAGATATAGTGTTCTTTGTCACGATCTGATGTTTTAACGATTTAGTGAGATTTAGTTAATTAGAAAAAAAAAAATGTTCAGAATTGTATTTAGGATTATATTTTTAATAATTAATATTGATTTATTTTACAGCTAACGAAATATTTAACACAAGCAGTTGGATTAATGCCTACAACCACTCCCTGAAATAAGGAGTGGCCCTACGTAGTCTAGTCAGTTGTTAGACAAATTAGTTTTAGTGTTTGTTGGCTGGCACACCTCAAGTACTACATAATATTATACCTACTTATGTGCTATACACTTTTCATAATGAGTACATAGTGACGTTATGTAGTCACATAGGACGTTGGGTATTTTTGCCTAGTAGAATATTCATGGTTTATTTCTATAGAAGTTAACCCAACGTTTTCCCAGAATTTCACAGTATGGGGTTCTTCAAGAAAGCCGTAATTGTGGTTTTACAGGATCGGCAACGCATGAGTGATGCTTCTGGTGTCGCAACCGACCATAGGCTGCGATGACTGCTTATCATCAGGCTGGTCGTCCGTTATTTCCACCCTAGTCGTATAAAAATGTCTAAAGTGCTTAGACAAAGTTACCCAACTAAAGGATTGTAGCCCATTGGTTTCGTCCAGGTATATTTTTAATTAATGAAGATTAAACTTTTCAAGCCGCAAGTAGTTAAAAATGAGGCGTGTAGCCATGCCTGTCTCGTAAGAACTAAGTATCTATTATGTAACTCACACAATGTTCAAGAATGAACATTTTTATTAAAGTTGTAAAAGCCCAGATCATAAGGAAGTGGTGGTACCTCTATGTACCACGGAATGGCTTCAATTTCCGGTTGTCTTTCGTAAGTTGAATGTATTTTGCAAATCTTAGTAATGTTCCCTATATCGACCTATTTCATTAAAAACATGATCGCTAAACTCACGTGTGTATGCACCACGTAAGGTGCCAGATCTATTGAAGTAGAGTTGAGTTGTGTTGAGTTGTTTCTATGTATTTTACGCCTGACAATTCTTTTTTCACTCATAGTGCCTACTCCATTTCGTTTTTTAAAGGTCCACATACTGGTTTCAGAGTCACCCTCTGTTCTTTCGCCTCAACTCGAGTTATATATAAACCTTGCTTGCTTCTTTCGCTCGGTCAGTGATAGTGTTGCTACCCGAAACACGGTTAGCAATTTCTTGTTGACTGTTTTTTATGTCTCACTGTATCAATCACTGCAACTATGTACGCGAAAGTCGGTGAAAAATCCCCATATAAAAATTATAGATGAAACGGACTATCCGGTATCCGGCATAACTGGTCGAAATTTACTATCCTGTCGGATGCCGGATAGCAAACAAGTTTACAGCCGGATAAGAAAAAATACCACGTGTACTTTTATGACCGCCAAAATTATTTTCTTTTTCTTAAACCCGCCGAGCAAAGCTCGGTCATTCAAATACTTCATAATTATGAGCACAAGGTTTAAGTAATTATTATTATTTAAATAGTTGTCTTGGCCAACTTGCCAGAATATTATAAATATTTTTATAAAAAAAAACCGATACCAAACATTACTCTACATTAGTCTACATTCATGTATGTAGATACAGGCTGATGATGATGAAAAAAATATGGGACCAATCTGGAAGTAGACTCATTCAAATAAAAAAAGTTTTTTTTCAAATCGGTTTATAAATCACGGAGTAATTAAGTAACAAACATTAAAAAAAAAGACAGCCGAATTGAGAACCTCCTCCTTTTTTGGAGTCGGTTAAAAATGGAAAAATTCACCTCCCACCCATTTTTCCATTTTTAAATGAGGTGAATTTTTCCATTTAAAAAAATATTTATAAAGGTTTCTGTACATACTCATAACAGAAAAAATTTGGAAAATCCAAAAAGATTTAGCGGACGAAGCCGGGCCGGGTCGTAAGTTATCACATCATGTGGAAATACCAAATTGACTTCAGTAAAATATTGGCGCCATCAGTCAGCTGTCGCGGGGAAATAACATATACTTAAAGGTTTCGTGGATGGAACCCTTTCTATTTTTAGGGTTAACCATTCGAAAAACAAGTTATGTACCTATTTGTTATGTTCAAACACAGTATAAGTACTTAATAGTACTATGTATAGTATGGCCACTCCTCTCTCCCTCGTGTCGACCTCACCTACCCTCTGAGCAGCGGCGTAAATATACCATCATGGGCCCGTGGGCCCGTGGCAAGTGCACAGATGGGCCCTCAGATGTTCACCGCTAATAAATCATCTAAGTGACCAACATTAAAGAAGTATCATAATGTTATAATAAAGCACTTGTACTGTTCTACGTTATTATATTTAATATTACCGACCGGTTTCGCCGCTAAGGCATTATCAAGGTAAACAGATGGTGTTTGTGTTTCTACCACAAAGTGCTTTATTATAACATTATGTTAATAATGGTTCCACTAAGTGCCAACAATCAACAGTATCAACTAAAGAAGTATTTAGTACATTTTGACGTGACAACGTCTTATAAATTGGTTAGCCGGGTGACACTTCAAGAAACTGGGTCACGTTATGCGCTTACAATGAGAGCGAGTGAAAGGCGCGTGCCTTTCACTCGCTCTCATTGTAAGCGTGTCGTGGACGCGTGTCCCTTCTAAGAGCGAGAGAGACAGACATAAAAAGTGAAAGGCATGCGTCCCTTCCACTCGAAAACATTTTACCACTCAAAGTCGTTGTCACGTAAAACTTTCGCCCGTATACCGACTTTACAGGCAACCAATTTTTTTTTGTTGTTAATATGTAATCTATAACTTTGTTTTCAAGAAATATAATAGATAATGCATCTACTATTACTAACTATGAATATACAAAATTTTAATAGGCTTTTTCTAATGGCAACAGCCGGGACTTATAAGCTATCCTAGATACAGGGTTTTTAGGCACTCCTAACTTTTAAAAAATACTATTTTTGAACTAAGCTTGGGTCCCGCTTGCCTTGACATTTTGCTTCGGTTTTTATAGGCTGAGTTGGGAGAAGGGACCAATTCTGCGTCATCGCACAACACTGATTCAGCTTGAATAATATTGTGCTGTAATATAAGTAATAGTACTACCTACAGTATGGCCACTCCCTGCCGCTCTCTCGTGTCAACCTCACCTCCCCTCTGAGACAAATCTGGAATAGTTTGTATGGCGCCGCACGCACACACGCTCATTCACGCTCTGCACAGACGTTATTGTTTAATAATTTGTGGTTAAAGTTAGAATATTTTTCTCCGCGCATTTAACATTGAAGGGTAGCGTAGCGCACCATCGTGAAATCTTTAATAACATCGTAAAATGTATCGATAAAAAAAACAAGGTTCTTGATCTAAATCATAACAATTCACCAATATAATAAATTATTTTAAATCTAACAAAATTAATTTCATTAGAAACTCTAAAAAATGAGATTTCCAGCAAAAATACAGGAATCATCACACGTACAGTAAAATTATACATATATATAAAGAAGATAAAAGGTACGTGTGCATGAAAAAGACAATTGCTATATTTCCTTTTAAATATACCGTTCAGGGCACCATGTTACCACAGCGTTCTCTCGCTGTATTGTGATGTTACCCCACTGCGCACTGTGACTTATATATCGACACGTTGAAAGCCCCAATGTTCAATGGAACCACCGCGGTCTTGACTCGTACATCAACAGGCTGACAGCATTTGTTCGTTGCCTTGCAAGGTGAGTGATAACGAGTGTTATATTCATATATTTTCAAGGATTTCTGACGTGAATATGTCTTTAAAATTGCTCTCCTATGGAGGCAATTCAAAAATACGAATGATAACAAAATCGGGGGATACAGTTTGGTGTTGCAGCTACATATCTATCATCTCCATACAAAACTCAATCACACCACTGGATAGATGAAGGATCAAAGAATTTATTACATGAAGTAAGGACTATGGAACATCGCGTGCGGGGGAGGGGCTAGCGCTGCCATTTTGAGATAATTTTAGTTCATATAACGTATTTGACGAGCTCGGTGGTTGAATGGTTAGCAATGGTTACTTTGACTCCGAGGTCGCGGGTTCGATCCCCGCACAAGACAAAATATTTGTGTGCATGAATAAATATCTGTTTGTCTTGGTCTGACTGTTTTCTATAAGTATATTAGAAGAATGTATTTACAAAAAAAAAATGTATTTAAGTATTATATCAGTTATCTAGTACTACACATAGTACATGCTTTGCTTAGTTTGGGACTAGAAGACAGTATATAATTTCTCCAGGAATATTTATTTATTTGGTTATCTTGTTGGAAAAATAATCGCGAGGTCTCGCAATCGCAGCAAACGACGTAAATATAAACTGCTGATACGGCCGTGACGAACAAGAACTTCGTTCACAAGATTGTATCACTCTTAATTAACAAGTCCCTTTAGAAACTTTCCAAAAAGCCCGACGACAGTGACTGCCACATCGTCACAGTGCTGTGTCATTGAGGGTTTTTTGCTAAACGACCAGGGAGCTAATGATTTTGGGGTTTAGTCCATTCAGCTCATTTAATTCCCCCTTACCATGCATCTCTACTGACAAATCCCAACTATTTCAACTATTTCGTAAAGGGCTATTAGAAAAAAAAAAAACAAGATACTGTGGTAATAAAAATTAAGTTAATTTATCAATTATTAATTTATTAATATTTTTTACAATTAATAATTATTTATTATTAATTTCCTTTCCTTTCGTTAAATACCCTTATCATAGCGATTAAAGTGAAAATCTTAAATCACCAATTTGTGGCGGCCACCATATCGGATTAAAAATGACGACTTTTAGATAATCATGCATTGTCACGAGAATCCAATGAGTGTGCTAAAGTTCAGCTCAATCGTACACTGGAAAGTGGGTCAAATTTAACTTGCAAATTTTGATTACTGACATCGCGATGAAACTAAATAAATACATGTAAAAAATAGTATTTTTTTATATATGAGAAGGGGGCAAACGAGCATGTGGGTCACCTGATGGAAAGCAATCACCACCGCCCATAGAGATCAGCAACACCAAGGGGTCGCCGATCCGTTGCCAGCCTTATAAGGGAAATAAAGACTTTTACTCGATTAACGAATTTTTAAATCGTTTAAAAAATATTTTGCTCAAGTTTGGGTCGATGCATGGACAAATTCCTTAAAATGATTATCATTATTTGCATACTATTATATGATATAGCTAAATAGGCTTAAGAAACCTTATTATAACAACATATTTTAACTTCAAGTGTATGGGTACGCTACCGTTACGGACGTCACTACAAAACTCCCTCATTTACCTCACTAGGGCTTACCAATTTTGTTTTTTTTTATCGATTACGCTGACTCGGATAAATTCGAGTTGATTGGCAAATCGATTTAGTTTAACGACTCGATGTCCGCTTCCGACTTGATTGTGGCAAGGGAAAGGCGTGCCTGGGGATAGTTTTTGTTGTTTTTCAGTAATCTATTAGTTTGATCGCATTTTTTTACTAAATTTGCGGCGAAATCCAGGGTTGTTTGATACAGTTTTACATATGTATGTTATGTATTATAACATTACTTATATACAATGACGATCCCGGTGGTCGAATGGCTAGAAATGGCTAATTTGACTCCGAGGTCACGGGTTCGATGCCCGCACAAGCAAACATTTGTGTGCATGAATATCAATGCCTGTTTGTGTTTGTCTGGGTGTTTTCTATGTACATATAATTAAAAATATGTATTTAAGTACATTTATCAGTTGTATAGTACCCATAGTACAAGCTTTGCGCTTAATTGGCTATTTGACTAACATTTTTTTCTGTTTGATATGTAGGGACGTCTCCATGATATAACCATAGGTGAAAGAATTACTTCGATAGCACAAAAATCTCTCGAGATATATTAATTTGAAAATCACAATTTTTAGACTGCCCCAAAACGCTCCATACAAAAGACTACTGAATTATGACGTCACAGTTTTGTATTTTATATGCATCAAATCAGAAATTTGTACGACAGCTATGTTAAATATTACGTTTATGTAATTATTATCATAATAAAAGTTATAGCATTTTTTATTGCTACTCCAATGGAAATATTATTTTTTAATAATTTCATACTTTTAAAATGGACTTTCCCGCCAAACTTTGATCGACGCTAAAAAAAGTCTGACTGAAGATATTAGAATGAAAGTTTGCAGATCTTTATAGTTTTGTGTATTTTACGACATTGTTAATTTATTTGTACAATTTTTAAACATTGGAAACAACCCAATTACGGCCGTGTGGTTTCCGGCAGACTAGAATAGAGTCACTCCGTCTCTTCCCGTGGATGTCGTACAAGGCGACTAAGGGAAATACATTATCAAACATCGATCAGGCCTCCCCATCCCGTCTGGCCAGCGTGGGGAGTGTAGGCCAAATCCTCCTTCTGTCTGGGACGGATGAGAGAGGGCTGTGCTCCTGTAGTGGAGACTAAAATGACCTGATGCTGATGCTAAGTAAAATAACATATTTATACATATGTCTATGTTTATGTAAGAAAAGGTTACATAACTGTAGATATGATGGCTGATAAGAGTAAATAGAAGAAGAAGACATACTGCGTCGACCACTACAATGGGAAAAGCGAATGACGAGATGATTTGAGGAATCTGGAAAGAAATCTTTTAAATAATAAAAGAGAAGCCCACTTCATTGAACAACATCATTCGACAAGTATTCATATCATCAGTTCAATAAAAAGACCTTATGAAAGGCCTTTTTAGTCCAACTCCATCCAAGAAGAACTACTAATTAATCTGTACGGAAGGTTTATTTTCCTGTGCGCGTTCTACTGTCGTCTTAAGCCGGGTCTCCTGCAGTGTTTTTTTGAAACATTTGACAGCTTAATTGTTCTACTACAGTACGTTTACATTTTATACTATGAACGTTCGGTGAAACTGTAGAATCAACTTCCCTCAGCGGTATTTCTGAAGAATAACGACATGGGAGCCTTCAAGAACAGGACTCTATATTTCCCTTAGAAGACTGACAACGGATCGGCGACCCCTTGGTGTTGCTGATTTCCATGGATGGTGTGATTGCTTTCCACTAGGTGACTCACAAGCTCGTTTTCCTCATTCTCATATATAACAAAAATGGATTGTTTGTAAAGTCGGTTAACGATCGATAATTTTACGTAAGAACGTCCTAAGAAAACATCGGCCGATGGAGTGGAAGAGAGGTAGATGCGTCACAAAACGAACGCTTAGACCGACTATCGCTTGTACGCTCGGCTCAGGCGGAACATGACAATGAGTCATGATTTTTTGTGCGTGCAGCCGGCATTCATCGATTTTTAGGACGCTATCGCTATATATATATATATAGCTTGTTTTTATATATGAGATGATAAAAGATCTCCAGCGCCCACAAAGGGGCGTTACCGCGAACTTTGAGAACCACAGCCTGCCATAGACAAAATGCAAATAACCCTAAAACAACCGAGACGGTCATAATAGCCAAGCCATCAAATGCAGACATATCTCCCCTGAAGCTGACACGGCGCCCGAATGGATAAATCATAGCAGTGCGTTTAATGGGCCAGAAACATAGAGATATCGCAGACACTGGAAGGGATGGCGTCCATTAGGCGATGTTGGCACCTAATTTCCAATAGGCTTTGTGACCATTTTTTACCCGACTGCCGAAGGAGGGTTATGTTTTTCGAGCGTATGTATGTATATGTATGTCTTATTATTTGACACGCTCTACAGCCTAAACCGTTTGACATATTTCAACATAAGAGGTGTCATTAGATTCGTCTTAATCACGCGAGTGACTTAAACTATAGCAAATATAAAAAAAAAATCAATATGGCGACTGTGACCTGCAAAATTGTCGTTCGAGTAATTTTTTTTACTTCTAATTAATGTTTATTTTATACGCAGTCGGGTTTTTTTCATTTTTTAAATTAATTTAACTTGTTTCGGTTTGTTATACCTATGTAACAAAATCCTAGCTCTGTGCATAAAATGTTTGTTTTTATCTGTTTACATGTATGTACATTATTTATCTCTATAGGTATAGATTAATTATAGAATACCGCAGCCGATTATCAATTCCAATTATTGTTTTCCTGCGATAGACTGAGGACATCAAGAGCTGCTGAAAGAGTGGCGCTGCAGCGGGGGTGGCGACGCGCGAACGATATTTCATGTTCCTAGCGTTTAGATGGCTACGGTAACTGTTTCACATTAGGCGGGATGTAAGCTTGTATGTTAAAAATCACTAGCATGGCTTTCATAGTTTTCTGATGAAAAATAACTTAACGAAGGTTTTTCACTCAATTAAATTAGGGATGTCACCAATGAATGCAAAGTACGAATGCCCAACTGTTTAGCTCCACGTGCGTCGCTCTAATTAATATTCATAAAAAAGGATTGAACGATGACCTTATTTCTCCTCGAACAAGAAATGACGGCTGAGTCAAGAGCCCTTCTGCCATTTTACTCGTAATAGCAGTTAACTTAAAAAAGTTACTAAACGACCATAAATTACAGATATATCACCATTTAATATTAAATAAACATCATAACCAAGGTAATTATCAATAAAAATTACTTTTCGATAACCGATCGTGGCGATTCATTTCGATTTGCCCGCGAGTGCTGCTATCAGAAACTTTGACATAAAAGTTGGCGCGTATTTATGTGCCATAATAGCGGACGCGATTCCATTAATAAAATGTTTTTATACTTCGACGCGTCTGGACGTAACGACTTTTCTTTCTTCAATAATGTTGGGGTCGGTAGTGGCACTTGAATTAAAAGCGACAGGGTTTGATGATAAATATGATAATAGATATCAAATCTATTATGTACCTTTCAATCCATAGACAACTAAAAGGTATTTTGTGGTATAGAATCATAATACACTACTTAAGTAAAAGAGTCGTGGTTTGGTTATATCTTATAAGGTAAGTGCACGCCTCTGTGTTTCGATGTTTTTGAAAAATGATTCGAAAAATCACTTGCAAGTGTCAGGTTTAGTGTGCTATCACACTCTATTCATGTAGAGAGAAAGCTGTGTAAGATCTGCAAAATTTGTGCCTATTCTCATAGGGTTGACACCTTTGTGAGGTATAAGTAGCTCAGCATCACCAACCTCACCTGCACGTGGCAACCTCCCTGCCAATAAGTTTTTTTTTATATACTACGTCTGATGACAGACAAACATACGGCCCGCCTGATGTGATGCGGTTACCGTAGCTATTAACGCTCGCAACAAAAAATTTCGCTCGCGCGCCGCCACTCCCGCTGTAAACGCAGCATCTCCTTCCTTTCTGGTGACCTCATTCACTCGCAGGAACATAACTCTCAAGGAAATTGTTATTTGGCTGCCTTATTCTGTGAGGTGGAGGTACATTCCCCAATCGGGTAGCTTACAATTACGCTCCCTACCTCTCTTTTCGCCAGAGCTTCGTTTGTCAATCAGCAGGGTGAACCGCGTGCAGGTGAAGTTGGATTTGGTTCAAAGATGTTGATGAACCACTTACACCACAATAAGTTCTGCCGAGAGGTAGGGCCCATCAATAGGCCGACTAGGAAGTACCACACCTCACAGGAGACCACATGACAGTCAAATAACATCTCTGAGGAGAGTTATTGTGATCCTGCGTCAGGTCACCAAAAAGAAAGATTAGTAGCAATAGCAGCCGGGGTAGCAACGCGCGAGTGGCATTTACTGTGTTGCAAGCGTATACGGTAACCGCTTCATATCAGGCGCGTCATGTGCTTGTTTTTCCACCCGACGTAGCATAAAAATCCATTACTGGTATGTCAACGACAATTCTTTGACTTCAGGTTGTGTAATATTAATAATAAAAAAACTTATTCACGAACATTCAAAAATGTTTTTAAATATCAATAATATCATCATCATCATCAGGTCATTTTTGTCTCCACTACAGGAGCACGACCCTCTCTCGTCCGTCACAGATAGGAGGATTTGGCCTACACGCTGGCCAGACGAGTTGGGGAGGCCTGATCGATGTGTTATAATGTGTTTCCCTAAGTCGCCTTGTACGACATCCACTGAAAGAGATCGAGTGATTCTATTCTAGTCTGCCGGAAACCACACGGCCAAACAATCAATAACATACTGATAGCAAATTGATTTAAAAAATTAACTTTTAGCCCCTCTCTCCCCTACTGGGGAGAGAGGGGCTAAAAGATACGATATTTTCCATTCCACTCCTAGGCTCTCGTGATTTCTTACTATTATACTACCCGATTATAATAAAAAGATGATAGAACGTTTCGTTTCAGAAAAATGACGTCGCATTGATTTAATGTCTAAAAACTAATAAAAAATAAATAAAAAATAAACTAAATACTTAAAAGCAAGTATAGTGCACCACCAGTCGCCACTGATTGAATTACAGCTTATTAAATACTTGATACATTGCCAGGCCGATAGATTTAAATCGTGTGCACATTGTAATAAATAAATTAATCAAATATCTACTTAGCTAGTTGAATACTTGGGATACATACACACAGTACAGTAAATAACCATTTTGTCCCACTTTTATTTTTAACATTTTGTTCAATACTTTTATTCTCATACCTACTCGTAAACAACGTGGAGCGAACACCTATACGTGCACGACGCAAGCCCTGAGCTTGTCCACTGGCGGAGTCAGTTTGAACCAGTTTTTTCCAACCGCGGCGTGTACGCGACGTGCGGCCAGTGGACACGCACACAAGGCCTCGCATGCTTATAGTAGTGTACCTAAACACCGCGGTTGAATGAAGCTTTCTCTCTGTTCCTTCTCTATTCATGTGCTCTGGCCACTCAATACAAAAACGACAACACAAACAGATCGCATCTGTATACGTGCAAATGTGTGTGTAGATGCCATAGGGTTGACTGCATAATTAAGAAGGTACTTGTGCTGTGACATAAGTCATAAGTCGTTATACTTTAGGTAATATTGTAATAATAAATATCTTTAACCGTTTATTTTGAATGATTGTGATTATGAGACTGCATTAAATCCAGTTACGTTACCGTGTTACACTAAATGTTTAACGCGGGTTGTAATTGGTTATTAGACAATCTACTGTAGTCGTCTATTGAAAATGTGGAATAAATATTGAACTTCCAAAAATGTCGAACTGTCGAATCAACGATTCCGCCGATACAATAAGTAAAATTCATTGTTAAAACTGTAAAAAATAAATTGATTTTGTAATGAAACAACAAATAGTTTAATGGTAATGACTATATAACATTTTACCATTTAAAAGTTCAGTTGAGAATAGATTATATATGTACTACGAACGAACTTTCGTAATGCGTGACGCCGCCGGGTGACAGCCCTTGCGGTCGGTTCCACATTCAACTCAGAGGAAGGTGAGGTCGTCTTGTGAGAGCGGCAGGGAGTGGACGTAGTACTAATATATAGACTGTGGTGATTTGTAGAGCTAAGCATTTGTTTAGTTTATGATTATTATTTTATCTGTGCCGCATAATTGTGTTGCCATGAAATTACAGAGCGTTTCCCTGTAATCATTTTTAAAATTATGTTCTAAATTAATTAAATAAAAACGACCAAATATTTTTTCTACTATATTTTTGTAATTAAGCTTTGCGAGCACTTTAGAATCGTTAAAATTTCTCGGTTCAAATGATAAATACGATTTTAATGAGATGAATCAGTTTCAAAGGTCAGCATATTAAAAAATGTAACTTTGAAAAAAAAAAACCTAATAACAATACTTGCCAGTCTATTTAATTTCCGAATAATAACAGCATTTCATTTAATTACCTGTAACAAAAAATATCATAAAATTAAATCACTCTGAATTAAATATAGCGCCATCTATAAAAGACAAAACGAAAACACAAAGGTTCAATTCTAAGTTAAATGAGATTTAGTACGACTCATCGCCGCTAGAGAGCGCGCGGCACAATACCCCAGTTTCTGACTTGAAGTAATTGTATTTTATTGATTCCACCCTCTGTGGTAAGGGGTGGGTGGCGCATTTTTGTCCCACAGACAATCTGAACATGTCTCCAGGCGAAATTTACTGTTATCGAGGCGAAATTATGTATATTTTTTATCTGTCGCCCGAGGGGATTGATTTTCGAGTATGTGTAACTCTTTTGTTTTTGTTGTGCTGCCAGTATTTTATTATTTTTACCCAAATATGCATATAATATTTTCGGAATACCAACGGCCGTATTTATTTTAATATATGATTTAGATTACGCTTTCAACAAAATCATGCGGAGTGTATTGCATTACGCTGCTGTGCAATTACGGGAATGCGTTTTAAATGCATACCTACAGTTTTAGGTTTAACATTTTATCACATTCGTGAACGCAACGAAAATTGGAACGTATGCTTATGAATATAGAGATTATTTTTGATTATTATTATTTTCTGAAAGTCAGAGTTTCGATGCCATTTTTCTTGGAAGTATTTCAGTGATAAAAATCTCGTCGTTCCATCAAAATTGTATTCATGATTATGTACTGGTTTATTGACGAACTCGATGGAGTCATTGCTCGTGTCAGTATAAGTGATAACGCATGTTTATATATATTATATTCTCCACACAACTACCCCAATACTTGAAGACTAAAGTCTTCAACCAATGCGTCCTCCCTGCAGTGACCTATGGTGCAGAGACTTAGACACTGACCATCGGACTGGTCCACAGGTTAAAGGTCGCGCAGCGAGCGATGGAGAGGGCTATGCTCGGGGTTTCTTTGAGGGATTGAATCCGGGACGAAGTAATTCGACGGAGAACCAAAATCTGTCAAATCAAATCAAATCAAAATATCTTTATTGCTTGGACTTTAAAAAGCACTGTCGACATAGCTTTCAGAGTATGCAAGCTGAAGTGGTAATGGGCCGGTCACATCTGCTGAGTAAATGATGGAAGAGGGGGGAGCAAGGTAAGGAGAGGCCGTGCGTAGGACGTCGAAGCGTTGGACGCCCTTCTTCTAGATCAGGGTTTCCCAACCTTTTTTACATCAAGGCTCCCAAATAAAATTTTCATGCCCCCCCCCATTTTTTTTTCAGTAAGTAAGTACCTACAATAGAAATCGCATTATTTTAACAACATTTATTTTTATGTAATTTGCGAAATCATCTGGGCATCGATAGGCGCTATCGATGCCCAGACGATTTAGCTGCTTAGTTTTTATTAAAACCAGAGCTGAAAAACCAGTCTCGCATAAGTAAGTTGAAGAAAAGGGAACAAGTGTTCGCAAAGCAAGAGAGGCAACTTTTGGATTAACTAGGAATCGCTTGACCCAAAATTTCTCCAATGTCAAGAAATGGATGGAAGGAGAATGTCATTTTTCTATTGAAAACACAAACGTCTCAAGCCCCCCTTGACATCCCTCTACGCCCCACTAGGGGGGCGCGCCCCCCTGGTTGGGAAACCCTGTTCTAGATGGTCCGATGACCTTAAGCGGATGAAAGCTGGTAGACGCGGGTGGATGCTAGACACATGCTGATGATGATGATATCTAATTTTAATTGTTGTAGTATTTGCGTTTCGTCGATCTATTTAATAATAGCTAATTCAATTGTATATTATGATTCATCTTTTCCCAAAGATTTATATTACTTCTCCTTTTGTCTTCCACAAATGCTTTCGACTTTTCGACGCCCTTGCCGTTCTTTAATCTCTTATCCAACACTTGAAGGTTGTCTGGTAGAGATCTCTTATAGAGATAAGCCCGCCTTTGTAATATTCTTAAAATTCTGTTATCATCATCAGGTCATTTTAGTCTCCATTACAGGAGCACGACCTTCTCTCGTCCGTCACAGACAGAAGGAGGATTTGGTCTACACTCCCCACGCTGGCCAGACGGGTTGGGGAGGCCTGATCGATGTTTGATAATGTATTTTCCTTAGTCGCCTTGTACGACATCCACGGGAAGAGACGGAGTGATTCTATTCTAGTCTGCCGGAAACCACACGGCCAGTTATATTGTGTATGAATATATATTTGTTCTTTATGTACAATAAAGTAGTGTTGCCCAAAATCGGTCTTGGTCTTGCAGTCTTGGTCTTGTTCTTGCATTTTTGCAAGACCAAGACCAAGACCAAGACTGCATAATTTTAGCAAGACCAAGATCAAGACTGACCGTGCTAGATTTGAGCAAGAACAAGACTAAGCCTGCGAGACTCTTGCGTCTTGCAGTTAGTGTCGTTTCAGGGAGTATAAGAGTTCGGGTATATGATTAGGGAATGAAAATATCCATTTAAAGAAAAGAGTGCATACCTAGTTTTGACCATCGGCACTTTGATAGTGCGCGGCGTCTTGTTGTCGGCATCATCATCATCATCGTCGGATACTGACCTGTCTAAGAAATTTTGCAGCTATTCGGCTATACACATGCCTATATACACCCGCCGGTAGCTTCTACTGATATCGCATACAATCTTCGCCGCTGCACCGCACGCACAACATTTGACACTGTTTGATAGCCGCCATAGAGTACATGTTCCAAAGAATAAAATAAGTTTCTGGGTGCTCAGAATGGATACGAATACATTATGCTGATCTCGCAAGAAATATTGTAATTAGATAACGGTAAGGATAGGTAGATATCATACTAATTTATTCTAGTAAGTAAATATTATAATATTAACTACATAAGTATATGGGTTTACAATAATTACTTACTATTACATTTTATTATTACCTAATAGATAAACATGTTCAATAAGTTCACTGCAAATCTCGATTGTTGGAAGTGTGTGTTTTTAAAAGACAAAGTGCTCGAATATGTCGTCACCCATTTGCTAAATAATATAGACACTTTTGACGTACTTGAAACGTTTAAAAATACCCTACAATGCTATACTAATAATATAAAAGCGTGTATATAAAATAAAAAAGCGTGCAATAAGATCTATGTACTGCTCTAAGTACTCTGTTACGTTGTTCTAAGCTCTAAAGTAACGTTTAATAAATAGCAATAGGCTAATAGGTAATTGCGAGACTTGCGAGACTCTTGCTGCAAGACCAAGACCAAGACCAAGACTGGGAGCGCAATACCAAGACCAAGACCAAGACCAGGTGTATTGGCGCAAGACCAAGACCAAGACTAGCTAAGTCTCTTGTTCTTGCATTTGGGCAACACTACAATAAAGATACTACAAACAAGCAAAACAAGTTAAGCAACGTCGATCGTAGTCTGTGTGTGGATGGGTTTATTTATCTCGAGCGTGCTTCAAATGGCACGTT
This sequence comes from Hypsopygia costalis, assembly GCA_937001555.2. Classification (NCBI taxonomy): domain Eukaryota; kingdom Metazoa; phylum Arthropoda; class Insecta; order Lepidoptera; family Pyralidae; genus Hypsopygia; species Hypsopygia costalis. The sequence continues at coordinate 21,316,926 of OW443347.2, forward strand.
AAGCAACCGGTCCCGGCTATTGTCATTAAATGATGGTCGTTAAGCCAAATTTAGCCATTGGGCGCGTTGAAAACACAGCCCCCTTACCACCAACTCTTATTGCGATTCAATAACTGAATAGAATGCTTATTCATACCAATGAATAAGCGACACTATTCAATTTGAAATAGAGAGTCAATCTATTCAGTTATTGAATCGCAACAAGAGTTGGTGGTAAGGGGGCTGGTCTCCGCCAACCCTCAGTTGAGTAGCGTGATGGATGATGATCTGATTGAGGAAGAGGATTGATGCAGATGATTGAAGAAGGCCGTTATCCCAGCGGTGGGATAAATATGGGTTGGTGCCGATACATCTAATTATTTTAGTCGAATAGTATGTATGTAGAAAATTTAAGTATGAATGCAAGGAAGTTTAGATAAATATAATTATTTCTGGACATTTAACACAGCGCTGTCTAGTTCCAAACTAAGCAAAGCTTGTATTAGATAACTGTTATTATACTTTTAGTTTTTTTTTGTAAATACATACATAGAAATGTATTTAAATAAATCATACTTATGTTTATTAGTTATCTAGTAACCATAGTGCAGGCTTTGCTTAGTTTCGGACTAGATGGCCCTGTGTAATTTGTCCAGGAGTATTATATTAAATTTTAATCTTCTTTAATCGTTACTTTTTTTGTTACATTTTCATGTTTGTTACTACCCCGAAAACATTTCACAAGCAAAGTTTATGTAATTTAAATTATTTATGAGATCACCGAACAAATCAGGAACAGGAGAGATTTCTATTCGTTTCCGCCAGCTCACTGGCCTTACGGGACATTCCTACGGGAATTATCTCAGTGTTTCGACTTAAATAAATAATAGTCACCTGCGTAATCGGATTGCGATATACCAAATCTCTAAAGGTGCTATTTTACACAAATATCGTCGTATAAATTCTTCTGTGAGGTCAAGGGCGGCTTCAGCTTTGTCACCAGGGAGTGGGAGGGGGGTGTTGTCAAGTAGGTATTTCATTAATGTATGTACTGTAAGACACTAAAATTAAAAAAAAACATAAATTTAACAATTTTAATTAGTGGTCCATATTATAGGTCGTGGACCCTGCTCGGGGGGGGGGGGGGGGGGGTCATGACAATAGCCTCTTCCGCTAGTCGGCAAGGTGCACCATGTGCAGGCGAGGTTGGATTTGGCTCTAAGAATCGCGGTGAACCACTTACATCCCAAAAATAGATAAATCAATTCCAAAAGCACGTATGCATAAAGTTCTACTAATTCTAATAACACATGGGGTGTATCTATGTCAACAACTTTGGTTCTATTGAATTTCTGTAGCAACGACGCCATATAACTCAACACAGGTACTTATATATGTTAATACTTAATGTAGAGTAAATTTATACCATGTCTGTTTACATGTTTAGCATAATTTGTCTACCAGCCAACTGTAATCATCGTACTCCCGTCAAGGTTGGCTAGGAAAGATCTTTTACATAGATAACTTTGCTTTAGCAAGTATATCATTTGTATTACACGATTTTATATGTTTACAAGCGTGTTTTTAGGTGTACGTAAATCTATGCTTCACTGGGATGCATATTTGTAACTACCCGACAATTTAGCCGCCCGAAAATAGCAGACGTATCAGACTAACGTAGCTCCCCGGCCACTCTATACAAATGTCGCGTCGTGAACTACTTACATAAACAAAGACGTCTAAGCGTGTGTGCGTGCGGCGCCAATGGCGCCATACAAACTGTTCCAGATTTGTCTCAGAGGGGAGGTGAGGTCGTGACAAGAGAGCGGCAGAGAGTGGCCTTACTGCACGTTATGCTATTACCTAAACTGTGCTAACGTGTCAGTTATTTACAACCGTTTAATAAATAAATATTTCTGGACATTTTACACAGCGCCATCTAGTCCCAAATTAAGCGCAAAGCTTGTGTTATGGGTACTAGATAACTGATAAATGTACTTAACTACATTTTTTTTTGTAAATACATACTTAAAATACATAGAAAACCCCCAGACCAAGACAAACGGACATGTTCATGCACACAAATGTTTGCCTTGTGCGGGGATCGAACCCGCGAACTCAGAGTCAAAGTGACCATTGCTAACCATTGGACCACCGAGCTCATCGTTTAAAATCCTGGTAATTAGAAACATTTAACAAAAAGGGTCAAATAAACAATAAAACTGACATAGTTGAGTTACGTTAGGTTATGGTTGTGATGGGGCGCTATGGCCGGAAAACCTTCTCGTGTGCTCGGAAGCCAGCAACAGCCTGAGCCTGGTGCACCATGGGCAATAACAGTAACTTCTCTTCGCGAAGATCTTGCTGACCGTTGGCTAATGTTCTGGCAGAGGAGCAAAGCGTGGATGTGGACGTTGTCCAAAATGCAATGCTTCTAGCAAAATGTTTTTATTAAAAAAAAAAGAGTATGCTTTAGACCACACGACTGAAGTAAAACTTCTTTAGCTCTACTAACTTATACCTCCCTCACAACTTCCGTTCGCCGTTTTCGTAACGCTCTCGTCACGCATTCACCAGCTTACTCCCCAAGTAAAGCATGCGTAAAGAAGTTTTCCTTCAAAAATGATGTTTACACGTTAACTCGATTTAGTTTCGCTCATTCGACTAGGTATCCATTAACCGACGAACAATAACTAAACTCCGTCAGTCAGCCGTCACAGCTAGCAGGCCGCATTAATCATCCAGCCCGCCCAGATCCCTGTAACAACCCGTAATTAATTCATAAAGGATCTGTTTGACGTGCTAAATGAAATGCCCACAACATACATAAACAATATTAATGTTACACTTGACAAATGCTCTGGACATGCGAAGGGCAAGTTCCATCATCCTAATACATGTCACAGTTGAGATGTGGGACGTAACATTGAGATTTAAACAAGAGTTTTGGGGTTTAAGTTACTCAACACGATCTTTAGAGCCTAAAAGAACGGGGGCCCAGCACACATTTGCACTGAAATATGTTGAAATTAAATAAAAGAATAGGCTCCCAAAATGATGTTTATTCTATAGCCATCACAAGTAGAATAATCCATCGATATTAAAATTACGTACAAAGTAAGTAGCGGTGACGAAACTCCTTCCAATCTGCAGACGTTGCAGTTTCATGTTGTAGGAAAACATTTAATTATTATGTTACCGTACAACTACAAATAACGTGTATATTACAACTCCCCCAAAAAGTATCGGTTCACCCCCGCTTTTTATAAACAAAAAACAAAAAAAAAACTGTATGAAAGGAATTTCGCCTTACAATTAAGATTTTAAGCTAAGTAAAATATGCTAGTTCTAAGATAACAATTTGTTTTTAAAAGTAATATATTTGCATTAACTGCTTACAAAGGGTTTAGTGTTATTTTTATGAATTAAATATTCTCTATTATTTTTCAATATTTTTACATTAGGACTAATATCTTCTATTACCTTAAATGGACCAGTGAATATATTATCTAACTTATCGCCTATTTGATTTCTTATTAATACAAAATCTCCTGCCTTATACACAACAGGATTACATGTTTTATCTTAACGATACTTTCTTAATTGCTTACTCTGCAGTAAATTTTCTTTTGCGTCTATTTGCGCCCTTTGTAGTCTAAATTTAAGTTCCAGAGGATAGCTATCAAAGTTATATAAAGGATCTACTGCAGTTTGCAAATTATTTGGTAATAAACAATGCTTACCAAACACTAATTCGTAGGGCGAATATTTTGTCTCCGTATGCACAGTAGTATTAAAACAAAAACACCAATATGGTAACCAGCTACTCCAACTAGTTTTATTTTGTTCACATTGGATTCTGAGATAAGCACCTAGGTTTTTATGTGTATTTTCAAGCGCACCAACAGTTTCGTGATGATACGAAGTAGAGCTTAATTTTTGGATGCTAAGTAACTTACAAATTTCGTACATGACAGAAGACATAAATTCTGTGCCCCTATCTGTAATAATTCTTTTGGGTATACCGTATCTCAGTATAAAGTTATTTACCAAAGTTCTAGCTACAGTTTCCGTGTCTTTGGTTTGGAGTGCGTAGGCTTCGACAAACTTGGACAAATTGCATTGTAGTGTAAGAATATACTTGTTGTTATTATTGTCTGGCATTAACGGACCCATAATATCGAGGGTGATACATTCAAGAGCACATGAGGGTGTTGACGTGATAACCATAGGTTCTTTTACATACCTATTTGTGTGTTTTTGTATTTGACATTGTTTACACTTTCGTACGTATTTGACAACGTCATTAGATAGGCCTGGCCAAAAGTAATGTTTCCTAATATTATTCAGCATCCTGTTAATTCCTGCATGACCACTAGTGGGTAGCAGATGAAAGTCATTTAAGATTACTTTCTTTTCGTCATTATCAGAAACTCTAATTAACTCTTTCGTTATCAATAACCGCGGCACATTAATGTTTAATTTCTTTACAAAACTTGCAAGTTTTTCTATATATTTTTTAGTTTGCTTATTTTTAATTATTAGTAACTCAGCGATGTTTAATTTACTACACAAGGATTCTAGATCTCTCACTAACACCTCTGGGGTTGATAATGATCGAGACGCTAGAAAAATCGCTGACTCCTGGGGTATGTACGTACATTGTTTCTCGGTTGATATAACAGCCCCAGTCATATTAATCCATTTATTAAAAGAGTCAAATTTTAATTCTACAATATCCATTGGCTTTTTCAATACCTCTACAACACTGGGACTAGGTAGGTCAGCCAGGTCGATAGGGCTGTCCGGTGACAGGTTATGTTTGGTTTTCCGCGACTGCGCACGAGTCATAACTGCCACGACTTGCTCTTGCATGTTTTTTAGTTCATTAGAGTTAATAGTCACTATACGGCTTAACGCATCTGCAACTACATTTGTTTTGTCGGGTACATACTCTATCTCAAAGTCGTACTCCTCTAAATACAATCTGAATTTAGTCAATCGACTTGATGGATCTTTAAGCCCAAAAAGATAGACAAGTGGCCTATGATCCGTATGGACCTTGAATTTTCTACCATACAGGTATGGCCTAAAGTGTCTTATTGCCCATACTATAGCTAATAATTCAAGATCTATTATAGGATAACGGCTTTCAGCTGGGTTTAAAGTCCTGCTGGCATAAGCTATCGCCTGCCCATTACTATTAGATAAGACCGCGCCTAATCCGACGCGTGACGAGTCTGTGTGTAACAAAAATGTATTATTATCTGAAAAGTCTGGAAAAACTAACGCCGGCGGCTCTATAAGTGCATTTTTTAACTTATGGAAGGCGTTATCACAGTCTGTCGTCCATTCGAATTTTACCTGTTTTTTACATAACTTATTAAGAGGATAGGAATTTTTTGCAAAATCTCTGATAAAACGCCTATAATAGTTCGCAAAGGCTACAAATCGTTTAACGTCGTCTGCGTTTTTTGGCACAGGGTAATTTTGTAATGTCAAAATTTTGCTGGGATCGGGTAAAATGCCTTCTGGCGTTATCTTATGCCCCAAGTAAATGATTTCGGTTCTTAGGAATTCGCATTTTAGTGGATTAATTTTTAAATTAACTTGTCGTAAACGTTCTAAAACTGTTATAAGATTTTTAGCATGATCGTTTACTGATTTTCCTAAAACGATAATATCGTCTAAATATACTATTGCTTCTTGGTAGTTGATGCCTGACATTGCAATAGTCATTAATCTAGAAAAAACACTCGGTGAAGTTTTTAACCCCATCGGACATCGTTTCATTTGATACGTTTTGTCCGTGGTGAAAGCTGTGCATTTTCTCGAATCTTTATTTAAAGAAAGTTGATACATCTTGTCCAATTTAAACGCTGTATATTTTCTTGAATTTTCATGTAAATTGAGTTGGTAATAACTCTGTGATAAGTCTAATTTGGAAAAATAAATATTACCGGACAACGAATCTAATATCTCAGTTATGTTGGGTAGTGGGAACTTGTCATCGACAAGTTTATTATTTAATTGGCGGTAATCTATAACAAGACGCCATTTTTTTAAATTAGATTTATCCATTTTTTTTGGTACAAGTAACACTGGACTGGACCATTCTGAGATTGTTTCTTCTATTATGTCATTATCTAACATTTCTTTAACTTGTTTTTGAACTTCCGCTTTCAACGCGTGAGGTATTCTATATGGCTTTGAGTAAACAGGGCTACTATCTTTTAATGTAATAGAATGTTCCATCAAATTAGTAACTGATAGCCGATCCCCTGGTAAATGAAAAACATCAGCATATTTGGCACAAATTTGCTCAATATTTAGACGTTCATCATTATTTAAATAATTTAATTCTAACAAGGTGAATAAACTTTTCACCCTGTTCGCTGATATCTGTTCTTTACTAAAACTACAGATGTTAAAATGATTTAAGTCAAAAATTTTTAAATTCGAAAAATCAATTTCTACATCGTTTTCAGTAGTGTTCAGTACTTTAATTGGGATAAGTCCGTTGTTGGGACTAGCCACTGATCCCGCAAGAAAAACTCCTTTTTGCAACTCCGTCGCTAACGTTACACAATCTTCGACACCTTTATGAGATATATATTTAATTACTCTACAACGAGCGGGGATCACGTGTTTGTAAATATTTGTACTATGATTTATGGGTATACAGACTGTTGAACAATCATGAGTTAACTCTAAAGTGTTGGACTTGTAATTAATCACAGCATTATATTTCGTAAGAAAATTCTCTCCTATTATGCCGTTAGAAGTACACGACATACCCTTGAAAACATAAAACTTTTCAGTAAAGGTTACGCCCGCATAGTGCAAATTCAATAAAATATATCCTTCCGACGCAAGTTTTCCACTGACACCGTTTATTAACAGCTTATCATAAGTAATTTTATCTAATATTTTTTTGCAATATTTATTTAACCATTCATACTTAATTACACATAAACTTGCGCCGCTATCAACTAATAAATGTAAATAATTACCGTCTCCTAAACTAAATGTTACATTATTACATGTATTACAACTAAAAATAAAATTACTATCTTTATTAGTCGCGAAAAAACTGAGTGTCATTAGGTGTATTAGTAATAGCTGAATCGTAATTTTGTTCTAAATCGGCGGCGGCGTGTTCTGCTTGTGGCGCGTCCGCCTGTTGAACGTGCGAAACTTGAGCGCTGCCACTGTAAGCGGCACGCGCCCCACGTGTATGGTTACGGTAACTTTGATGACCGCGCCACGACCTACTTATACCGGACACTATTGTGTTTCTCTTTTGAAATTCGTTATTTCCATAATTTCTTTGAAAATTATTATTAGAACGAAATCGCCCATCACCACGGCTACGATTTGCATAGTCATTTCGACCCCGATAGGAATGCCATTGCCCACGATGATTAAACTTCATCACATCATATTCTGGGGTGGCAAGAGCCTGCTCATCGGTGGCAGCTCTGATTGCCGCGGGTAGCGTTTCAAAATGTCTAGACGCAATGATAGTACTTAAGCGCTCGTTTGATAGACCGTCCGCAAAACGTTTAATGGCCAGTTTTTCGTTTATGGGATGAAGGACTTTGTATTTGTTATCGTCTCCATCAGCCTGGGCTAAAGTTAAATTTACAAACAACTCTTCCAATCCCGTACCGAAGTTTTCTATTGACCTGTTACCTTGTTTAAAACGAAGAAGTTGTGTCTGCAGCGAGACAGCAGTTTTTTTTTGTATAAGCAATGACTTCATGTCGCGAATTAAGTTCTCAACTGAGTCATAAGAGGACTGAAGGCGAAGTTTGGCGCTGGGTGACAACCTAGTCTTTAGAACAAACTCAATAAGTGAAGGCTTCAAAGAGTCGCTAATCATTTTACTATACAACATAATTGCATCGATAAGTTGTAATGTTATTTGCTCTTGCCCCGTCATAACGGGTAGCAAGGCTATCGCTGTCTTTATATCAAACGTTGAAGTCATCGTAGATTCCGAAATAAACTCTTGATACTCTGAGCTCGAATCAGAGTCAGTAAGCTGCTTTTCTGAAGGAACTAACTCCTTAATACTGTTAAATACTAAATTAATATCGCCTACAATTTTATCTACTAATACTAAATCGGAGGTGGCTATCTCAGAATCGTCAATTTGTTCCTTAACACGAGACAAAATATCCTGCAACCTTCCGTAATATGATTGTGCTTCAATTAATTTATTATACGCTAAATTCGAAGCGCGACGCTCTGGTCCTAATTTAATTAAGTATTCCTTTAAATATACTAACTTTTTAAGCAACTCATTTAATTCCTTAGACATCTCATATTATGAGGGTTGCAGAAAAAGAAAACATAAAAGTATAGTTTGCAATGTACTATCAAAATATTTATACTAGGTCTATTTGAAAATGAAAAGAGAAAAAAAAAACATGTCAAAAATTAAATTGAAATTAAGTAAAACTATTTCTATTTTTATTACTTTGAAAATAAAGTAAAAATTAAACACTTACTATTATAGTGTTAATTGGGTCACGCCATTCGAGTAGGTACACGTGTCGAGTCGCAGCTCGATGACGGTTTTATTACGTAGGCTCGGGTACCACTTTTTTCGTGCTGCTCACGAAGATATTTTCGCTGTGCGATGATGCAACGACAATCCTGGATTGGGCCGGGAATACCCTGGACACCGGTCTCCAACTGCTTAGCGCCATCCAATTTATTCTTTCTTCATACGTTTGCTTGGGGTTGCGAAAGTTCAAAAGAGGAATTGGTAAGGTTCCCTCTGTTTATTTCTTGTCGTAAGACAATCACGTATAGAAAAACTATACCAAAAAAATATAGTTAGCGTCGATAAAGCAATTATTAATCTCCGATATTCCATTACTGGTCTTCTCTCTTGATAATCTTCTTTTTTGATAATCTTCTTTCTTGATAAATTTCCTTCATGATAATCTTCTTTCTTCAAACGCCAATTAAATTTCTTTTCTTCATTATATTCATTCTTCACGATATCGGTTCAAAGGCAGGGTCGCCATGAAATATGTTGAAATTAAATAAAAGAATAGGCTCCCAAAATGATGTTTATTCTATAGCCATCACAAGTAGAATAATCCATCGATATAAAAATTACGTACAAAGTAAGTAGCGGTGACGAAACTCCTTCCAATCTGCAGACGTTGCAGTTTCATGTTGTAGGAAAACATTTAATTATTATGTTACCGTACAACTACAAATAACGTGTATATTACAGCACCACTGTGTCTCCTGTGTAGCCAGGACTAACAGCGGCGACCACCGAAAAAGGCAATAAATATGAAGTTCATTGCAGTCCCGGGGGAAACACTACGGCTGCCTTGGAACTCACAACGAATTTAATCAGAAGAAATTAACACGAGTAGGAAACTTTTGGAATTTAACTTCCTCTCTTGGCAATCTGAAAGACATATGGCAAATGAGGCATTAAAAAGCCTAAAGACCTTGTTTGGTAAAAGAATCTCACACCTTACTACAAACAAAACGAATTGCATGGCCGTTTTGTTGCTACAGGCCTGACAAAAACATATACATACTAATTTCAGAGGGTTTTCTGATGAGTATTCTCAGGTTGTGAGAAGAACTCTCCTGGCGAGATTTTATTGGACATGTGAGTGATGCTACTGATAGTGTAAGTATCCGCAACTTCAATGATTGTACACTACGGTCACAGTATAAGTAATAGTACTACGTACAGTATGGCTAGTAAATGCCGCTCTCGCGTATCGATCTCAATTTCCCTCTGAGACAAATCAGGAACAATTTGTATGGCGCCGCATGAACAAATGCTCATGAACGCGCTGCACGCGATATTTGTATGTGTAGTAGTATGTATAGTGGTCGGGATGTGTTTCAGTATAAGCTAGGTCGTATGTAGGGTGGCCAACCATACTGTTATAAACAGTATTATACTGTTTTCTATGCTTTAATACTGTTGAAAAAAACTTCATGTGACCATAGCACTGTTTATTGTACTGCTCCGCATGCACTGGGCCTTAGTATACTGTTTGTTTTACTACGCAGCTTTTAATATACTGTTTTTCTTGTAAAAAAAAGTTGGCAACCCTAGTCGTATGGTCTGTTAGTTATAAAAATACCACGTGATTGTCAAACTAAAACGAACTAAAACACTCTAAATATAAAAAAAAAGATACTTAACTACATATTATTAAGCCTTGCATTACTTCAAGACGCAGAATATGTAGGTACGTAAATTAATCCTTTCTAACTGTCGGCTTCATCAAACAATTTTGAGAGCCAAATTTATTCGTTTTCAGTGTAATTTCACAAACAGTCGTTTTTGTATTTCAAATGAGATCCCGTTTGAAACTTTCTTTATCTTCCTCAAACTTTCTTGTATCCGAATATTCCAAATTGCACGAGAAATTATAAAAGAAACTCATAGATTTTATAAAATAGCTAGCTGCCCTGACAGACGTTGTCCTGTCTACTTAACAATGAATATTAAATCTGTCAAATGACTGTCAGTTCTGTCAAACTACATAAAATTATATTAGAAAAGTTTATATTGTCGTTTAGTTTGCTAAAATTTTCAATTTTTCCGTGCAGCTTTCTTTTTTTCTTTTAATTCAATTTTTTTAGATTTCAATGTTTAAGCTATATAATATAATATAGCTTAAAATTAACGTTTAAAATCTCTCCATAAGCAGTTTTGCACGTGACTGTACATATTTAATTTGTGACAGATTTTATCGGCGATCAATGAGAATGTAATGTAAATATTGTTTATATACATATAAATAGGTATAAGAGTAAAGAAATATGGACGAAATTCAATAATATAGCTTAAATAAAATTATTAAAAATGATAATAACGCAGGTAGACCTTACATTGTAAGGGTTTTTTTTATAACTTATAAGATTTAAAAAAAATTAAGATCACTTACTGACGACCACGGCTCATCTTGTACATAAATATTACTTCCGGGTGCTCGCAGCAACTATTTTCCATTTTACGTTAGCTTGAAAACTCTCCTTCGGTGCAGATGTGTTATTGTAACAAATAGAAAATTACCCTTCCCAAATATAGCAAACGTTCAAAAACACACCTCAACTATTAATTTAGTAATAGACCGTCATTATGTACACCTTCCTCATATAATATGTACTCCATGACGGTGTCCGTCCGTTCGTCCGGTCGAAAATTAACGGCATGGAAAACCGGGTAAAATTGAATGATTAATGACCCGCGATCAGATTAGAATATTTTCACCGTTAACTCCACGTGTGGGCAGCGGTCTAATGTCGCTCACGTGAGGATTACAAATTGCTCGATTAATGGGTAAAACTTTTTTAGAAAAACTGGTAACATTTTTTTAATATATATTTGATGAAAAAATGGCAGACATTTTGGCGGGAATGGCCAGAATTCTTGTTGTCCTCAAATTCCATTTATACCGAATATTTTTCCATTATCCTCTGTAGGAACCACATAGGTTCCAACCCGCACTGGCCGTTGTGTTATTTTGGATTGAGTGTGGTTCAGTAGTATCTCTAGAGCCAAAACCAATCTCACTTGCACATGGTGCATCCCACCGGCCAGCAAAAGGGGCTTTGGTGAAAGAGAAATAGGACATGTCGAGCCTATACTGGTGTAATCATAAAGTTTTGATAATAATTGATCTTTAATTCGTTGGATTTGTTTTCGCCCCGTATAGCTGAATAACTATTAAAAAATCGGAAAAATTAACGTAATAATATTTAAAGGCGATACGAAGTTCGCCGGGCCAGCTAGTATGCTATAAATAAAACAGAACATACAGAAAATGTAGCCTCAATATTATTACATATTGAGGTCTATTTTCCTTTTAAAGTATTATTTTCACGTTGTGAGCATGAGAGGTCGAGGTTATTTCGTCGCATAATATATTTCTATTAAATGGAATTTTCCCTGAGACGACACGTGTCTGTCGGATTTCCTTCATTCCTTCCAAATTTCAAAGAAACCTTGCCGTTTATGAGATGTCAAAACATAACATATGACATTGATAACGATTTGCGCGGGAATTGCGACTGGGTTATGTGGTGTGGCCAGAACAAGGTACATATTATAGCCTAATATTGATTTCTATTTTTGGAGATTGAAAAGTTATATGTACATATGTAACTTTTCAATCTCCAATTTATACTAATTATCTTCATAAATTGTATCAACCAAAAGGGTGTAAGGATATATACAGAAAAATGCTTACAAAATGTGTATACAATTATTTAATAAACTGCCTAATAGTATAAAATGTTTAAATAAAAATAATTTAATACTGCATTAACTAAATGGTCAAAAGATAAGTGTTTCTATATCGTCAAAGAATTCATGGACAGTAAATACTGAATGATACATTCTCTAAGTAAACATCTATATATTAATACTGACATTTTAATTTAATTTACCATTTTGACAAGTGATACGTTGATAAAATAATTTTTGACTTAAACCTAGACTGTACTTAATATAATTTTTCTTCTCTTTATCCCAAAATATATTTGATTGTTTTGTAGTCTACCCTAGATACAATCAAATAGATCTTGACAATAGCGAACATAATAAATTATGTGAACAGGTTGCCATAACTAAAAATAGAAGAAGGGTAATAAATAAATAGACTTGAGAGAAAGCAGATCCGAGAACTAGTATTTTTTGCTACATCAAACAAAGGTAGTTTCAATTACCTACACGTTTAATGTAGAATCCGCGCGTGATCCTACATCTTTTGCCAGTGTTTACATTGCAGGTTAATGTTATTAAAGCAAGGTGACACCAGCGGTAACATTACTTAGACTGTGGCGACTGTGACATTTGCATAAATTTAGTCCCAATTCAACTCTTTTTAGTCGCACTTTAGCTTCAGATACGGATTGATCTGTGGATTAGACGTACAACCTCATCTCCCGAATTCCCGCCAAAAAAAGATCAACAACGTCAACAATACTGTTGTTGTTTTTCCATGGCAACATTTTTTATTTAATTAACTTCAAACAAAAAACAAGGCGGACGTAAATTATTAAAATAATAATCACTAGATCGTTCTACATTTTTTCGATACCAAAGATAAAGGAAAAATAATTAAATATGAAACATTAAAAAAACACCTATCCAGATTATACACGGGAGCCACGAGTGTTTACGGCCCCGTGACATCGCACCCAATCTGTGTGTTAGAGCTGTTTACATAGCCGGATTTGTTTACGGAGAAAGTTACGATGATAGCCGTTATGATTTGAATAGTGGGGGTCCAAGGGTTGCAATTTGTACCAGAGGGACGTGTTGAAGAGATTAAATACCGGGCGGGGCGCTGCCGGTTATAAAGGGCCGGTGTACCAACGCAGAAAATTAAAAAAAGACATAGGTAGCTCGTAAAACATAATCCTATCACATAAGTTATGTTTTTTTTTTTACAACTGAGGCGGAAACAAGCATACCTGTCTGATAGTAAGCAATCATTGCAGCCTATGGACGCTTGCAGCACCAGAGGTATGACTCGCGCGTTGCCGACTCTGTGAAACCTCTTCACGCCTTCCTTGAAGAACCCTATGCAGTAGTCTCGTGGGTAAACCCTGTCAGGTAATTCATTCCACAAGCTGAGAGTCCGTGGCAGAAAATCTCTATGGAATCCCACAGTTCGCGACCATCTTGGCTCCAATTTATATGCCGAATAATATCGTCAATAATAATAAAAATAGTGCATAGTGCAAGTATTAGTAGTACAAGTGGTCATTAGTCAGAAAGGAAGGAGATGCCGCGTGGGCAGCGGGGGTGGCGGTGCCCAGGTAGGGCATAGCGTATTTTAATACTCTTTTTTTATTTTTTTTATTTTTTTATACTACGTTGGGTGGCAGACAAGCATACTGCCCGCCTGATGTGAAGCGGTTACCGTAGCCATATTAACGCTCGCAACATAAAATATCGCTCGCGCGCCGCCACCCCCGCTGCCATCGCAGCATCTCCTTCCTTTCTGATGACCTCACTCTCTCGCAGGAACACAACAGCCCTCAAGGGAACCGTTATTTGGCTGCGGTATTCTGTGAGGTGGAGGCACATTCCCCAGTCGGGTAGCTTACAATTACGCTCCCTACCTCTCTTTTAGTCAGAGCTTCGTTTGTCAGAGAGCAGGGTGCACCGCGTGCAGGTGAAGTTGGCTTTGGTTCAAAGATGTTGATGAACCACTTACACCCCAAAATCTATTTAGCTTTATGAGATAACCTTATTTCTCCGAGGCACACCAACTAATGACCACGATATGCCAGTGTGCCGCGGCACACACTTTGCGGAACATTGGTCTAGTGGAATGCGCCTATCGACCTTTTTGTTGAAATTGGCCGAGCAGTATGGCCTGTCCGAGCTACTAGTAAATACAGTCTTTACAAGGTAGTTTGTTACACAGTATGTTACATTATTTTCGCAATTTATCAAAACAATTGTTGGGGCCGCTCTCATTCCGCGTATCCGTACCGACGCGACGGGTATCGAGCGGATAAAGGGATAACGGTAATGGGGTGGTTTCCGATCCAGTTATTTCTGACTTTACGGCCGCGGCGAGATTTTAACTACACGTGTTTCGGCATTTGGGTTATCCGCTTTAATAGACGTTGAAATTAAACATTTTTTTCTACACAATATTTTTGGGGTACTAGAGGCTTATCTTTAGAGCCACACCTAACCTCATCTACACGAGGTGTACACCGCCGGTTACTTCATCATCATCAGGTCCATTTTAGTCTCCACTACAGGAGCACGACCCTCTCTCGTCCGTCCTAGACGGAAGGAGGATTTGGACTACACTCCCCACGCTGGCCAAACGGGTTGGGGAGGCCTGATCGATATTTGATAATGTATTTCCCTTAGTCGCCTTGTACGACATCCATGGGAAGAAACGGAGTGATTCTAGTCTGCCGGAAACCACACGGCCTTGCTGGAAACCACGGCCGGTTACTTAACAGGAGTCTATTCTATCCATAGCTAAAAAAATTGGTGTGGCTGTGTCGAGGACACAATTGAGAGTTGTACGTGAATACATTATATGCACTAAAACTAAAATTATCTCAAAATGGCAGCGCTTCCCCCTCCACCGCACGCGATGTTCAATAGCCCTTACTTAACGTAATAAATTGTTTGATCCTTCAATTATCCAGTCGTGTGATTGAGGTTTGGATGTAGAGCATAGATTCGAAACTACATCACCAAACTGTATCCCCCGATTTTGTTATCATTAGATCTCTTGGATTGCCCCGTATGGTAGCAAATTTAGACATAAAACCGCAACAAATAAAACACCATATGATGTTGTTTATATGTATGTTAGTTACAGGCAGTAAGCATGGTATCAGTGATTCCAGTTCACTTATTTCAGACTTTCAACTTTCAGCGGCTGCAGTCTGCGCGAATAGGGATGTGATTCTAAAATAACTAAATCGATACCAAAGATAGAAATAGTTGCGGGCATTCATTAGTCGAATTAGATTAGTCGATTAACTTCGATTTACTAGAAACGTATAACTATGTATGTACTAGAAGTAATATTTATAAGAAGAAATTTTATACTTTGTACACATTTCTTGTTGACTATAATATTGTTAGAAATATGAATATCTCTCTTAAGAGAATATAATATAATATGGTAGACATACGAATATAATAATATGGACGACCCGTATGGAGTCTAGGCTACGAACAGGTTTCATATAAAAATCTTCACATTTGAAAATAAAATGAAATGAAATTTCATTTAATTTTATATCAAAGTACGCAATAAAAAAAAAATATTGATAACAAAATCGGGGGATACAGTTTGGTGTTGTAGCTACATTTCTAACATCTCCATCCATAATTCAATCACACCACTGGATACATGAAGGATCAAAGAATTCATTACGCCAAGGAGTCGCCAATTCGTTGCCAGCCCATACTCCTTCCTTCTTTCTGGTACTTCAGTTACTCGCAGGAACACAACCACACTCTCGGGAATTCTTATTTGGCTGCGATATTTTTATTAATTCATTTAGTGATCTATTTGTACAATAAAGAGTACATACATTTTTTTTACACATTAAGTTTATTGGTTTGACATTTTTTTTTGCATTATATAAAGTAGCAGTGCATTCGGCCATGACGTACGGCGCCGAATGCTGGCCACTGAAAAAGCATCAAGAAAGGAAACTCAATGTCGCAGAAATGAGAATGTTTAGATGAGCTGGTGGCGTAACAATGCTGGACCACATCCAAAACATCCACATTCGAGGCAGTTTTAAAGTAACGCCTATACCGGAGATTTTAGAGAGCCGCTTAAAGTGGTACGGTCACGTCATACGGCTACCATCAGATCACATGACAAGAATAGTACTTGACATAAATAAATAAATAATAAATAGATATTGTCAGACAAATTACACAGCGCCATCTAGCCCCAAAGTAAGCGAAGCTTGTGTTATGGGTACTAGACAACTGATAAACATACATAAATACATTATTTTTGTAAATACATACTTATGATACATAGAAAACATCCAGACCAAGACAAACAGACATGTTCATGCACACAAATGTTTGTCCTATGTGGGAATCGAACCCACGAGCGTTGGTGTGGAAGCCGCGTCATTGACCGCTACGCCACCGAGCTCGTCAATACATGAGTATCCAGCGCAGAAGACGCGGTAGACCCCGCCTCACATGGATGTCCGATAATAAAAGGGACTTAAAAAACGCCTAGACGACCCAGCCCTATCCAAGTGTAATTCGTAGCGTAACGAACGTTAGATAGATCACGTGACATTTGTCAAAATCGAACATTTTAGTGAGAATTGACAAATGTCACGTGATCTATCTAACGTTCGTTACGCTACGAATTACACTTGGCTAGGGGGGCTGGACTGACCGTCCTGGCGAAGATTGACCAGAAGGGCCGACCCCAGATAAATGGGATTAAGTCCAGGCAGAAGAAGAATGTTTATACTATCTGGGTAGTACAGTTTTCCAAACTACGTATAACATAGTATTGGTAAGTACAAAAGGTTGTTAAGGTACCCGTCTAAGTGTAAACACATAAGCGAAAATTGGAAATTTCAAACCAACCACAATACCATATTAAACTAAAACACAAGTCAATATTTTCTTTAAACCGCCACAACACTACCGCTTCCAACAATCGCCTATTAAATTTAGTCGATTTAACACCTAACGCGACGGCGCATAATCAGCCCAGACGATTTACGATCGAACCGCTATCTCAATACAATCGATCATTCGAATGTGTTTAGTCGATTCGTGCGTTACTCGATTATGAAAATGTTCAGTGCGATTGGTTTATCGAATTGATTTAACGTGTTTGAATTTGTGAATTACGATAATATGCAAGCATTATGCGACAATTGATAGAGCAGCTTGATGGCGTCGTTGCGATCGATCACGCAAGTTAAGCAACGATGATCGTGGCCTGTCTATGGATGGGTTCATTTAGCTCTGGAGGGCACGATAAGCTGTCGGTCTCGGCTGATGGCATTAGATGACAGTCGTCAAGCCAAGTCAGTGGCCTATAGGCTGCTTTAAAACACTGGCCTCCGCCCACCCGCAGTTGAGCAGCGTGGTGGAGTACGCTCTAATCCCCTTCGATTGAGGGGAGGCCCGTATCTCAGCAGTGGGCTGATTATGGTTTGATGCCGATTGTGACAATTGACAACATGGTGGTGTAAAATATAATAATTATAAATAAATAAATATTGTCAGACAAATTACACAGCGCCATCTAGCCCCAAAGTAAGCGAAGCTTGTGTTATGGGTACTAGACAACTGATAAACATACGTAAATACATTTTTTTTTTTGTTTTTTTTGACGTGACAACGTCTTATAAATTGGTTAGCCGGGTGACACTTCAAGAAACTGCGTTACGCTCCGCGCTCACGTTATGCGCTCACAATGAGAGCGAGTGAGAGGCACGCGTCCCTTCCACTCGGGCATGGTTAGCCCGCCTAAGAGCGAGAGAGACAGACATAAAAAGTGAAAGGCATGCGTCCCTTCCACTCGAAAACATTTTACCACTCAAAGTCGTTGTCACGTAAAACTTTCGCCCGTATACCGACTTTACAGGCAACCAATTTTTTTTGTAAATATATGCTTTTGATACATAGAACACCCAGACTAAGACAAACAGACATGTTCATGCACACAAATGTTTGTCCTATGTGGGAATCGAACCCACGAGCGTTGGTGTCGAAGCCGCGTCATTGACCGCTACGCCACCAAGCTCGTCAAATATATATGTTATGTATTGTAACATTGTTAGCAGATAAGCGTTTTAAGTTTTTGAAAGCATTGCCATGAAGCTGAACACATGAAGTTTTTCCAATTCCGAGAATAGAACTTCTCTTGACTATAAATAAGATTAGCATCTGATCCAATGTTGAAAAGAACTTGGCACAGTTTTTCTTTAGCCCGAAATACTGGGAGGCTGCTCCTTCTGCCCCCCTTATCGACGGCCATGGTAATGGGTGCTTTTGAGGTCTTCTGTAAGGTGGAGGAACTTCTAAAGTCACCTCTTTTTTCTAAAGCATGGTAACGTTAGTCAGTTTTTTTTTCATACTATTTCGGGTGGCCGACTAACATACGGACAGTCGTATGGGTAACCCAACAATGGGATGAGTATGGGATTATGCCAGCTAGTATATTATGATGTATATATATAATTAGTATATATATTTTCCCGGGTCGGTGTCTTGGCACCGCAGCACTGCAGATGCCCCAATCAATAACTTGGTGATATCTCCACATCGCGTGCCGCTAATGAAAATGCACCATGGAGCTACACAAGGCAGCCACTGAAAGCCTTCTACGCCTTTATCGATCAACTTGTTTTAGAACAAGAATAAGTCATCATCATCATCAGGTCATTTAGTCTCCACTACAGGAGCACGACCCTCTCTCGTTCGTCACAGACAGGAGGATTTGGCCTACACTCCCCACGCTGGCCAGACGGGTTGGATGAGGCCTGATCGATGTTTTATAGTGTATTACCCTTAGTCGCCTTGTACGACATCCACGGGAAGAGACGGAGTGATTCTATTCTAGTCTGCCGGAAACCACACGGCCAAAGAATAAGTACTTATAAAAAAAAAGAGTGGTATCGTGGGACACCAGATAGGAACGACGTTCCTTATTATAAAAATGATGAGATGGTTCCACTTTTGACCACCAGATGGTGTAATTATCGAATG
This sequence comes from Hypsopygia costalis, assembly GCA_937001555.2. Classification (NCBI taxonomy): domain Eukaryota; kingdom Metazoa; phylum Arthropoda; class Insecta; order Lepidoptera; family Pyralidae; genus Hypsopygia; species Hypsopygia costalis. The sequence continues at coordinate 21,336,166 of OW443347.2, forward strand.
ATATAATAATAATAGCAAACTGCAATAATAATACCAGTCATCACGTAGACTATACATATTATTAGACACTGTATAGCCATCATACATACACTATACATGAACATCTTACTGTGATCTTACGGTTTTTATTTATCGTTACGGACGTTTTTTGCCGGTTGGGGTACTCCTTAAGGAACTTCGTTTTAAATGGGGTGTGTCTGTCTGTGCCACGGCAGTGTGTTGTACGTGAATACGTTATATGAACTAAAATTATCTCAAAATAGCAACGCTTCCTTCCCCACACGAGATGTTTCATAGTTCTTACTTATAGTGTAATAAATTCTTTGATCCTTCATGTATCCAGTGGTGTGATTGAATTTTGGATGGAGATGATAGATATGTAGCTGCAACACCAAACTGTATCCCCCGATTTTGTTATCATTCGTTTTTAGGGTTCCGTACCCAAAGGGTAAAAAGGACCCTATTACTAAGGCTCCCCTGTCCGTCCGTCGGTCTATCACCAGGCTGTATCTCATGAACCGTGATAGTTAGACAGTTGAAAATTTCACAGATGATGTATTTCTGTTGCCGCTATAACAACAAATACGAAAATACAGAATAAAATTAATATTTAAGGGGGCTCCCATACAACAAACGTGATCTTCTTGCTCGTTTTTGCTCGCAATTGATAACGGCAATAGGTAGACGCATAAAATACTCACATAATATTTATAAATTGAAGCAAACTTGAATTTACATATGATTATATTCTTTATTGCATAACAAGAAATACAGAAATTAGTGAACAGACGAGTTTACAAAGGTGAGATTATCTCTTTTAGAGATTTCTTCCAGCCCACCAAGCTGAAAAAAAAAAATTGAAACCGACTTCAGTTGGCGAGCGCAGCTTATTGGTGGAATACCCCGGCAGACGCTGCTGCCCGTCTTCCGGGAGAAAAGTTATCGCGTGACACAAGATTCCTTAGTCGCCTTGTACGACATCCAGCGCAGAGCAATGGACTGGCACAATTTTATTCTGCCGGCTACCATAGGGCAAATTTAAGGGTTTTCCTTGATTTCCCTGGCATCCCATCATCAGATCCTGACTTGGTGAGTAAGGGACCACCTTGCAATCATACCCTTTCAAATAAAAAAATAATTATGAAAATCAGTTCACAATTCGCAAAGATATCGTAATAACATACATACAAAAAAAATATTCAGTCGAATTGAGAACCTCCTCCTTTTTTGAAGTCGGTTAATAAGTGTTTCGCAGTTGGTTCTTTCTCTGATAGAAAAAAATAAAAATGGCGAGTCCTCAGCCAAACTTCTTGTTTGTTTTCCTCACAAGAATAGTCCTCGATAGTACATTATCTTAAAGCTATAATAAAACCGGCGCCGCACCGTCTCATTCGTATTGATTCCACACCAAAGAAATGTCTGAATTTTCCTTAATCTTCAACACGCGATTCTCGACCTTTACACACATGTGAATAAGGTCAAGTTTTGCGTTCGTTATTTAATAAGTTTCTTATGTCTAATGATTTTATTGGTATGAGAATTTTTTGTAGCTCGTTCTTTAGGGTTCCGTATTCAACTATTTTTTATTAATTTGTAATTTGGGGATGTAAGTGGTTCATCAACATCTTTGAACTAAAACCAACTTCACCTGCACGCGGTGCACCCTGCTGACTGACAAACGAAGCTCTGGCGAAAAGAGAGGTAGGGAGCGTAATTGTAAGCTACCCGACTGGGGAATGTACCTCCACCTCACAGAATACCGCAGCCAAATAACGGTTCCTTCGAGGGCTGTTGTGTTCCTGCGAGTGAGTGAGGTCACCAGAAAGGAAGGAGATGCTGCGATGGCAGCGGGGGTGGCGGCGCGCGAGTGATATTTTATGTTGCGAGCGTTAATATGGCTACGGTAACCGTTTCACATCAGGCGGGCCGTATGCTTGTCTGCCACCCGAAGTAGTATAGAAAAAAAAAAAAAAAAAGGGTTTCGTATTCAACACGAGGATTTTTTTAAATTTTATTTTACGTCGGGAGGCAGACAAGCATACGATCCGCCACCCCCCTGATGTGAAGCGGTGACCGTAGCCATATCTAATAATTTGTAATGTTGGGATGTAAGTGAACATCTTTGAACTAAAACCAACTTCACCTGCACGCGGTGCACCCTGCTGACAGACAAACGAAGCTCTGGCGAAAAGAGAGGTAGGAGCGTAATTGTAATCTACCCGACTGGGGAATGTACCTAATACCGCAGCCAAGTAACAATTCCTTCGAGGGTTGTTTGTTCCTGCGAGTAAGCGGGGTCACCAGAAAGGAAGAAGATGCTGCTTTGGCAGCGGGGGTGGGGCCGCGCGAGCGATTATATTATGTTGCGAGCGTTAATATAGCTACGGTAACCGCTTCACATCAGGCGGGCCGTATGCTTGTCTGCCACCTCACGTAGTATAAAAAAAATGTGATAAATTCTAAGATCTGACCAGCCCCCTAAAACCACCATCTCTTATTGCGACTCAATAACTGAATAGATCGCTTATTCATACCAATGAATAAGCGACTCTATTTCAAATGTAATAGAGTCGCTTATTCATTGGTATGAATAAGCAATCTACTCAATTATTGAATCGCAATAAGAGATGGTGGTTAGGGGGCAGGACATAGATATTATAGATTTTTTATGTGGAAAATATGAGGGGCAGCGCGCGATTTCGCATGAAATATTAGGTATTATCAGTAAGGTATAATTCCTTCAGCAATGCGTTACCTTAACCTGAAAATAACAACCGCGAGGTTTCGTTCCGCAAACTGTTAGTTTGTTAAAAAAGCAACAAAAAGTTTTCTCATTTCCCATTTCGGTTCAGACCTTCAATATTACATTTGAGAACTTTCAGTTATTATTGGGGAAAGTTACTGAAACTCTGTGTGTATATGACATATATAATTTATTTAATACCTACGCCGTTTTATGAATGCCTAGTACATTTCAACAATTTTTTATATTTATAACTTAGTACCGTGCTTCGGAGGGCACTTTAAGCCGTCGGTCCTAGCTGTTGCCAAATCAAATCAAAGATATTTTGATTTGATTTGATATAACGGTTGTCGATGAAATGCTTGATTTGGTTCAAACGTTTAGTGAACATTAACACAGCATAGTATTACAACCAGTAGTTTAACTTCATACTAGCGCCCAAATCGGCGCACGCACACAGCCAAGCTTCATTTACACGACCGCTCAGGAAGTTTTGGTCTATTAATAAAAAAAATTGAAACCGACTTCAGACGCTGCTGCCCGTCTTCCGGGAGAAAAGTTATCGCGTGACACAAGATTCCTTAGTCGCCTTGTACGACATCCAGCGCCGAGCAATGGAGTGGCACAATTTTATTCTGCCGGCTACCATAGGGCAAATTTAAGGGTTTCCCTCTATTTTTCTGGGATCCCATCATCAGACCCTGACTTGGTGAATATGGAACCAACGCGCAATTACCCTTTCAAATAAAAAAAAATGAATTTGACCATACGTGCTTATAAAATTTAAGGGTTTCCCTTGATTTCCCTGGCATCCCATCATCAGATCCTGACTTGGTGAATATGGGACCACCTTGCAATCATACCCTATCAAATAAAAAAAGAATTATGAAAATCGGTTCACAATTCGCAAAGATATCGAATAACATACATAAAAAAAAAAAAAATTTAGTCGAATTGAGAACCTCCTCCTTTTTTGAAGGCGATTAAAAAGTGTAGCAAGTACCTCCGCCTCAGAAGACCGCAGCCAAATAACAATTTCCTTGAGGGTTGTTGTGTTCCTGTGAGTGAGGACACTCGAAAGGAAGGAGCTGCTGCGTTAGCAGAGGGAGTGGCGCGGCGGCGCGTGAACGATATTTCATGTCGTGAGGATTTTTGAAAATTCCCACCGGGCAAGTTAGTAGTTTCTTATATCGAAGATGTATTTGCCTATAGAACCGTTCGACCTGCCTCCATTGTACATCACGCATGCTCGATCTGCAAATGGATTTATAAGTAAGAAATAAAGCTGTTAAATTAACTTCATGGTTTTATTTAAAATATTATTATCATCTGTCTCATGAGATTAGATAAAGTAGTGTATGAAACTGCACATAATTAGGTCATAAAATACTCGTGTGACGCTATTATCACATTCGCATTCGGCTCATGTGATAAACTCACACTCGTATTTTAAGAACCCTTATTATGCAACAGTTTCATAAACTACTATATCAGTTATCAAATCTAGTATCCATAGTACAAGCATTGCGAAGTTTGGGCACAGCACCTACATGTCTACATGACTGACGCGAGCGAAACGCTTAATGTACTGTACCGATTTTGATGAAATTTGTCACAATTAAAGACCTCGACATGCTTGAGGTTTGTGTAGAAAAAAAATTGAGATCGATCATGTTCTTGAGGAATGACAGGAATGATCATCAAATACATTTTCCATTGAAACTAATGGAAAACATACACTCGGCGAATCTAGTCGCTCCACTGAATCTCGATTTCGGCCCCGTGGGCTAGAATCCGGCCTAATATAAGACAGAGGAGAATACCAAGGAACCGTATTGTACCGTCCCGACTCACACTAAGCTGATTTTTATCATGCGACGATTTTATCCTTGTAGAAAACCGCTTACCATCACGAAGATGCTTTGAAACTTGTAAAAAAATCTTTTAAATTAATCATACTTTGTGAATTCCCAAATTTCTACAGCAAGCACGCGATATGACAGTAAAGTTATTGTAACGCGAAGAATGCGTGACGGGGTCGTGGACGTGAACATGGTAACTTGACGTAAGTTACAAAGTTACAATGTATAAGCATTTTTTTGATGTAAGTGGTTTATCAACATCTTTGAACCAAAGCCAACCTCACCTGCACGTGGTACACCCTGCTGACTGACAAACGAGGCTGTGGCAAAGAGAGAGGTAGGGCATAGAGTATTTTTTAAGCTACTCGACTGGGGGATTACCTCCAACTCACAGAATACCGCAGCCAAATAACAATTCCCTTGAGAGTGGTTGTGTTCCTGCGAGTGAGTGAGGTCTCTAGAAAGAAAGGAAGGAGTATAGGCTGGCAACGGATCGGCGACACCTTGGTGTTGCTGATCTCCATGAGCGGTGGTGATGGCTTTCCATCAGGTGACCCACATGCTCGTTTTCCCCCTCTCTTATAAAAAAATAAGCCTACCAGCATTACCAGACGTCCCAATTTTAGTGGGACGTTCCGCTTTTTTAAGCGAAAGGGACGCATGGGACACCACATGCTCCTTTTTGCAGTGGATGCCAAATTGTAGTTTATGAAACTGTTGCTTAGTAAGGGCTCTTAAAATACGAATGTGATAATAGCATCACACGAGTATTTTAAGACCTAATAATGTGCAGTTTCATACACTACTTTATCTAACCTCATGAAATAGATGACAATAATATTTTAAATAAAATCATGAAGTTAATTTAACAGCTTTATTTTTTACTTATAAATCCATTTGCAGATAGAGCATGCGTGGTGCTCATACAGATACATATAATACAGATTACATATGTAGAAAAATTTTGCAAAGTTGCAATGCATTTGCATTGCAACCTGCTTAATATAGCTGAACCCAGGGCTGAAGCTGTATCGAAATGGAAAAAAAGTTATTTTATCTAATCTCATACCGAAATTTACACATTAAAAAACTAAACACAGTATCTTAATGACAGTCTTTACGCACAAGCTATCACAAGCTATCAAAATAAATTTAAAAAGTTATTTCTCGATACAGCTCTTATATGGACAACTGTATCGTAAAATAACTTTTTTACCATTTCGACACAGCTTCAGCCCTGGATACAGGTATTTTAAACAGGTTGCAATGCAAATACATTGCAACTTTGCAAAATTTTTCTACATAATCTGTGAACGCGCGCGGCGCGGCGCGTCGCGCATGCGCACTACGCATGCTCGATCTGCAAATGGATTTATAAGTAAGAATTATAACTGTTAAATTAACTTCATGGTTGTATTTAAAATATTATTATCATATATTTCATGAGATTAGATAAAGTGTATGAAACTGCACATAATTAGGTATTAAAATACTCGTGTGGTCTATTATAACATTCGCCTTCGGCTCATGTTATAAACTCACACTCGTATTTTAATAACCCATATTATGCAACAGTTTCATAAACTACTATTTCGATACAGTTGTCCATAAAGAACTGTATCAAAAAGTAACTTTTTAAATTTATTCTGATGGCTTGCGCGTAAAAGACTGACATTAAGATTCTGTGTTTAGTTTTTTAATCTCTAAATTTCAGTATGGGAGTAGATAAAATATATTTTCACCTCACTAGCTCGTAAAAGCTCTGTTTATCATTCGAAATCTGCGTGGAAAATCGCACTTTATCCGCTAGGGTGGAAAGTGTTTTTAAAATTCGAATATTTTTATTCAATAAAGGTTTCGTACAATAAATTACATATATATAGAACCTCATTGGTTTCGTAATAGTTTATATTCTCTGCAGCCAGTCCATTGATGATTGAAATGCAAATACTTATTTCATGTCATGCGCCAGCCTCATTTAAAGAATCGCACTGGCCGGCAAGTTTTGGGGTGTATGTGGTTCATCAACACCATTGAACCAAAGCCAACTTCACTTGCACGCGGTGCACCCTGCTGACTGACAAACGAAGCTCTGGCGAAAAGAGAGGTAGGGAGCGTAATTGTAAGCTACCCGACTGGGGAATGTACCTCCACCTTACAGAATACCGCAGCCAAATAACAATTCCCTTGAGGGTTGCTGTGTTCCTGCGAGTGAGTGAGGTCACCAGAAAGGAAGGAGATGCTGCGTTGGCAGCGGGGGTGGTGGCGCGCGAGCGATATTTTATGTTGCGAGCGTTAATATGGCTACGGCAACCGCTTCACATCAGGCGGGCCATATGCTTGTCTGCCACCCGACGTAGTATAAAAAAAAAAAAAAAAAAAAAAAAAGAAAAAAAAAATTTGATTAAAAAAAAAAACTTTAAAATTTTCTTCTCTTTATTGAATTCACTTTACTTCCATTATTTTGGTTTGTTTTTTGATAAAATCGAAAGAAATCATAAAATATGAGCGAAGCTAGCAGCGACGAAGATATAAATTTAACACCTGCAGAATTAGTGCAAGCGGTACATAATGCCGAGTTGAGTTTTCTTCCGGAAAAATCGCGCGAAAAATACATAAAAGCGTACGATTTGTTCAAGTAATTTAATATTTATTAAAACTGTTTTTCTTGCACCTAACATTTTCCTCGCTTTAGTGAGGTGAAAAGTTGTGTGTTGCGCTCGGCAGCAAAGTTATTTAGCGTCTCGTACCTTTGAAACCCTCGCTACGCTCAGGATTCTATATTTGAACCACTCGCTTCGCTCGTGGCTCAATCCTAGAATCCTTCGCTTGCTCAGGTTTCAATACAAGGTACTCGCGCCAAAAATTAACTTTGCAGCCTTGCATAACAAATAACTATTGAATTGTACGTATACACAGCATAATCCTTTTTATAGGCTGTCGTGTGATATAAAATGCATATATATATATATGTGAATAAAATACATATAAAATAATTTTATATACGCCCCAAGTACCAGAGCAACATAAATTCAAAGGCGTTCTATCAGCATAAAGCAGGATTTGCTCGCGGGTGCCAAATATGCCAGTGTGAAATACAGGTGAGACATACCAACATAATAAAACGGAGTTCCGTGCGTAATATAAATGGATTTACTTCGACATATAAGGAAATCGAAGTTTTTCTACGACTTGTTTAACTATGTTAGCGAAGAAGGTTGTCATGCAATATAGTGACTTCTTAAGGATAGTCTGCTCGTGATTCCCGGTTGGGGTTATTATTTGGATCAAACGAAACTCTGCTAATGAAGTTTTGCGTGATGGACTTGTCAAACAACGGTTGTAAATATTACAATACTAAGAATAAACTACTTATTACTCACTTAAATGACGCAAATATGCTGAAGTCACTAACACTTACATATTTGAGCCGTTTGGGGTAGAGACGTTAGTTAGAGACGTTAGGGACGTGGGATCCATCAGCCCGCAATCTTTTTATAGAGATATGCGGGAGGTAGGTCGAGGCTTCATGCGACCAGAGGGCTGGCCATTACAGCGAGGTAATGCTGCCAGCATTCTTGGTACGCTACCGACGGACAACGATTTGGGGGAATTTTTTTACTTATATTTTTTTCTTTTTTTCTACCTCTTTGTAAATACTTTATTTGTAAATATTAAGTTAAGTAATATAGATCATAGCGTAGTTTATATTAAATAGACAACGTGTAACTTCAAGTACGCAAAACCTAAAAATAGTTTGTTCAGAATCAAGAGTGCTGCTGCACTGGACCCACTCTAAGATAAGATAACCTCCATTACGTGTTCTGTGGGCTGGATCATTGTTCACAGTTCAATAGATGAACTTGAACATACATTTTGAAATTAACCTCTGGAGGATTAACTGTATTCGTGTAATGCAATCTAAAGACGAGAAGCTTGCAAAGAGCTGGTCATGAAGCCAGAACATTTTATGTTTGCAATCCGAGTGGTAAAAAGGTTGTAGGTAAGTAATTGAAATCACGACAGTATGCGCAATGAGCCGGCTCGGCGTAAAACTAGTTAGTTTTATTAAAATTGCAGACATTTTTATAGTGGAACTCTCGATGTAGGCCTGGGGATAGTGTGCAGTTACATTTCACTTTAAATTAAAAAAAAAAATCTAACAAGTTTTTAACGAGTACTTATGCACTTATTGTCATAATTACTGATGTTTTGCTGTGTACACTTTGCTTTTAGCTTCGAAATAATTTATAACTGCGATATTGTGCTTTATTGTTTGTAGTTACTTTATTGTTTGTACATAATCTGTGTGTGTGCCTATTAATAAAATAAATGGTAGGCAGACAACTATGCCTTGTTTAACTAGTGCCTCCTCAGAGCATCATATGGGAGCACTGTGTTCGTCAATGTAAATAGACGGCAAATAAATTATCAATATTTACAATAACGTATGTTTTTATAAACTTTACAGATAACCCAAGATTGCTATGACAAATTCGTTTTTTTTTCGGAAACGTAATTTATATTATATTTATATTATTGATAGTTGTTGATGAAAACATAATTTCATCAACAACTATCAATAATATAAATTCCTTTCTCTATGATTTCATTCATTTGGGCACTTGACGCGATCAATTTATTCAATTGTTAGCTTCTACTCCAGGCTTCGTACCTGTGCTGTGTGAATATACAGTAGGTAAATAAGTAAACAGTATCTTATGTATTAAAAACAATGAATACATAAGATACTTTTTATTCATGGGTTTCCTTCACTATCACCATATTTACCATGCTTGCCAAAATTCATCCAAATCCGTCTACCCATGTAGGAGTAACAGAAATTTCATTCACTTATAGGAACTTTATCTTTGACGTTAAGATAAATCAATCTTCACTGACGAATGACGAATGAAAAATAACGAGCTCGGTGGCGTAGCGGTCAATGACGAGGATTCGACACCAACGCTCGTGAGCTCGATTCCCCACACAGGACAAACATTTGTGTGCATGAACATGTCTGTTTGTCTTGGTCTGAGTGTTTTCTATGTATCATAAGTATGTATTTACAAAAAAAAATGTATTTACGTATGTTTATCAGTTGTCTAGTACCCATAACACACGCTTCGCTTACTTTGGGGCTAGATGGCGCTGTGTAATTCGTCTGACAATATATATATAAAAAAAAAATCTCTATCTTTGACGTGAAGATACTTCCCCAGTCGAATGTGATGTGATGTGTATTAGTTCAACGGCAGATTGCATTGCATCACGTACAGTTGAAGTTGACTAACGTATTTTTTAAGCTGCCCGTGTCGGGAAGTATCTCCACTTCACAGAAAACCCACAGCCAAATAACAATTCCCTTGAGGATTATTGTGTTCGTGCGAGTAAGTGTGGTCACCAAAAAGAAAGAAAGGAAGGAGTACAGCCTGGCAACGGATCGGCGACCCCTTGGTGTTTCTGATCTCCATGGGCGGTGGTGATTGCTTTCCGTCACGTAACCCACATGCTCGTTTGCCCCTGTCATATAAAAAAAGTGGATAAATATTTAATTAAATGTTGGTCTACAGGCTCTCTGCCTGTAAATGCATACAACCACTCGCAGGTCGATGACCCCACGCCGTCGCACGACGCTACGCCTACAGCACTCGTCAGAAAGGCAAAATGCGTTTTTTTACTTCATTTTTATTCCCAGAGTTTTTTAGGTTTTATCCAAAGATGTTGGTTTTAATTTTAAAACTAGCTGTTACTCTCGTCTTCGTCTGCGTAATCATTATGTTAATAAAAATGGGGTGCGTGAATACGTTATATGCACTAAAATTATATCAAAATGGCAGCGCTTCCCCCTCCCCCGCACGCGATGTTCCATAGTCCTTACTTAGCGTAATAAGTTCTTTGATCCTTCATCTATCCAGTGGTGTGATTGAATTTTGGATGGAGATTATAGATATGCAGCTGCAACACCAAAGTGTATCCCCCGATTTTGTTATCATTCGTTTTTTTAATTCCGTAACTAATAGGGAGGGAAGCATCTTAAATATACATTGTCAAACTTACCAACAGATGGCGCTGTTCCTAATGACTGATTAACAACCTGGCTACAAGGTTTTTTGACAATCTTAAATCGTTTATCAATTTACATATTCAGCAAACTTCCGAGAGTTGCCCAAATTGTCTTTGAATGCCTGATTTGAATATATTTTGTTACTGAGTCAACTTGAATCGGGATATACTTTTGAGGAAAGATTTGTTTCGACGTAATTTATTTAGATAAGTCTTTAAATTGTTTAAAGCGATAGGCACGTTTATCGTTAGATAGTTAATTGATTCAGGTGTTATTTTGCGGTAGTCAAATTTACAGGCAATTTGATCTGCACTACTTTTCTTCCGCCACCAATGAGTTCATGCAAACTGCTGCCGTCTCTGCGACACGTGTTTCGCCTCTACGCGAGGCATTCTCAGGCGATCTGTAGATGTTGATGGTTAGAACAACAGCCTACAAATAATGAATCCATAGCATCACCGCCCTTTATATAACTTTTATCCTTATTTCAATATTATCTACATTTTAATATATTGATTGATATATTAATACTTGAAGCAAAAACTTTGTACCCATTTTTACGAAAATTGCGCGGACGGAGGAGTATGGAATTTCGCACACTTATAGTTTATATAAATAAATAAATATTGTCAGACAAATTACACAGCGCCATCTAGCCCCAAAGTAAGCGAAGCTTGTGTTATGGGTACTAGACAACTGATAAACATACGTAAATACATTTTTTTTTGTAAGTACATATTTATGATACATAGAAAACACCCAGACTAAGACAAATAGACATGTTCGTGCACACAAATGTTTGTCCTATGTGGGAATTGAACCCACGAGCGTTGGTGTCGCAGCCGCGCTACGCCACCGAGTTCGTCATTATTAGGCTCGTTATATATATAGAGGAGTGCTGATTGCTAATATTTTTTATAATTATGCATAAAAGTTACACGCATTGGACACACACACACGTGTATATATGTATACTCTTTTATCTAGTGTTAAAATCATAATTTAAATTTATGAGGGGTTTTTGGCAGCACTGTAGCGTAGGGTCCAATCATTTGTCAATTCATAGCATCTTGTCAAATGTCTTGTTGACGTCTTGTGTTCTCTTGTCGTCTTAAAGTTTCACTGTCAAAATAATCAGTAGGTACATTTTGACAATCTGGACCCGACGCCTACCTAGCGACATCTAATGTCAGAAAAAATATCAAACACCCCATTATGGTCGAATTTCGACCACTGGGCAACCCACAGAACAGGGAAAACTTTATTCTGATCTGTGAGGCGACCACTAGTATTGATTAGTATACTATTTAAACGAACTAATTTGATTGCCAACGGTCATATAAATTTTATCATCGAGTATTTAAAGGATGGGTGAATTCAAGGGGTGGTCATGACGCTCTCGGTGAAGCTGATGGACCTAGGAACAACCCTTATTATTGACCGAGTGAGCGTAGTGAGCGTGGGGTTTTTCTTCTATATGCCTCCCATTCCCCGCTCCCTGACTCGAAGGCTGGTTCCGCCTTTGATTTAATGTGAAATAAAGTTGATTTAAAAAAAAAAATCGACTTCAGTTGGCGAGCGCAACTTATTGGTGGAATACCCCGGCAGACGCTGCTGCCCGTCTTCCGGGAGAAAAGTTATCGCGTGACACAAGATTCCTTAGTCGCCTTGTACGACATCCAGCGCAGAGAAATGGAGTGGCACAATTTTATTCTGCCTGCTACCATAGGGCAAATTTAAGGGTTCCCCTGGGATCCCATCATCAGACCCTGACTTGGTGATTATGGGACCACCTAGCAATTACCCTTTCAAATAAAAAAATTGAATTAAAATATTCAGTCGAATTGAGAACCTCTTCTTTTTTTGAAGTCGGTTAAAAATGGGGCGAGTCTATGTCATGGACACGGCGCGGCGGTGTGTTGTACGTGAATACGTTATATGCACTAAAATTATCTCAAAATGGCAGCGCTTCCCCCTCCCCCGCACGCGATGTTCCATAGTCCTTACTTATCGTGTTGTCTCGCTTTGCGTTGTAGAGGGGGTGTTCCCCCAAACTTGTAAGGATGGACGTTTGTTGGTTCTCCCAAAAGGGAATGGTAAACCGCTGAGTGACCCAAAGGCGTATCGCCCAATCACGCTCCTCTCTATTTTCGGCAAAATTCTGGAACGTATTATTCTACGCTGCGCCCCGCAGATCTCTTCTGGGATCTCTGAGTTCCAGCACGGGTTCTCTCCGGGTAAATCAACAGTGACAGCACTGCAGGATATATTGGGTACGGTAAATACGTCTGTATGTAAGTATGTACAACTTATCTTCTTGGACATCTCGGGTGCCTTCGACAACGCGTGGTGGCCCATGATTTTGCTCAAGGCTAAACGGGGGGGTTGTCCGCCAAACATCTACAGGATGTTGACCGACTACTTCACCGGGCGCCGGGTTGGCATGTTCGTGGGCGGCCGCGTGATGTGGAAGGATTCCACCATGGGCTGTCCTCAGGGCTCCGTACTGGGGCCGACGCTGTGGAATGTCCTGATGGACGATCTGCTGCGTCTGCCCCTCCCGGGTGGGGTTAAGATGGTAGCGTATGCCGACGATGTGACTGTCATCATTGAGGCAAATTCTAGAGCGGCCATAGAGTCTACCGCTAGTTCGGTCTTAAGCTTGGTTGGCGACTGGGGAGCCCGTAATAGGCTGAGCTTCTCCCCCACAAAGTCGGTAACTATGACAGCGAGGGGCAAGTTTCAGCGGCCCCCAGTGGTAAAATTCGGCCAGACCTCGGTGAAGACCGTCACATCGGCGACAATTCTCGGCGTGGAATTGGATCCGGGCCAACTATTCGTCCGGCATGCCACTCGAATTGGGGAACGCGCTTCGGCGTGTTTTGGAAAAATGTCGAGGATATCCGCTTCATCTTGGGGGGTTCGTTACCCAGCGCTTAGAATACTATATCAGGGGACATATGTCGCTACATTAACGTACGCGGCCGCAATCTGGTGCCACCGACTATGTACGTACGTATGTCGCAGTGTTGTTCTGAGAAGTCAGAGGCAGGCACTCATCCTACTGACAAAGGCGTATAGGTCCTCCAGCACGGCTGCTCTGCCCGTGTTGGCGGGGGTTTTCCCTGGGGACCTGGAGGTAACTCGTGCAGGACGCTTAGAAGGGGCTCGTAAGTCCGCGGCCGGTAGAGAGTTGAGCCGGCTCAAACGCGATATTTGGGTCACTACAGTGAACGAGTGGCAGGATCGGTGGGCTAACGAGAGCAAAGGGAGGGAGCTATTCCGATTTTTCCCGGAGGTGTCTGGACGGCTCAGGGCAACCTGGGTCGAGCCGGATTATCAGACCTCTCAAATCCTCATGGGTCATGGCGTGTTTAGGAAAAGGCTGTTCGACTTGGGGCTCTACGGGTCTAGCCAGTGCGCATGTGGGGAAAGCGTAGAGGACAGGGACCACATTCTTTGGGTCTGTCCTAGATACGGGGATCTACGCAGAGAACTCCTGGACATGGTCCAGTGTAGCGAGGGGTACCCGGGAGCAGTGTACTTCCAGGATCTCGTTTCGTCGGAGGCGAACTTCACGGCCTTACGTAGGTTCGCCCATGCGTGGCACGCGCGAAGGAGCGAAGAGGAGAGGCAAGAGAAGCTTGGAGGTGGTGCGCCAACGGACGGCAGTGAAGCCGTAGGAGTGATCGTCGCCGCCCCAGAAGGGGGAGAAGGCACACATAGGGACAAGGAGACAGATTAAATAATTTGTAGAGAGTCAAGAATTGCCGCGGCACAAAAGAGCCTCAGAGCAACGGTGTCGCGCGCATCTCTCGCGATTCGGCTCATATGACCGTGAGGTCGGTGGAGCCATGGGAAGGTGGTGGGTTGTCTGGCCTAAAGTCCTTACTTATCGTAACAAATTCTTTGACCCTTCATCTATCCAGTGGTGTGATTGAATTTTTAATGAAGATGATAGATATGTAGCAACGCCAAACTGTATCCCCCGATTTTGTTATCATTATTATTTTTTAATTCCCCCCCCCCCCCCCCCCTCCCCTCTATGGAAGCGATTTTAAGGACATATTCACGTCAATATAATAAGATAAGTTTTGACTCTCCGATTGACAATTTACAACAGTTATATATCACAAATGCAAGCTGATTGTACAAAGCTCTAGATCTATCATGTTATAGTCAGGAGCTGCTTCAGACTACGATAACTAAGTTTCAAACGAGGTCAAAACTAAACATTCAGATTTCAGCCCCCTTACCACCAACTCTTATTGCGATTCAATAACTGCTTATTCATCTAAGCAATCTATTCAGTTATTGAATCGCAATATAGAGTCGCTTATTCATTGGTAATATAAGCAATATTTCCATCGGAGATTTATGTAAACGTATTATTTAACATAGTAAGATGCATACAAAATACAAACCTGTTACGTCATAACTAGGCAGGAATGGCCACTTTAAAATTAATATATCAGCTTAATATCTTTACTAACATAGTCTATAAGCATTACTAACAACATGAGTCTTTGTTACTTATTAAATATTCATTCATTATCCTTTTGTATGGCGCGTTTTCGGGAAAGTCCAAAAGTGTGATTTTCAAATTAACATATCTCGAGAGATTTTTGTGCTATCGAAGTAATTCTTTCACCTATGGTTATATTATTGAGACGTCCCTACATATCAAACCGAAATAAATGTTGGTCAAATAGCCTATTCCACTTCCTTGCATTAAGTCAAGTTGACAACTTTTTAGACCAACTAATTATTATTCTGTGCATAATTTTAAGGCAAAAATATTTATGGGGAAATGTAAATTTAACAATTTATTTAAATCAGTAAATTATCATGCAATGCAACCTTACAATAAATGCTCAATAAGTAACAAAACCAAAAACAAATTTCACCACAGCACCAGCAGCACTTCAAAAATTCCAAACAATATTTTCGCGACAAACGTCAAAAACACAAAAATGAAACGATTGCTCACATTACGTCAGAGCCAGTGAACCCGTCGGGAGCACCACGCAGCCCGAAGTGGTCCCCCTGGGGGAGTGTCCACACCTCATTAATATTGTGGCCACAATGCCTGCATTATTTCAATGACATTTGCAGGACTATGGCTCTTGTACTAGAGTATATCTATAGAGTTGTTTATGCAAATGGGAACTATGAGAAAAACTTTTGACGTAAATGCGTCTTTAAAATCGCTTCCATATTAAAAAAAACCGGACAAGTGCGAGTCGGACTCGCCCACCGAGGGTTCCGTACGTAGTATCATTATTAAATTTGATATTTTTCATTATAAATTAAGAAATAATGCGTCGAAAAAAACAAATAAAATATATTTTGCAATGTGTACATCAAGCCCTTTCATATGATACCCCATTTGAACTAGTAGTTTCAACTTGAAATTTCGACACCCTATAAAAAATTTAGACCCCCTATTTTTTAAGATCTATTTACAAATGTATAGTTTTGAGATTTATTCCTGTACTTGTAGTCTATAACGATGTTACTTGCCAAATTTCATAGTTCTAGGTCAACGGGAAGTACCCTATAGGTTTTGATTCCCTTGAGTGTGTCGAAATATGCGTTTTTTGTTGAATAAACGGCCGTAACTTTTTTCTACGTAAACTTAGCAGTTTGATTTTTTTTTAACTTCATGGGACCGTAGACCTGAGTATACAGTTCAAATTTCAGCTTGATACCTCCACGCATTCTCGACATAGAAATTCTTGACAGACAGACAGACAGACAGACAGACAGACAGACAGACAGACAGACAGACGGACAACAAAGTGATCTTATAAGGGTTCCGTTTTTCCTTTTGAGGTTCGGAACCCCAAAAAAAAAGAATGAAAAAAATTAAATGTATTTAAGTATAATATCAGTTATCTAGTAGCCATAGTACAAGCTTTTGCTGAGTTTAGGTCTAGATGGCCGAGTGTAATTTGTCCAGGAATATTTATTTATTTATTTATAACAAAATCGGGAGATACAGTTTGGTGTTGCAGCTACATATCTATCATCTCCATCCAAAATTCAATCACACCACTGGACAGATGAATGATCTAAGAATTTATTACGCTAACAGAGGACTATGGAACATCGCGTTTGGTGGAGGGTGAAGCGCCAGTCTTTTACTCACTCGCAGGAACACAACAACCATCAAAGGAATTGGTATTTAAAAAAAATGCGCTATGCCCTATGTCTCTTTTCGCCATAGCCTCGTTTGCCAGTCAGCTGGGTGCACCAAGTGCAGGTGAGGGTTTAAGAGGCTTACTACCACCTTTAGAGCCAAAGGCTGCGGTATTCTTGACGAGCTCGGTGGCGTAGCGGTCAATGATGCGGCTTCGACACCAACGCTTGTGGGTTCGATTCCCACATAGGACAAACAATTGTGTGCATGAACATGTCTGTTTGTCTTGGTCTGGGTGCTTTCTATGTATCATAAGTATGTATTTACAAAAAAAAAATGTATTTACGTACGTTTATCAGTTGTCTAGTACCCATAACACAAGCTTCGCTTACTTCGGGGCTAGATGGCGCTGCGTAATTTGTCTGACAATATTTATTTATTTATTCTGTGAGGTGGAGGGACTTCCCCAGTCGGGCCGCTTAACAAAACCGCAAAGCCCTATTCGCCATAGCTTCGTTTGTCAGTCAGCTGGGACCACCGCGTGCAGATGAGATTGGCTTTGGTTCAAAGATGTTGATGAACCACTTACACCCCCAGTTATCTTAGAGAACCGAGTGTCCCGCTGTATTTTTAGCCAGACCTAGACAGCGACATTAAATCAGTTGCAAATAGACTGGACGGGCGGTTTATTTCTGCAACTGTGTATTGATTCGTACTCTCACACAGTAATATCTTGGTTCTCTAGTTCCTTGGTTCCGACCCTAGGGGTAATTAGTAAGTACCTCCGCAGGGGTAAAATAGGAATTATGTAGGGGTTATCAAGCTGATGAAAGATAACAAATTAGTTCAGACCAATCAGGTTTCTTTATTGCTCATAGGGGTAAACAACGCTGATAAAAGAGCTGATAAAGGGGGGGGGGGGGAGGTTTACAACAATGAAAAGGTTAGGAAACCCTGCTCTAGTCGAATTGCAGAAAAAACAATTAAGTTTTAAAATAACAACTTTGACGAGCTTGGTTAAATGGTTAGCAATGGCCACTTTGACTCGGATGTCGCTGGTTCGATCCCCGCACAGATCCCCGCACCGATCTTATATATATATATATATATATATATATATATATATATATATATATATATATATATATATATATATATATATATATATATATATATATATATATATATATGTGTGTAAGTCTGCGTGTATTGCAGTAGTATGTATGGCTTTGCTCAGTGAGCAAAACACTGGTTTTCTGCCACAACAGCTAGCACGATTATAATAGTTAAAGAGAAAACAAATTATAATAAATAACAAACCACATCATGTGTGAAAATGTGCTTTGTATTGACTCAATGTGTGATATGCCGTGTGTGTGTGCGTGTATGTGTAAAAGTGGCAAACAAGCAACCGGGCCACCTGATGAAAAGTGGTCACCGCCGCCTATAGACATTGGTAACACAAGGGGCGCTACCAATGCGTTGTCCACTAAGGAGTTGGAGGAAGGGAAGGAAGGAAGGAGGAGATAGGGAAGGAGTTGGGCTTCCGGAACTCTCACTCACCGAACGAAACGCATTGCTGCTTCACGTCGATATTCTGTGAGAGGGTGGTACTTCCCCGGTCGAGCAAGCCCATTTCATTATTGCTCTACCACTCCAAAAATTGCGCTGCCACTTCTTCATTGGCTCGCGTATTTCACAACAGCAAATAATAAAAGGCAAAAGAAGTCCTCGTGTGATACATGTGCACCTTAAATTGCAAAATCCGCTAACAACCAGCCCCGTGTGATATTCCTAATTGCTGCTTATACAAAACTTCAATTTGCACTTCAATTTTCATTCAAAGTTTCTAAACGGTGGTGGAATATTATTCCAGCATTTGGTTGCTAGATAGCGGAAGCTGCCAGTAAAAGACACTGTTCGATGATAAATAAATAAATAAATATTGTCAGACAAATTACACAGCGCCATCTAGCCCCAAAGTAAGCGAAGCTTGTGTTATGGGTACTAGACAACTGATAAACATACGTAAATACATTTTTTTTGTAAATACATACTTATGATACATAGAAAACACCCAGACCAAGACAAACAAACATGTTCATGCACACAAAATGTTTGTCCTGTGCGGCAATCGAACCCACGAGCGTTGGTGTCGAAGCCGCGTCATTGACCGCTACGCCATCGAGCTCGTCGATAGTAACCCATCAGCGCGCTGCGCGAAACCTGTGTGCTGTATCATTGATGGACTGGGAATACCGTTAATTTAGAGAATTGGTTTCCTGAATTGCAATGTGTCAAACAACAGGCGTGCAAGATGCAGGAGTCGACGGGAAGACATATTTAAAACAGAAGACTAGGTTTGAGTATGGCGTTATTATTGTCATATTTTTCAAAAGCAATTTATTATTTAAACATAATGTCTATTCATTCATTCAGTGGATCAATCTCTCGAAGGATTGGTACAATATTAGTAAAACCTAAAGTGGTCTATAAACCCATTTCAAATCTTATCAATATGCATATAAATATTAATTTCCTTTTAGCAATTATAGCCAAAGGTCCTGACCGACCTTTAAGGCGTAATGAGCTTTCGTGTAAAACAATAAGTCATAATTTCCTCTGTCGTATTACGTAGCATAATAAATTTGTTTCATTAAATTTTCGAAGTTAAATTAGATTCTTGGGAATTTATGTGGCCCTGGTAGCCGCGCTCCCAAATTGGTAATTCAGACGCGACAAAATAATCGAAATGTAATGAATTGATGGTTCCCTTGTAGGTAAATTAATTATTACAACACGACCCCGGTAGCGGGAAAATACTGGTAGTAATTATTCTGTGATACTGGTGGAGTAGTTAACAATGGCTACATACTTAGTCTTGAGCTCGAATAGAAGGGAATTCCATAACCGCTTCCATCTATTCCAGCATATTAGTGCTGTCGCCCTTAGGCGAAAGTTCTACTGCAAATCATGAATCTTTGGGGATTGGGATCTTTGGCGGCGGGAGCGGATTTATACTTAGGGTTGCCAACCATACTGTTAAAAACAGTATTATACTGTTTTCTATGCTTTAATACTGTTGAAAAAAACTTAATTTGACCATAGCACTGTTTATTGTACTGCTCCGCATGCATTGGGCCTTAGTATACTGTTTGTTTTACTAATACGCAGCTAAAAAGTTGGCAACCCTATTTATACTCAAAGGAGCGGAACGACATGTTGAATTCGTTGCGTGTCATTTATGTGCATATATAAATATAACTGTATTTCCTCTTTGTCCTATTTGTTATTATTATTTAGTATTATATTCTAAAATGTATATTAAACTATTACTAATCTAAAAGCCTATCTACTTTATCAATAAAACAAAGAAAAAGTTATGGGATAAAAAATAAATATATAAATAAATACAAATTTACTTACAAATAAAAAATATCCCCAAGATCGTTGTCTTTCGGCAGTGTCCCCAGAACACTGGCAGCATTACCTCGCTGGATAGCTATACTTATTCTCTGAGCAAGGCAATGGCCAGCCTTCTGGTTATAGGACGTGTCGACCAATTTTTGAGAAATATCTCTAAAATTTAGTATTGAATAGTATTTTTTTGTTTGCAGCAGTATATGTGTCAATTTTTACTCGCAGGAACTCAACAATCCTGAATTGAATTGTTATTTGGCTGCGGTATTCTGTGCGGTGGAGATACTTTCCCAGCTTACAAACGCAACGCTGGACCCAGGTAGTGTAGGCTCTTTTGGCAGAGCCTCTTTCACTAGTCGGCAGGGTGCTCCACGTGCAGGCGAGGTATCGTTTAGATACCTACGTCTAATACAACATACGATTTGTGGTTAAATACCTCATTGCGGTACAAGTACTAGGCGTTCAGACCTTGCAAAGAGTATAAAGTTACTATTGTGTGAATAATGAATATCCAGTGTCGACTAGCTTATACCCCTATTGTTTATAGCAACTTGGTAATTCTATTCAGTTTCATGAATGTTTCTAATGACAGACAGACGGCAATACAAGAGAGTTATTACTTGTGAGCACTGTGAGCAGTCTAGAAGGACACGACGTTATGAATAATTCTATTCGAAATAATCTTTTTCAATTAAAGTAAATAATTCGTACAGTTACAGTACAAGACAATTAAATAAAAAAACTAAAAACCCCCTATTTTCTAGTCTAGTTTAGCCTTTTCATTTGATATGTATATGAGGGAAGTGTATATAAATATAAATATTGTCAGACAACACAGCGCCATCTAGCCCCAAAGTAAGCGAAGCTTGTGTTATGGGTACTAGACAACTGATAAACATACGTAAATACATTTTTAAGCTATTGCATAGCTTCTATCGCGGGCCTTGAGCGCGGGGACCGAATCCAGAAATTCTGTAACGAAAAAAACCTCACGCTTCCCACTCCGACGGGCAAGGAGGTGTGGCTTGAAGGCCGTGCATCGTCTAACGTCGTTTCAGTTCGGCAGTCTTCGACACGGCGTTGTGTGCGTGCGATTAGACGTATTGTACGACTCTACGAAACTCGTTTTATTTATTTAATAATAGAAAAATTTGTTTTCTCATCGGTCACCACGCTCAAAAAGTGTAACTTGAATTAATATCAAAGAAAAAGCAATACTGCATGAATAAAATAAATAAATAAAATTATAATTGCATAAGTTGATACAAAATGCTATGCAATAGCTTTACCGCGGCAGTCCCCGAGTGCCACACGTCTTTTTTTTTGTAAATACATACTTATGATACATAGAAAACATCCAGACCAAGACAAACAGACATGTTCATGCACACAAATGTTGGTCCTATGTGGGAATCGAACCCACGAGCGTTGGTGTCGAAGGCGCGTCATTGACCGCTGCGCCACCGAGCTCGTCAGAATATGAAACGTATTATGAAGATGTGGAAAAAAATATTCACCATTTCGTGGTGCAGGCCATCTTGGATTTGAAATATATCATAGTGTTCTACTTGTTAAGCCCTTTCATTTGATACCCATAATAAGGGGCCATCCATAAATTACGTCACACGTTAAGGGGGAGGGAGGGGGTCGACGAAGTGTGACATTGTGTGACAAGGGGGTGGGAGGGGTCCTAAATTTTGTGACGTAACATTTCAAAATCTATTGTTAAAACATGAACTTTAAACTATTAACAAAAACCTCAACATTTGCAACTCTAGATGTAAAATTGCAAAATATGTGACGTCACACTAGGGATGGGGGGAGTCTCACAAATGTGACCAGCTGTGAGTGCTGTGACAAGGACGGGGGAGGGGTAAAAAAATCATGAAAATCGTGTGACGTCATTTATGGATGGCCCCCTAAAGTGTTTGTGAAAAAATATGTATGTACCTAATCAGACATTTTGTGCCGGCGGCCATCTTGGACTGATTCTCATCAAAGCATAGCTAAGAACACACCCGACTAATTCACCTTTCGAATAAAAAAATATCGAAATCGGTTCATAACGTGGTAGCTTTCTGTATGGGGCGTGTTCGGGAAAGTCCAAAATAGGCTATTTGACTAACATTTTTTTCGGTTTGATATGTAGGGACGTCTCCATAATATAACCATAGGTGAAAGAATTACTTCGATAGCACAAAAATCTCTCGAGATATGGTAACTTGAAAATCACAATTTTTACACTGCCCCAAAACGCTCCATACAAAAGACTACCGAATTATAACGTCACAGGTTTGTATTTTGTATGCATCAAATCAGAAATTTGTACGACAGCTATGTTAAATATTACGTTTATGTAATTAGTATCATAATAAAAGTTATAGCATTTTTATTGCTTCTCCAATGGAAATATTATTTTTTAATAATTTCATACTTTTAAAATGGAATTTCCCGCCAAACTTTGATCGACGCTAAAAAAAAGTCTGACTGAAGATATTAGAATGAAAGTTTGCAGATCTTTATAGTTTTGTGTATTTTACGATATTGTTAAATAATTTATACAATTTTTAAACATTGGAAAATAGCCTATTGTGAATTTCAAGTTAGAATATACCCATCGAGAAGTGATATTATTGTGACGTCCTTACACGACGACAAAAAGTCGAAAAAACATTGTTAAATTGCCTCCGAATTTCACTACACAAAATATAGTTAAAATCACGGTTAAGTTACGGTTTCCCAGCAACTAATGTTGTTGGGTCGATTCGACGCTATAAAGATGAAGGTCGGAAACTATACAAAAGTAAATGATTTATTATTTACATGATTATCCAAACAGATAATGGATTCTATTAACAGACATTGTAAAACTTGGTTGCGCGTATATTCATAATACATATAGCGGCTCTCGACTTCATCTGCGTCGACTTCAGAATATAAATGAATCGACGGTCCTTGTATAAAGCGACATGTCAAAAATGGCAATTTTTTTTATTGCATAAATTTTTATTTTTTATTTTATTGATTGTATATAATCAAAAAGTAAGAAATTAACTAATTTGTCCAATAATAATATTCTTTAATTACTATATCGTAGTATAAGCAGACATGTCTGAAATGACATGTCGCTTTATACGTAGGGACTGTCGAAATATTTCTAGACAATATACACAGCGCCACCTATTTTTTTTTATACTACGTCGTGTGTCAGACAAGCACACGGCCCGCCTGATGTGAAGGGGTTACCGTAGCCATATTAACGCTCGCAATATAAAATATCGCTCGCGCGCTGCCACCCCCGCTGCCAATGCAGCATCTCCTTCCTTTCTGGTGACCTCACTCACTCGCAGGAGCACAACAACCCTCAAGGGAATTGTTATTTGGCTGCGGTAGTCTGTGAGGTGGAGGTACATTCCC
This sequence comes from Hypsopygia costalis, assembly GCA_937001555.2. NCBI lineage: Eukaryota > Metazoa > Arthropoda > Insecta > Lepidoptera > Pyralidae > Hypsopygia > Hypsopygia costalis. The sequence goes on from OW443347.2 coordinate 21,359,817, forward strand.
CAGTCGGGTAGCTTACAATTACGCTCCCTACCTCTCTTTTCGCCAGAGCTTCGTTTGTCAGTCAGCAGGGTGCACCGCGGGCAGGTGAAGTTGGCTTTGGTTCAAAGATGTTGATGAACCACTTACACCTCAAATTAAGCCCAAAGCTTGTATTATGGGTTCTAGACAACTGATAAATGTACTAAAATACATTTTTTTTGTAAATAAATACTTATAATACATAGAAAACAACCAGACCAAGACAAACAGACATGTTCATGCACACAAATATCTGACATGTGCGGGCACCGAACCCGCGACCTCGGAGTCAAAGTGGCCATTGATAACCATTCGACCACCGAGGTCGTCAAACAAGCCGACCAAATTGAGAAAAGTTTCATATTATGAATTTCCCAGACGCGTGTTACATATCCAAATTAGCCGGGTTGCTCACTTCAAAATGTGAGCAAGTAAGCCACATAATTTTGATATGTTACTCGCGTGTTAGAAATGCACATGAGAGTTCTCTATAATATAATGTGCCCAATAATAAAGTGCACAAACGCAAGGACATGAAACTAGGCTGAAATTTGTCGATAAAAAAAAAAATAATCTGGAAAAATGTGTTTGATTTTTTTATTTTTATCTGGGGACACGGCAGTGCCCCCACCAAGTCGAGCAAAAAGCGGCACGGCCGTACCATCCTTTTCTCGAAGCACTTCAGGCCTTTTTCGACCCCCTATAACTTTGTTGTGGATAAAACTAGGAGCCTGAATTTTTATTTTTTTATTTCTCGTTATGTTTGAGCACCTTATGTTAATTAATGGGAATAATTTATTAACTATAAGGATTATTGAGTTGGAATAAACACAAAAATAATCGTTAATAACATATAATCAAAATTATATTCACAAATAGCCACATGAAATCATTTTTAATTAGAAAAATAAACAATAAAAATAAAATTAGTTAATTTATTCAGGTGTTATTTTGCCGGAAGTCAAATTTACAGGAAATTTGATCTAAAAAATCAATCTATTAATCTATTTGTGAATATAATTTTGATTATACGTTTTCAATATTCAATAACCCTTATAGTTAATGAGTTATTCCCATTTATTAACATAAGGTGCTCAGACATAACGAGAATTAAAAAAAAAATCTTTAAAAAATCAAACAATTTTTTCCAGATTTTTGTTTTTCTTTTTAACGATAAACTTCAGCCTAGTGTCATGTCCTTGCGTTTGTGCACTTTATGACTGGGCACATTGTATACCTAGTCGGTTTGTTTACGTAGACATGATCGAATGCGAACAAAATACCCCCATTATGCACTCTAAACGCTAAGTGAAAATGGATCGTATGCGTCATGTACATAACTCATTGTAACAGGGCCGTAGCACCGTAGCAGATGCGTAGACACGCACGTAGGCCGACGCTACGGCGTAGCACTTGGTAATTACTCTTGTGGTTTCAGCGCTGAATATGACCCCTATCTTCTATAGTCTCCTAGTATATTTGTGAGAATTCCATTGGTCATTGCCAAATAAATCATCATCAGGTCATTTTAGTCTCCACTACAGGACCACGACCCTCTCTCGTCCGTCCTAGACGGAAGTAGTTGGCCTACACTCCCCACGCTGGCCAAACGGGTTGGGGAGGCCTGATCGATGTTTTATAATGTGTTTCCCTTAGTCGCCTTGTACGACATCCACGGGAAGAGACGGAGTGATTCTATTCTAGTCTGCCGGGAACAACACGGCTTAAAAAACAATACGACCCGCCTGAAATACGTAAAGCAGTTGCCGTAGCTCATACAGGTATGTATTAAGTTTATGTAATAATAAATAAACCCGTTATCCTCAAGGGTTTTGGGGGTATTTAGGAAAAATATTATGCACTTGTTAAATCAAAATCAAAAATCAAAATTTCTTCCTTGGACTTTATAAAGCACTTAGAAACGTAATACAAATTAAATATAAGAATATGTATAAATCATTACTACTCTAAATCCGCAGAGCTTAGATTCACTTTCATCACACTATCTTGAATGTGAAAGTGAATTTAAGTGCCAGTTCCGGATCACAATTGAAGATACACGTGCAATTTTAATATCTCACTCTACGATCTTTTTCACGTAAAACCCATTTTCTTTTTTGTTGTATGTACCTATTTATTATTGTCAAAATGTTTTATGAAAGAAAAAATGAAGGAAGTTGAACGGAATATTAGAAAAGTTAAAAAACCGAACGACCATATTAACTTTTCTAATGTATTTAATAATGTATAACTTTTATGGCGTTTGACAGAATTGTCAGTCATTTTATAAATAAATAAATATTTCTGGACAAATTCCACACTGCCATCTAGTCCCAAACTAAGCAAAGCTTGTACTATGGGTACTAGATAACTGATATTATACTTAAATACATTTTTTTTCATAAATACATACATAAATTACATAGAAAACACTCAGACCAAGACAAACTGATATGTTCATGCACACAAATGTTTGTCTTGTGCGGGGATTGAACCCGCGACCTTGGAGTCAAAGTGGCCATTGCTAACCATTCGACCACCGAGCTCGTCAAAGATTGTCATCATAGCTCGTTGATAGATTGTGCGAAACCAATTCGAATTAAATGTTCATATTTAGGAAGACAGACGTCTGTCGGGTCAGATAGTAGTTCATAAAAATGGCGTCTGGCTGTTTCATGGACACGGCCGTGTGTTGTACATGAAAACGTTATGTATGCACTAAAATTATATCAAAATGGCAGCGCTTCACGCTCCCCCGCACGCGATGTTCCATAGTCCTTACTTAGCGTAATAAATTCTTTGATCCTTCATCTATCCAGTGGTGTGATTGAATGTTCGATGGAGATGATAGATATGTAGCTGCAACACCAAACTGTATCCCTCAATTTAGTTACCATTAGTTTTTTTGAATTGCCTCCCTATGGAAGCAATTCTATAGACGTATTATATAATAAATAATAATAAATAAATAATAAATAAATATTGTCAGACAAATTACACAGCGCCACCTAGCCCAAAAGTAAGCGAAGCTTGTGTTATGGGTACTAGACAACTGATAAACATACGTAAATACATTATTTTTTTGTAAATACATACATATGATACCTACATAGAAAATACCCAGACCAAGACAAACAGACATGTCCATGCACACAAATGTTTGTCCTATGTGGGAATCGAACTCACGAGCGTTGTGGAAACCGCGTCATTGACCGCTACGCCACCGAGCTCGTCAAAAATCGAATAAAATTTATTATCGACAGTATGTTAAAAACATAACCCTTAATTTGTGCTTCGTCGCAGTCGGATAAATTAAAAGGATGGTAACACCATGAGAATAGAATAGAATAGAATAATTTTATTTGATAAACATAGGTGGTATATACATTATGACGAGCTCGGTGGCGTAGTGGTCAATGACGCGGCTACGACACCAACGCTCGTGGGTTCGATTCCCACATAGGACAAACATTTGTGTGCATGAACATGTCTGTTTGTCTTAGTCAGGGTGTTTTCTATGTATCATAAGTATGTATTTACAAAAAAAAAATGTATTTACGTATGTTTATCAGTTGTCTAGTACCCATAACACAAGCTTCGCTTACTTTGGGGTTAGATGGCGCTGTGTAATTTGTCTGACAATATTTATTATTGAGGTGTTGGGTTACATTTATTTTTTGTGCTCTATGTTTTGCCCTCAGGCATACAAATTTTTAAAATTCTCTGACATTGTCACTACATTGTCTGAGTTTAAATTATGTCTAAACACAAATCTAATTCAGCTTGCTGTCGCTACAGGCTGTCATAATTGCCGTCATTCCAAAATGGCCGCGAGTGATGACAGTCATTACGAGCAACGCCGGGTGGTACATGTATGTACTATGTACACTGTATGTGGCCAGACCAAGTACAACTATTATGTGATAGGTTATGTTCTAATCAGGGATTGAATAACCGAAAAAAGATTGGATATATCGGTTAAAGGTATGACGTCATACCTTTAAATTTCGATACCTTAAAGTAAAGGTATCTTAATAATTTCGGTATTGTAATATTCCGGTATCGTTATTTTTTTAGGTATCTAAATTATAAAATAAAGGTTTTCTTTCCACAATGTCGGCCGCATTGGTAGGTAAGTACTTGATCGATACCTACGTCGCGTCGTTGTCGCATCATTTTTTCGGTACCGAAATGGTTTTGGTTAAGGTACTGGTAATATAAAGGTATAATGGTACCGTAAAAAAATAAAGGTATTCTTCTTGTTTTACCGGTATCGTAACCACAATTCTCAACCGTTTTAGCTCTACCTTTAAATCAAAACGATATCGTAATTTTATACCAGTACCATACCCTTATACCTTTACCGCTTTCAATCCCTGGTTCTAATGGTCGAGTCGAGACGAGACCGGTGGCTAACAATGTCCACTTTGACTCCGAGGTCGCGGGTTCGATAACTGATAGATAAGTCAAACATTTGTTTGTATGAACATTCTGTTTGTCTTGGTCTGAGTGTTTTCTATGTATTACCATGTATGTTTCTTATTTTTTTAATTAAATGTATCCTATGGCCGTGTGGTTTCCGGCAGACTAGAATAGAATCACTAGGTCTCTTCCCGTGGATGTCGTACAAGGCGACTAAGGGAAATACATTATATACATCGATCAGGGCCTTACCACAAGCTCTAAACGCAGGAATGGAACCATCAAGATTGCGAATTTATGAATGAAATTCATTGATTCAATGAAAATATGCAACCATCATTCATAGTTCCATTCCTGCGTTTAGAGCTTTTAGTAAGGCCCCAGGCCTCCCCAACCCGTCTGGCCAGCGTGGGGAGTGTAGGCCAAATCCTCCTTCTGTCAGGGACGGACGAGAGTGGGTCGTGCTCCTGTAGTGGAGACTAAATGACCTGATGATGATGATAATCCTATATCCTTCCTAATACCTTTGAGAACATGTGTACAAAGTTTCATTATGATCGGTTGAGTATATCGGTATAATAGCGTCACAAACAAAAACACATTCACATTTATAATACTAGTAGGGTTAAGGATATGTGTTATTATGTTTTGTAATTGCTAAAAATCCAGTTGACATACAATCCCTACTGTGAAGGAGTTGGGTGCGGAGAGTGATCAGGGAAACTCCCACGCTTCTTTTATTTCGTACACCACTAAAGTGGCAAACAAGCATACGGTCCGCCTGAAGCAGTATAAACGCCATAAACCAGGTTCATCACACGCGCGTTGCCGACACTAGTGATTTTCTAGTGAGCGTCGTTATCATCCTCAGTGTCTTGGTTCCTTTTTTTAAATCAAAGGGATTTTTTTTAATACTACGACTGGTGGCAGACAAGCATACGGCCCGCCTGATATGAAGCGGTTACCGTAGCACATAAAATATCGCACGCGCGCCGCCACCCCCGCTGCCATCGCAGCATCTCCTTCCTTCCTGGTGACCTCACTCACTCGCAGAAACACAACAACCCTCAATGGAATTGTTATTTGGCTGCGGTGTTCTGTGAGGTGGAGGTACATTCCCCAGTCGGGTAGCTAGGTGAGGTGAAGTTGGCTTTGGTTCAAAGATGTTGATGTACCACTACACCCCATTTTACTTTTTTTTTTTAGATTTGCTGTTCAACTGCGGGTTGGCGGAGTGTTTACAAGCCACGTGAAGACCACTGACTTGGCTCAACGACTGTCATATATAATAACAACAGCCGGGACCAACGGTCTTAACGTGACGAATGACTGACCACATGGCAAATCCCCCCTAATATGGATAATATTGCGGGATGAAGATAAGTGAGACCAGTTGCTGTTATCTTGATGTATATTGAATCCTAATGAACACTAAATTACATATGAACTTACATGGTATTTATACTACTTTAACACAAAGGAAATTATTAATTTAATTTAATTGGGGTGTAAGTGGTTCATCAACATCTTTGAACCAAAGCCAACTTCACCTGCACGCGGTGCACCCTGCTGATTGACAAACGAAGCTCTGGCGAAAAGAGAGGTAGGGAGCGTAATTGTAAGCTACCCGACTGGGGAATGTACCTCCACCTCACAGAATACCGCAGCCAAATAACAATTTCCTTGAGAGTTGTTGTGTTCCTGCGAGTGAGTGAGGTCACCAGAAAGGAGATGCTCCGTTGTTAGCGGGGGTGGCGGCGCGCGAGCGATATTTTCTGTTGCGAGCGTTAATATGGCTACGGTAACTGCTTCATATCAGGCGGACCGTATGCTTGTCTGCCACCCGTCGTAGTATAAAAAAAAAAAAACAAAAAAAAAAATATTAGAGATGTCGAAATTCTTCCGTGTACGTGCTTCGATGGTTACATTTCTTCTTACAAGGCAAAATATGTATCCCTGTGCAATGCACGTATAACGTAAGAGTAGGGTGCTATCTCGCTACTAAATCGCTATTTCGACTTGGTTATAGGCTATGGTAGTAGTAGACACTCTCCCCTTGAGAAAAAAAAAGAAGAACTTGAGCTTGAGCTGGTTGTTTTGCACCATGCAACAGTTCGTTCTGGTTTCTGGAGACACAAATTTTAACCAATCATTGTGGAAGAGGCCTGGCGAATGAACCCTCGGTCGAGAGCTAGTATACAATTTTAGCAGCAGTGGTAAACTCAATGTATTTCTAACCGATCTGCTTATGTTTTGTGGGGCTTCGCAGATTATTCCTACATTCGTTGGGCTTCCAAACGTAGTGATGGGATGTACAATTGTCGAAATGAGGTATCGATGCTGCTCTCTCTTTTGCTATTTCTACAAATATACGAATCGGTTGTATTTAAAATATATAGTTTATTTCAGGCAACTAGAAATCATATCAATGCAATTCCAGAAATATGTTAGCAAGTAATTTGGTAATTGTATCTTTTTTTGTTTTGCACACTAAATTATACAGGAGCTCGATGGCGTCGTCGACAGTGTTATGCGTTAGACTGACACCAACCGAACACGCAAGTCGAGCAACGTCGACGGTAGTCTGTCCATGGTTGGGTTTATTTATTTCGAGTTCCTCCGTACTTCGTTAAGAAGACATTATTGTCATTGGAAGATAGTCGTTAAGCCAAGTCAGGGGCCTTTAGGCGGCTTGACAACAGTGACCTCCGCCAAACCGCAGTTGAGAAGTGGTGGAGTGTGCTCGATACGCCTTCGATTGAGGGGAGATCGGTACCCCAGCAGTGGGATGAATAAAGGTTGTTGACGACTCCACGGTACAGTAAAAAAAACCGGCCAAGTGCGAGACGGACTCGCACACGAAGCGTTCCGTACTTCCGTACCATTATCTATAAAAACGGCAAAAAAATCACGTTTGTTGTATTGGGTCCCCCTTAAATATTTTTTGTTTGTTTGTTTGTTTGTAAGTTCTTTAATGCAATAACAATATGTAATACAATTCTTAGAAGTAAAGAGTAATACATAGGCGGACTTATCCCTAATAGAGATCTCTTTCAGTCAACCTTACAGTCATTGAAAGGAGCTCAATCAAAGGCGAGAAAGCACACATTTTGCTATTAACAATACATGTTGATTAATAACAATACACAATTATTTTTGTTGTTTTATTTTTATTTAATTATTTATTTATAAAGTGAATATAAAACTAAATATTATGTGAGTATTTCTAGCGTTTACCTATTGCCGTTCTAAATTGCGAGCAAAAAAATCACGTTTGTCGTATGGGAGCCCCCTTAAATATTTAACGAACGGACGGACGGACGTACGAACAGCGGAGCCTTAGTAATAGGGTTCCTTTTTCCCCTTTGGGTACGGAACCCTAAAAATAGGAAGCAAGACACTGAGGATGATCACAGAAGCGTGAGAGTTCCCATGATCACCCTTCGCACCAAACTCTTCCACAGTAGCGACTGACGCGACTGTCTCTCAGTTTGCGAATCAGCGCTGTGGTTAATTATTCACTTTTTTCTTTTTAGGGTTCCGTACCCCAAAAGGAAATCGGAACCCTTATAAGATAACTTATTTGACCGTCTGTCTGTCTCTCAAGACCCTCTATGTCGAGAATGCGTGGAGGTATCAAGCTGAAATTTGAACTGTATACTCAGGTCCATGGTCCCATGAAGTTGTAAAAAAATCAAACTGCTAGGTTTACGTAAAAAAAAGGTATGGCCGTTTATTCAGCAAAAAACGCATATTTCGACACATTCTCAAGGGAATCAAAACTCATAGCGTACTTCCCGTTGACCTAGAACTCTGAAATTTGGCAAGTGACATCGTTATAGACTACAAAGTCCAAGAATAAATCTCAAAACTATACATTTATAATTAAATCTTAAAAAATATAGACCCCCATATTTTTTACAGGGTGTCGAAATTTCAAATTGAAGCTAGTAGTTCAAATGGGATATCATATGAAAGGGCTTGATGTGCACATTGCAAAATATATTGTATTTATTTTTTCCAACGCATTATTTCTTATTTATAATGAAAAATATCAAATTTATAATGATCCTACGGAACCCTCGGTGAGCGAGTCCGACTCGCACTTGTCCGGTTTTTTTATATGAGAGGGGGGAAAACGAGCATGTAGGTCACCTGATGAATCAGCAACACCAAGGGGTTGCCGAGCCATTGACAGATTATACTCCTTCCTTTCTCTCTTTCTTTCTGGTGACCTCACTAACTCACAAGAACACAACAACCCTCAAGGAAATTTGGCTGTGGTATTCTGTGAGGTAGATGTACTACCCTTAAGCAGCTTAAATAATACGCTACGCTCTCGTTTCGCCAGAGCTTCGTTTGTTAGTCAACAGGGTGCACCACCTGCAGGTGAGGTCGATGAAATACTTACAGCCCAAACTATGAAAACTCACAAATAAATGTACTTAATATATGACGCTACATTTTTTAATTCAGTTGCTAAGATTTATCGATAAAACGACCCCATCCCTAGCAACCGCATTTGGGTCACCGCTGCCCGAGCCCCGGCGGGCCTGGCATTGAACGCAACTTTTGTATAGTAATGGAACGGGATGGAATAACTTCAATGGCCGCTTTAAAATTAATAATACACTTTCTTGTTTTATACAGCGATGGGACCTTATTAATGAGACTCTGGTAACAAATCAAATAAAACGCCTTATAAATCGATGAACTCCGGCTGCACGCTTCAAAAAGCATGACTCATTGTCACGTTCCGCCTGAGACGAGCGTACGAGGCGCGATCGGCTTAAGCGTTCGGCTTGTTACGCATCTATCTCTCTTCCACACCATCGGCCGATGTTTTGTTATGACGTTATCATAAAATTATCGTCCGTAAACAGACTTTACAGACAACCATTTTTTTTTGTACTATGTAGGGTAGCCCTCCTGATGTAAAGCAGTTACCGTAGCCATTTCCTCTGTTGCTGCTAACTCCTTTCTTCCTGGTGAACTCAATCACAGGAACACAAAAAACCTTTCCGGATTTGTTATTGGGCTGCAGTATTCTTTTTTGACCGTGTGGTTTCCGGCAGACTAGAATAGAATCACTCCGTCTCTTCCCGTGGATGTCGTACAAGGCGACTAAGGGAAATACATTATAAAACATCGATCAGGCCTCCCCGACCCATCTGGCCAGCGTGGGGAGTGTAGGCCAAATCCTCCTTCTGACTGGGACGGACGAGAGAGGGTCGTGCTCCTGTAGTGGAGACAAAAAAATTTACCTGATGATGATGATTATTATTTTTTTATTTATTTTTTATAAGAGAGGGGGCAAACGAGCATGTGGGTCACTTGATGGAAAGCAATCACCACCATAGGTGGAGATCAGCAACACCAAGATCGCCGATCCGTTGCCAGCCAATACTCCTTTCTTTCTATCTGATTACCTCACTCACTCGCAGGAACACAATGACCCTCAAGGCAATTGTTATTTGGCTGCGGTACTCTGTGAGGTGGAAGTACTTCCTCAGTCGGACTGCTTAAAAATACGCTATGCCCTACCTCTCTTTTCACCAGATTCTCGTTTGTCAGACAGCAGAGTGCACGACGTGCACGTGATGTTGGCTTTGGTTCAAAGATGTTGATAAACTACTTACACCCCAAAATGTGATATATGTACAATATTCAATCGCATTGAACGACGCGGTGCACGGCAGTTGAGCATCACTTGACTTAGCCATCTCTTTAATATCATCTTTTAGTTCAAAGATTTTGAAGACCTCTTATCAAAAGATGTTCGTGTAATGTTTCCAAAAACGCTCACAGGAAACACGGCATAGATAATAAAGTTATTAAATCGCTCAGAACAGATAAAAAATCGGCCATAGACAAAAGATCTCTAGAGAGACAATCGACAAAAAATGATGACATCACATTATAAAGCCGATAGCGCACGTTCGTTTCAATATTCGCTGAGCAAGCCTCTCGAGATGAGAGATAGGTGGCGCTGAGGGCAGGATTTTAAAAGTACTTTCAAGAATCCCTATTGAATACCAATGTAAATAGGGGTGTTATAAAGCTTTTGTTATATAACTTTTGTATGCCACTTCCGCGGCAAACAATGTAAAACCTATGTCTTCCTCTTCTATCACGATTTTATATTGACTGAGTTTATGTGTCATAACTTTGACTTCAATGAAAATTTCTTTTTTTGCATGTTCGTGTGACCAGCGTATTATATTCTATCACGTATATCAGCTGACGTATACATATCCACCACGGTACGGCCAGCTGACTTTTTTTTATCTTCCAATAATTGCGTTAACTATCATTTAGCAAATTTTCACCCGGAAGGAAATGATTGAAAACATTTTTTTTTTCACGTGATCTAGATGCTGCCGCTGCCCAGCCCACCCACGGAGCGGCAGCTGACGTTTACCATACGGCATAATACAACTCTGAAGTATTTCACGAGATCGCTTGAGAGGAAATGACTGACAAAACATACTAGCTGGCTCACGGACTATAATCGTGCTTTAGTCTGTAGCTGGTTTCTTAGTCTATGACAATGTGATCTTTGAATCAAAGCCAACACGTGGTGCACCATGATGAGTGACAGAAGAGGCTCGGGCGAAAAGAGAGGTAGGGCCAAATAACAATTGCCTTGAGGGTTCTTGTGTTCCTGCGTCCTGTGAGTGAGTGTCACCAGAAAGAAAGTAAGGAGTATAGGCTGGCAATAGATCGGCGACCCCGGTGGTGACTACCAGGTGACCCACATGCTCGTTTGCCCCCCCCCCCCCCCCCACATAAAGAACACAAGAGAGGTAGGGTACGGCGTATTATTTTGTAAGCTGCCCGACTGGGGAAAGTACCTCCACCTCAAAGAATACGGCAACCAAATAACAATTCCCTTGAGGGTTGTTGTGTTCCTGCGAGTGAGTGAGGTCACTAGAAAGGAAGGAGTTGCTGTTGTTGCAGCGCGCGAGCGATATTTCATGTTGCGAGCGTTGTTATGGATACGGTAACCGCTTCACACCAGGTGGACCGTATGCTTGTCTGCCAACCGACATGGTATAACAAAAAACGGGTTGCACTCCGGGAGTGCCGGCAGAAGTGAAAACTTGAACATTAACTTTGTGCATTTTTGAATATTTTGGAATGGTTAGAGAATAATTTCGCAAGAATTGCTTTAATAATTATCTGTATAAGTACTATTATTTATGTGGTAAAATACAATATTCATTTACTGCGCTATCGTACACAAACATGACAATTTATATTTCATTAAAAATAAACAGCAGGAGCAGGCATGCATTTTCGCCGCGCGGTAGAAAGAGAGGGGGATATTACTTCCTCTCCTACGCAGCGCCGGCAATCTACACTCCCTCTCCGTCTTACGAATTTTCGATCAGGCCACGTGTCCTGACGCGAGTTCAACATTTTTTACCCATACCAAAAAGTGAAAATGTGCACAACGCCGCTAAAGAAATTTTCACCTCAAAAACTGCGTTCTCATTTCAGCTATATGCATTTTTTGCTCATCCTTCCTTGTCACCCAACATGACAAGCTCGGTGGTCGAATGGTTAGCAATGGCCACTTTGACTCCGAGGTCGCGGGTTCGATCCCCGCACAAGAAAAATATTTGCGCGCATGAACATGTCTGTTTGTCTTGGTCTGGGATTTTCTATGTATATGTATGTATTTACAAAAAAAATGTATTTAAGTATTATATCAGTTATCTAGTACCCATAGTACAAGCTTTGCTTAGTTTGGGACTAGATGGCAGTGTGTGTAATTTGTCGAGGAATATTTATTTATTTAACATTGCAATCGATGCAACACACAACATGACAAATCATATTTCTCTGCATCACTGTACGTAATCAATTAGTAATATCACAATCCGCCCGCTGCCAAGCTGTCAGCGCGGGGAATCAAACCGGCGACCGTGCGCTATTTATAAACACCACTGCGCCAATCTATCAAAATTGCGAAATTGTCTGCATACTGACGAGCTCGGTATTCGACTGACTACCAACGACTGCTTTAACATATTTTTGAGTGACAAACAAGTTTACGGCCCGCCTGATGTGAAGCTATTAAATATAGATAGTAAGAAGATAGTACCAACCATCGGTCTACTTTCCCCACCGGTCCAAAGGGTCTTCATTTTACAAAGCAAGAAGGGTTTTGGTCATTCGTTTAGTAAAATCAAAAACAGTGTAAATGTTATAAATTAATTGACATAGTAATTTATAGAATTAATATAATAGACATAGTAATTTATATTAACAATATAAAAAGATAACATACTAAATTACTCTCGTAAGATTTGCATGCTATTGAAAATGGCTAAATAGATTTAAGGACTTTACGATACCACTTGACATCCTCATTTACTGTTACCTGTATTTAATGCAAATAAAGATTATGATGATGATGATTAAAATCTGGTGAAATATACCGATCGGGAAGTACACACATGTGTATATACTAATCTTTAATGTAACAAATCTCTTCATGATGCCATTTTATTTCCTAAGAATAAAAACATTTGTTGCACAAATTTCATTTACCATCGAAATCGGCATACGTAATACTACGCCCTTTTCGATGCTGGCAGATAACTCGAAAGCTCCCTGTATAAGACGTCTTGGGAAATAGACAGAATCGGAACAAAAAGTATACGGTTTGGTAAAGTATACAAATCATGAAAATGGACCGAAAGGGAAACTGGACCTATCGGTACAGTTACAGCGTTCGGTTCCTTCGGTTTGGGGAAAGTGGACCGATGATTTTTATTTATACTAATTCGAGTGGCAGACAAGCATACGGCTCGCCTGACGTGAAGCGGTTACCTTAATAACGCTCGCATCATAAAATATTGCTCGCACGCCACCACCGTCGCTGTCAACTCAGCAACTACTTCCTTTCTTGTGACCACAATCACTCTCATTAAAACAACAACCGTCAATGGAATTGTTATTTTGCTGCGGTATTCTGGGAGGTACTTCCCCAGTCAGACAGACACGTCAAGCCCTACATTTCATTTTTAACCGACTTCAAAAAAGGAGGAGGTTCTCAATTCGACAGATTTTTTTTTTGTATGTATGTTATTCGATATTTTAGGGAATGTCCTTGAATTTGAGGCCGTCTCGGACAGGATTAGCATCTTGCGACTAAAAAGTCGATTTTATAACATAACGCTGATAAATGCCTACGCTCCAACCGAAAGTGCAAACGAAGAGGCTAAAGATCTTTTTTACGAAAATCTCGAAATGGTATTCGATTGTATTCCAGAATATGATGCGAAAGTCGTAGTGGGTGACTTCAACGCAAAAGTGGGCCGCGAAAAGATGTTCATTCCGACCATTGGCTTATACAGTAAACATGAGACTACAAACGACAATGGTCTTAGACTAATCAGTTTCGCTACGGCTAAGTCGATGGTGGTGAGGAGCACAATGTTTGCCCATAGAGAGATCCATAAAGGAACTTGGAAGTCCCCAGACGGAATCACCGTTAACCAAATCGACCATGTACTGATTGACTGCAGGCACCAAAACGCAATCGAAGACATCAGAACCTATCGCGGAGCCGATTGCGATAGTGATCATTACATGTTAGGAATAAAGATCAAAGCTAAAATTAAGGTCGCACAAAAAGTAGCAAGGTCAGGAGTACAGCTAATAAATACAGACAGACTGGAGGATCTCCAGATTCAAAGACAGTTTGCGCTGGAACTGAGCAATAGGTTTGCGGGTCTTGAAGTGCAAGACGACATAGATGTGAAATGGGATACAACAAAGGAGGTCATTAGGGAGGTGGGATTGAAGATCTTGGGACGGAAGACAAGCGGAAAGAAACGAAAGTGGTGGACTCCCGAATGCGATCGAGCTCTTGAAGAACGGAGAAAATACAGGACCTTGGTTTGTCAAAGTAGTGAATGGAAGCACAAATATCAAGAAGCACGGTTGAATCTCCGAAACATCATAAGGCAAGCCAAAAGACAACAGCTAGAAGGGAAGCTCATTGCCATGGAGACTTTAATAAAAGCAAACGAGACGCGCAAGTTTTACCAAGAACTTAAGACTGTTAAAAAAGGATATCAACCCACCGCTCAGCTGCTTGAAAAAGAGGATGGAACCTTGATCTCGGACCCTGATGAGCTGAAAAATGAATGGCGCCGGTATTTTGAGGAGATGCTGAACTGTCCACCAGTAACAAACGAAATGGCGGACCCGGTTGCGGACCGCGAGGAAGGAGAGATGGATGCACCAAGTCTCAGCGAAGTAAGAAGGGCGTGCGCAAGGCTTAAAAACAACAAAAGCCCGGGCGTAGATGGCATACCGGGAGAATTGTGGAAGTATGGCGGGGAAGCAGTGGAACTAGTACTCCATAACTTACTAGGAATGATTTGGAAAGACAACCGGATGAATGGAATGTGGGTATTATATGCCCTATACATAAGAAAGGATGTAGGAGGAAATGCGCCAACTATCGAGGAATTGCTCTGCTCCCAACGGCATATAAAATTTTTTCATATGTTCTCCTGGACCGGTTAGAACCTCTCTCTGAGAACATAATAGGTGACTACCAGTGTGGGTTCCGACGGGGTCGCAGCATATCTGACCAGGTGTTTCTCCTGAAACAACTGATGGAGAAAAAATGGGAATACGCACAAAACATCCACTGTCTCTTCGTCGACTTCACCAAAGCGTATGATAGTGTGGACAGGGAGGCGCTTTTCACTATACTGAGAACTTTTAATATACCATCTAAACTAGTTAGGATGATCGAGGTTGCCACCAGGCACAGCCGCATGAAAGTGAGAGTGGGAGCGGGCTTGTCTGGCGAGTTCGAAGTCTTGACTGGCCTCAAGCAGGGAGACGCGCTGTCGCCGATACTGTTTAACTTGGTACTAGAATACGCTATCCGAAAAGTAGTAGCCTTTGATGGAGGAGTGGAGTTAAACGGTACGCATAAAGTGATCGGGTATGCTGATGATCTGGCACTACTTGGAAAGTGTGAGATAGAGGTGCAGAGCATGGCGGGGATATTGGAGGAAGAAGGGAGAAAGCTTGGTCTCAGGATTAATCGTGAGAAGACGGAGTACTTTCACATGAAAAGGTACAAAAACACAAGGGACAAGAGGAAAGATCTCAATGTGAAAGATACCACCTACAAAGGCGTATGCAAATTTAAGTACCTAGGCCATACGGTCACGGACACGAATCAACGGGAAGATGACATTGATATCCGCATCCAAAGCGCCCTTAGATGTACAGCTGGTCTTCACCAGGTTCTTGTGTCCAAGCTAATACGCAGAAAAACCAAGATTCGTGTCTACAAAACTGTTATTAGACCAATTTTGATGCACGGATGCGAGGCTTGGACACTCACCTTGAAAGAGGAAAATAAGTTGTTAGTGGCGGAAAGGAAAATCCTGCGAAAAATCCTGGGTCCAACTCAAAGGGAAGATGGCAGCTGGAGGTTCCGCAAAAACCTCGAAATCGAAGATCTAGTGTCCGAGCCCAATATCATTGGAGAGCTCATAGCGGCCAGACTCCGCTGGCTCGGGCACGTAGAGAGAATGGGGGAGGATCGTGCCGTAAAAAGAGCCTTCAGGGGACAACCAAGTGGTAGCCGACCGATTGGACGTCCGAGGTACCGCTGGAGTGACGAGGTGCTGAAGGACCTGCGGAACCTTGGAGTTAGCAATTGGCGAGAGTTGTCCCAGGATCGAAAGGCATGGCGTCGTCTGGTGTCGGAGGCCAAGATCCACTTTGGGTCGTTGCGCCGTAGCAGTAAGTAAGTAAGTAAGTATGTTATTCGATATCATGTTATTTAATATCTTCGCGAATTGTGAACCGAATTTCAAAATTCTTTTTTTATTTGAAAAGGTATGATTGCGAGGTGGTCCCATATTCACCAAGTCAGGATCTGGTGAGGGGATCCCAGAAAAATCGATGGAAACCCTTAAATTTGCCCTGTTGCCAGCTGAAGTCGGTTTTTATTTTTTCTTAAAAATCATTATTTTTTATACTAATTCGAGTGGCAGACAAGCATACAGCTCGCCTAACGTGAAGCGGTTACCTTATTAACGCTCGCAACATAAAATATTGCTCGCACGCCACCACCGTCGCTGTCAACTCAGCAACTACTTCCTTTCTTGTGACCACAATCACTCTCATTAAAACACCAACCCTCAAGGGAATTGTTATTTTGCTGCGGTATTCTTTGAGGTACTTCCCCAGTCAGGCAGACACATCCCCTCTGAACACGTGGTGCTTTGTCCGACTAATCGGACCACGTGAACTTTTTTTTCCTGTTGTTTCGATTAATCGTACTACAAACTATCACCCTATTAAATCTTTACGGGTTACAAAAATTAATGGTGGTTTGCAACAAAAACGATCCAAGGAAACTATTTCTCGTGACAATTTCATATTGTGTACTAATGCGATTCTCTTTTCTCATAATAAATCTTTTTTAGAACGCTGGGAGTGGAAAGGTTCACTATTTAAATAAATAAATATTAAAAATACAAACTTTTTTTAAATATGTATTCGGACCATGTTTTCTAAATAATGGCAAGATGTCACAGTCCGACTCCCTAATCGAACCAACAGGAAAAAAAAGTTCACGTGGTCCGATTAGTCGGACAAAACAGTCGGACCACGTGTTCAGAGGGGACACATCGAGCCCTACATCTCATTTTGTTAGTATGTGCATTAGTATTAATATTGGTACTCTGTTTTGGAGATATAACAGTTCCTGGAACGGATCCAAATTGCAATAACCAAAGATATAAATCTACTTGATTTAAAATACAATCTGTCTTAGTAAATATTAAATTTTATTTTTAATTTGAAATATTTTTACTATGTTGTTATGAAAACATTTTAAATTTACTAAGTAAGTGGAGTGTCGAGTAATTCAGCGTATTCTTTAGAGGCAATGTCAACTTCTCGGCATCAACACATAATCATCCCACTGTTGGGATACGGGTCCCCCTTCAATTGAAGGGGTTTAGAGCTGACTCCACCACATTGCTCAATTGCATGTTGGCGGAGGCCCGTGTTTTCAAGCAGCCGCTGAGTGGTGGTACATTGGTATCAACTATTTTCATTAACTATTGTTTAGTTTCACCGCAATAAAAACTTTAAGTTTATTGTCATTATTATTTAAAATTATTATTAATAATTACTTTTATTTTCAATAGTTCTCTGCAATAAAATCTTACAAGTTAATTTCGACACATTCCCCGGTATCCGATTGAACTGCAATTTATCACACTCGTTTGGTTCTCGTGACAATAATATACTTAAATATTTTTCCATTTTTCAAAAAATATTTATCTGGCAAGTTGGCCAAGGCAACTATTTAAATAATAATATAATTAGCCAAATATGGGAAGTAAACTTATTAATTCCATATTTTTTATTGATCAAATCTTATTTATTTTTTATTTGTGTCTTTTAAGCGTATTTGTATTTACACATTAAGTATGGAATCTAAAAAAAATATATTATGTTTGGTGCAAATAAATATTAAAATATTTCTTTTTACGAGAATTAACGCGATAATGCGTAAGGGTTTACATATCTTAGTTTTACCCCCGGGACTGCAATGGCCTTCATTGTCCTGGCTACTCAGGAGACACAGTGCAGTGGTGGGAATGTGTAATGGGCCCGCGTCCCGTAAAAAAAAAATCTTGATTTTGCAGTGGTCATAGGCTGATTGATGCACGATCGCGTTAATTCCTGTTATTTTCGTAAATCATGCAACACGAAAGTTTAAAAAACATTAATTTCCGTTTAAACACTATATTTTACTCACATAACAATTGTCGCGGCGGATGTGACGTTACTTCACATTCGCCTCCTCGATAATATCAATTGTAAAATTTACCTGAAAATTATAAAAACAAAGATTTAGAATAATTATTGTAATTAGTGTAGTTATAATTTATTTAAATGATTAATAAACATTCCAGAACAAAACACTGCCATCTAGTCTCAAACTAAGCAAAGCTTGTACTATGGGTGCTAGATAACTGATATTATACTTATTTTTTTTTTTCATGAAATTTAATGAATATATTTATTCAGCCATTGGGCTCTTGTGGGAACTTAGACACGTCTTACACTTACTCTCTTACTTATGACGAGCTCGGTGGCGTAGCGGTCAATGACGCGGCTTCGACACCAACGCTCGTGGGTTCGATTCCCACACAGGACAAACATTTGTGTGCATGAACATGTCTGTTTGTCTTAGTCTGGGTGTTTTCTATGTATCATAAGTATGTATTTACAAAAAAAATATGTATTTACGTATGTTTATCAGTTGTCTAGTACCCATAACACAAGCTTCGCTTACTTTGGGGCTAGATGGCGCTGTGTAATTTGTCAGACAATATTTATATTATATTATATTACACTATTTTTATCTACTAGCATTTCGCTATTGACCATTGGCATAGTACAAATAGAGAAGTAGGAGAACTCAAGCCCCGAGCGGGAGATAATAGCCTAAACACGTAGGGCTGTCGCTTAATAGTTTATTCAACCGTCAAAAATACTTAGTCAATCTCTATTATACAAAATTAAGTAAGGTACAAAATACAAAATTAAGTAGGGTAAGTGTTAGGGATCTGTAACAAAAAGCCGGCCAAGTGCGAGTCGGACTCGGTCACGAAGGGTTCCGTACCAAAAACGACACACAATCACGTTTGTTGTATGGGAGCCCCCCTTAAATATTTATTTTATTCTGTTTTTATTATTTGTTGTTATAGCGCCAACAGAAATACATCATTTGTGAAAATTTTAAGTGTCTAGCTACCACGGTTCATGAGATACCTACAGCCCTTGGTGACAGACGGACAGACAGACGGACACCGGAGTCTTAGTAATAGGGTCCCGTTTTTACCCTTTGGGTGTGGAAATCTAAAAAGAATAAAAATAATTATTTTTGTACATACACCAGGAGTGACTGCAATTTTTTCATTACCTACTTTTAATGCATGCTTACTCAGTGACAAACGAGCAGACAGCCCACCTGATGGTGAGCGGTAACTGTCGCCCATAACATCCACGATTCACGCATTCAAGCTGTTGGCAACAAAAATGCAGAATCGCAGGTGCGTTGGCCTTCAAACCGGAACACAAAACACAACAATGCAAGCATTGTTGCTTGGCGG
Source organism: Hypsopygia costalis (assembly GCA_937001555.2). Lineage (NCBI taxonomy): Eukaryota > Metazoa > Arthropoda > Insecta > Lepidoptera > Pyralidae > Hypsopygia > Hypsopygia costalis. The sequence continues at coordinate 21,379,442 of OW443347.2, forward strand.
CAGAAATAGATAAGGCAGTGGTCCTCACCCAGGCGGACTCCTACCATTTGATAAAACCTACTTCATGTTATCTGTTTAGTGATTTGAAAAATTACGGTCTAAATAGGAATAGGATTAATTAAAACGTAGCTTTATTGAATCATAATATTTATTCAAATAATCTAAATTATTATGAAAATATATTTTTATTAAGTACCTATTATATATTATTTTTAATACTTTTTAATTTACACACTTATTATGTGATTATTAGGAGTGTCGGTGGCCGAATGGTTAGGGTATCCGACAAATTGTTATTGAGACATCCATGAAAACTGCAATGTTTTTATGGCTAGTCGACTTTGTAGCCATCTTTAACGAATGTGTAGTTATATACGACGTAGGTAGGTACCTAAATGTTCAAATTATTAACGAACGTCAGCGCAGGCGCGAATCTTGCGCGGTTTTGCGTACGGCGCAGCTCCGACCCCGGATGGCGCTCCACATAACCTCCTATAAATGTTGTCAGTGTGTGCGTGCGACGGCCATACGTACGGGCGCGCTCACATACAAACCGCGCTCGGTGCGTTTGTATGAAGTTACCTTACTTCTCTATTTATACTATGCCATTGGCGAAGAAGAAATGCTCAAAGAAACTTGACAATATGGATGTTTTATTTTAATAATCAGATAATACAAATTCATCATCATTTCATTTTTTTATCATCAGGTCATTGTCGGCCCTCTCTCGTTCGTCCCAGACAGAAGGAGGATTTGACTCCCCACGCTAGCCAGACGGATTGGGGAGGCTCGACGCCTGCCGAGACCTGCTCATGGGTATATCGTTCCATTGACATATCCTATGGATACATAATAAGTAGAGTTTGTTAAAATTAAAAACAAATACCTATGTGCTTTTGGAACGAGTTTTCATGTATGTAAATAAATTTATAGTTTAAAAAACACTAGAAAAACACGCTTTTATAAATGCACCTGATCGTGTTCAAAGTCTATCACGTGGCCTTTCTCACAAGTGCAAACACGACTATGATACGATATTTCATCATGCAATGCCAGTGCCTATCTTCCCGCTTCATCATCAGACTTTGAAACCTACTCGTGGTCTAAGTTCATTACAAGACTTTTCTAAGAAATCCAAAAACAGCTATGATACGATGTTCCATCATGAAGTTCCAGTTCATATCTTCCGGCTCCATCATCAGATCAGTCCGACAGTACCATATTATTGTATTGTCATCAGAACAACATACAGCTGCCAATTTTCATTACGCTACGATCCTTGGGAGATGGTTAAATTAGTTACCTTAGATTCCATTACATAGTTACATACAGGTCGACCTAATAAAAGTATATATATGTTAAAAATACAAATTCTTATATTATACTTCTCCAAAGATCTAAATTCTGGCTGTCGTCCATGGTAACTACGAGTAATTCATAATTTTTGGCTTCTACCGCCAAATGAGGGACATATGAAGGCCAATTCTCGTAATTTTTCTACGAACGCAGATTGAAAGTTGACCGAATCGAGATTGAATTGTGAATTGACTAAAATTATACACTTGATTTCATTAATTAATTATTATCAATTCTTGTTGTTGGCAAAGTAATATTCTTAGTTTGTTTAATTTTCACTCATATTTCGATATAATCCCGCTTAAATTTAATTTTGAAGTTACGTATTGTGTTACGAGAATACCAAATGTGACATTTGTGAGATCGAGACTGGATCGAAACTGAATTTTGACTATATTTTAATTACGAGAATTGCCCCTATGGTGTCCCACGCGGGACACTACAATTTTGGCTAAAAAAGCGGGATGTCCCGCCTAAAGCAACGCTGGTTGAATAATTAACGCAATAATTTATTTCTTTTATCATTTAGGTTAAACTAACAAAAAATAAACGCCGCGTCTGCCATCGTAAACTAATAATATCGATTGAAACTCGATTAAAAACCGATTCGTAACGGATGTGACGTCACCGGACGGTGGTGATGGACGGTGGATGGTGATTGGCATCAAAGGCAAATTAGCTGAAACACTTCATCGAGACCATGAATAAATGTTTGTCACCCTAGTCGTATAGAAATTATTTGGGGTGTAAGTGGTTCATCAACATCTTTGAACCAAAGCCAACTTCATCTGCACGCGGTGCACCACGCTGACTGACAAACGAAGCTCTGGCGGAAAGAGAGGTAGGGAGCGTAATTATAAGCTACCCGACTGGGGAATGTACCTCCACCTCACAGAATACCGCATTTGGCGTTAATATGGCTACGGTAACCGCTTCACATCAGGCGGGCCGTATGCTTGTTTGCCATCCGACGTAGTACAAAAAAGAAAAAAATAGATTGGTTGTAGGTAAACACGGACGATAATTTCACATGATAACGTCATTACAAAACATCGGCCGAAGAGTGGAGACAGATAGATGCGTCACAAGCCGAACGTTAAGGCCGATCGTGCCTTCACCCGCACCGCTCTTGCGCTCAGTAAACCAACCGAGCACGCAAACGGACTGGAAGCAGCTCTTACCCCCATTTCACCTGCATGCAGGCTACTTAGGTACTCTTATGGCTAGTATTTTAGTCTGGAAGCGAGTAATTTAGTAACTAAACGTGTCTGAACAATGAAAATTTAATGGAGTAGTAGTTTAGCAAATAATTTAGTCGAGTCGATCCATTTTATTCTATTTTAAACGGCGAGAAGCACCTCCCACCACGCGTCCGTTCACTGGATCACTGACTAAACAGCGGTGCGAACCTGCTGAATTAGTCGAGTTCATTAGTTGCCGCAAAAATGTTTCGTTTCGCTTCCAATGCTAATTATATGATAATAATTATAATGTATCTGTCCATTTTCGTACACATAGCTTCTTTTTATTAATCTGTTTTTTTTTAATACTAAGTCAGGTGGCAGACAAGCATACGGCCCGCCTGATGTGAAGCGGTTACCGTAGCCATATTAACCGTTATTTGGCTGCGGTATTCTGTGAGGTGGAGGTACACTCCCCAGTCAGGTAGCTTATAATTACGCTCCCTACCTTTCTTTTCGCCAGAGCTTCGTTTGTCTGTCAGCAGGGTGCACCGCGTGCAGGTGAAGTTGGCTTTGGTTCAAAGATGTTGATGAACCACTTACACCCCAAAATCACACAAATTTCCTCATCTACCTATTTTAAAATAGCCATTACAATTAGCTTAATCAGTTTATGTATTTTATTGCGTTGTAGGCTGTTCATCTTCCAAAACATCAATCACTTGTGAACTGTACTAAAGCAGAGTGCGTACAGTTTTTGGACAGAAGCGAGTATTTTAGTTCCTAAATTACTGGCTCGTGGCGACGCTCGGTCCCCAAGCCTCGCGGCCCTACCACTACTCCCCAATCTCCATGATGGGTACTGGAGCGGTAGGCTCACTTCCCGACGTACCAGCACGTTTAGTGTTTCTTTCAATTTCAATGTATGGACCAGCCTAACTGTCAGTGCAAGTGTCTGCACCTTATTAGCATCTCTTCTCCCTAGTCGGTACACTCTTGCCAGAGTGGTCGTGCTCATCATTGTGAATCACGATGAGTGATCATTTTGACAATACAGCGCCATTCATCACGGACTGCAGCTTTCCTGGTGCACTCGCAAACCGAACACTCAGTTGCGGCCTTGATCTGGTCCGTCCATCTCATGGGTGACCTACCACGCGGTCTAGTACCATCAACTTTACCCTGGACTACGAGACGTTCCACGGAGTCATCACCAAGACGAGATATATGGCCGAAGAAGGTTAGAATGCGTGACTGAACTGTGATAGATAGGCGCTGTCTGATGCCGAGTTCTTTTAGTATAGAATCATTAGTACGGAACTCTGTCCATGATACTCCAAGCATCCGTCTCCAGCACCACATCTCCAACGCATCAACTTATTAGCATATAATAGTAGTTTATGAAACTGTTGCATAATAAGGGTTATTATAATACGAGTGTGAGTTTATAACATGAGCCAAAGGCGAATGTTATATTAGACCCCACGAGTATTTTAATACCTAATTATGTGCAGTTTCATACACTACTTTATCTAATCTCATGAAATATATGATAATAATATTTTAAATACAACCATGAAGTTAATTTAACAGCTTTATTTCTTACTTATAAATCCATTCCAGATCGAGCATGCGTAGTGCGCATGCGCGACGCGCCGTGCGGCGCCGCGTTCACAGATTATGTAGAAAAATTTTGCATAGTTGCAATGTATTTGCATTGCAACTTGTTTAAAATACCTGTATCCAGGGCTGAAGCTGTATCGAAATGGTAAAAAAGTTATTTTACGATACAGTTGTCCATAGAAGAGCTGTATCGAAAAATAACTTTTTAAATTGATTTTGATAGCTTGTGCGTAAAGACTGTCATTATGATACTGTGTTTAGTTTTTTAATGTGTAAATTTCAGTATGAGATTAGATAAAACCATAAATACTCGTGGAGGCGCAAGCTGCTTTGTGCGAGTAATGTGGTCTAGTGTATTTCCATCAGTTCAACTGCGCGTTTCAATTGAACCGGGGGAGTAATTTAGGTGCGAGCGGATTTATTGCCGTTTTCCAATTTGCACCAAACGAGGCTGTATTGTGTTAACAATGTATTACTTGACAGGTGGGATCTTGCGAGTAACACATTTTTGTATGAGGGGGCAACCATCTTAACCTAGACTATTCAACCGTTTTACATGCTTTTATTTAGCTTTATGTAATCAAATATTCTTCCTACCATTTTGACGAACCCTGTGGTCGAATGGTTAGCAATGGCCACTTTGACTCCGAGGTCGCGGGTTCGATCCCCTCACAAGACAAATATTTGTGTGCATGAACATGTGTGTTTGTCTTGGTCTGGGTGTTTTCTATGTATATATTTAGTATGTATTTCCGAAAAAAAAAATATTTAAGTACATTTATCAGTTGTCTAGTATCCATAACACAAGCTTTGCGCTTAATTTGGGACTAGATGGCGCTGTAAATTGTCCAGAAATTTTTATATTTATATTTATAAAGGAGATTGACTACGGACAGTACTCTGAGATTATTAGTTGTGTCTTAGGAAAAAGTTTACTGCCAAAGTTCTAAAATAAAACATTGTTTTTACAGTAGGTTTTCATAAAAAGGGTGTAAGTGGTTCATCATGATCTTTGAGCCAAAGCCAACTTCACTTGCACGCGGTGCACCCTGCTGATTGACAAACGAAGCTCTGGCGAAAAGAGAAGTAGGGAGCGTAATTGTAAGCTACCCGACTGGGGAATGTACCTCCACCTCACAGAATACCGCAGCCAAATAACAATTCCCTTGAGGGTTGTTGTGTTCCTGCGAGTGAGTGAGGTCACCAGAAAGGAAGGAGATGCTGCGTTGGCAGCGGGGGGTTGGCGGCGCGCGAGCGATATTTTATGTTGCGAGCGTTAATATGGCTACGGTAACCGCTTCACATCAGGCGGGCCGTATGCTTGTCTGCCACCCGACTTAGTAAAAAAAAAAAAAAAAAGTTGTCTTCGGGGATAAGTTTGTCAGAATTTTTTAAAGCTAGTACAATGTGTAGAACCATCTTTCGGGACAAACGAAACATTGCAAAATGTTTTACGGCATCAACCCACAATCATCGCACTGCTGGGATACGGGTCTCCCCCTCAATCGAAGAGGTTTAGACATACTCCACCACGCTGTTGAACTGCGGGTTGGCGGAGACCAGTTTTCAAGCCGCCTAAAGGCCACTGACTTGGCCTAACGACTGTAGCCTAAAGACATCAACCGGGCTTAACGTGCCCTTCGAAGCACGGAAAAATGTTTTGCGGACTTTATTCACTGGTCCGTTTTGATATGAATCATGATTTTATTTACTTTTCTACAGTCGCACCGCTCACCATCGGCAGAGAATTAATTCATTCTCACGCATTGGAACAGAATAAATCTATATAAATAAAAATGAATATTTTTAAGCAAAAAATCGACAACGGCTCGACCAATTCGGCATTTTTTTTTTCGTATTTTCCTTAAGGCACACGGAAAGTATTAAAAAAGAGAAAATATATAAATAGCGTGGACAATAATAACAAAATAACTTTTGACAGAACAAAGTCTGTCCGGACAACTAGTCATCATCATCAGGTCATTTTAGTCTCCACTACAGGAGCACGACCCTCTCTCGTCCGTCCTAGACGGAAGGAGGATTTGGCCTACACTCCCCACGCTGGCCAGACGGGTTGGGGAGGCCTGATCGATGTTTTATAATGTATTTCCCTTAGTCGCCTTGTATGACATCCACGGGAAGAGACGGAGTGATTCTATTCTAGTCTGCCGGAAACCACACGGACTACTAGTAAATAATAAATATTCCTGGACAAATTCCACACTGCCATCTAGTCCCAAACTAATCAAAGCTTGTACTATGGGTACAAGATAACAGATATTATATTTAAATACATTTTTTTTTGTAAATACATACATATAATACATATAAAACACCCAGACCAAGACAAACAGACATGTACATGCACACAAATGTTTGATTTGTGCGGGGATCGAACACGCAACCTCGGAGTCGAAGTGGATATTGCTAACCATTCGACCAGCTCGACATAATAAATAAATCTAATTTGGGGTATAAGTGGTACAAAAAAAAAAAAACAAGTTTGGGGTGCAAGTTCATCAACATCTTTGAACCTAAGCCAACTTCACTTGCACGCGGTACACCCTGCTGACTGACCAACGAAGCTCTGGCGAAAAGAGACGTAGGAGGCGTAATTGTAAGCTACCCGACTGGGGAATGTACCTCCACCTCACAGAATACCGCAGCCAAATAACGATTCCCTTGAGGGCTGTAGTGTTCCTGCGAGTGAGTGAGGTCACCAGAAAGAAGATGCTGCGTTGGCAGCGAGGGTTGCGGCGCGAGTGATATTTTATATTGCCAGCGTTGATATGATTACGGTAACCGCTTCACATCAGGCGGGCCGTATGCTTGTCTGCCACCCGACGTGGTATAAAAAAATCAATATGTATATCACTCACTGAAGTACGGTAGGTACGTACAGACAGCAGAATGAACATCCTTTCAGAACGTTATTTCCGCCGCGTCACATCCTTACGCGTCAGACGTCAGTAATATATCTCGACGTCACGTCAGATTTACAACTTGATCTTATTAGAGGGTGCGAGAGTTACTACACTGTACGTTACAATTAGTTATTTACATATATTTCCTGAGCTTAGGGTATACGAGCACGTGTCACCTGAGTAAGTGTAAAAAGAATAATAAATAAATAAATATTACTGCCCCCTTACCACCATCACCATCTCTTATTGCGATTCAATAACTGAATACAATGCTTACTCATGCCAATGAATAAGCAAAATATCCAATTATTGAGTCGCAATAAGAGATGGTGGTAAGGGGGCTGGACAATTTATACAGCGCCATCTAGTCCCAAATTAAACGAAAAACTTGTATTATGGGTACTAGATAACTGGTATAATACTTAAATACATTTTTTTGTAAATAATTTACATATAATACATAGAAAACGCCCAGACCAAGACAAACAGACATGTCCATGCACACAAATGTTTGTCTTGTGCGGGGATCGAACCCGCGACCTCGGAGTCAAAGTGGCCATTGCTTACCATTCGACCACCGAGCTCGTCAAAGAAATATGCTCAAAAGAAACGAGAAGAAACAAAAAAATATACAAGATTTTAAATATAATTTAATTAATACGATAACCGCTTCACATCAGGCAGGTTGTATGCATCTTTGTCGACCGCCGTAGTATATATTTTTTATATGAGAGGGTGGCAAACGAGCATGTGGATCACCTGATGGAAAGCAATCACCACCGCCCATGATTATCAGCACCACCAAGGGATCGCCGATCCGTTGCCAGCATATACTCATTCCTTTTCTTATTTCTGGTGACCTCACTCACTCGCAAAAACACAACAACCCTCAAGGGAATTGTTATTTGGCTGCGGTATTCTGTGATATGGAGGTACTTCCGCAGTCGAGCAGCTTCGTTTGTCTGTCAGCAGGGTGCACCACGTGCAGGTGAGGTTGGCTTTAGTTCAAAATTGTTGATGAACCACTTACACCCCATGCTACACAGTTGTGCAAGCGATGCACCGGGCGCCAATGATGCAACTGCACCGTCAACAGATCGGACCAGTCGATTATTTCTCGATAGTACAGTCTGCTGCGTGCGTTCACTGAATTTCAGGATAATAACGGAATATTTTGGGACGAAGCGTTATACCTACATTAAAAATAAGAGTTTGTCTTTTTATACCACTAAGGTGGTAAACAAGCTCGCCTGATTGTACGCGGTCTTTGTAACCGATTCAAAAAAAGGAGGAGGTTCTCAATTCGGTTGTATTTTTTTTTAATGTTTGTTACTACATTACTCCGTCATTTATACATCGATTTGAAAAAATATTTTTTTATTTGAAAGAGTATACTTCTAGATTGGTCCCATATTTTTTTCATCATCATCATCATCCCGTATCTACCCACAGCTTGAATATTCTTGCTCTTGGATCTCCGTCTTGGTTGGCAAAGATTAATAGGTAATTTTAGGAGTCGTTTTTTTTTGTTAAAATTATTAATTATTAATAATAATAAATTAATAATTTTTTCTGAACAATTTACACAGCGCCATCTAGTCCCAAATTAAGAGCAAAGCTTGTGTTATGGGTACTAGACAACTTATAAATGTACTTAAATACATTTTTTTTTGTAAATACATACTTATAATACATAGAAAACACCCAGACCAAGACAAACAGCCATGTTCATGCACACAAATGTTTGTCTTGTGCGGGAATCGAACTCGCGACCTCGGTGTCAAAGTGGCCATTGCTAACCATTCGACCACCGAGCTCGTCAAATAATACTCGTAATTCAAGCGCTATTCCGAATTACAGAGTCGGCAACGCGTGAGTGATACCCCTGGTGTCTCCAGCGTCTAGATAACTGCGGAAAGTAAGATTATAGATATATGTTTTAGAGTGTACAATTTGACACATGTCACAGGTGCGGCGTGGAGGCGCAACTAATTATATAGAACGGCAATTAGTCCGTCTGTCCGTCACGGCGGGCGTCACAGATTGGAGATATTCACCGCTCTCCCGGATTAAGTGGAACTCGAGCGGTTCCGGGTTTAATTCTGTATTCTGACGATAAAATTTTGTAATTAACTGAGATATGACTGGATAAATTATATTACAGAAAATTATGAAATTAAATAAACGTAAGTTAATAAATTACTAAACCATTTATTATTGTACATAATTATATTTGGCTGTGTGGTTTCCGGCAGACTAGAATAGAATCACGTCTCTTCCCGTGGATGTCGTACAAGGCGACTAAGGGAAATAAATACATTATCAAATATCGATCAGGCCTCCCCAACCCGTTTGGCCAGCGTGGGGAGTGTAGCCAAATCCTCCTTCTGTCTGGGACGAACGAGAGGGTCGTGCTCCTGTAGTGGAGACTAAAATGGACCTGATGATGATGATGATGATGAATGCAAAGTGAAACCATAAACAAATAAGAAAACGGCAAACCAATTAATCAAAGAGACTCCTATAAAATACCCAAATAGGTTCTTTTTCGGGCCAACTGAAGCTACGAAAAGTCTAAAAATAGACAATGATACCGTAAACAAATGAATCAAACGAGGCCCCATAAAATACCCAAATAGGTTCTTTTTCATGCCAATTAAAGCTCCAAAAAAGTCTTTTGGAGTTGTGGAGGTAGAGAGAACTGAACAGACTACCATTTGTCATACAAATGTGGAAATAATTGGTGTCGTAGAGCATTTACAGAAGGATGATAATAGGAGTTGTCTTTATTGAGTGCATTTTGAAAACGTATGTTTCAGACAGATATATAATAAATAAATAAATATTTCTGGACAATTTACACAGCGCCATCTAGTTCCAAATTAAGCGCAAAGCTTGTGTTATTGGTACTAGGCAACTGATAAATGGGTACTAGACGAGCTCGGTGGCGTTGTAACGCGTAAATTTTTAATTGTGGCACTTATTTCAGGCTTAAACACGTCTTACATTGTTTTGGAATGTGTAAACATTTGTTGTTTACGAAGAGAGATGTTGACGTTTCGTTTGTCAGTCTGCTGTTCCGACAGCTGATCTAATTTTTGCTTTTGCAGGATTGCGGACCCTGGAAGCCCGCACTTGTCGATAGTCGGCTCGAAAGTTTTGTTTCTCGTTCGTAGATTTAGATATTCGTTAATCATTTTTTTGTGGGATATTGGAGTTGCTGAGAGGAATTGACGCGCGAGTTGGATTTTCTCTTGAAGGGAAACCATTTGGGAGATTTTCGTTTACGAATGGAATAATCTTGTACAATTGTTCTAATCTTAATTTTAAAGTAGTTTTGATTTTTCTAATCGTGTTTGTTAGCTGTCGTGTTTTGTGATGGAAGGCAAGAAGCCTGGAGAGTTCTATTCGTGAATGGAGTGCGTGATTCGGCTTCCGAATTCAAGTTGAGATGGTCGCTTCTGTTAGTTTCAGTAATATGTGATTTGTTGAAGGTGGTTGCCAACAATTTTACGAAAAGAAGCGTTGGCGTTGACTCTAGACTCACGTATTGTCGATGGCGGAAGCGAACAATATTTTTTATTCAAATTCCGCCCGAACTAGACTTGCGCAAAACAGTTCACTGAACTGAAAAGAAAGATGCAGTTCTTTTGACGCAAATGAACTATATCACTCATCTAGTTCATTTAGTTCATTTAGTTCAATTGCTTCTTTAGTTCTTTTGACTCATTTAGTTCGTTTAGTTCAATGTATCTTTGATTCAATCGACTCAGTAGTTCTGTTGACTGATTCCTTCTACATTCTTCTATGTTCTATTGCATCATTTTGATGACATTGTATTTTTGTATTAAATAAGTATAACTAATTAAATATTTTATAAATTTCCTTCCAAATATTGATTTTCCTTCAAACTTTTCACAGGCTTAGGACTGTCAAGCTTGAGTAAAAAGAAATAATTTAGTGGTTAAAATAATAATTAATATAAAAATTGAGCCTTGTATTAATACTATAGCATATTTTCGCTAACAGCTTATGGTTCTTATGTCCTTAGCCTTAGAGTTCTAATTCGGTCAGTCAACCACGCACGAAACTATCTGTCTCGTTTTATCACGAACAATTTCAGAATCTTCCGTCCTTTTCGCTCTCTATCAGCAATTTTGGCATTACAACGTATCTCTCTCATTCTAGTTCGTACGCTTTATGTATTTCCGTTCTTTTTACTCTTTGTCACTCATTGAACTAAATGACGCAGTGAACTACATGGGACAAGAAAGAGTGAGTGACAAGAACCGGCTTGTATGGTGAACTAGTACAATTGAACTACTCACTCAGGAACTACACAAGTCTAGCCCGAACGAAAAATAATTTTGTTATTGTTAAAAGGAGGTATCTTTAATGTTCCGGAAGATTCCATATACATTTTGGAGTGGGGATTGGTGGCAATGACAAAATGTGCTTTAAAAGCGTGTTTTTTTTAAACTATATTTATTATATATGTATACAGATTAAGCTAATTTAACAAAAATGTAACCCTGTCTGTGTCAAATCCAGTTAGACACGCGCACCGACGCCATCCTGACAATAAAAATAGTTCTCTTTTGTCAAACTCCCCTGTAATTCATAAAATAGCGTTTATATTGTCATACAAACGTCCATTATAAATTATATTCAACATACCGTACAATGAGACCAGTGTTTTACGTCAGCCATCTTGGGTTTGGTCCAAAATGTCGTCTACAGATTATAGATAAGGGAGATTGAGCACTTCATTGGGATTAGAACTGCTGATGCTGGCTACAGACGTCGCTACTGGACTGATATTTTCACAGAACTATAGTAATAGTACTATGTATGTATAGAGTGTGGCCACTCCCTGCCGCTCTCACGAGGCGACCTCACCTCCCCTCTGAGTCGAATATGGAACTGATCGCAAGGGCTGCCACGCGGCGCCGCGTTTTACGAAAGTTCGTTCGTAGTTTGAAAGAGCTTTTAAATGGTAAAAAGATTTATATCTTCTTATTTAATCATTACTAATAAAATATTTGTTTTTTCATTACAATATTTTTATTGTATTCTGTGAGGTACAGGTATAGTCCCCAGTCGGGTAGGTTACAATTACGCTCTCTACCTCTCTTTTCGCCAGAGCTTCGTTTGTCAGACAGCACCGCGGTGCACCGCGTGCAGGTGAAGTTGGCTTTGGTTCAAATATGTTGATGAACCACTTACACCCCCTATCACCTAGACAAACACAGCATTAGATTGTATAATAACCAATTACAACCTGCGTGTGACTTTTAGTGCAGCACGGTAACGTAACAAATTCAAATTCAAATTCAAAATATCTTTATTCCTTGGACTTTATAAAGCACTTAGAAACGTCATACAAATTAAATATAAGAATATGTATAAATCATTACTACTCTAAATCCGCAGAGCTTAGATTCACTTTCATCACACTATCTCGAATGTGAAAGTGAATGTTAAGTGCTAACTGGATTTAATGCGGAATCATAATCGTTCAAAATAAACGTTTAAAGATATTTCCGTCGTCGTCCATTGTCGACAGCCCTTATTCACTCCACTGCTGAGATACGGATCTCTCCTCAATCGAAGGGGTTTAGAGCGTACTCCACCACTCTGCTCAACTGCGGGTTGGCGGATATTAAAGATATTTATAATTACAATACATATTTTTTATACGACTAGGGTGGCAAGCGTACTATCTGCCTGATAGTAAGCAGTCATCACAGCCTATGGACGCTTGAATGAATGATTATGTCAGTTCGTAAAACTGAAAAGCAAACATTGTAATATTGTCTAACAGTGTTGGCCATTTAGAGTTTAGACCAATGATTTCCAAACTGTCGGTCGCAACCCTTAGGGGGGTCGCCAAGTTATATTCGGGGGGTCGCGGGGGATAAAACGCAAATGTAGGTCATATGCTACATTAAAAAAGTCATAAGCAGGCTTGATTATTGTTCAATAATACATCAACTCAAGACAAGGCCGTATGCTTGTTTGCCACCCGACGTGGAATAAAAAAAATGTGAGTGATTCACGAAATGCGACTAGTTTACGTTCGTAACTATCAAAAGTTACCATAGAAGAAAAAAAATTCTTCTCTCACAACTAGTTACCAAACTGCGAAAAGAAATTCTTCTCGTAACTGGTTACGAAAGTTTAGTTACCTAAGTGGAAGAAGGGACATTGTTTCCCGTTTATACATTCAGGAATGCGTCCCTACACAGCCAAAAGCAAATGCAGAAGCCGTGATTCATATTAAAATGGTGAAATACCATTGAAAACGACAATAGCTAGGGGTTGTAACTCACGGCAGGCGCCGAGGGGGCACGCGGGAACTAATTAATGGTTCAATTCATTGTCTCACGCCGGTATATCAAACTTATAATGGTGGGTATTTGTGGAATTGGTTGTGTGGGTTTGGTAGGAATTCACAAAATGAAATATGGTCATAAATATTATCGTTTCTGCGTACAAAGGCAGTTTGGAGGCCTTACTGTGAAATCTGAAACCGATCTGGAGCGCTACCTATGACGAGCTCGGTGGCGTAGCGGTCAATGACGCGGCTTCGACACCAACGCTCGTGGGTTCGATTCCCACATAGGACAAACATTTGTGTGCATGAACATGTCTGTTGGTCTTGGTCTGGGTGTTTTCTATGTATCATAAGTATTTATTTAAACTTTATTGACCACAAAATTACATAAGGGTACAAAAGGCGGACTTAACGCTAAAAGCATTCTCTACCAGACAACCTAAGTAAAGTATGTATTTAGAAAAAAAAATGTACATATTTACGTATGTTTATCAGTTGTCTAGTACTCAGTGTCGGGTCTGCTACAGACTTCAACCCCCTTACCACCAACTCTTATTGCGATTCAATAACTGAATAGAATGCTTATTCATACCAATGAACAAGCGACTCTATTTCAAATTGAATAGAGTCGCTTCATCATTCTGTGTCATTGGTATGAATAAGCATTCTATTCAGTTATTGAATCGCAATACGAGTTGGTGTTATGGGGGCAGTTTTTATATGCTGAGTTGGGAGTTGGGACCAATTCTGCGTCATCGCACAACACTGATTCTGCTTGTTTAATAATATTGTACTGTAATATAAGTAATAGTACTACGTACAGTATGGCCACTCCCTACCGCTCTCTCGTGTCAACCTCACCTCCCCTCTGAGACAAATCTGGAATAGTTTGTATGGCGCCGCACGCACACACGCTCATTCGCGCTCTGCACAGACGTAGTTATTTATGTAGTAGTAAACGACGCGACATTTGTATGGAGTGGCCGGGGTGTGCCTATAGTGTTGTGTAATGTGCAAATAAATGTTTTTATGTATTCTTTATTGCAAATAAATAAAATACATAACAAATGTACTGTTACAAACAAACACAATATAAGAATTCTTAAAAATAAAATGAATTTCTTCTTTGTTTTGGTTATAATCCCTGGATAGTGTACTCATAAACGAAACATTCTGTCGGAGGGTCATTCGGTGGGGAAATGTTTGTCGGAGGTAAGTTTCAGAAAAAAAATCTGATGGAAATCGGCTCCAGCTTCGGCGATACTATAGGACTATAAGTATTCTTTATCCCTGGATAGTATACACTATCCAGGGATAAAGAATACTTATAGTCTAAGAGGCAGCAGCGGATTGACTACACAATCTTTAGGCCGGCTAAAGTGGTATCTATAGCGTGCAGCCCCCTTACCACCATCTCTTATTGCGATTCAATAATTGAATAGAATGCTTATTCATACCAAAGAATAAGCGACTCCATTTCAATTTACCACCATCTCTCATTGCGATTCAATAACTGAATAGAATGGTTATTCATACCAATGAATAAGCGACTCTATTTCAATTGAATTAATTCAATTCAATTCAATTGAATCGCAATATGAGATGGTGGTAAGGGGGCTGATCGGTTATGTGAATCACAAGGAGTTACAGGATACAGCCGCTGAAACACGTGGTACAGTTCAGCGAACTAAACTATTCCACAGCTGATTCAACGATATATAATATGAATATTTTAAAAATTGAAATATTCAGCTCCCCCGCCGTTACGAGTATGAACCCACGACCTCGCGGTGACCGGCCGAGTGCTCTTCCAACAGAGCTACCAGGAAGGTTTGTGTTGATGACGGATCAATTTTTACATTTTATATTTTACTGCTGTGAAGTCGCAGTGTGGCGCCATCTACCTATTAAGAGTTACACTATTAAAAAAGGCATAGCAGTCCATCGTTGCAGATAAAATTCGGCTATTTTTTTATAGGTATGTAACACCAAACTTATTAAATATTTATTATTTAAATATTTGATTTCGGTATGTGACTACAAACAAATCAATGTGAGTAAATACATTCTGAATCAAAACTTCACATGTTCAACCAAACCTTTACAGCCGTTGCCTTAATAACAAAGATCTTAAAATATACGATCCGTCACATTTAAGTTTTTAACTTTCTCCGAAAACTTTATTAAAAGGATTCCTCCGTTTACACACCTCTAACTTCAGATCGTCGCATCTAAAAGTCCCGTTTACAGTCATCCCCGCCGCTTCAAATGAAATTCCCGCCCAAATAAAAACTAATACGCTTCACGTGTGTTATTTTATTACTTTTAATTAAAACCGGTAACGAACGGGCTCCAGTTTTAATTCTTATTTGGAATTTTAATTATTATTTGGATCGAATACTGATTGTGTAATGAGAAATACTTCTGAGGGGCAAGTCTCGTAATTAAAATATAGTCAAAATTCAGTTTCGATCCAGTCTCGATCTCACAAATGTCACATTTGGTATTCTCGTAACACAATATGTAACTTCAAAATTAAATTTAAGCGGGATTATATCGAAATATGAGTGAAAATTAAACAAACTAAGAATGTTACTTTACCAACAACAAGAATTGATAATAAGTAATTAATGAAACCAAGTATATAATTTTAGTCAATTCACAATTCAATCTCGATTCGGTCAACTTTCAATCTGAGTTCCTAGAAAAATTACGAGAATTGGCCTTCTGATCTGTATTGAGTGAGCTTGTCTATAGCTCTCTTTGAGTCGTCTTGGTTATAACTCACTTTTCAATACTATATATATATATATATATTAACGCATATTTTTTTAATGCTCCATTATTTTAGTGCATATAACGAGCTCGGCAGCAAAAATAGGGGGAGACAATTAAAAAAAATATAAAAAAAGAGAGGTAGGTCATACCGTAATTTGTAACCCGACTGGAGAAATACGTCCACCTCTCAGAATATCGCAGCCAAATAACAATTCTCGTGAGGATAGTTGTGTTCCTGCGAGTGAGTGAGGTCACCAGGAAAAAAGGAGTTGCTTTGATGGTACCGGGAGTGGCGGCGCGCGAGCGATATTTCATGTTGCGAGCGTGAATATGACTACAGGATCGCTTTACATCAGGCAGTAGAATAAAAGAAAAATATATATCTTCGGTAACCAAATTTACATAAGCTGGTTAGCTTGTTACCAGAGTGGTATAAAAAAAGATAATTATCACAATAAAAAAATCCAATTTTCCCGCCAATTTACTGCAACGGCCGCGGCGAATACATGAATAAATTGGATTTCGATAAAAACACTCATAAAATTTGTAATAAACTAGTGTTTACTTACTGGACAGGTGACCCTCCTGGCCCTCGAGTAGCCATGTTGGAGAGGACACGTTGACACGCTGAGGCTGGACTCATTCTCTTGTAATTCGAGAATGAAGACTATTGTCCCATATTTTTGCTGCCGAGCTCGTTATATGCACTAAAATTATCTCAGAATGGCAGCGCTTCTCCCTCACCCGCACGCGATGTTCTATAGTCATTACTTATCATAATAAATTATTTGATCCTTCATCTATCCAGCGGTATGATTGAATTTTGATTGGAGATGCTAGATTTGTAGCTGCAACACCAAACTTTATCCCCCGACTTTGTTATCATTCGTTTTTTTGAATCGACTCCCTGTGGAAGCAACGTATTCACGTCGAATCCGAATATTTTTAATGCACTAAGACAATTTCTTAACTTGAAGTCACTTAAAGATTTTGTTTACTGTTTGAGGCGTTAACTTGGTAACGTTCTCGTAACAAAATTCCGTAATAATAAGTGTAATAAGTCCATAAATTAAGTTATTAACTCGGCTCGAGTCTGTCACGTGTACCGGCAACGGAGCAGTTAATATTTTTAGTAAATTACTGAACGCCGGCGGCGAATGCGGGCGCCTTACCCGGAGTAATTTACGATACACCGCTCCTTGTACGCTTGGGTATGGCACAAAAACAGGGTATGTTCTTTAGTGATAGATGTGGTCATATGGTTAGAAATTGCCTACGTCATTAGCTGTATTTTGTATCCAGGATTAACTGACAAACTCATTTTTTTTAACACGCTTTTAATAAGTCGACCTGTATGTAACTAACTACGTAATGGAATCTAAGGTAACTAATTTAACCATCTTCCAAGGATCGTAGCGTAATGAAAATTGGCAGCTGTATGTAGTTCTGATGACAATATACATTTACCATTGAAATCAATGGAAAGCATACACTCAGTGAATCTACTCGCTTCACTCATTTTCGGCCTCGTGGGCTACAATCCGGCCTAGTTTTATTATATATCTATAGGCTATAGTAATACCTTTACAACAAACGGGCCGTTGCAGCTAGCGCCATCTGTTATTGTAAGTATGAATCATCGTTAAGTTATTGTGACGTAAGTCCTTGTTCCCGACTGGCTGGCCGCCAAGTAACTTTATAGGCTGGAGCCGGTGTCCCGAATAGCTGGCTGTTCGTTACTTACTCCTTCGGGCGGCGTGTTCTTGAGTCACGTGACTCGTTATGTTTTGCTACACGCCTGGCGTCGGGCCAAGAGAGGCTTTAAACTATGTTTTTTTGGCAAACAAACATACAGCCCGCCTAAAACCGCTACTACATAAATACTTTAATATTTTCACGGCCCGGCCACAACATATAGATGTCGCGCCGTGAACTACTACATAAATAATGCTGCATGTGCAGGGCTTGAATAAGAGAGTGTGCGTGCGGCGACATGCAAACTGTTCCAGATTTGTCTCAGAGGGGAGGTGAGGTTGATATGTGAGAGCGGCAGGGAATGGTCGTACTGTACGTAGTACTATTATTTATACTGTGCTACTACATAAATAATGGCGTCTGTGCAGGGCGTGAATGAGCGTGTGTGCGTGCGGCGCCATACAAACTGTTCCAGATTTGTCTCAGAGGGGAGGTGAGGTCGACACGAGAGAGCGGCAGGGAGTGGCCATACTGTACGTAGTACTATTACTTATTCTGTGCTTTAAGCTTATGTGGTAGTCACGTGTAGTTCCCGAGACCTGTCGCCAGCGACTGAAAATGTCCATAGTTCCACAATTATTATACTGCAGCCCTGGCTACAGTGTGGGCGGAGCCTTAGAGGCTGTATTGTAAAGGCGTTAATGCACAAACTTTGAACTACCGTCAAGAAGTTAACCGTTTCTTCGACGTCGCGCCTTCCGCCGGTCGGCTCAGTTAAATAGTTGCAGGCATGGTACAACTATGCAAATTAATTTATTAAGAAAACTATAGTACATTAAGATGTATTTAACTATAGATGCATTCTACCTGCCTCCATTATAGCACGAAGAAAGCAAGGTAATTTGACTAGTAAGTAATTTGCCAACGCCAAGTAAACGCCATTTATCGTCACGACAAGACGTTTCCGTTAATTACAAACAATTAATGCGGTAAAATGAGACCAAAATATAAGAGTGAAGATACATAGATTTACAAGCTGAAAGTGAGTAAAATTGTTCATAATTTTAACAAAACAAATCGACTCCAAACATTATGAAAAAAAAAATGCCCCAATGCTTGAAGACTAAAGTCTTCAACCAGTGCGTGCGAGTCCCTGCAATGGCATATGGTAACAAACCTAACAGTGGGTAGATACAGGCTGATGATGAAAAAAATATGTGATCAATCTGGAAGTATACTCTTTCAAATAAAAAAAGTTTATTTCAAATCGGTTCATAAACGACGGAGTAATGAATTAACAAACATTAAAAAAAAATACAGCCTAATTGAGAACCTCCTCCTTTTTTGGAGTCGGTTAAAAATATAATAAAAAATAACATGTTAAAACTCCTCATCGTTCCGGTTTGGAAAAAAAAAATGGTATTTTCTCAATATTCAGCTAAACAGTAAGTTTTATCATAAAATTACGTCGTCAAAATTGTAGATCATAAAATTATGTATAAAAAGTATAAAAAGAAAAGGTTTGATTGGTAAAACGTATACCTAAGAGCCACCGTTTCTGATGAGATATAACGAAAGTTGTAATCGTCATCCTACAAAGAACATTGCGCTAAGGACTATCTCCAACGCACACTGTTTTTTTTAAATACAGAAATCCATGAACATCTACAGATGCCTACAGTAAAAGAAGAAGCCAACCAAAGCAGTAAAACATACAAGGAAAGATTAAACAAACACGACAATGAACTAGCAAGAGGCCTGTTAAACACAAAAGATGTAAAACGCCTAAAAAGATATATTGGACCTGGACCAGAGAATATAGATGGAAATATTCTATTTACATAGAAGGTGACATTTGTTGAAATTTCACCTACAACTCCAGAATCGTGGAACCAATCTGATTATGGCTACGTGGAGCCGATTGCAGATTCACAGAATGGAACAAAAAAAAATATGTAGCGTCAGGACAAGATTTGTATGGGAAATGGGAAGATTGCGCCACAGTAAAGCGTGAGCGGGCCGCGAGTGTTGTTATAACGTTATATATACATGGTATTGAAGTCGTTAATCAGCGAACTCACATGTGGCCGACACGTCGCGTCGTCGCGCGTCACAGCGAGCGATTTTTAATAGATTCATAATTTAATGGATTAGGTATATTGATGAATTGGCGTGCGGCGGTGTGGCTGACAGGAGCGAACATGTGTGTGCATAGACCTATATACACTATCTATGTTTTATAGACCTCATAGAGATATGGGCAGTGCTCCGAAGTGCTGTTTGATTTGATACCTGCCTCTGAGTTCCTCTATGGTTCCAATCGACACAAATTATGTAAAATTCCATCCATATCAACTTGATAATTGGCGATTTATACAGTCTCATCCTAAGACTTTTATACCACGAACGGTGAAAGTGTCAACATTAATTTAAAAGTATGGTCGGATGTCTTCCCAGCCTTGGGGAGACACCAGTACTGTAGAAGTCCTGATGTCTCCCCTAGGGGAGCCGTCAGGGGAGACAGGAGTCGGAAAGGAAAAAATCAACTTCCCTCAGCGGTATTTCGAAACAATTACCACACGGGAGCCTTCACAAGAACTTCCCGTCTTTCTTCTTTATTTACCTTAAACGGCAACGGATCGGTGACCCCTTGGTGTTGCTGATCTCCATGGGCGGTGGTGATTGCTTTCCATCAGGTGACCCACATGCTCGTTTGCCCTCTCATATAAAAAAAAAACATAAATTGTAAAAGCCAAAATTTAAAACGGTAACATAGATTTGGTGCAACACTATTAGGTTTTGTTAATTACTATTTCTTACCAATACTTTAAAGTACTATTACTTATACTGTGCTATTACTAACATTGTTATTTGATCGTACTACAATTTCAAGTAAATGGACCGGCGAAATCTAGTCCTATGTGCAAGAAAGGCAAAGGACTAATAGTCCCCTCAATGGGGAAGTTGCGGCCACCTGTGTCCGGTGATAAATGATCCACCAGCTCCCTAACGAGGCGCCGGAAACACACAGCTACATGCAGAGCTTAATAAACATACATTACCTTTAGTAATGCAATAGGCTATGACCAACATTTTTTCGATTTTATATGTAAGGACATCACAATAATAAAACCACACGTGAAAGAATTACCTTGATAGCACAAAAATCTCTCGAGATGAGTTAATTTGAAAATTTCAATTTTGGACTTTCCCGAAAACGCGCCATACAACAGACTACTAGGTTGTGACGTCACACGGTTGTATTATGTATGGATCAAATCAGAAATTTATACGAGTTATGTTAAATATTACGTTAAAAAAAAAAGCTGCCCTATGGCTATTCCACAAGACCCGAGTAAAAGGTAGCTCGTCGAGCACTCAGAGTAGTGCCTCTCAAGCTTTTGTTGTGACAGCTTTCAGCTTTAAACCTACACAATAGCTCGTCTAGACGTCTGAGTGTCAAAGTGACAAGAGTTCGATACGGCAGAAACTCAGGTATTAATGATTATAAGTAAAACAAAATTGGCTCAATTTCAGGAAATTCTGATGAACTCTACGTTTAGAAATTTAATGATGAATAATAATAATAACAACAAACTTCTCAAAGGGGCCTCTACGCGTTGGAGCCATATCCCCGCGCACGCCTTACAAATGACCGGGTTTAAGCCCGTGAGTGCAAGAGAGATATATAATAATAATAAATATTTCTGGACAAATCACACACCGCCATCTAGTCTCAAACTACGCAAAGCTTACTATGGGTACTAGATAACTGATATTATACTTAAATACATTTTTTTTTAATATAAAGAGGACGGGGCCGCACCACACATGTGTGTCCCACCACTGTGTCTCCTGTGTAGCCAGGATTAACAGCGGCGACCGACAAACAAGGCAATGAACAGTAAAGTCCATTGCAGTCCCGGGGGTACAACTACGGCTGCCTTGGAACTCACAACGAATTTAATGAGAAGAAATTAGTAGGAGTAGGAAGCTTTTGGAATTTGACTTCCCCTCTTAGCAATGTGAGAGACAGCAATATGGCTATATTATTTAAATATAATTATATGTACATAAAATACATATAAAACACCCAGACCAAGACAAACAGATATTATGTTCATGCACATAAATATTTGCCTTGTGCGGGGATTGAACCCGCGACCTCGGAGTCAAAGTGGCCATTGTTATCCATTTGACCACCGAGCTCGTCTAGAAATTTAAGGAAACATTTTATTGGTTTCGTTGCGCGTGTCGGTCTAATCGAATACGTAAGTTAAGCAACGTTGACTGCAGCCTATCTATGGATGGGTTTATTTATTTTGAGCTCTTGTATGCTTCGGAGGGCACGTTAAGGCGTATGTCCCGGCTGTTAAGTATACCAAACAAAAACGCAATACTGTGCGTGCTTCCGCTACCAGCCCCCTTACCACCACCTCTTATTGCGATTCAATAACTGAATAGAATACTTATTCATACCAATGAATAAGCGACTCTATTCTATTTGAAATAGAGTCGCTTATTCATTGGTATGAATAAGCATTTTATTCAGTTATTGAATCGCAATAAGAGTTGGTGGTAAGGGGCAGTTATTCCATGCAAACTACTGCCGAGCATCTGAAAACGCCCAAAAAAGCCACGGCAGTCAGATCTACTAACTGTAGTGAGTGGGTGCCGGAGCAGGAGTAGTTTGCATGTACTAACTGGTGCCGCAACGATGCATAAAGCCGCGTAGATCAAATTGCCTGTAAATATAATAATATAAAAGTTATGAATGTCATCCGTCCGTCGAGTCGAATGCGATGGAATTATTTTTGGAATCCATGCAGATATTTCAGACTTTCAGTTAACCTAATTACTACATTCCTGAAACCGATCTGTAAACATGTAAAGATATGATTTATGGTCGATATTAACGACCTCTAATATCTTCGTTAACTTTTTTTCATTCCACTTCTGGGATACGGGTGTATGACTACGGCTTTGGGGTGTAAGTGGTTCATCATCGTCTTTGAACCAAAGTCAACTTCACCTGCACGCGGTGCACCCTGCTGACTGACAAACGAAGCTCTGGCGAAAAGAGAGGTAGAGAGCGTAATTGTAAGCTACCCGAATGGGGAATGTACTTCCACCTCACAGAATACCGCAGCCAAATAACGGTTCCCTTGAGGGCTGTTGTGTTCCTGCGAGTGAGTGAAGTCACCAGAAAGGAAGGAAGGAGTATAGGCCGGCAACGGAGCGATCCCTTGGTGTTGCTGATCTCCATGGGCGGTGGTGTCTGCTTTCCATCAGGTGACCCACATGCTCGTTTACCCCCATCTCGCATTAAAAAAAAATGGGCCTCCCCTCAATAGGCGGGGTTAGAGCATACTCCATCACGCTGCTGTGGAATGGCTGAGGCCAGTGTTTTCAAGCCACCAAGGCCACTGACTTGGCTTAACGACTGGCATCTAATGGCTTAACTTGCCCTACGCTCAGCTCGAGATAAATAAGCCAATCCATGGACTAGCTACAGTCGATATACTTAACTTGCGTGGTCGAAGACTATCACACGCGCTGATGTTCGTAGCGTGTGACGTCGACGGTCGACGTCGACCCGCGTCACAACAGAAGTCGACGGTGAGACGTCGCAATTTTCCGCTAAACTGAACCGATGTGACTTCCGCGAACCGCTCCAACTGTATTACTTTGTTTGTAACTAGTTATTGTCTGCGGCTTCGCACGGATAGCTATAACTGGATACCTTCCGTTTTGACAACTGAATCTCGCAACCGGTTGCCAACAAGAGCTTTTTTGACATGTATACGAGTACGTCTTGAAATTTGCTACCATAC
Organism: Hypsopygia costalis; assembly: GCA_937001555.2. Taxonomy (NCBI): domain Eukaryota; kingdom Metazoa; phylum Arthropoda; class Insecta; order Lepidoptera; family Pyralidae; genus Hypsopygia; species Hypsopygia costalis. Next base: position 21,403,170 of record OW443347.2, read on the forward strand.
AAAATATAACAAAATATAACAAAATCGGGGGATACAGTTTGGTGATGTAGTTTCTAATCTATCATCTACATCCAAAATTCAATCACACCACTGGATAGATGAAGGATCAAAGAATTTATTACGCAAAGTAAGGACTATGGAACATCGCGTGCGGGGGAGGGGATTTTGAGATAATTTTATTGCATATAACGTATTCAATAAAATGACGTGACGAGCTCGGTGGTCCAATGGTTAACAACCACTGTGACTCCGAGGTCGCGGGTTCGATTCCCGCACAAGACAAACATTTGTATGCATGAACATGTCTGTTTGTCTTGGTCTGGGTGTTTTCTATGTATTTACTAAAAAAAATGTATTTAAGTACATTCTTTTTTTTCATTCTAGACAACTGATAAACATACGTAAATACATGTTTTTTTTGTAAATACATACTTGTAATACATAGAAAACACCCAGACCAAGACAAACAGATATGTTCATGCACACAAATGTTTGTCTTGTGCGGGATTCGAACCCGCGACCCCGGAGTCAAAGTGGCCATTGCTAACCATTCGACCACCGAGCTCGTCAAAAATAGGTTGCTATCAAGGCTGGTTGTATATACAAGAAAAACGAAGAAAATTTGTCTTTCAACAAACAAAAAATCAATCGATATCTGCAATCCATCACAAAGCAACCATTGTGGGAGCACTCTAGCGAAGTGGTCTCCGAGACTCGGGGTTTCAGCGCTGAATAGTGCTGAAAACTGAAGGATAGTTGACAGTACGGGCAAGTCGAGTGGACTCGACGCAAGTGCCGCTTACTCCTTTTGTTTATACGTCGAGTGGGAAACAAGCCTGCTTGATGTTGCCTATCGGTGCTTGGGACATAAAAAATATATCCCCGAGGTCACCTGCTAAATAATAATAAATAAATAAATATTCCTGGACGAATTACACGCGGCCATCTAGTCCCGAACTAAGCAAAGCTTGTACTATGGGTACCTACTAGATAACTGATAAACAGACATAAATACATTTTTTTGTAAATATAAGAGAGGTAGCATTCTACCACAATTGTAAGCTGCCCGACTGGGGAAGTACCTCCACCTCACAGAATACTGCAGCCAAATAACAATTCCCCTGAGGGTTGTTGTGTTCCTGCGAGTGAGTGAGGTCACAGGAAGGGAAGGAGATGCTGCGATGGCAGCGGGGGTGGCGGCGCGCGAGCGATATTTTATGTTGCGAGCGTTAATATTGCTACGGTAACCGCTTCACATCAGGCGGGCCTTATGCTCGTACACACACACACACACACACACACACACACACACACACACACACACACACACACACACACACACACACACACACATACACATAAAAACTTCATACATACAACAGTTGTATATAAGCCACTTTATTGTATTAGCGCAAACACCAGTTAGTACATCTTATAATATAAGGGATTCATGTTGATTTTTGTGCACTGAGAGGTGAGAAACTGGTGACCTGTAATACAGGCTTCTTAAAGCCTACATCAGGCACCAGCTTCTCACACAATATTAAACTGTTAAATGGCTATCTTACTTTGTAATACGAAGACTGTGTGAGATGAGAATAAATAAATTTATTATTTATTTATTATATATATATGCACACAAATATTTGTCATGTACGGGGATCGAACCCGCGACCTCGGTGTCAAAGTGCCATTTACTAGTCATTCGACCACCGAGCTCCTCAACCTGCCTACTAAATTAAATATGCAGTTGACCTGCGCCACTTAACCTTCGTGTGAGACAGAGGGTTGAGAGTAGGAATACCCATAAAAAGTTTATCATCATCATCAGGCTGTATCTATCCACTGCTAGACATAAGTCCTCCCTAATGCCTTTTACCATAAAAGGCCTCCTATCCTCCGCTTCCGGCTATTCCCTTGATGTCATCGGTACATCCAGAGGGAGGGCGCCCATGTGCCATCACTGACTCGGCAGATGTGGCCGGCGCACTGCCACTTCAGCCTGCTGACTCTGAGAGACAGGAGAGAGAGGACAACTTTGGTTCTCCGTCAAATTTCTTCGTTCCGGATTCTTAAAAGATAGATATATGCTATCGCGAACTTTTTAAGAATAAATAAATAAATATTGTCAGACAAATTACACAGCGCCATCTAGCCCCAAACTAAGCGAAGCTTGTGTTATGGGTACTAGACAACTGATAAACATACGTAAATACATTATTTTTTGTAAATACATACTCATGATACATAGAAAACACCCAGACTAAGACAAACAGACATGTTCATGCACACAAATGTTTGTCCTATGTGGGAATCGAACCCACGAGCGTAGGTATCGAAGCCGCGTCATTGACCGCTACGCCACCGAGCTCGTCTCAAGAAGAACAAGATCTCGATAAATGGACTATCCAACAATAAAATAAATTTTCAATTCGAATCAGTAGTTCCTGAGATTAATGCGTCCAACCAACCAAACAAACAAACTCTTCAGCTTTATAATAGTAGTACCTATATATAAACAATATTTATATCCCTATATTTCACATCGAAACGTATCACACTTACGCATTGCCTACTCTCCACCTCTATTATTCATCGAGTCACAAATCAGACGAACATCCTATCACTAACTTCACCCAACGTTGCTTACCCAGCGTTATTACTGACGCGTGTCTGTCGCCCATCGCTCAGATCCCGTGTGATGTAATTCCGTGACACACAAATAGATCATGGTATTTATTTCCGAAATAGAATAGGGTTGGCGCTCCTCAGTTTTAAATTAATCGACTACGGCGAATAGTAAGTGAAAATAAATCAAAAAGAATTATTTTTTTATTGTCTATCTGTTTCTGAGGTATATTTGAGATTTTCGCGCCCTCGCTCATTCGCGGGTGACGGAGTTTGATTGGAGTTGAACGGGTGGGTTGACGCGCGATGTTCGTCCGGTCTCGTCGGTAATTTCCGGCCGACGAAGCGGACAGTCTTTGGTTGTGGGAGTCGGGTGGAGGCCGCGCCAAGTGTCGCGTGCAGGCTCATATTTGTTTTGTTGCAGACGGCGTGGCCGCGTGCGGGCCGGATTGTTTGCCACAGCCGTCGTAGAAACGTGTTTGATTGTGTTGTTAAGCGAGTTTGCTTAAACCTGCGGTTAGAGGTCGCACGGTTGACGCGAGCGTAGTATGTATCGTCGGCCATTGCTTGCAGGCGTCGTTCGCCGTTTGAAAATGTTTTGCATTCAGTGGGAATGTGCAGTGTTTGATTGTGTTTTGTTTTAATGTGCGTCAATTGAGGGTTGGTTGACTTAATTAATCTAATTGTGCGGAGTTGTGATCGGTTGATCCGTGCTTGTATTGTGTTAAACTGTTAAAGACAGCGGTTGTGGTCGTTGAGTGTTATTGTTAGTGGTGGTTGGGAAACCCTCAAGAAGGAAGACGGAGGCCCCCTATCGTCAGGATACCAGGGAGATCAAGACCACCACGGCCAACGCTGTAAGATTTTTCATGTAATAATAGCGCGATAACGCGTCTAGTGTTTGCGAACGGATTTCGTAAACAGTGTATAATAAAGACATTACAAACGAACAAACAAACAAGCAATTAATAAATACAAATAAATATCTCTGGACAATTTGCACAGCACCATCTAGTCCCAAATTAAGCGCAAAGCTTGTACTTTTCTTTTTTATACTACGTCGGGTGGCAGACAAGCATACGGCCCGCCTGATGTGAAGCGGTTACCGTAGCTATATTAACGCTCGCAACATTTAAAAAAATGACGCATCTATCTCTCTTCCACTCCATCGACCGATGTTTTATGACGTTATCACGTAAAATTATCGTCCGTAAACCGACTTTACAGAACAATCTTTTTACGTAGTCGTGTAAACCATTGTTGACAACCCTGACTATAGCTAGAGCATCCGTCGATCCGAAGCTCCATAAACTTGCTATAAATTTAATAGATCATTGATCTTAATACAACCAAATTAAATATACACTCAATGAAACAATAACAGAACCTTAACACAACTGAATAAAGTTCATTATCAAAACAGCAATAGTTTACGAAAAAAATGTGCATTAGTCTCACGACGCAAACTAACTGTGCATTCTGATAAACTTTATCGTAATGGAATAAAGTTCAATTTAATAGAAGGTCATTGAAGTGATTGTGTATCAAACTAATAATAGAAAAACGCGCACGTGTTTTTTGTCTCGCTCTGATGTTAATGCATGTAATCCAGAGATAAGCTATGAAATAAAGCTATGAAATAACATATTATCTGGAAATAAATAAAAGCAAACATACAAATAAATGAATAATTGTTTGGGGTGTAAGTGTTTCATCAACATCTTTGAACCAAAGCCAACCTCATCTACACGTGGTGCACTCTGCTGACTGACAAAATAGGCTCTGGAGAAAAGAGAGGTAGGGCATAACATAGTTTTTAAGCTGCCCGACTGGGGAAGTACCTCCACCTCACAGAATACCGCAGCGAAATAACAATTCCTTGAGGGTTGTTGTTCCTGCGAGTGAGTGAAGGCACCAGAATGAAAGAAAGGAAGGAGTATAGGCTGCCAACGGATCGGCGACCCCTTGGTGTTGCTGATCTCCATGGGCGGTGGTGATTGCTTTCCATCAGGTTCAGGAACCACATGCTTGTTTGCCCACCTCTCATATTTTTTTATACTACGTTGGTGGCAGACAAGCATACGGCCCGCCTGATATGAAGCGGTTACCGTAGCCATATTAACGCTCGCAACATAAAATATCGCTCGCGCGCCGCCACCCCCACTGCCAACGCAGCATCTCCTTCTCTTCTGGTGACCTCACTCGCAGGAACACTAGAACCCTCAAGAGAGTTGTTATTTGGCTGCGGTATTCTGTGAGGTGCAGGTACATTCCCCAGTCGGTTAGCTTACAATTACGCTCCCTACCTCTGTTTTCGCCAGAGCTTCGTTTGTCAGCCAGCAGGGTGCACCGCGTGCAGGTGAAGTTGGCTTTGGTTTAAAGATGTTGATGAACCACTTACATCCCAAATCATATATATAAAAAAAATATTCCTGAACAAATTAGTTACACTCTACTATCTGGAGATAACTGAGGGGCAATTCTCGTAATTAAAATGTAGTCAAAATTCAGTTTCGATTCAGTCTCGATCTCACAATTGTCACATTTGGTATTCACAACATATTCCCACCACTGTGTCTCAGGTGTAGCCAGGATTCATCCGCCGTTAACAGCGGCGACCACCAAAAAAGGCAATGAATAATGAAGTCCACTCCAGTCCGCGGGTTAAAACTACGGCTGCCTTGGAACTCATAACGAATTTAATCAGAAGAAATTAGTAGGAGTAAGAAGCTTTAGGAATTTGACTTCCCTTGGGGGCTAGCCAAATGGCAGTTTGCGAAGTAGAAAAGCGTAGCGATCGCTAATTTGAACTGTGGAGCTCATACTCAAATGTTCGAATTGACAAATGTCACGTGATCTATCTAACGTTCGTTTCGCGACGAATTACACTTGGATAGGGGGGCTTCTTAACAATGTGAGAGACAGCAATATGGCAAATAAGGCATTAAAGAGATGGCTAGTCAAGTGAAGCTCAACTGTGCACCTGCCATGTCTTATCGTTTTTTTATTTTTTTTTATACTACGTCAGGTGGCAGACAAACATACGGCCCGCCTGATGTGAAGCGGTTACCGTACCCATATTAACGCTCGCAACATAAAATATCGCTCGCGCGCCGCCACCCCCGCTGCCACCGCAGCATCTCCTTCCTTTCTGATGACCTCACTCACTCGCAGGAACACAACAGCCCTCAAGGGAACCGTTATTTGGCTGCGGTATTCTGTGAGGTGGAGGTACATTCACCAGTCGGGTAGCTTACAATTACGCTGGGGTGTTAAGTGGTTCATCAACATCTCTGAACCAAAGCCAACCTCACCTGCGCGTGGTGCACCCTGCTAACAGACAAACGAGGTTCTGGCGATAAGAGAGGTAGGGCATAGCGTATTTTGTAAGCTGCCCGACTGGGGAAGGACCTCCACCTCACAGAATACCGCAGCCAAATAACAGTTCCCTTGAGGGTTGTTGTGTTCCTGGGAGTGAGTGAGGTCACCAGAAACGCAAGAGTTGCTGCGATGGCAGCGGGGGTGGCGGCGCGCGAGCGATATTTATTGTTGCGAGCGTTAATATGGCTACGGTAACCGCTTCACATCAGACGGGCCGTATGCTTGTCTGCCAACCGAAGTAGTATAAAAAAAAAAAAAAAAACGCGGTAGGGAGCGTTTTTTTTTTTTTTCTCATTTCGCCAGAGCTTCGTTTGTCAGTCAGCAGGGTGCAGTGCAGGTGAAGTTGAAAACTGCATCACCCTTAGGTTGACTGGTAGAGGATGCTTGTATAACATTAAGTCCGCCTGTGTATAATTTGGTTCCTGAAGTAAAAAATAAAACCTATTTTTGGAATCGAAATATTACCCACATAGAATATTCAATCTGAAATGGGGTCAGCTTAGGCGATAGACAACTAGAGGCGATAAACATTTTAAACTAAAGGATATTTCTAGAAGATCGCTATAATTTTTAATGGTTAACATCTAGGTTAAATCTTAATTAATCGCTAGCTTAACCCCTAATTAAATCCAGTAATGAGCTTTGTCTTCAAATTAATAATTTAAGGTAATCTCATATAAATCCTTTGATTAAGTTTTTTATTAAAACTGGACCAAAAAATATTACCCATGCTGAATTAACAAATTAAAGAAATGAGGCAAAATGGAGTTCACTCTGCGAGATTTTGCAAGATTTTTTAAAGAAAATTATAAAAGAAACGACTTAGAATTTAATTTACCGACTGAAATATCTCTATCTAATTTTCCACCTATCTATATATCTAATCTTCCATCTATCTATTATATCTATCTCATATTTCTAGACGGGGGACGTCCATCCCGGGAGTTTCCCATTTTTACATATTTATAATCCATTAAGTTATAATCAACTATTAAACAATAATTATTTAATAAGTTTGATGTTGTATGTCATCTGCAAAAGAAACTTGGGGTGTAAGTGGTTCATCATGATCTTTGAACCAAAGCCAACTTCCCCTGCACGCGGTGCACCCTGCTGACTGACAAACGAAGCTCTGATGAAAAGAGAGGTAGGGAGCGTACTTGTAAGCTGCCCGACTATATATAAGTGCCTTGTCCACGACAGGGATGTGCGCTATTTACAAAGTAAGCCGATCTGCGCATGCTCAGCGTCATCTTACACCATTGAGCGTGCGCATATTGCGATTGGCTTTGCTATAATATATAAAAAAAAAAGCTACCCGACTGGGGAATGTACCTCCACCTCAAAGAATACGGCAGCCAAATAACAATTCCCTTGAGGGTTGTTGTGTTCCTGCGAGTGAGTGAGGTCACCAGAAAGGAAGGAGATGTTGCGTTGGCAGCGGGGGTGGCGGCGCGCGAGCGATATTTTATGTTGCGAGCGTTAATATGGCTACGGTAACCGCTTCACATCAGGCGGGCCGTATGCTTGTCTGCCACCCGACGTAGTATAAAAAAAAACTTAATTTCATCTGCAACGATACACTATGCCTTGTTTAGTGGTGTAATACTTAATAGGTAGATTGCGCCAAATTACTTCACATTTTTTTTGTCAGACAAATTAAACACAGCGCCATCTAGCCCCAAAGTAAGCGAAGCTTGTGTTTTGGGTACTAGACAACTGATAAACATACGTAAATACATTTTTTTTTTGTAAATACATACTTATGATACATAGAAAACACCCAGACTAAGACAAACAGACATGTTCATGCACACAAATGTTTGCCCTATGTGGGAATCGAACCCACGAGCGTTGGTGTCGAAGCCTTGTCATTGACCGCTACGCCACTAAGCTCGTCAAATTGACATTGGTAAATAAAAATTCAGTCACCATCACAAACCTTCGTGGTAATCGCTATAGCGTAAGAGAGGTAGGGTCCAGTGTGTTGGTAATCTGCACGACTGGTGAAGTACCTCCACCTCACAGAATACCACAGCCAAATAACAACTGCCTTGAGGGTTGTTTTGTTTCTGCGAATGAGTAAGGTCTCCAGAAAGGAAGGAGTTGCTGCGTTGGCAGTTGAGCAGCGTGGCGGAGTATGCTCTACACCCCCTTCGATTAAGGCGAGATCCGTATCCCAACAGTGGGGTGATTATTAGTTGATGCCGTGGTACAAAAAGAAAAAAGCCTCCAAAAATATATAATTTTAAAAGCTATAAGATATAAAATATTTACTGGTCGCGAACCCTAATTCCAGTACACGCATTATAATCCATGTTTTTCTTGGATCATTTTTTCATCAACTCCATCTCTTTCCCATTAACAATGTGCGACAGAGACAGACTATATTGAATTTGAGCGATGATGGATCGCGTCGCGGTTAAATTTCCAGCTGTTTCAAAGCGTTGATAGTATTATAATGTTTTTTGTTCCGTTCTAATCATAAATGTTAATGCGAGATAGACATATATATGTAGTAGAAATTGACAAGATTATTGTTTTTATTGTTTTTCTGTTTTTATACCGCAGATGCCAAACAAGTCCGCCTGATGTGAAGCGGTTACTGTATAGACGTTTGCATTAATTGTACCCTCGCTGTTAACGCAGAGCTTAGAATAATAACACCTAGAACGATAATTTCATACAAGCGCCCCACCTAAAACTGAGGCAACTAATGAAATTATGTGTGCGTAAGCGGCTTGTGATTACAGCTGTTGACACGCACACAGCCATTCAAAAAAGATTGCCAGCAAATAAACATTTTCCCCAAAAGTAGGGTAGGTAACTTAGTGTCTACTTCTTTATGTAAATACTTCTTTATGAAATAGTAAAAACCAAATCAAAGAATTAAATATGTTTATTTCAACATGCATTCTTTACGACAAAACTAGGCAACGGGCTCGTAGGCCTAGTCAATATTTGAAAAATGTTGATGCGAAAATAATTAAATTAAAAGTGGTAATTAATTATAATAAACTGCTTTAGTTGTTATTCTGAGTAATAAACAACAATTTAACGGCCTCATTCATTTCTCCACATATAACATCTATCTGATTTTATTTTATGTATGAAAACTCTTTGCTACTAAACTTATTAAATTGACTTATAAAATAATTACAGCCTCTGAAAGTACGTCATGTTTAACAACTGTATTGAAATAGTAGTTTATGAAACTGTTGCATAATAAGGGTTATTAAAATACGAGTGTGAGTTTATAACATGAGCCGAAGGCGAATGTTATAATAGACCACACGAGTATTTTAATACCTAATTATGTGCAGTTTCATACACTACTTTATCTAATCTCATGAAATATATGATAATAATATTTTAAATACAACCGTGAAGTTAATTTAACAGCTATAATTCTTACCTATAAATCCATTTGCAGATCGAGCATGAGTAGTGTGCATGCGCGGCGCGCCGCGCGGCGCCGTGTTCACAGATTATGTAGAAAAATTTTGCAAAGTTGCAATGTATTTGCATTGCAACCTGTTTAAAATACCTGTATCCAGGGCTGAAGCTGTATCGAAATGGTAAAAAAGTTATTTTACGATACAGTTGTCCATAAAAGAGCTGTATCGAAAAATAACTTTTTAAATTTATTTTGATAGCTTGTGCGTAAAGACTGTCATTAAGATACTGTGTAGGAACAGCACCTTTGTAGGAACCTTTGTAGGAACAGCACCAAAACGTAATCTGTGCAAGCCACCTTTTGTAACGTACTTTACTTTGTCGTCGAAATGTATAGAACATATCCTCGTATTCGCAGTTGGCTTCCAGCAGCTTACTTTACGATTTAGTCTTATTTTATCAATCCAACGAGCAGCAAGTATAGGATCTGAAGGGAAACTAAAAACAAAGAAAACAATTATGCGAGGGATTCTAATTTTTATTTTATTGATATTAAATACACATTACAGTTTTGCTGAATGGCTGTGTTCCATTGCCTAACATTAATAAGCTACTTCATTTCCATAAGGAATGAAACACGCGTTTCGGTCCTGTTTTTACGCTAGAAACGCACCGTTTTCAAGCTGGAGAGGTGAAAAGTAACTTTTTTTTTAATTTACCAGAGCAACACTAATAATCTTTATTTAATAGTATATATAGTACTTACGAACCTACTTATCAATAGTTCAAATTCAAATATATAAAAAATTATTTATCACAATGGGGGAAAAAATCTTACCTTGCAACACTATACTGTTTATGGAGTCAATCAAAATTACGATTATTTTTTTTAGTGTTTGATTTATTTCGTAAGAAATGTAGGTTTTATGAGTATACTTACACATGATATGCGATCTTACAATCCTTATTTTGTTTTCCAGATTGGTTGTGACACCCTTTGACCGCACAAACCGTCATTTTAAAATAAAATTGTTGGAAACGTTCTCACGTTGGCACGATCTCGCGCATTGACAACTACTGACAAGTCGCTCGATCGACTGAGCCATTTGTGGCTCAGACTGATTTGCTTCACTTTGTGCGCGTGTACTAGGTTTCTAGGTGTTATTATTCTAAGACGCAGAGTATCTTCACGTCTATTGACCTCTTTATCTAGGTACCAGTAGATGTAAATGCGGTAATGATTTAACCTAGGTGTGTAGTTCAATGAAACAACTAGACGAGGTATTCCGTGCGTATAGACTGTCTGTGTGAATGAGATAGCATGCGATGTTAGTGAGGTGTGAGCGAGATGACTACACGACATCAACCCATAATCATCCCATAGTTGGGTACAGGCCTCCCCTCAAACGAAAACGTTTTGAGCATACTCCATCACGCTGCTCAACTGCGGGTTGGAGGAGGCCAGTGTTTTCAAGCCGCCTAAAGGCCACCGACTTGGCTTAACAACTGTCCTCTCAAGACAACAACCGAAACCGACGGCTTAACGTGCCCTACGAAGCACGGAGGAGCTCGAGATAAATAAACCCATCCATAGACAGGCTGCGTGTAATAAGCACTTTAGACTGCCGTTGTAATATTTTAAATCTACGACGTTAATTACGTCAGGTGCGTTAAAATAAAGTGATATAAATCGTGCTTTCAACAGTACGCAGTCTTTCAAACGTAACCAAAATAAATAATGAATGAAAAATGTTCTGAGAGATATTGCACGGCTTCCAATATACATTGTTTATTACCCGAGATACAGTCCTAGAGGTGTATGATGAGATTTGCATTTGTGTGTTTTTTTTTCGAAATGGATAACTGTGCTTTTAGCCCGAAGGCTTTTAAAGCGAAAACTAACCGAGAGGGAGGGCGAGCGCCGAGCGCACTCAGCCCGAAGGACAAACACCACCGGGCCCCCGCGATGGTTCAACAGGGTCCTCCCGACCGTCGGGATTCCAGCACTGTAAACAGTACTGGAGTCCCCAGAGGAGGGCCCACCGCAAGCGGCTGTTTCCCCACCGCAAGGAACTGCGCGATCAGATTGAGTTTAAGAGAACTGAATTTGTGTGGGTGCACACGGATAATGTTATGGTCAGCCTGTGACCACGGCCGGTGCAACCTGGTCGAAACGTCAGGCAATAATAAAGGTATGTAAATACCCTTATGCATAATCGCGTTAATTCCCGTTCTTATATTTCATAAATGTTATGGTGTGTTTATATGTTAGCGTTTAACGAGACATTCAACGGATTCAAGCACGTGCACGAGCTTGCCACGTGTGATTGGCTGGCTTAATCTAAGCTTAAAGTCGACACGGGGCTGCGGGCGGGTTTCCGAAAACCATGCTGAGCCTTATACTGCATTTTTTACTATATAAAGCATTTGAAAATTGGAAAAGGAATTCCTGAAGAAACTTGCCAAAACAGTAGATGTTGAAAATGTTCTTCAAATTACAACTATACTCGTAAATTACCTGAAACAAAGAAAAAACATTATTACAACATGATCACATATAACTATATATTTACAGGGAGTTAGTTAAACAAAAGTTTTACTAAACTTTATCTATTTTGGGAAAACACAATGCGCCCACATTACTCTACCTAACTTTTCGGGCGCGGAGGTTGAATGGCTATCAATCGCTACTTTAACACCCCAAGTACAAAAATGGAGCGATCGGCGATAAATCACTCAGATCAAATACTTAATATGTAAGCTAAAATAATATGTTCAATTGGATAAGAAACCAAAGATATCAACAAAAAAAGAAGAAAAAAAAACCAATTAAAATAAGAATTAGAAAAAAAAAGAATAAATAATAACAAAATAAAAAAAAACAATTAATAAGCCCAAAATATATTAAAAAAAACAACATGAATAGAGAAGAAAAACTATACTAACATATAGCACTAAATTACTAGAGTAAGCGAGCGCGCGGAGCATATTGTAGAGTTAATAAAACAAAAGAACAAAATACAAAATCGATAAATTTAATATTTAATTAAGATGTAGAAAAAAAAATCACTCAGATCAAGCTTTCGACAAAGACTTCAGAAAATGTAAAAAGCTTACGACTTAGCACTCTATCAAACTCCTACGTTTGTATAAGTAGGTATATCAGAGGAGTAATTCTCGTAACTATAATGTAGTCGAAATGTCACATTTGGCATTCCGTATACGCATTATATTATGAAATTTCAAAGTAATATTAAAGTAAACTTTAATATTACTTTGAAATTTCATAATATAATGCGTCCCTAGAACAGGTTACCTGATTCCATCAGAGAATCTTGCAATAAGTTCTCTTTCAAACAGAATGTTCATGTTTATTTGACGAGCTCAGTGGCGTAGCGGTCAATAACGCGGCTTCGGCACCAACGGTCGTGGGTTCGATTTCCACATAGGACAAACATTTGTGTGCATGAACATGTCTGTTTGTCTTAGTCTGTGTGTTTTCTATGTAACATAAGTATGTATTTTCAAATAAAAAAAAAACGTATTTGCGTATGTTTATCAGTTGTCTAGTACCCATAACACAAGCTTCGCTTACTTTGGGGCTAGATGGCGCTGTGTAATTTGTCTGACAATATTTATTTATTTACTTGAGAATTTATCCAAGCAACAATTATCATTGACGAGCTCGGTAGTCGATTGTGGGTGGTGGGTGGATTGTGGGTGGATCGTTGTGGGTTCGATCCCTGTTCAATACAAACATTTGTGTGCATGAACATGTCTATTTGTCTTGGTCTGGGTGTTTTCTATGTATTATATGCATGTATTTAAAAAAATATATTTAAGTATTATATCAGTTATCCCACCCATAGTACAAACTAAGCAAAGCTTGTACCCATAGTACAAGCTTTGCTTAGTTTGGGACTAAATGGCAATGTGTAATTTGTCCAGGAATATTTATTTATTATTATTATTGTCCATATTTACTACTTTTCCTTTGCGTTTCCGTGTATAATAGGCTATTTGACTATTTTTTTTTTCGGTTTGATATGTAGGGACGTCTCCATAATATAACCATAGGCGAAAGAATTACTTCGATAGCACAAAAATCTCTCCAGATATGGTAATTTGAAAATCACAATTTTTAGACTGCCCCAAAACGCTCCATACAAAAGACTAACGAATTATGACGTCACAGGTTTGTATTTTGTATGTAGTCAGAAATTTGTACGACAGCTGTGTTAAATATTACGTTTATGTGATTTGACTTACTTGACTTAATGTCCTATGTCCCCTGGATGGGGCAGAGGGCCTCCACAGTACGTCGCCATCCCGAGCGGTCTTGAGCTTCGCGCTTTATTTCGCTCCAGGTCATCCCTATCGCCTTCGCTTCTGCAGTGATTGTCCGCCGCCAGGTTTGCTTCGGACGGCCACGTTTCCGCTTTCCTTGAGGATTCCAATCTAAGGCTTGCCTCGGTATGTGATCGGGATCCCTTCGGAGTGTGTGACCGATCCAGTTCCATTTCCGGCATTTGATCTGCTGGTCGATCGGCGTTTCACCGCAGCGCTCTATGATACTAATCACTTTATGTGATTAGTATCATAATAAAAGTTACAGCATTTTTATTGATTCTCCAATGGAAATATTATTTTTTAATAATTTCATACTTTTAAAATGGACTTTCCCGCCAAAGTTTGATCGACGCTAAAAAAAGTCTGACTGAAGATATTAGAATGAAAGTTTGCAGATCTTTATAGTTTGTATTTTACGATATTGTTAAATAATTTATACAATTTTTACATTGGAAAATAGCCTATTATGTAAACCTATGTGTATGATTATGTATTTGTGTATAATGAGCTTATTTCTATGTATCACATATAATTTGATGTATTGCTAGGTTTTTATTGTGTTCATTACTGTTATCGCGTTCGACTTTTGCGTTTCTCAAAGGTTGACTGGCAAAGAATGCATGCTCCACCACGCATCTCACCTGTGGGTCAGCGGAGGCCGAAACTCTGACCTAAACGCATAATGGCCTCTGACATAACTTAACAGCCAACTAATGACAACTGCCAGGACCGACGGAGTAACGTGCCTTACGAGCTCGATATAAATAAACCCATTCACGGACTGGCTACAGTCGACGTTGCTTAACTTGCGTGTTAAGGCGTGTCTAAAAAGACACGTCTAAAATGAATAATTTTGCATCTTATATAATTTCTGGTAAACAATGAAATTCCTCGTAGTTGGCAACGATCGTGGACGTACAGACAGCATCAGAGTTGTAGCGTCTAGTGCAACTAGCTTCCGGGGAGATAACGTCACTTCCGGCAAGCGGAGGCAGTTGGCAGGATAGCAGAATTGGGGGAAGTCATAAGTAAAATATTGCTTGTAGTTGGAGTGAATGTGGCTCACATCTTTCTAGCTAGAGCCCTGAGCTAACCTCACGTGGTAGACACATCCACGTGGTACAGCCTGACAATTAGCCAACGAGCTAATTGCCGGGTTTGAAGAAGGCATCCCTCCTCCCCTCACATAGTTGAATAGATGGATAGATGTTTGACAAACAAGTTTGGGAAATAAGTTTGGCAAATAAGTTTAGCAAATAGGATTGGCACATAGGTTTGGAAAATAAGTTTGGTAAAGAAGGTTGGCAAATAAGTTTGGCAAAATAAAATTCGCAAATAAATTGGACACATAGGTTTCGCAAATAAGTATGTTAAAGAAGTTTGGCAAATAAGTTTGGCAAATAAGTTTGGCAAATAAAATGCGCAAATACTTATCATAATTTACCAAACTTATATGCCAAACCTATGTGCCAAACACATAGGTTTGGCAAATAAGTTTGGTAAATAAGATTAATGCGGGGGAGGTGATTTTTTCCATTTTTAAAATCAACATTTTTTTTTTTTTTTTTTTTAATATTGTCAGACAAATTACACAGCGCCATCTAGCCCCAAAGTAAGCGAAGCTTGTGTTATGGGTACTAGACAACTGATAAATATACGTAAATACTTTTTTTTTTTTTTTTGTAAATACATACTTATGATACATAGAAAACACCCAGACTAAGACAAACAGACATGTTCATGCACACAAATGTTTGTCCTATGTGGGAATCGAACCCACGAGCGTTGGTGTCGAAGCCGCGTCATTGACCGCTACGCCACCGAGCTCGTCAAAAATATTTATAATATTAAAAATATTTATAATATTCTGGCAAATTCGCCGAAATCAATTATTTAAATAATAATTATTTAATAAGTTAGGTGTTATCAAAAAATAGACGAATTTCATCTGCAAAGATGGACTGCTATGCCTCGTTTAGTAGTGTAATACTTATTAGGTAGATGGCGCCACACTGCGACTTCACAGCAGTAAAATATAAAATGCAAAAATTCGCCACCGTCACAAACCTTCCTGGTAGCTCAGTTGGAAGAGCACTCGACCGGTAATCGAGAGGTCATGGGATCAATTCCCGCCTAGGCAGGGGAACTGAATTTTCCATTTCTAAAATATTTAAAATAAGTTTATCAAAAAACAAAGGACATCAACGTCTTTGAACCAGCCGATTTCAACTGCACGCAGTACACCCTGCTGACTGACAAACGAAACTCTGGCGAAAAGAGAGGTAGGGAGCGTAATTGTAAGCTTCCCGACTGGGGAATGTACCTCCACCTCACAGAATACCGCAGCCAAATAACAATTCCCTTGAGGGTTGTTGTGTTCCTGCGAGTGAGTGAGGTCACCAGAAAGGAAAGAGATGCTGCGTTGGCAGCGGGGGTGGCGGCGGGCGAGCGATATTTTACGTTGCGAGCGTTAATATGGCCACGGTAACCGCTTCACATCAGTCGGGCCGTATGCTTGTCTGCCACCCAACGCAGTATAAAAAAAGGACAAATATTCTAACTTAGTATGCTGAATATGCCTACTACACTGGGAATCTACGATGCAGACCAAGTCAAGAGCGTGGTCTAGTCTAGTTTCCATTCCGGTGCCAGTGAGTGAAAGCAGTACTTGTTTGAACGATACAGCGGACGTAGTGACAAGCGGAGCGGATCCTGGGGGCCTACCGCCGAAGCTGAAGCCGGTTACCATCGGTATTTCAAAATTTTCGCTTACATTGGCGATAATTGTATTTAGCTTAGCTGTTAGAAACCCTAGGGCTCTAACAACTAAGCTACAGATTTTTGTCATTAACTTAAACAAGTAAGCCCAAGTATACGGCCCGGCTGATGGAAAGAAATCTTTGCGTTCTATATAAATTGTACCACGGGGAGTGCTCGGATGAGCTATTTGATTTGATACCTGCCGCTGAATTCCACTATCGTACAACTCGCCAAAAATTAAAATTCCATCCACATCACCTTGATATTTGGCGATCTACTACAGTACGCTTTTTAAGGCATTTTCTACCACGTACTGTAAAGTTGTGGAATCAACTTCCCTCAGCGGTATTCCCAAATAAGTACGACATGGGGGCCTTCAAGAACAGAGTCAATATTTCCCTTAAAAGGCTGGCAACGGATCGGCGACCCCTTGGTGTTGCTGATTTCTATGGGCGGTGGTGATTGCTTTCCATCAGGTGACCCACATGCTCGCTTGCCACCCTCTGTTATAAAAAAAATAAAATAAAAAAAAGCAGCTAGTTACCGTAGCCTATGACGCTTGTAACACCAGGGTCATTACACGCGCGTTGCCGACCCTATAAAAACCTCTTCACATCCTTTTTGAAGAACCCCATGCTGTAGTCTCCTGAGAAGACCTCGACAGGCAGTTTATTTCACTGCTTGACAGTACGCGGGAGAAAACTCATGATCCTATGTAAGTATGTTCGATTAGCGCTGTTCGCGGACTTCTCGCCTTAACGGATTATTATTTCTTCCCGTTTGGTCTAAATGACCTAGATTTAAAAGTACAGGAAAACACGTGTACATTTAATAAATAAATGTAAATATTTACGTTCTCGCATATTTCCGCTGTCGCTCATGAACTTGCCCGGGCCCTTATCGCTTCTAGAAGCGTAAATCTCCACTTTCATCGTAACAACCGGCGGAAATTATCACGAACACTAGGTTCGCTACGAACAGCCTACCTGGGACACCCATCATCATCATCAGCCTGCAGCTACCCACTGCTGGATGTAAGCCTTCGCCATATGCGATCCTTCGCATGATGCTGACATAGGGACGAGCTCGGTGGTCGAATGGTCGCGGATTCGATCCCCGCACTAGACAAATACTCGTATTTGTGTGCATAAACATGTATGTTTGTCTTGGTCTGGATGTTTTCTATGTGTATTATATGTATGTATTTAAAAAAAAAATGTATTTAAGTACATTATAGTTATCTAATACCTTTGCTACCATGCTTTGCTAAGTTTGGTACTTGGCTGTTTGAAATTTGTCTAGGAACATTTGTTGATTTATGTATAGCCGAAGTAAAACATTCTCATAGATCTTTTTTTATACGACTAGGGTGACAAACAAGGGTATGACCTGCCTAAAGGTAAGCAGTTATCGCAGCTTATGGACGTTTGCGACTCCCGCGACGCGCGACGCAGTAAAAGCTTCTTCGCGCCATTTTTAAAGATGATATAATTCCACAACTTAATCCTGCGTGGGTGAGATCCTCTCGGGAAGTACTCGAGTTAAATAAACCCACCCATCCATGGACAGGCTACAATCAAGGTAAATTAACTTACGTGATCGGTTAAACTGACTCTCACAACGAGCGACGCCATCGAACTGCAATATGAATATGATACAAACATACAAATAATAATTTTAACAATAAAAAACCGACTCCTAACATTACTCTACATTTATGTGTGTCGATACAGGCTGATGATGATGATGATGTTGAAAAAAATATGGGACCAATCTGAAAGAATACTCTTTCAAATAAAAAAAGTTTTTTTCAAATCGGTTTATAAATCACGGAGTAATTTAGTAACAAACATTAAAAAAAATACAGCCGAATTGAGAACCTCCTCCTTTTTTGGAGTCGGTTAAAAATGGGGTGCAGCTGTGTCGTGGACCTTGGACACGGCCGTGTGGTGTACAAGAATACGTTATATGCACTAAAATTATCTCAAAATGGCAGCGCTTCCGCCTCCCCCGCACGCTATGTTCCATAGTCCTTACTTAGCGTAATAAATTCTTCGATCCTTCATCTATCCAGTGGTGTGATTGAATGTTCGATGGAGATGATAGATATGTAGCTGCAACACAAAACTGTGTCCCCCGATTTTTTTATCATTCGTTTTTAGGGTTCCGTACCTCAAAAGGAAAAACGGAACCCTTATAAGATCGCTTTGTTGTCCGTCTGTCTGTCTATCTGTCTGTCTATCTGTCTGTCTGTCTATCTGTCTATCTGTCTGTCTGTCTGTCTGTCAAGAATTTCTATGTCGAGAATGCGTGGAGGTATCAAGATGAAATTTGAACTGTATACTCAGGTCTACGGTCCCATGAAGTTGTAAAAAAATCAAACTGCTAAGTTTATGTAGAAAATAGTTACGGCCGTTTATTCAGCAAAAAACGCATATTTCGACACACTCAAGGGAATCAAAACCTATAGGGTACTTCCCGTTGACCTAGAACTTTGAAATTTGGCAAGTAACATCGTTATAGATTACAAGTACGGGAATAAATCTTAAAACTATACATTTGTAAATAGATCTTAAAAAATAGGGGGTCTATATTTTTATAGGGTGTCGAAATTTCAAATTGAAACTACTAGTTCAAATGGGGTATCATATGAAAGGGCCTGATGTACACAATATATTTTATTTATTTTTTTCGACGCATTATTTCTTATTTATAATGAAAAGTATCAAATTTAATAATGAATCTACGTACCTATGGAACCCTCGGTGGGCGAGTCCGACTCGCACTTGTCCGGTTTTTTTTTTTAATTGTCTCTCTATGGAAGAAATTTTAAAGACGTATTCAAGTCAAATAATGTTTTTCTTCCCCAATTCGATTTAGAAATCTCACTCACTTCGCTTAATATGTCAACAAGTAGTACTTACTCCATGCTGACAATGCAGCACCTCCTCAGACCCTTTTTTCATTCCGTACCCTTGTACCTAACCCTGCACTTTTCACCAATAAATCACCAAACTTAATCAACGTTATGTGCGACAATCATTGGGTCCAATAGACCCCGCCCCCGGGTCACGGGCCTAGGGATTCAATCTACTGACGACTAATACCGTTTGTGGGTTGTTCGGTAATCTCTACCACCCTTAAGGGGGTTAATTTTCCCGTTGCAAAGAAAAAATGCCTGATATCAAGTTTGATTAAATTTCTTATAGAAACTTGGCTCCGCTTTTCTGAGCTTTTATTTAGTTTCACCGCAGAGTATGCTATTTTAATATGAGAAGGGGGCAAACGAGCATGCGGGTCACCTGATGGTAATGCCGATGGAGACCAGCAACACTAAGGAATCGCCGATCCGTTGCCAGCCTTTACTCCTTCCTTTCTTTCTGTGTGTAAATAAAACTTGCAAGTTTTTGATCCACTTTCCAGTATCCAATTGAGCTGACATTGGCATATTCATTGAGTTCTCGTGACTATGTTCGATTATCGATCGATTCGATATCGATGCCCTTACACCTGTGCTCTTCAATCTAACACTTGCATATGTGCTTAGAAAAGTTTTTGCACATGAAGCTGGAGTGCAGCTGGGTAGGCGGCACAACGGGACAGGGCCCACACACACACATTCCCAGCACTGTGTCGCCTGTGTAGCCAGGATTAACAGCGGCGACCGCCAAAAAAGGCAATGAACAGTGAAGTGCATTGCAGTCCCTGGAGTAAAACTACAGCTGCCTTGGAACTCACAACAAATTTAATCAGAAGAAATTATGCACACGGGCGAGGAGACAGTAGCTGAAGCAGAGTATTGAAGGAATAAGCGCAAAAGTTTCGGCATAGGATCAGTCACGAAAAATTTAAGTATCTCCAAGTGAAGCGCTGTTACAATACCCGCGTCCAATGCCAAGACCTGTATATTAAAGATGCTCGGTATACAGGAGTGACCAAACATAAATATCTAGGCTGCACTACCGCCGATACGAACCCTCGGAAGGAAGAAATAGACATCCGCATCCAGAATGCTTTGAGATGCAGGGCAGCACTACGTAAAGTGTTGGTGTCCAAGCTTCTCAGTAGAAAACAAAAAATAATAATTTACAAAACCGTAGTAAGACCCAGTACGGCTGTGAAGCATTAACACTATAATTTTAACAAAAAAAAAACGACTCCAAACTTTACTCTACATTTATGTATGTAGATACACGCTGATGATGATGATGATGATGAAAAAAATATAGGACCAATCTTGAAGTATGCTCTTTCAAATAAAAAAAGTTTTTTTCAAATCGGTTTATAAATCACAGAGTAATTAAGTAACAAACATAAAAAAAAAGATACACTCGAATTGAGAACCCCCTCCTTTTTTTGGAGTTAAAAAAAAAGAACACGCTTCTGGTAGCAGAGAGGAATGTCCTCCGTAAAATCCTGGGACCTATAACAACAGACCACGGGAGCTGGTCAGAAAGTCAACGTCTCCGCTGTCTTGGCCATGACGAACGTATAGGAAGGGATCGGAGCGTCAGGAGAGCATGTAGTGGTCGAGTTAGGTCGGTACCATCCACCCCGGTCGTCCCGCCCCGTTACAGGGCGGTTGGGAAAAATGTTTCACTACCGGGGTCGATGAAACAAATTTTCCCAACCGCCCCGTTAACGGGGCGGGACTACCGGTGTGGATGGTACCGACCCGTCGAGTTGTAGGGCGGCGTCCTATCGGTCGACCAAAATATCTCTGTGTCTGTGTGTCTGGCAAGAGCTTGCACAAGACATGAACAACGGACCCTATGCCTTACTAGACGGAGTTTAGAAAACGGCTGTTCGACCTGGGGTTATATGGGTCTAGTGAGTGCGCCTGTGGAGAAGGAGTAGAGGACAGAGACCACATACTGTGGTCCTGTCCTAGATACGGGGATTTGCGCAGCGAGCTTCTTGGCAGGGTTCAGCGTTGCGAGGAGTTCTCGGGCCCTGTGTATTTCTTGGACCTCGTTTCCACGGAGGCGAACTTTGCACCCTTGCGGAGGTTCGTCCACGCCTGGCACGCGCGTAGGAGCACCGAGGAACGGCAAGAAAAGATTGGAGGCGGTGCGCCAACGGACGGTAGCGGAGCTGTCAATGTCCCCGCTCCAGAAGGGGGAGAGGGCCAAAATTGGATAAGGAAATAGATTAAATAATTTGTAGAGAGTCAAGAAGTGCCTGCGGCACAAAAGAGCCTTAGAGCAACGGTGCTGCGCGCATCTCTCGCGATTTGGCTCAAATGACCGTGAGGTCGGAGGAGCCATGGGAGGTGATGGGTGGAGCCTATGCCTATAATTAATGCTCGCCTTTGCACCAACCTCCCGGTTATATCTCAGGATTGCGAATCTCTCGCCCAGTAAACCGACCAGGCAAGAGGACCTTTCCCCGACTCGCAGGCTAATAACTATACTCTTGAGAATTTCTGTGTCCCTGGTAGCGAGCGAGGCTACCAGATGTTAGGAGATGTTAGGAGATGCTACGTTAGCAGCGCGCGAACAATACTACTGGTATATATAGGCCACGTAAGAATACATCAGGCACTACTTATTTGGCAGCTGGCGAATAGTATATTGCAACCATGGTACAAAGTGGCATGTTCTTTAGCGACAAATGTATACGTGGTTTGAACTAGCCTACGTAATCAGCTGTATTTTGTATTATCAAAAATTCGTGACGTAATCTTGGCAACATACGGGAAGAACTTACCTTGTGTATTTCTACCATGAACGCACCAAATACCTCTTTAGAGTCGAGCGGCGAGGGCATTAGCGCGCAGTGTTTGTCACGATAGACAAAGGGTGGATACGTTTGGACACTTGCCCTAATGAAGGTCTCCGTTTGAGAACGAAATTAATCGGCTTTCCCGACAAATACCTATACGTGAGTAACCGTCAATATAGGCTACGGTAACCAGACATCAGGTGCGTCCTATGCTTATTTGCCACTTGATGAATAGTATATCGGAACTAGTTTCGTCCGAGCGGTAATGTGCCGGTAATTGCTACATTATTGCACTTTCTATTTCGCGAACGGCCGCTGGTCGACGGTCGGCGGTCGGTGGTGGATGGTGGAGCGTGACCATCCGGAAACAAATCAACCAGCGCGCATATTCATCCAGGCACAGTCTAATCAATAACGCAAGTTAAGCAACGTCGACCTTTGCCTGTCCATGGATGGATTTGTTTAGCTCGAGTTTAACTTAATGGCAAGTTAAATTGTAGGTCCTGGTTGTGACATTTGTTCAGCTTAGTCAGTGGTTTGGGCATGAAAACCTAGATAGGCTTGAAACCCTAGATACCAGCTTGCACCTTTTTTCTTTTTTATACCACCAGTGTGGAAAACAAGCATACGGCCCGCCTGATGGAAAGCAGTTACCGTAGCCTATGAACGCCTGTAACACCAGAGGCATCACACGCGCGTTGCCGGCCCTGTAAAAACCTCTTCACGCCCTTTTTGAAGAACCCCATGCTGTAGTCTCCTTGTGAGTTGTGACTCAATTCAAAGGCATGCTGTGAGGATTGTTGACGATCTCAAACTAACAGACGGTATAGAACCTTTAAGATTGAGAAGAGATTTTGCGTCCCTTATGTGTTCTACTGATTGTACAACTCATTGTACAATTTTGACAACCCCGGTGGTCGAATGGCGCATGGTAAATTTTAGATCAAAGGTAGCGGATTCAATCCCCACACTCAACAATCATTTGTGTTCATGTTTGTCCTATTCTGGATGTTTTCTATGTATGTATTTACAAAAAAAAAATGTACAGGCAACTTGATCTACACTACTTTGCGTGCTTCCGCCACCAATTAGTTCATGCAAACTACTGCCGGCCGGCAATGGAAACTACCCCCTCCACTTCCAACACAATATAAAGGCCGGCAATGCGATGGACTTGTCATTTGTAGGTTGTTGTTCTAACCGTCAACATCTACAGATCGCCTGAGGATGCCTCGCGTAGAGGCGAAACACGTGTCGCAGAGACGACCACGGCAGTCGGGGCAGTGGCGGTCGCATGTATCTTCTGTTTCAGATGTTGGAGATTCGCCGAGACGACCACAGCAGCTGGAGCAGAGACGACCAAAGCAGCCACGGCAGTCGCATGCAACTACTAACGGTAGTGGGTGGGTGCCGGCCGGCAGTAATTTGCATGAACTAATTGGTGGCGGAAGCACGCAAAGTAGTGTAGATCAAATTGCCTGTAAATTTGACTTCCGCAAAATAACACCTGCATCAATTAACTAAAAAAAAATGTATTCTCAAATGTAGTACAAGCTTTGCTTAGTTTGGATCTAGATGGCGCTGTGTAATTTGTCCAGGAATATTTATTTATTTTAATCGGTAGAATGCATATTAGGACAAAGAAAAAAAAACCGGGTAAGTGCGAGTCGGACTCGCGCACGAAAGGTTCCGTACCATTATCTATAAAAACGGCAAAAAAATCACGTTTCTTGTATGGGAGCCCCCCTTAAATATTTGTTTTATTTAAATTTAATTATTTATTTTTAAAGTGAATATTTATGTCAATATTATGTGAGTATTTCGAACGTCTATCTATTGCCGTTATCAATTGCGAGCAAAAACAAGCAAAAAAATCACGTTTGTTGTATGGGAGCCCCCTTAAATATTTATTTTATTCTATTTTTTAATATTTGTTGTCATAGCGGCAACAGAAATACATCATCTGAGAAAATTTCAACTGTCTAACTATCACGGTTCATGAGATACAGCCTGGTGACGGACGGACGGACGGTAGTAATAGGGTTCCTTTTTACCCTTTGGGTACGGAACCCTAAAAAGAAGACAAAGCACAGTATAACTAATGTATAAAAAATCAACCTCACCTCCCCTCTGAGACGAATCTGAACACTTTATATGGCGCCGCACGCACACAAGCTCATTCGCTCTGCACACACGCCATTATTTGTGTGGTAGTAAACGACGCGACATCTGTGTGAAGTAGTCTGATGTGCTCAAAGGTTCTTTACAAACAACATGTGTACCTATCTTCCGACATAAAAAAATATGTTATCTGTAATTTGTAGCAAGTTAATTTATCACTAGACATATGAACATAATAATTATGTTAACGCGTGTTTAATAACAATATACTTTCACGGTTCATGGTCGCCTGGTACTTCTAGAACGAAGTGCGTGGCCGGTAGAGCGAAAAAATCAAGATAAATAAAATATTTGCAGCGAAAGTTATGAATTCTTGGTTGGAGAATAGATAAGGCATGTTTTTATACCATATCGAGTGACAAAGGTAAACCGTAGCCTTACTACATACTGTCACTCCCGTTGCTAACGTAGCATCCTGTTCACGTCTGATGAAATGAAAAGAGAGGTAGGGAGCGTAATTATAAACTACCCGACTGGGTAATGTACCTCCACCTCACAGAATACAGCAGCCAAATAACAAGTCCCTTGAGGCATGTTGTGTTCCTGCGAGTGAGTGAGGTCACCAGAAAGGAAGGAGATGCTGCGTTGGCAACGGGAGTTCGCGCGAGCGATATTTTATGTTGCGAGTTATGTAACCGCTTCACATTTGGCGAGCCGTATACTTGTCTGCCACCCGACGTAGTATAAAAAAAAACGTCGATTGCAAAGCTAACCGTCGGCTTTAGCTTCGGATCTAAGCTGAAGAAGGTACAGACACCTATACAAAATGAGACGTGTTGATAGCCCAGAGTGCAGAACATGCAAAGGGTCTAACAAGACCATGAAACACTTGATGTGTCAATGTGACGCCCTAGCCGGCGAATGAATGGAAATCCTAGGAAAGGCATACCCGGACCTGGAGGACTACAGGCACATATACAGGAACATATCTCCAGACAGTCAGGGGAGAGTGAGTAAAGGATTAGGGAGAGCACAAAAGATCCACGAGGGTCGACGTGTCACCGGTGCTGCAGCACTGGACCCACTCTAAAATGACAGATGACGCTGAAGTTTGATAGTCGTAATCCAAAAACCCGATGGGTATCGGAGCCGAAGAACCCTGGATTGTTCACAGCAGTTGTGATTGTAGTATAGAGCATAGATTCCAAACTACAATTCCAAACTGTATCCCCCGATTTTGTTACCATTAAATCTTTTGGATTATTCCCCCCCCCCCCCCCCCCCGTACGGTAGCAAATAGACGTATTTACGTCAAAAATAATCCTTATCCAATCTTGTATTTCTTGTACAATTTACGAACAAAACACACAAAAAACCGACTTCAGCTGGCAAGCGCAGCTTATTGGTGGAATTACCCCGGGAGACGCTGCTGCCCGTCTTCCGGGAGAAAAGTTATTGCGTCACACAAGATTCCTTTGTACGACACCCAGCGCAGAGCAATAGAGTGGCGCAATTCTATTCTGCCGGCAACCACAGGGCAAATTTAAGGGTTCCCATCGATTTTTCTGGGATCCCCTCACCAGACTCTGACTTGGTGAATATGGGACCACCTTGCAATCATACCTTTCAAATAAAAAAAAAAAAGAATTTGACCATACGTGCTTATAAAATTTAAGAGTTTCCCTTGATTTCCCTGGGATCCCATCATCAGATCCTGACTTGGTGAATATGGGATCACCTTGCAATCAAACCCTTTTAAATAAAAAAAGAATTTTGAAAATCGGTTCACAATTCGCGAATACAAAAAAAATTTAGTCGAATTGAGAACCTCCTCCTTTTTTGAAGTCGGTTAAAAATGTATATTTCATTGCGAAAATGAACTCGCTTTG
Organism: Hypsopygia costalis; assembly: GCA_937001555.2. Lineage (NCBI taxonomy): Eukaryota > Metazoa > Arthropoda > Insecta > Lepidoptera > Pyralidae > Hypsopygia > Hypsopygia costalis. Next base: position 21,429,419 of record OW443347.2, read on the forward strand.
TAAGCACATTGTGCGCTACCTCTGTACAAAACAAGGTTCCAGGAAGGTCGCCCGTGTTACCTAGGTTTTTGGAATTTATGAGGAAATACTGCAAGGATTTGCTGATTTATTGCCACAATGCAGTTTTGTCTTGAATAATTGAGTGGAAAAGTAATTCTTGGAAATGAATAGGCTCCAAAAGCACTGCACGATTTTGATGAAACTTGTCACAATTAAAGACCTCGACAGGTTTGATGTTTGTCCTTGAGTCAAACCTCAAGCCTGTCGTTGTGAATGTTGATCGTGTCCTTGAGGAATGATCATCAAATACATTTTCCACTGAAATCAATGGAAAACATACCTCGATTTCGGCCCCGTGTATTCTGTACCCGTGTGCTAAAATCCGGCCTAGTGAAATTTTATATTACTTAGTTTGAAATAACATAATATACTATGATGTGGTGGCGTACTTAATGTGAATAAGTGCATATGCAACTTTCGTCTGCCAAGACCGAGCCGTTCCTGCACGTACCTCACTTTTAAGGGTTCCGTACCCAAAGGATAAAACGGGACCCTATTACTTAGGCTCCGCTGTCCGTCCGTCCGTCCGTCTGTCACCAGGCTGTATCTCGTGAATCGTGACAGTTGGGCAGTTGAAATTTTCACAGATAATGTATTTATGTTGCCGCTATAACAACAAATACTAAAAAATAGAATAAAATTAATATTTAAGGGTAAAAAAAACACGTTTGTTGTATGGGAGCCCCCATACAACAAACGTGTTTTTTTTACCGTTTTTGTAGACAATTGTAGATAAAGATAAAGATAAAGAATTTATTTATTTGCACAAAACATGAGTAGATTACATACATTTGCATGCAAGTGTCTTTGAAATTGTGAATTTTAGTTCATCATGTCTTGCCTTGTCGGCGTACAAACATTTGAGAAAGAGCAGCTTATTACAATATTGTCGAAATTTAGTAACATGTCAAACTTAAATATGAAATAAAACATAAAAAGAAATTAACACAAAATAAAAATAATAGAAAATAATCAATAACATATGTCAAGGTAGAGAAATTAGATCGAATTGAAATTAAATAAGTAATTAAAATATGCATTCATTTTAGAGATTTGTCTTCCCTTCATGCGCAAGTCCGTCTCGCACTTGGCCGGTTTTTATTCTTTTTTGCCGTGAATGTCTTTAAAATTGCTCCCATAGGGAGGCAATTCAAATAAACGAATGATAACAAAAATCAGGGGATACAGTTTGGTGTTGCAGCTACAAATCTATCATCTCCATCCAAAATCCCTGCTAATAGATTAACGACGCTCTGGCGAAAGATATGTAGGGCACAGCCTATTTATAAACTGCCGGGCTGGGGAAGTACCTCCACCTCACAGAATATCATAGCCATAATTATCTTAAGGGTTGTTTTTTTCCTGCGAGTGTTGTCACCAAGAAGGAAGTAGTTGTTGCCTTGAAAGCAGCGGTGGCGGTGTGCGATCTTTTATATTGCGAATGTTTATACATATATTATGGATACGATAACTGCTTCACATCAAGCAGGCCGTATGCTTCTTTGTCACCCGCCGTAGTATAAAATAATGGGTGTCGCTGGGTCATGGACACGGCGTGTGTTGTACGTGTATATGCACTAAAATTATCTCAAAATGGCAGCGCTTCCCCGCCCCCGCACGCAATGTTCCATAGTCCTTACTTAGCGTAATAAATTATTTGATCCTTCATCTATCTAGTGGTGTGATTGAATTTTGGATGGAGATGATAGATATGTAGTTGCAACGCCAAACTGTATCCCCCGATTTTTATTATCATTCGTTTATTTGAATTGCGTCCCTATGGAAGCAATTCACATCAAAATTCTTTCACTAGGATGTCATACGTCAAGCGGTAGAGTTGAGCAACTGAGGTAGGCTTTTCAAATGATAAATGAATCATTTTTTCCCTAGTATTGTGTGGTCTTAGTATTTTTATATTGTGTTGTTTAGTTTTAAGATTCATAATAAGTTATATCTCTTGACACCCGTCGAAAAAAATGTAACCACATTACCCATTGTTACGTAGTGGGGTAAATCAGGCTTGCACATCGCAAGCGGTTGTCATGGCTACGGCAATGACCCCGCGCGGGCGTCGACCCCGCTCACGGCCGCCCGGTCAGCCTCTGCCCGCTCGTGCCGCCCTGGTACTTCGCATCGGATGCGAGTGCGCGTTGCATGACCTCCCGCCATTTTTTTTTGTGGGAAATTGTCACAAGCATAGAGTACACGACCATAGATGCCTATAGAGTTTTATTTTCACTTGTAAGTTGGCACAGCACGACCGGACTGATGTTAAGTGATTACCTGACCAAAGACGCCAACAGCACAGGCATTATCCCTGTAGACACCTTCACTGTTAATATAGCGCTTTCTAAGCAATTCCCTGGCAACCTTACTCACTCGCAAGAAAACAGCAATCCTCTTTAAAAAAATATTTTACAAGATAGGGGGTGGTAATTTTCTGCGCAACCGTACGGTGACACTATATACGTACGATATTACTTTGTGTACATTTGCTAATCTCCTTGGTGTATGGTGCACCGTGTGCAGCTGAGGTAAATAAGCTAAATTACCTCTTAAATTAGATGATGATGATCATTTCTTGCAAAGGATGAACTTATCAATCAACCCATAATCATCCCACTATTGGGATAGCAGGACCAAATTGGATGCAGCCCCCTTACCACCATCTTTTATTGCTATTCAATAACTGAATAGAATGCTTATTCATACCAATATATATATATATGGTTATAGATGAATAGGAGATGGTGGTAAGGGGCAGGTTGCACAAGATCGTAGGAAATGGAAACATCTGAAGGAGGCATACACCAGACTGTTGGTAGAAAACGGCTAAAAAGAAGAAGAAGAAGATCTCAACTGCGGGTTGGTGGAGGCTAGTGTTTTCATCCCGCTCAAAGGCCACTGACTTGGCTTAACGACTGTCATCTAATGACAATAGTCGGGACCGACGGCTTAACGTGCCCCTATTTTTATATGAGAATGGGGGGCAACTGGGTCATCTGGTGGAAAGCAATCACCACTGCCCATGGAGACCAGCGACACCAAAGGGTCGCCGATCCGTTGCCAGCCTTTTAAGGGAAATGAAAACTCTGTTCTTGAAGGCACCCAATGAAATCTTGAAGGCAATACCGCGGGGGGAAATTGATTCGTGGTACAAAAAGTCTTAGGAAACGTACTGTGGTAGATCGTCAATTATCTGGAGCCCTCCGAAGAACGGAGGAGCTCGAGATAAATAAACCCATCCATAGAGAGGCTACGGTCAGCGTTGCTTAACTTGCCTGATCGATTAAGGACGCCAGAGCTCTTCAAGGTTAAACTTGAACAGTTACAAATAAAATTATTTCAATATTGAAGAGAAACTGTAGACAAGATCGTGGCACAGTGGGGGTTTCGATTTCGCAGAAATAAATATTAAATTTTGGAGGGCATATGGTTATTATAGTACTAAGATATAAAGGATATGCACGACAATAGGCTTGTTGCCCATGTTACAAAATTAAAACTCTCTATCAGTAACGTAAAATACATAAAACTAGAACGATCTGCGATCTTAAAATTTTAATAACTTATGTCAGACGTGTTTTATGTTCAGTCAAAGTTTGGTGGGAAAGTCCATTTTGAAGATATGAAATTATAAAAAAATAAATATTACCATTGTAGAAACAATAAAAATAACTTTTGTTACGGCACTGGCTACACAAACGCAATATTTAATATAACTGTCTTACAAATTTCTGATTTAATGCATATAAAATAGCAAGGTGTGACGTCATAACGTGGCGGCCTTTTGTATGTAGCGTTTTCGGGATAGTCCAAAATTGTGATCTTCAAGTTATCATATCTCGAGAAGTTTTTAAGCAATCGAAGTAATTATTTCACCTATATTTATATTATTGTGACGTCTATAAATAGCATCTCGAAAAAAAAAATGGTATACAAGCCTATTCTGGACGGCTATACTCATGTTACAACTATATGAACGCCATGATTATTATAATGAAACAATTTTTCGATGTTTGTTACTGTTCTAAAGACATTTTCCTGCAATCGGCATCCTTCCACTCAGACGTACGGGTATCCTCTCAATCGAAGGTCTCTACAGCTTACTCCAGCACGCTACTCAATTGGTTGGCGATGGCCGGTGTATTATATTTAAGAGCCCTATACATTTGGACGCTGACGAGCTCTCGCGCAGTACTAAACCCGCGAAGGCCGCCGGTGCATCGTTTTTTGTAGTAATTTTGAAGTAATATTTATCGTTTTTATTGAAATAAGACAATAAATTCATGCTACAAAGTTTATTCATCATGAAGTAACAATTATTCTCGTATAAATTTTGCTCAATAATATTATCGTTTATTCGAGACAGTTTACTTATAGCGATTTTCGAAGTTTTTTTGGTTAAAAGAATGTTTTCTTTCTATATTAAATCAATGATATTTCAAAATTCCGAGGCCGCTATGTACTATACGACTATAAAACAAATAACATTCTATTTTTTTTATTTCATTTGTTTGGAACAGTAGTACAATCCAGGAGCTCAAAATAGTGATTGCGCGCATTTTATGAAAATCTTTCTCTGCAATTTTGGGTTTATTTAAAAAGTTAAGCAAAATTTACAAAAAGCGAGGCCGCTACGTACTGTGCCAATAGCTATTCTGTACTATTCAATAAGTCAACTTTGTTAATGTATTTTTGTTTCCGAGATCAAGAACGCCAAATTGGCCATTTTACGCAAAAATCACAGTCAAAATGTAATATGGCTCTTAAACCTCCCAAAAGCCACTGACTTGGAATAACGACTATCACTAGCCTTTCTAGAGTCTCGCGTTTTTTATCCCGCATGCGGATCTGTCATAGTAAATAAACCGCATGAGTGTTTTTACTAAAAACCGCTTGCGAGGCGATAAACGCGTGACTGTAAAAAGGCTCTTAGGCCCTATTCGCGAGAGCGCTTTTTTAACGTTTCAACGCGCGTTATTTGTACTTCTTTGCTCCTTACCTTCTTAAAAATAGAGCAGGACCGAGATAAAACATCGGACGCAAAGCATGCGCCACCATTGCGAATTTTTTTTTTTTTTTTCGAAATCCCGAAATGATATCCGAAAACCAAGGTCACTTTACTTTTTCACGCTCTACACGAATCCGAAGTCAGAATTTCGAAATTTTGAGATTCATGGCAACGGACGGACAGACAGAACGACTTAACGACTTTTTTCGGAAAACCAAGGTCACTTTACATTACTACTTTTTCATGCTCTACACGAATCCGAAGTCAGAATTTCAAAATTTTCAGTTTCATGGCAACGGACAGACAGAACGACCGGACGATTTCATAAGCTCAATGAATTTCGCTGAAACTACTATCTACGCAGCGTCAATAAAGCGATCTTGCGAATGGAGCCTTAGGCCTGCCTGCAGCAAGCAAAAGGTGTTTTAAGGCCTATGCTTTCACCCGCCTTATCGGCTGCTGTGAGCAATACATTCAATTTCATATATACTCGTACATCAGCGATTTATTTTTACTTTCACTAGCTATCGATGTCTCACATTGCTTTTTGCATTGCATTGCATTTGACGAACTCGGTGGTCGAATGGTTAGCAATGGCCACTTTGACTCCGAGGTCGTGGGTTCGATTCCCGCACTAGACAAACATTTGTGTACATGAACATGTTTGTTTGTCTTGTCTGGGTGTTTTCTATATATTATAAGTATATATACAAAAAAAAAATGTATTTAAGTACTTTTATCACTCGTCTAGTACCCATAACACAAACTTTACGCTTAATTTGGGACTAGATGGCGCTGTGTAAATTGTCCAGAAATATTTATTTATATATTTTATTATTTATTGCTAAGAGTGGGAGTCAAATTCCAAAAGCTTTTTACTCCTACTAATTTCTTCTCATTAAATTCGTTGTGAGTTCCAAGGCAGCCGTAGTTTTACCCCCTGGAACTGCAGTGGACTTCATTCACTGTTCATTGCCATTTTTGTCAGTCGCCGCTGTTAATCCTGGCTACACAGGAGACACAGTGATGGGAATGTGTGGTGGGCCCCCGTCCCGTAAAATAAAAGCTATCGATGTGCATTAGCTTGTAGCAAAACCCAGTAGTATTTTTCATTCCGTAGCAAAGGCGTGTAGTGTTTTTATTATCATGATATTCATGATAACATGAGTGGGTACAATATCGCCTTACCAATAAAATTGCTCTGCTTTATTAGAATTGGTCCGGACAGATTGCTCCATTAATTGATATTGATGATATTGCCGGGCAATTATTGCTCAAAAATATTGCCCGTGAATGTGCAGCTTACTTCTATCACACTTTCACCTATTCTCATGTAAATCTTGAAAAACCGGCCAAGTGCGAGTCGGACTCGCGCACGGAGGGTTCCGTACCATTATCTATAAAAACGGCAATAAAATCACGTTTGTTGTATGGGAGCCCCCTTAAATATTTGTTATATTTTAATTTAATTATTTATTTTTAAAGTGAATATATAACTAAATATTCTGTGAATATTTCAAGCGTCTACCTGTTGCCGTTATCAATATCGAGCAAAAACGAGCAAAAAAAATAATCACGTTTGTTGTATGGAAGCCCCCTTAAATATTTATTTTATTTTGTTTTTTAGTATTTGTTGTTAAAGCGGCCACAGAAATTCATCATCTGTGAAAATGACAATCATACATACAGTCCGCCTGATGGATTAGCCTATGGACACCTGTACCAGACCATATGCGTGTAATGCTGTAAAAACCCCTTAACTTCCTTCTTGAAGAACCCCATGCTGTAGTCTCCTGAGAAAACCTCGACAGGCAGTTCATTCCACAGCTTGACAGTACGCGGGAGAAAACTTCTCTGGAACCGCACAGTACGCGACCACTTAGACTGATCGTCCGACGGCTCGTGTGTTGGAGGCGTCCATAGGCTGCGGTAACTGCTCCTTTCTGGCGGGCCGTATGCTTGGTTTCCACCTTAGTGGTATAAAATATTTTTTAGTCTCCATTACAGGAGCACGACCCTCTCTCGTCCGTCTCAGACAGAAGGAGGATTTGGCCTACACTCCCCGCGCTGGCCAGACGGGTTGGGGAGGCCTGATCGATGTTTGATAATGTATTTCCCTTAGTCGCCTTGTACGACATCCACGGGAAGAGACGGAGTGTTTCTATTCTAGTCTGCCGGAAACCACACGGCCAACAAAAAAAAAAAGGACCTGATGGTGGTATAAAATATACATTTGACAGTTCATACGCAGGTTCCCAGTCGAGGTCAAACAACAAGTTAACATAAACAATGACTCTGACCATTAGTTAACCAATATAGTAACGAGTGATGATTGCAAAAAAATATGTATTAAAAAAAATTGTTTGTACCTGTGTACATCACATAAACATGATTTGATAAAAAAATATATTAACGGAAACAAAAAACCAGACAGCAAAAATGTTTGTTGTACATCAAATTTGACGAGCTCGGTGGTCGAATGGTTAGCAATGGCCACTTTGACTCCGAGTTCGCGGGTTCGAATCCCGCACAAGACAAACATTTGTGTGCATGAACATGTCTGTTTGTCTTGGTCTGGGTGTTCTCTATGTATCATAAGTATGTATATACAAAAAAAATGTATTTACGTATGTTTATCAGTTGTCTAGTACCCATAACACAAGCTTAGCTTACTTTGGGGCTAGATGGCGCTGTGTAATTTGTCTGACAATATTTAAAATCTATTTATTTACTTAAATTTATTTGTAACTGCTAAGTTTTTCCTTAGAGGGATCTCTTCCAGTCAATTTCAAAATGAATAAGTATTATCATAGAGTAAATTTCTCTAGTTCCGGGTAATAACAAAGTGCCGTAATCATTTGTGGTCATAATGGATAGGACAAACATTATAACATAGTTTAAATTTGGGGTGTAAGTGGTTCATCAACATCTTTGAACCAAAGCCAACTTCACCTGCACGCGGTGCACCCTGCTGACTGACAAACGAAGCTCTGGCGAAAAGAGAGGTAGGGAGCGTAATTGTAAGCTACCCGACTGGCGAATGTACCTCCACCTAACAGAATACCGCAGCCAAATAACCATTCCCTTGAGGATTGCTGTGTTCCTGCGAGTGAGTGAGGTCACCAGAAAGGAAGGAGATGCTGCCTTGGCAGCGGGGGTGGCGGCGCGCGAGCGATACTTTATGTCGCGAGCGTTCATATGGCTACGGTAACCGCTTCACATCAGGCGGGCCGTATGCTTGTCTGCCACCCGACGTAGGATAAAAAAAAAAAAAAAAATATACGCCACTGTATCTGCTTTCCATCAGGTGGGCCGTATGCTTGTTTGTCAATTCAGTGGTATAAAAAAATACTAATACCCAAACAACCCTCAAGGGAATTGTTATTTGGCTGCGGTATTCTGTGAGGTGGAGGTACATTCCCCAGTCGGGTAGCTTACAATTACGTACCCTACCTCTCTTTTCGCCAGAGCTTTTTGCTAGTCGTGCAGGTGAGGTTGGCTTCGGCTCTAAAGATCACGAAGAGCTACTTACACCCCAAAATGGTAAATAATAAAACAATGTATTATGTTGTTCTCACGCGAGCAACGTACGCCTGTATGTACGTAATAATTACCTACGTATAGACAGACAGTCAGTCATTGTCAATATATGTATACATTTTGCATTGTTATGTTGTGCAGGGTTGGCAAAACATATACCTATGTAAATGTATCATTATATTTTATTTTCGGGAGGGGGGGGGGGGGGGGGGGGGATGAATTTTGAAAAATCCTTTCTTAGTGTACCCCTAGACGTCATAAGGAACCTACGTGGCCAATTTGGAACAGCGGCTTGGGCTGTGCGTTGATATATCAGTCAGTTATTCAGGACTTTGAATTTTATATATATACTAGCGGCCCGGTACGTGCTTCGCTACGTATAAAGTGAAATACATAATTTGTACTGTCAACACTGAAAAAAGTTTCAATTTGACAGCACAATCCCCATCTGAAAAAAGTTTAAATTTGACAGCAAAATCCCCATTAACAAAATGATCCGCCATTTATTGAATTCATTTGTTACAAAAAATGTGATAAATGAAAAACCGCTCTACCGATTTTGTGCAAACTTCACATAAACCATCTACTAAATAGTCCGAACAAAGCCTAAACATTTGGCTTGGATAGATGAGCCCGTTCTTAAGTTATAAAATTACAACGAAAAGTGGCATTGATCAATTCTTCATCTTGAATTTTATATTAATATATATAGATATTTAGACGGGGGCCCACCACACATTCCCACCACTGTGTCTACTGTGTAGCCGGGATTAACAGCGGCAAAAAATGCAATGATTTTCTATATAAGTTTTGGCGAAAGAAATGAAGGCATACCCAGCTCGACAGCGAAAGTAACTACATCTTAAAGAAGACCACAGTCAAGTAAGTACCCTTGAGGAGTTACCTTCCAGTACAACGGGGTTACCTTCATACCCCTAAGGATCAGCAGGGTGAAGTGGTACTGCGCAGGCAGCATAGCATGCAGAACTAACGGCCGATGGGGCAGGAATAAATAAATAAATACTTCTGGACAATTTATACACCGCCATCTAGTCCCAAACTGAGCAAAGCTTGTACTATGGGTACTAGCTAACTGATGATATTATACTTAAACACATTTTTTGTAACTACATACATATATACTACATACTTCCATAGAAAACACCCAGACCAACAAAATAGACATGTTCATGCACAGAAATATTTGTCTTGTGCGGGGATCGAACCTGCGACCTCGGAGTCAAAGTAAACATTGCTAGCCACTAGACCAGTGGTTGCCAATTAGTTTTTCCTGCGCATCACTTTTTTTTTATACTACGTCGGGTGGCAGACAAGCATACGACCCGCCTTATTATATTATTGAATTATTTCTTTTTAAAGTTAATATATAACTAAATCATCATCATCAGGTCATTTTAGTCTCCACTACAGGAGCACGACCCTCTCTCGTCCGTCCTAGACAGAAGGAAGATTTGGCCTACACTCCCCACGCTGGCCAGACGAGTTGGGGAGGCCTGATCGATGTTTTACAATGTATTTCCCTTAGTCGCCTTGTACGACAACCAGGGGAAGAGACGGAGTGATTCTATTCTAGTCTGCCGGAAACCATACGGCCATATAACTAAATATTATGTGAGTATTTCAAGCTTCTACCTATTGCCGTTAGCAATTGCGAGCAAAAACGAGCAAAAAAAAATCACGTTTGTTGTATGGGAGCCTCCGTAAATATGTAATTTATTCTATTTTTTAGTATTTGTTGTCATAGCGGCAACAGAAATACATCATCTGCGAAAATTTCAACTGTCTAACTATCACGGTTCATGAGATTACAGCCTGGTGACAGACGGACGGACGGACGGACGGACGGACAGCGGAGCCTTAGTAGTAGGGTTCCTTTTTACGCTTTGGGTACGGAACCCTAAAAAGGGGGAATAAATTTAATTTAATTAAGATAATTTAAAATATGAAAAAGTTCGCAGCAGACGAAGTGATAGTACGAAAGATTTAGATATGTACTTAGTAATAGCAGCTACACACGATCAGTTTTAACTGTCAGTTTAAACTGAACAGTTATAACTGACAGTCAAAACTGACGTCCCTTGTGGCCACACACGTTCACTTTTGACTGAAGACAACACCATTTTATTCTCAAGATGTCATCGGACGACGACGCTTTAGCCGTGCTTGGTTTATTATTAGTTTTAAAAAACAAAAATAAAAACGCAAAGGGTGGTGTAAAGTGCGGTTAAAAAAAAGGAAACATTATTCCCATATTAATTTAGTAATCGAATTAAAAGTTGTTCCAAAGGATTGGCACAACTATCTCAGAATGAGTGAAGAAATATACCTCACCTACTTCACCCTTTTTCTGTCCCGGTCATGGTACTCCTTACTTTTATTCTGCCATAAGCAAGGCTCATTTTTATATAATTCTATAAACTCGCTCAACCACTGTCTTTACGCCATTTTTAATACTAAAGTGCGTACGCGTAGAGGACAAACATGTACAATTGTACATGTACGTACAGACCAGCCCCCTTACCACCATCTCTTATTGCGACTCAATACCTGAATAGAATGGTTATTCATACCAATGAATAAGCGACTCTATGTCCAATGGAATAGAGTTTGATTTTTCGTTTCATTGCTATGAATAAGCATTCTATCCAGTTATTGAATCGCACTATGAGATGGTGGTAAGGGGGCAGTTTCCTTGTCACGATTCCAACACGACTGACGAATCACCGCCTAGGCGCCTACACACGCACAGTTTAAACTGATCAGTTCCGTCAGTTCAGTTAAAAAATATGTGGCCAAATATATCATCAGATTTAACTGATATTAAAAAAAACTGACAGTTTTCATCGTACACACGATTAGTTTTGACTGTCAGTTAAAACTGTTCAGTTTAAACTGACAGTTAAAACTGATCGTGTGTAGCTGCTATAACGTTTTGTTTGAATTGATAATAACTGTTGAAGATGTCGGCAAAAATCAAAAACATTGCAACTTATTTCGTACAAATTCTTCGCCTCCCCAACCCGTCGCCAGCGTGAGGAGTGTAGGCCAAATCCTCCTTCTGTCTGGGACGAACGAGAGAGGGTCGTGCTCCTGTAAGTCCTGTAGTGGTGACTAAAATGACCTGATGATGATGATGATGATGAAATTCTTCGTTGGACAAACCCATAAAGAAATTGTTATTGTAAGTGAGCGTCACGAACTTCTGTATGCTTACACTCAGAGTTAACTAAAATTTTACGAGCACAGCAAGTGAGAAATATTTTCTTGTTCAGCTCTCGTAAAATACTTTAAAATTTTCTTAATAAAATTTTATTTCATTGTCGTCAACTATTATTCAATCCACTGCTAGGATACGTGTCTCCCCTCAATCGAAGGGGTTTAGATCATACTCCACCACGCTGCCCAAATGCGGGTTGGCGGAGGTCAGCGTTTACAAGTCGCCTAAAGACCACTGACGACGGCCATAGAATATCTACTTCTTATTTAAAAAAAAAGTATACGCTGGTACAGCCGCCGATAGACGCCAAATAACAATTCCCTTGTGGTTGTTGTGTTCCTGCGAGTGCGTGAGGTCACCAGAAAAGAAGGAGTTGAGAGGGATGGCTATGGCGATAACCTAGTGACCTCGCTCACTCGCAAGAATTGTTCTAAAATTACTTTTCTAAATTTCACCCGTGCAAAGTCCGGGCGAGTCGCTAGTTTTAATATGTAGTGATTTTCTTTATTACTTAGTGTATGTACGACCCTATGTCATATGGTCATTGACTCCACCACTCACACACATGCATCTCTGACAATAGGACGAGGTGATTGTACGTTTTTGTCGCCGAAGCGTCAAAACTAATGAAATGTTTACTGAATAGTTAAATACAAGTGAGGGGCCATACGTCACACGAATTTCATGATTTTTTGACCCCGCCCCCCGTCCTTGTCACAGTTGGTCACATTTGTGAGACTCCCCCCTCCCTAGTGTGACGTCACATATTTTGCAAATTTACATCTAGAGTTGCAAATGTTTCTGAGTGTTTCGTTAATTTTGGAGTGGTAGAGCAATTATGAAATGGGCTTGCTCGACCGGGGAAGTACCCTCTCACAGAATATCGACGTGAAGCAGCGATGCGTTTCGTTCGGTGAGTGAGAGATCTGGAAGCCCAACTCCTTCCCTATCCCCTCCTTCCTTCCTTCCCTTCCTCCAACTCCTTAGTGGACAACGCATTGGTAGCGCCCCTTGTGTTACTAATGTCTATAGGCGGCGGTGACCACTTTCCATCAGGTGGCCCGCTTGCTGGTTTGTCTACTGTATGACATAAAATAGTTCAAAGTTCGTGTTAACACTTAGATTATAATAGATTTTGAAATGTGACGTCACGAAATTTAGGACCCCCTCCCACCCCCTTGTCACACAATGTCACACTTCATCGACCCCCCTCCCTCCCCCTTAACGTGTGACGTAGTTTATGGATGGCCCCTGATTTGTAACCTACCAAATTGGTCACCTCGCCTGACCGCCCGATGGATAACACAGGTGAAGGTCGTTTCTAACCGACTTCTAAAAGAGAGGATTATGTGTGTAACTCATTATCTGCCGATGACCCGGTAGTCGAATGGCTGGCAATGGCTACTTCGACTCCGAGGTCGCAGGTTCGATGAAACATTTGTGTACACGAACGTCTCTGTTTGTCTGGGTGTATTTTATGTATTTTGGGGTGTAAGTGGTTCATCAACATCTTTGAATCTAAGCCAACTTCACTTGCACGCGGTGCACCCTGCTGACTGACAAACGAAGCTCTGGCGAAAAGAGAGGTAGGGAGTATAATTGTAAGCTACCCGACTGGGTAATGTACCTCCACCTCACAGAATACCGCAGCCAAATAACAATTCCCTTGAGGGTTGTTGTGTTCCTGCGAGTGAGTGAGGTCACCAGAAAGGAAGGAGATGCTGAGTTGGCAGCGGGGGTGGCGGCGCGCGAGCGATATTTTATGGCAACCGCTTCAAATCAGGCGGGCGTATGCATGTCTGCCACCAAACGTAGTATAAAAAAAATGTATGTATTTAAAATAATGTATTTCAGTATAATATTAGATACCTATCTAGTACCCATAATATAAGCTTTGCTTAGTTTGAAGCTAGATGGCGTTGTGTAATTTATCCAGGAATATTTATTATTCTCTCTTATAATCACGGGATAAACCCGGTCATTTGGTAAGCGTTCGCGGGGATATGGATCCAACGCGTAGAGGCCCCTTTGAGAAGTTTGATGTAATGTTGTACGCCCGCCGTGACCCGCTCCAGGATATGTCAATGGAACGATATATCCATGAGCAGGTCTCGGCAGGCGTTGAGACTATTGCGAAGTGTGATGGAAAATAAATGGGCTATGGAGATGAGATCTGGGTGAACTTAATACCGGGCTATTACAGAAGAGAGACGGACGCAAGGGCGGATCCAGGGGGAGGGTCATGGGGGTCATGCCCCCCCCCCCCCCCCCCGGCTGGGTCTAGGACCTAGATGGACCACTAATTAAAATTGTTAATAGATTTTGTTATTTAAATATAGGAATTTTTACATTAATAAAACACCCACTTTTTACCTGTATGTATTATTATCAAATTTAAATTCTAGATATAATTTTAGATAATATTCATAAGATAATAATATTGTCAGACAAATTACACAGCGCCATCTAGCCCCAAAGTAAGCGAAGCTTGTGTTATGGGTACTAGACAAATGATAAACATACGTAAATACATATTTTTTTTGTAAATACATACTTATGATATATAGAAAACACCCAGACTGCGACAAACAGACATGTTCATGCACACAAATGTTTGTCCTATGTGGGAATCGAACCCACGAGCGTTGGTGGTGTCGAAGCCGCGTCAATGACCGCTACGCCACCGAGCTCGTCAATATATATAAATAATAACGAAGTGACTTAACCACAACTATCCCCCCCCGGCGCCAGAGCTGGATCCGTCCTTGGACGGACGGCTGCCATAACTGCTCCTATTGCTAGTTACTTGCGGCAGGCGGTGGCTTGCCACTCGAATTATACAGATATACCTACTGACGAGTTAGTTCAATTTATAGGAAAGGGTCTAAATCGAGTGATACCTTTATTGCCAACTAGCGGCCCGTCCCGGCTTCGCACGGGTACACAAAATATTGCAATTTTCTTGCGGATCCCTAATTTTTTCGAAATTAAAATATAGCCTATGTTACTCCCTGATAATGTAGCTTTGTATTGGTGAAAGAATTTTTGAAATTGGTCCAGTAGTTTCGAGGCCAATTCGTTACAAACAAACAAATCTTACCTCTTTATAATATTGGTTTAGATTAGATAGGCTACGTTTACCAAGCTATGCTTACCACCTTAATGGTATAAAAAATGTAACCCATTTATTAACAGACTCCAAACATGGAGGAGGTTCTCAATTCGGTTGTACTTTTTAGGGTTCTGTACCCAAAGGGTAAAAAGGAACCCTATTACTAAGGCTCCGCTGTCCGCCCGTCCGTCCGTTCGTACGTCTGTCACCAGGCTGTATCTCATGAACCGCGATAGTTAGACAGTTGAAATTTTCACAGATGATGTATTTCTGTTGCCGCTATAACAACAAATACTAAAAAAATAGAATAAAAAAAATATTTAAGGGGGCTCCCATACAACAAACGTGATTTTTTGCTCGTAATTGATAATGGCAATAGGTAGACGTTTGAAATACTCACATAATATTTAGTTATATATTCACTTTAAAAATAAATAATGAAATGAAAATAAAACAAATATTTAAGGGGGGCTCCCATACAACAAACGTGATTTTTTTTTGCCGTTTTTATAGATAATGGTACGGAACTCTTCATGCGCGAGCCGGACTTGCACTTGGCCGGTTTTTTTAATGTTTGTGACTTAATTACTCCGTGATTCTAAACCGATATGAAACAAAACATTTTTTTAACTGAAAGAGATTGATTTCTATATTGGTCCCATATTTTTTCGTTATCACCTGTATCTACATACATAAATGTAGAGTAATGTATGAAGTCGGTTTTTTTTTGTTAAAATTATAATACCTCTCCTCTTACTCGATCATAAAATAGTTATTCAGTTCCGTTTCAAACGATACACGGTCTTCAGATCTTAATTGATATCCACTATAAAATAAGCCCGTCTGACTGTGTGCCAGCCGGATGACGCACAGACGGACAGATGGATTTAGCGGTGATGGGGATCGATACGGACTAGTCGTTCGAGGATTCGCGATTTTTTAGTCCCCAGAATTGTTAAAAAAATCGACTGTGAACGGGGCCACACCACACATGTGTGTCCCACCACTGTGTCTCCTGTGTAGCCAGGATTAACAGCGGCGATCGCCAAAAAAGGCAATGAACAATGAAGTCCATTGCAGTCCCGGGGGTAAGACTACGGCTGCCTTGGAACTCACAACGAATTTAATATGAAGAAATTAGTAGGAGTAAGCTTTTGGAATTTAACTTCCCTCTTAGCAATGTGAGAGACAGCAATATGGCAAATCAGGCATTAAAAAGTCTAGTGGTTTGGACCCTGCGGTGTGGAAAACGTGTCTAATTTAAATTCCGCCTCTATCCGAAATTATCCGAAACTTTTATATCGGTTTTGGTTACGGTTTCGGATAGATTTTTATTTCGGATATCCGATAGTTCCGGTTTCGGTTACGAAGCTCCAAAACATCCCTAGTGTGTGTGTTCCTCAAACTTTCTGTGCCTAAGGTGCATCTAGGAAAACGAAAATTTTTGGAGCTGCACCATAAATTCTCTATGTATTTGTGTTGTGAAGTACTTTCTTAACTGTTTTATATTTGACACGTCATTAATTTAATATTACTTTTCGCCTTGTGCACCTACCATGTCTTATCTCTGCATCACCATAAGGTTGACTGGTAGAGAATGCTTGTATAGCATTAAGTCCGCCTGTGTACATTCTTTTTATGTGCATGAAGATTAAATAAATAAATAAATGAAAAATCTGCTTTTATTTGTGTTAGCATATTTCTTCTGCCCGTCTACTTAGCTCTGAGATAACCTTTGGTTTTCCGTGGCACACCAGCTAATGACAATTAGGGGGTGTAAGTGGTTCATTAACATATTTGAACCAAAGCCTTCACCTGCACGCGGTGCACCCTCCTGACTGACAAACGAAGCTCTGGCGAAAAGAGGTAGGGAGCGTCATTGTAAGCTACCCGATTGGGGAATGTACCTACACCTCACAGAATACCGCAGCCAAATAACAAATCTCTTGAGGGTTGCTGTGCTCCTGCGAGTGAGTGAGGTCACCAGAAAGGAAGGAGATGCTGCGTTGGCAGCGGGGGTGGCGGCGATATTTTACGTCGCGAGCGTTAATATGGCTACCGTAATCGCTTTTACATCAGGCGGACCGTATGCACGTGTGCCACCCGACGTAGTATAAAAAAAAGTCACCAGTGTGCCGCGGCACACACTTTGCGGAACACTGGAGTAGACCGCAGATTTAAGCATAGTGAAAAATCCTACGTTACAGACGTATGTGTGTGATTTACAATCGATTAATGAATTCATCATCATCAGGTCATTTTAGTCTCCACTACAGGAGCACGACCCTCTCTCATTCGTCCCAGACAGAAGGAGGATTTGGCCTACACTCCCCACGCTGGCCAGACGGGTTGGGGAGGCCTGATCGATGTATGACAATGTATTTCCCTTAATCGCCTTGTACGATATCAACGGGAAGAGACGGAGTGATTCTATTCTAGTCTGCCGGAAACCAAACGGCCAATCAATCAATGGATCAAAGGATCAATGAATTACTTAGATCTTATTCTGTGCTTAGATAAATTATCTCACACTTAATGAGGCGTGTATGTTACACAGGTGACGTCACGACGTCTTGGGCCGACGGAAACACACACCAATTGTCGCAAACAATGGGTGCAAAAAAACATGGAAAAACAACGGGGAAGGTCGGCAGACGCAATTACAACGCGCGCTTACACGCGGCTGAATATGTGATTCATTGTGAACAGCCTGTGTCTACCCACTGCTGGCAGCGACTGATCAAGAGTTCTGACCGCCCAAGGCTAATTATGAGGACGAGACCACCGAAATCAGGGTATCCTTCTTCTTCTTTTCCTATCGCATTTAGTTTTAGTATTTTGTCTGAGTATAGTTGAAATATTTAGGGTAGTTGCAATGATGCTAGATTAATAAATAATAGTCCATGGGATTACACGATTTCAGCCCCCCCCCCCCCCCCCCCCCCGATCCTCGCGCCCTAGGCTGCAACCTAATTAGCCTAAGGGTTAATCAGGCCCTGACTGCTGGATATATACCTTCCCCAATGCTTTCCACCATATAGGGTTGTTATTCCTCAGGATCTGTACTGACATGTCAGGATTCCGGCTAGACGATGTCAACATTTTTTGCTTCCACAGGGAGGCAATTCAAAAAAAAACGAATGACAACCAAATCTGGGGCATCGGGGGATACAGTTTGGTGTTGCAACTACATGCGCTACAAATCTAACATCTGCATTCAAAATTCAATCACACCACTGGATTGATGCAAAGAATTTATTACGCTTAGTAAGGACTATTGAACATCGCATGCGGAAGAGAAGAAGCGCTACCATTTTGATATAATTTTAGTGCATATAACGTATTCACGTAGAACACACGGCCGTGTCCATGACACAGGCACATCTAGGGATTGCAATCCGGAAAACCGGATCCGGTAATCCGGCGGATCCGGCATTATTAAACGGTTACCGGATCCGGTACTAATATACCGGATCCGTACTACGGATCCGGTGCTAGCAATTTTTGGCAAAATAATAGATCTCTGCATGAGTAGGTACTTTAAATGCATTGCGCGTGGTGTCACAATTAACACTATTTATTTTCTACGATCCTTTTTTCAAAATAAAAATGATTTTCGTATGATATACCTATCATGAATATTAAGACAATTATTACTTAAAATTCTACTTAAAATAATTATTTATCGTAAGCTGATTAAACTAAAGAGTTGTAATTATAAAACAAACTCATTATTGTGATAATTGTGCCATTCTTTAGACAGATTCATCAAATCATGATGGTGTATGTCATAAATATAAGACTTGTTTGTTAGCATTCTCAAATACTTTAATGATTATTGTGAACTCATCTCAGTAAATTACGTAAGGTTAATTATATTAGATTTTATAAAGTTACTTACTAAAATAATGGATCTATCTGTGAAAGTGAAATCTAGGAAGACTGAGCTATTCGTTAGTCGTTACATCGTTAAAATTTTACTGGTTACCTATACTACTAGATTTTAATTGTTTGCTCGTTGTCTAATCTTACCATTAGATTAGAAATAAAATTGATTTTATATATTTTTTATAAACTACCTATATAAAGTATGTACATGTCACTTGATTCACTTACTAACAGTTCATTTTGAATTGAAAAGCGAAAATCATTCTGATTTGATCAATCCGGCCGGATCCGGTCGGATCCGGCCGGATCGATGGGAATCGGGTCGGATCCGGCCGGACTGAAAATGATGCCGGATTGCAATCCCTAGGCACATCCCGTTTTTTATACTACATCGTGTTGAAGACAATCATACGGTCCGCCTGTTGTGAAGCGGTTACCGTAGCGATATTAACGCTCGCGACATAAAATATCGCCCTCGCGCCATTACCAATTCCTTCCTTTCTGGTGACCTCACTCACTCGCAGGAACACAACAACCCTCAAGGGAATTGTTATTTGGCTGCGGTATTCTGTGCGGTGGAGGTACTTCCCCAGTCGGGCAGCTCACAAATACGCTGTATCCTACCTCTCTATAGCCAAAGCAATAATGTTAGCACCAGTTTGGGCACCGCTGCTCTGCATCCTCGTCAGTCGTGTATGTCGTAATAGTTCAGTTATTATGCGACATCTGCGCTCGTAATTATTGTCGTTTCGGTCCCGTTGGGAACATCAAAGATGGCTCTGAGAGCTGCGCCGCGGGTGTTCCGGGCTCACGCACTCACACCGTAGCGTAACTAACGTGTTCGTGGATCCAAGCTACAAGCACACCATGACTACTCCATACAAAAAACAGCAACGTATACATAATATATGACGAGCTCGGTGGTTGAATGGTTAGCAATGGCCACTTTGACTCCGAGGTCGCGCACAAGACAAACATTTGTGTGCATGAACATGTCTGTTTGTCTTGCTCTGGGTGTTTTCTATGTATTATAAGTATGTATTTACAAAAAATAAATGTATTTAAGTACATTTATCAGTTGTCTAGTACCCATAACGCTTTGCGCTTAATTTGGGACTAGATGGCGCTGTGTAGATTGTCCAGAAATATTTATTTATTTATTTATTATTTAATACAAATATATACAGAAGGGACCATCCATAAATTACGTCACACGTTAAGGGGGAGGGAGGGGTCCTAAATTTCGTGGCGTGACATTTCAAAATCTTTTATACTTAATCTAAGTGTTAAAACGCGTCCATAAACTGCGATGACTGCATACCATCAGGCAGGTCGTACGCTTGTTTGTCACCCTAGTCAACGTTTGTTTTGGAGTGCATCACCATCTTTGAGACAAAGCAAACCTCACCTGCTGATTGACTAGCGAGTCTCTGGTGAAAGAGTTAGAGGTACAGTGTTATTCTTTTTATTGATTAAAATTTCGGAAAAATCATGCACTCTGGAAGCATTACTGGCGTCCGTTGCGTAAACTAATAAATAGATGTTCTGTTCACAAGGAACTACACATTCATCTAAATATTTTTTAATTTTCCTGTCTTGTATTGTTGTTCCTGTCAGTATAGAATTGTACTTTTAGTAAGTAGTAGATAATGCTTTTAGCGTTAAGTCTGCCTTTTGTACCCGTATGTAATTTTGTGGTCAATAAAGTTTAAATAAATAAAGATATCCAAGATTCGCTTCGGTGTGACAGTCGGCCCGACTAGTATATAGGTCAGGGGCTTGCGCCGTCTCGGGATCTTCTATCACTATAACATTTAAAGCAGACGAAAGCAAGCGACATAGTCTAGGGTCGGACTCTAACAAAAATATTTGTAAGGAGACATTGTGCTTTTTTATCTGCCTTACAAAATTTGTAATTGACTGGAAGAGATCCCTGATCGGATAAGTCCGCCATTGTACAACAATACAATACAAAATAGAACAAAAATACAAAATAAAACAAACAAAATACAACATATTTTTGACGAGCTCGGTGGTCTCGTAGCGGTCAATGACGCGGCTTCGACACCAACATTCGTGGGTTCGATTCCCACACAGGACAAACATTTGTGTGCATGAACATGTCTGTTTGTCTTAGTCTGGGTGTTTTCTATGTATCATAAGTATGTATTTACAAAAAAAAATGTATTTACGTATGTTTATCGGTTGTCTTGTACCCATAACACAAGCTTCGCTTACTTTGGGGCTAGATGGCGCTGTGTAATTTGTCTGACAATATTTATTTATTTTATATATCTATCTCTCGCGGGACCAACGCGGGAGGAGTTGCTCCTCCCTTCCTGGTGACGACACTCACTCGAAGGAACATAACTTTATGTATTTTCTATGTATACAAAAAAAAAATGTATTTACGTATGTTTATCGGTTGTCTTGTACCCATAACACAAGCTTCGCTTAATTTGGGACTAGATGGCGCTGTGTAAATTGTCCAGAAATATTTATTTGTGTAGTGGAGGTAATTCCTCTGTCGGGCGAATTATAACTACGGCTCTAACTCTTTTTCGCCACAATCATGTTAATCCATCAACATGGTGCACCATGTGTAGGTGAGATTAGCTTTGGCTCAAAAATGATAATAGAATAAGAACTTTCTGGCGTGCAGTTGCCACTACACCCTAGAAAGTTATTTATGTTTTGTCCGCTGAAGAACTACTTAAACCCCGCTGTTGATTGACATGGTACACCACGTGCATACCTTAGTTTCCACAGATTGTATACGCTTCAAAACATGACACGAACAATGTCAATTAGGATTGTACCCGGGGTAAGCTTCGGGGGTGTGATAGGGGGGCGAGGTGGGGGTGAAGGGATGTGGGGGGGGGGGGGGGCTCTGAAAGGGGTCAATGCCGACATTAAAAATTCAGTCCCTGCGATGCCTTGTTGTCATTTTATTTCATATTTGAGGATGTTACCGTTCTAACGAATTCGTCCTTTTTATGGCTACGGTAACCGCGTCACATCAGGCGGGCCGTATACTCGTTTGAGTATAGAAAAATAGACAGACACTTTCGGTTATAATATTAGTATGGATTGTTTTCTTACAGTTAGTAAGTGCTGTCAGATGTGAGGAGACGCCACAGATGCTACATTAGCAGCGGGAGTGGCAGCGCGCAAAACTCCTTGTATTGCGTACATTTATATTAAAATAAAAAAAATATTTCTGATAATTTACACAGCGCCATCTAGTCCCAAATTAAGCGCGACGCTTGTGTTATGGATACTAGACAACTGATAAATGTACTTAAAAACATTTGTTTTTTGTAAATACATACTTATAATACATAGAAAACACCCAGAGCAAGACAAACAGACATGTTCGGGGTGTCAGTGGTTCATCAACATCTTTGAACCAAAGCCAACTTCACCTGCTCGCGGTGCACCCAGCTGACTGACAAACGAAGCTCTGGCGAAAAGAGAGGTAGGGAGCGTAATTGTAAGCTACCCGACTGGGGAATGTACCTCCACCTCACAGAATACCGCAGCCAAATAACAATTCCCTTGAGGATTGTGTTCCTGCGAGTGAGTGACGTCACCAGAAACGCAGGAGATGCTGCGTTAGTAAGGGGGGTGACAACGGGCGAGGTGCGCTAACCGATTCACATCAGGCAGGCAGTATGCTTGATTACTACCCGATATTGATCGAACTCGATTATCCCTTATCCATACAAGATATTGATTGACGAGCTCGGTGGCGTAGCGGTCAATGCCGCGGCTTCGACACCAACGCTCGTGGGTTCGATTCCCACACAGGACAAACATTTGTGTGCATGAACATGTCTGTTTGTCTTGGTCTGGGTGTTTTCTATGTATCATAAGTATGTATTTACAAAAAAAAAATGTATTTACGTATGTTTATCAGTTGTCTAGTACCCATAACACAAGCTTCGCTTACTTTGGGGCTAGATGGCGCTGTGCAATTTTTCTGACAATATTATATTATATTGAAAAACTACTGATTCTGAAAGTGCTTGCCAAGTCCTATCTATCAAATGGTATAAGAAAGACATACTCGACCATTGTCCCGCGGGCCGCATGTGGCCCGCTGAGCTTCTGAGTGGCCCGGTAAATATAGGGTCATTAATGGCACGTTAAATTTTAAGAACGCCACAGTATTAGACCGGCCTTTCATAACCGGAATGCGTTACAAAATTCATCATCATCATCATCATCAGGTCTATTTTAGTCTCCACTACAGGAGCACGACCCTCTTTCGTCCGTCCCAGACAGAAGGAGGATTCGGCCTACACTCCCCACGCTGGCCAGACGGGTTGGGGAGGCCTGATCGATGTTTTATAATGTATTTCCCTTAGTCGCCTTGTACAACATCCTCGGGAAGAGACGGAGTGATTCTATTCTAGTCTGCCGGAAACCACACGGTCAACTTGTATGAGTTCGCCCCATAAAAATGTATGGAAAGATAATAATAAATATTTCTGGACAAATTTCTGGGCCACTAAGCAAAGCTTGTACTATGGGTACTAGATAACTGATATTATACTTAAATACATTTTTTTTTTGGAAATACATACATATAATAACACAAACACCCAGACCAAGACAAACAGACATGTTCATGCACACATATATTTGTCTTGTGCGGGGATCGAGCCAGCAACCTCGGAGTCAAAGTGGCCATTGTTAGCCATTCGATCACAGGGCTCGTCTTTTTTTTTATACTACGTCAGGTGGCAGACAAGCATACGGCCCGCCTGATGTGAAACGGTTACCGTAGCCATATTAACGCTCGCAACATAATATATCGCTCGCGCGCCGCCACCCCCGCTGCCAACGCAGCATCTCCTTCCTTTCTGGTGACCTCACTCACTCGCAGGAACACAACAGCCCTCAAGGGAATCGTTATTTGGCTGCGGTATTCTGTGAGGTGGAGGTACATTCCCCAGTCGGGTATCTTACAATTACGCTCCCTACCTCTCTTTTCGCCAGAGCTTCGTTTGTCAGTCAGCAGGGTGCACCGCGTGCAGGTGAAGTTGGCTTAAGTTCAAAGATGTTGATGAATCTCTTACACCCCAAAACTAAAGCTGATTGCTAAAATCATAACCCTTCCTTTTGTCATCGTCGTAGTCGGGTAATAATAACTATTAGTATGACTACGAATGAGCCTAGTATTACAAATTCCTATGCAATAATAATAATTCAAACTGTTTACACACCACGGCCGGCTTCATAAACACCATTCAACTATATTTGTTATTATAACGGGCAATGTAAACTAAACACCGCCATAAAACCACCAACACAACTTCAACCTTAACTGGTACAGCATAAAGTCGAAATTAAAGTAACAGTGTATACAGAAACCAATGTTAAAATTGCGGTTCATTTGAACCTTACGCAGTTGTAATAAAGATGATTTTTAATTGGTTTATGAACTGTTTATAGCTGCGGTTGTATATTGCGTGTAATAATTCTAATTACTTTACTTTTTTATTGGACCTTTTTAACGCCATTTTGGCGGCAAATAAGATTTAGGGATTTACAAAGTTACGCACGAGTTCTTTTTAGGGTTCCGTACCCAAGGGGTAAAAAGGAACCCTATTACAAAGGCTCCGCTGTCCGTCCGTCCGTCTGTCACCAGGCTGTATCTCATGAACCGTGATAGTTAGACAGTTGAAATTTTCACAGATGATGTATTTCTGTTGCCGCTATAACAATAAATACTAAAAAACAGAATAAAATAAATATTTACGGGGGCTCGCATACAACAAACGTGATTTTATTGCTCGTTTTTGCTCGCAATTGATAACGGCAATAGGCAGACGCTTGAAATACTCATATAATATTCAATTATATATTCACTTTAAAAATAAATAGTTAAACAAAAATAAAACAATTATTTAAGGGGGGCTCCCATACAACAAACGTGATTTTTTGCCGTTTTTATAGATAATGGTACGGAACCTTTCGTGCGCGAGTCCGACTCGCACTTGGCCGGTTTTATTTTATTTAATACGAGAGGGGGCACGTGACCCACCTGATGTGAAGCAATCACCACCGCCCATAGAGATCAGCAACACCAAGGGGTCGCCGATCCGTTGGCAGCCTATACGCCTTCCTTTCTTACTGGTGACGTCACTCACTCGCAGAAATACAACCACCCTCAAGGGAATTGTTATTTGGCTGCGATATTCTGTGAGGTGGAGGTACTTCCCCAGTCGGGCAGCTTAAAAAATACGCTATGATCTACCAATCTTTTCCCCAGAGCCTTGTCAGTCAGCGAGGTCCATCACGTGCAGGTGAAATTGGCTTTGGTTCAAAGATGTTGATGAACCACTTAGACCCCAATTTTTGTACTGAATAAATATTTTTTCCTGGACAAATTACACTGCGCCGCAGATACAGGTACTTGGACTCTGACCGTGGGGCTGGTCCATGAATTGGAAGTCGCGCAGCGAGCTATGGAGAGAGTTATGCTTGGCATTTCTCTATGAGACTGAATCCGGAACGAAGAAATTCGACGGAGAACCAAAGTTGTCGTTCACTCAAACTTTTATAACATCAATTAAATCCCAATATTATACCGATAATAGGCTATTTTCCAATGTTTAAAAATTGTATAAATTATTTAACAATATCGTAAAATACACAAAACTATAAAGATCTGCAAACTTTCATTCTAATATCTTCAGTCAGACTTTTTTTAGGGTCGATCAAAGTTTGGCGGGAAAGTCCATTTTAAAAGTATGAAATTATTAAAAAATAATATTTCCATTGGAGAAGCAATTAAAATTGCTATAACTTTTATTATGATACTAATCACATAAAATACAAACCTGTGACGTCACAATTCGGTAGCCTTTTGTATGGAGCCTATTGGGGCAGTCTAAAAATTATGATTTTCAAATTAACATATCTCGAGAGATTTTTGTGCTATCGAAGTAATTCTTTCACCTATGGTTATATCATGGAGACGTCCCTACATATCAAACAGAAAAAAATGTTAGTCAAATAACCTATATTTTTAGAAATAAACGCCAAGCTTGCGTCAAACAAATGTTTTCCCCAAAGACAAGCACCGGAGCGCCCTCTCTCGATTGGACACGTCGGCTCCGGATGACAAGTCTGACCGCCAGTGACAGCTGACGTTCGGTTCATTGTTCATTCACAGATTATCTAGATTGGCGATATACGTTGTCGAATAAAAGTCATTAACAAAGTTTTATCGCAACGATAAGTAGTCTGATATGTTTTGAAATTACTACAAAAACTAAAGGTAGGAGTTGAAAAAAATTGTCGTAACCAGCCTGGCGCAACTCAATGTAAAAAAACGACTCTATGAATCGGAAGCGAATTTGGTACAAATTCTGATTGTTTTCGCTTCCATTTCATACATATTAGAATTACGCTATTTGTATGGCACATCCGTCTCTTAAAACGTAGTGGTTACATTCTCTTTGGTCGTAACAACATAGCTCTCAGAGTGAGCAGGCTGAAGCGGGAGTAGACCGGCCACATCTGTCCAGGCAGTGATGGCAGATGGCGAGGAAAGTCTTCGAGTGGAGATCTCGTACGGGGCGACGAAGCGTCAGGTGTTTTGCTGTCCCTAGTAGATAGAGGTAACAATTTTAAAGGTTAAGACCGCCATTTATAGAGAGAGGCACGATCAGCCTAAGCGTTCGGCGTGTGTCGCATCTATCTCTCTTCCACTCCATCGGCCGATGTTTTCATATGTTATCACGTAAAATTATCGTACGTAAACCGACTTTACAGACAAGCATGTTTTTTGCGAGCGGAATGTTAGTGGAACTCAGCGGAGGGTATTAGATTGAACAGCTGATTCGAGCACTCTCTGTGGTATACTTTGTAGAGCACACAAAGTGAGACGTCATCTCTACGTGTAGACAGCGAGTGTAGTCGTGTACTCCTCGTGTCGCTTAAATAACTTCATGAAATTACCTGAAACAAAGGAAATATAATTATTAAATTAATGCAATTATAAATGGTTTCTTAAATAAAAAGTGTCCTATGTCCTTCCTAATACCTTTAAGAATATGTATTTTTTTTTATACTACGTCGGGTGGCAGACAAGCATACGGCCCGCCTGATGTGAAGCGGTTACCGTAACCGTATTAACGCTCGCAACATAAAATATCACTTGCGCGCCGCCACCCCCCGCTGCCAACGCAGCATGACCTTTCTTTCTTTCTGGTGACCTCACTCACTCGCAGGAACACAACAACCCTCAAGGGAATTGTTATTTGGCTGCGGTATTCTGTGAGGTGGAGGTACATTCCCCAGTCGGGTAGCTTACAATTACGCTCCCTATCTCTCTTTTCGCCAGAGCTTCGTTTGTCAGTCAGCAGGGTGCACCGCATGCAGGTTGGCTTTGGTTCAAAGATGTTGATGTACCACTTACACCCCAAATAAATAGGCTACATCCAACATTCATTGACTCGCGTTATCGAATTAAAAGCCAGTATCAAATACTCCATTTGCTGTGAATCTAATAGGTCTGAATTAAGATGTGAGGTCGTTGGACTGAACTGCAATGCGTCGGTGCATTGCAGTATTGTTGTATTACATATTTGAAACTGTATGTACAAAGTCCAAACTCAAAAATTCTCGCGATTTCACATGGCTCTTAGATAAACCATCATATCCTGGAACATGCTTTGTATAGAACTTTACAGTACGGAGGGCTCAAGACAAAAATCCCATCTGCACCCTTACCACCATATCTCTTATTGCGATGCAATAACTGAATAGCTTCCATTTGAAATAGAGTCGCTTATTCATTGATATGAATGAGCATTCTATTCAGTTATTGAATCGCAATAAGAGATGGTGGTAAGGGGGCTGTTTCTTTCAACAGATTTGATTCACCTGATGGATAAGAAACTTATAAGGAGCTCGATGACGACATGTGCGGAATCTAATCAAACACACAAGTTAAGCAACGTCGACAGTAGCCTGCTTTCAGATGGGTCTATTTATCTCCGTGCTTCGGAGGGCACGTTCAGAAATCGGTTCCGGTTGTTGTAATTAGATGACAATCGTTAAAGTCAGTGGCCTTTGGGCGGCTTTAAAACTCTGGTCTCCGTCAACCAGCAGTTGAGCAGCGTGGTGGAGTACGCTCTAAGCCCCTTCGATTGAGAGGAAGGAGACCTATATATATATCCCAGCAGTGGAATGATTATGAATTGATACCCAATAAGGTTCTGTCTATAAGTACCATATACCTACCTACTTAATGCATGTAATACGTGTCTAAGTGCCCGCAAGGGACCATTAGATTTTATACAGAGATTTTATTTTGACAATAGGCTATTTGACTAACATTTTTTTCTGTTTGATATGTAGGGACGTCTCCATAATATAACCATAGCTGAAAGAATTACTTCGATAGCACAAAAATCACTCGAGATATGGTAATTTGAAAATCACAATTTTTAGACTGCCCCAAAACGCTCCATACAAAAGACTACCGAATTATGACGTCACAGGTTTGTATTTTGTATGCATCAAATCAGATATTTGTACGACAGCTATGTTAAATATTACGTTTATGTGATTAGTATCATAATAAAAGTTATAGCATTTTTTATTGCTTCTCCAATGGAAATATTTTTTTTAATAATTTCATACTTTTAAAATGGACTTTCCCGCCAAACTTTGATCGACGCTAAAAAAAGTCTGACTGAAGATATTAGAATGAAAGTTTGCAGATCTTTATAGTTTTGTGTATTTTACGATATTGTTAAATAATTTATACAATTTTTAAACATTGGAAAATAGCCTATTGGTGTTGCAATTTGGGGTCCTCTTTTCGCTTACCATTAGACGAAGCGGAGCTATTATTCTGAGCTGATATAAAAAAGTATTTTTTTATGTGAGAGGGGGGAAACGGGCACGTGGGTCACCTGGTGGAAAGCAATCACCACCGCCCATGGAGATCAGCAACACCAAGGCGTTGCGCATCCGCTGCCAGCCTATACTCCTTCCTTTCTTTCTGGTAACCTCACTTACTCGCAGGAACACAATAAACCCCAAGAGAATTGTTATTTGGCTGCGGTATTCTTTGAGACAGAGGTACTTCCCCAGTCTGGCAAATTTCGATATGCCCTCTCTTTTCGCCAGAGCTTCGTTTGTCAGTCAGCAGTAGGTACCACGTGCAGGTGAAGTTGGCTTAAGTTCAAAGATGTTAATAAACCACTTACACCCCAAACTGCTGCTTTCAAAACAGTCCCCGTTTCAACGTAACCTACTTTTTAAAATCCCATCTTAATTTTCCTTCTACATTTAAAACGTCAATACCACAAAAGAGCTTTACGAAATAAAAAAAAAAACTAAAAAAATGTTTGTCTATAGTTTGAAACAATGGACAAACGACAACAACCGCACAGATAAAAAATAAAAATGTCTATGAGCGAGGCGCGCGGCGGCCTGGATTGTGAACGGCATTATTTTTGTAGCTTTGATTATAGCTTTTGGTGTTTTTTGGGTCGTAAATAGGCTTTATGGTAAAATCGGTGAGAAATACTGAAATAGTGTTCGTTGTGTACGAAACATGGTACATGAAAATCATGAAATGAGGCTGTAAATAATACTTAGATAGAATGTTAAGCTGGCGTCACACCTAGGGTTGCCAGATCGATAAATCTAAATATCTGGATAACATTTCAACATGTCGGAATTTTGGAGTTGTTGGCTGGAGAAATGAAAATTTATGAGTAAAAATTTCACGCGCGCTACGAGCCGCAGAGGTACCGAGCACCCGTGTGCCATTTTCAAATTATTCTTGCGGTAGAATATGATGATGATACGTATATTTGTAGGGAGATTTTGTTACTTGTCGGGAATCTGCACATCACATCAAATGACGGGAGAATCCAGACAATTCCCGACCCGGGCAACGCAAGTCACATCCCAGTTACTCCATACCAAAACATCGGACGCGCAGAATGCGCCACCATAGCGAATTTTTTTTTTTCGAAATCCCGAATTGATATTGTAAAACCAAGGTTACTTTACAGTACTACTTTTTGATTCTCTACACGAATCCGAAGTCAGAATTTCGAAATTTTGGATTTCATAAGCTCAATGAATTTCGCTGAAAACGACAACGCATACCGTTATTTTAACCACTGAACGAGTATAAAATTGTACTGTTTTCTAAAGACTCTGTAAATTATTTTATGAAAGTTTATCCTTTACCTAAATAATAATATAATAGTACTCCAGAAATACTAGGCAAGCAGGATGTTACTGGAGTGTGACATAACATAATATTCGAGCCGTCAATCTGCACGACGGAAGGCCTGAAGAGGGTCCTCTTTAGTACGAGAGTTTGTGAAGAGATACTTCCTACTTTATAATCGCCTGGTATTTGAGATTTTGCTGTATATATTTTTGTTACATATATACACATAGATGTGTCTGTACATAATATCTTCTCTATAAATAAAAATGAATGTTGCTAAGCGCAAATCTCGAGAAAGGTTCGACCAATTCTGCTAATTTATGTTTTATTAATTTCGTTAAGGTTTATAGCTATTTCTTTCTTCCTTATGGAAGGTTCTAATGGAGAGAAAAGATGGTAAAATTGCTAAGAAAATAAAACTTTGTACCCACGTGAAGCCGGGGCGGGCAGATAGTATAATCAATAAAATTTATAACATATAATAAAATTTATAGCCCCCAAACAAAAGTTCACTTGTATTTTGTACAAGATGGGCAATTATTATTCTACATAATTTTGAAATCCATTTCTGTCCAACCAACTACACTACAAGATTAGGCACAAAAACCTTGTACATGGAGACAATATTTATCCAACACTGATCACCGCAACATTGGGAGATAATTTGAATCTTCAGCGTAAAGCATCGATTAATACAAACGCAATGCTATTACTGCTTAGTTTAATGGATGATAACTGTACTTGCTTCAATACAACAAGCAATAGTAGGTCTACTGAAAGATAGTTGTTTCATGTCCCAAGAGATTCTGGTACTCTAGTACTCAAGCAAAGTACTTCATGAAATTGCTATGCATGCCACGTCATCGAAAATGTATACGGGAATATATCACACATTGATGGAATGTGTTAGAAGCGAAGCATTCAGAAGGTAGATTATTGACAACACACTTTTTCTCCAATCAGACATGGAATGTTGTAACAATTTTCGGGCTTGCTTGCTGACTCCAATATCGGAGTCAGCAAGGCTACTGTACAAATTGGTCAGTATTAACAAAAAGATAGATGGAAAATGCTTTAATTGCACGATAAAAAGTACTGAGAATACAATTCAAAACTAAAACTATTAACAAAAACTCTTTAGTCGAAGATGAAAACTGGAAGGAATCTTAGAGATACCTAAGAAGGAACTTTGGGATTTGGGATGCCGGCAGTTGTATTGTATCACACCACGTGGAATTAGAGTGATCAATCTTGACACGTTGCCGTCACCTGTACAGGTAATTACGAAACCATTCCCCAACAGTGATGTTGAAGATATGTGAAGAGAAGACAGAACTCCTGTGGTGGCTGGTGGGTGGTTTCCATGCCACATCTAATGTCGTCAGAAATCTTACTATGACCAGTAAAAGAGATTCTAGAAAAAGTATTTTCATGAAGAATAAACTAACCTATTTACCTACCGTGTACAAAGAAAAATTACACAATCCTTCTGGAAAAACTCTTCAAAAGATATTATTAAAATGCGAAGCATAAATAATATAAACACAGAGAGATACACGAAGTTCATGCTATTTAAAGAATGGAAACTTCAGGAGCAGGGCACATAATGCAAATTAAATCCCGTGGTAAGTCTCCGCTCCGTAAATACGATCGGAGCAATCAAAGTTGGCGCGGTGGAACCAACTTCGTAACGATGTTGCAGCCGGCCGCGATGGGGTAGTCTAAGTAGTTTCTGAGTTAATATTTAATATATTTTAACCATGGTATAAATATGTTTATCAAATAAACGAGATTAGAGATTTAAGTCACTCTTTTTACTTGATAAAAATATCTGGCTTACAAAGAGGCTCTTTTGGCAGCACTGTAGCGTAGGGTCCAATCATTTGCCAATTCATAGCATCTTGTCAAATGTCTTGTTGACGTCTTGTCGTCTTAAAGTTGCACTGTCAAAAAATTCAGTACATTTTGACAATCTGGACCCGATGCCTACCTAGCGACATCTGTTGTCAGAAAAAATATCAAACATCCCCATTGCAACCACAATCTCGTCATCAACCCATAATCATCCCACTGTGGGATACGAGTCTCCCTTCAATCGAGGGGATTTAGAGCGTACTCCACCACGCTGCTCAATTGAGGGTTGGCGGATGCCAGTGTTTTCAAGCCGCCTAAAGGCCACTGACCACAATCACATTAGTTTAATGAATGTGATTTCTGACTCTTGTAGAGTTGTTGTGTTCCTGTGAGTGAGTGAAGGTAAGGGGCCTATAAATATATGCCTGATTTTAGCACAGCTATTCCGTCTAAACTGAAACATTTTCAGTACTGGTATAATGACTTTTTAATACTACGTCGCGTGGCAGAGAAGCATACATCCCTCCTGAAAAGCGGTTACCGTAGCTAAATTAACGCACGCAACACGAAACATCGCTTGCGCGCCGCCACCTACGCTGCCATAGCAGCAACTCCTTCCTTCCTCGTCACCTCACTCACTCGCAGGAACACAACAATCCTCAAGGGAATTGTTATTTGGCTGCGGTATTCTGTGGGGTAACTCCCCAGTCGGGCAGGTTATAAAATACGCTAACCCTATCTCTCTTTTCACCAGAGCGTTTTTGGGGTGTAAGTGGTTCATCAACATCTTTGAACCAAAGCCAACTTCACCTGCACGCGGTGCACCCTGCTTACTGACAAACGAAGCTCTGGCGAAAAGAGAGGTAGGGAGCGTAATTGTAAGCTACCCGACTGGGGAATGTACCTCCACCTCACAGAATACCGCAGCCAAATAACGGTTGTTGTGTTCCTGCGAGTGAGTGAGGTCACCAGAAAGGAAGGAGTTGCTGCGATGGCAGCGGGGGTGGCGGCGCGCGAGCGATATTTTATGTTGCGAGCGTTAATATGGCTATGGTAACCGCTTAACATCAGGCGGGCCGTATGCTTGTCTGCCACCCGACGTAGTATAAAAAAAAATAAAAATAAAAGAGCCTCGTTTGTCAGCCAGCAGGGTGCAACTAAGTGCAGGTGAGGTTGGTTTTGGTTATTGACGTTGTTCATGAACCACTTTCACGTAAAATAGTTTATTGTCTTGGTAACAATCTGTACATAGGAAATTCTTATATTCATCGTAAATGCTAAGATATGACTTTTTATTCAAAGCGGCAATTTTTGCAATACAATGTTCCTGTGGAATTCTTGCATTAGTGCAGGCAAAGTGCGAACTACACTCCTTGACTGCAAGCGTAATAGATCTCGGTATTTGCTTCACATCTGGAGAGTCATATGCGTGTTTTCCATCTGATATAGCATCAAAAATAATACCGCTTTAACGGGACGGGGGCAGACCACACATTCCCACCACTGTGTCTCCTGTGTAGCCAGGATTAACAGCGGCGACCGCCAAAAAGGCAATGAACAGTAAAGTCCATTGCAGTCCCGGGGCACCCGGGGGTACAACTATGGCTGCCTTGGAACTCACAACGAATTTAATCAGAAGGAATTAGCAGAGTAGGAACCTGAACCTTTTGGAATTTGACTTCCCCTCTTAACAATGTGAGACACAGCAATATGGCAAATAAAGCATTAAAAGCCTAAAGAGATGGCTAGCCAAGTGAAGCTCAACTGCCGTGCACCACGGATTTTAAGTATCTATCACTATTAGTGACCTAAAACATTGAGTCGTCCTTATTTAACCTAACCTAACCTATCACATCGATTCCAATAATCAATAATATGAATTGCAAAATCGTCTGAACGCTTGGTAATTCTCCCTTGTTGCTACTAAATCAGAATAGTATACTACCCCGGATGTGACATGCAACGAATTCAACATGTCGTGAATAATACCGCTTATTAATAATGATAATAATAATGAGTCCGCAGGGCAGCTTGTGTGGCGAGCTGTTGTGTGAGTAGCGACACCACGGACCCGAGTCTCCAGAGAGTCGGTCAGGGCCTTCGTCTCCGGCGCGTCTTCATCGGTCGGAGTGTAAACACAAGAAGGCCCGCAGGACTCTCAGCTCTGGCTTGCCTTCATTGGCCGTCCAGAGAGGAGCCGCTAGAGCTATATGCTCCAGAGGTGGAAGTGTTAAAGGGCATCACGCCGCGAGTAACTTCGGAGAAAGCGCAGCACACCTCTCGACACCCCTGAGTCACTCACACCGGTGTTGCCTCCGGCCGATTTCCTGGCATTTCGGAGGCCCATCTAGTGAGTGGCAAGCCACCGCCTGCCGCAAATAACTAGCAATAAAAGCAGTTATGGCAGGCGTCCGTCCCTCTTCTGTAATAGCCCGGTATTAAGTTCACCCAGATCTCATCTCCATAGCCCATTTATTTTCCATCACACTTCGCAATAGTCTCAACGCATGCCGAGACCTGCTCATGGGTATATCGTTCCATTGATATATCCTGGAGCGGGTCACGGCGGGCGTACAACATTACATCAAACTTCTCAAAGGGGCCTCTACGTGTTGGATCTATATCCCCGCGTATGCCTATCAAATGACCGGGCTTGACCCGTGAATTAAGAGAGATACATAATAATGATATAAAAACTATCCGGTTTATTTTTAAGTTAAGAAACTTTTCAATGATAGTACGTCAACCGCACGTAAATAAATTATTATTCAATAATGAGGCTCCCACACAATCTAAAGTAGGAGCAGGGCCAATTAGATAACACTCAGTCACGCTTGTACAAGCCGCTTGCCACATAGATTAAATAATAATTCCAAGCTTGCGATATCAAGTCTATAAAGAAAAATAGAAAGGAATATAGGCTGTCAACGGATCGACGATCCTCTTAGGTGTCTCTGATTTCCATGGGCGGTGGTTATTGCTTCCTATTAGGTGACCCACATGCTCGTTTGCCCTCTTTCATATAAAAAAATGGGGTGTGGCTGTATCACGGCAGTGTGTTATACGTGAATACGTTATATGCACTAAAATTATTCCCTCCCCCGCACGTCCAATATTCCTTACTTAGCGTAATAAACTCTTTGGTCCTTCATCTATCCAGTGGTGTGATTGAATTTTGGATGTAGAGCTTAGATTCTAAACTACAACGCCACACTGTATCCCCCGATTTAATTATAATTAGATTTTTTAAATTGCCTCCTTGGAAGCAATTTTGAAGACATATTCACTTCAAATATGCTATATACCAGCTCTCCGACAAAGAATACATAACTTTCGGCGCACGCGATGTTCCATAGTCTGTTACTTAGTGTAATAAATTCTTTGATGCTTCACCTATCCAGTGCTGTGGTTGAATTCTGGATGTAGAGCATAATCCTTCATCTTTCCAGTGCTGTGATTGAATTTGCATAGAATCGAAACTACAACGATTTTGTCATCATTAGATTTTTTGGATTGCCCCCAATTGGTAGAAAATTTAAAGATGTATCACGTCAAAAATATCAACTCTGATTCAAGAGGAAATTAAACTCATCTATTAAAAGCACAGACTACACATCAAAAGTAATTGTAAGTGACATAACTTGACTCATCTTTTACTGAGCAGTGTTTTTATCAAGTTGCACATGTGACGACCCCGGTGGTCGAGTACTCAGCAGTGACCCAATGACTGTAAATGGGCTACTAAGAGGTGCTAACCAAGGGTTACGGTCGCTTCCCACACAAAGCAAACATTTGTGTACATGTCATCAATTTGTTTCGGTCTGAGTGTTTTCTTCTATAAATATATATGTCTTTAATGGTACCTATTTAGGACTATTCAACAGATATCTAGTAATCATAGTATAAACCTGACGTTAAGGACTATAATTCACTAGCGACATGCCCCGGCTTCGTGTGGAAAATAATATACTCGTAAAAAATGTATTGCATATAGAAACCTTCCGGAGGTAAATTTTTAAGTTTAATAAACATACAAGCACGTAAAGTGACTTTGTTTTGTTTTATTTTATTAAGAAGTGTAAGTGGTTCATCACCATCATTGAGCCAAAGCCAACCTCACCTACATATGGTTCACGCTAGTGGCTGACAAAGGAGGCAAAACAACAAGCTGTCCGACCGGGGGAAGTAACCTCCTCAAATAACAATTCCCTTGTGGCTTACCATATTCCTGCGAGTGAGTGAGGTCACCAATAAGAAAAAAGTTGCTGCTTGTTCCACCCGACATAGTACCTTATGTAATCTGTGGTAATACAAAAGGAAATGCTAAGTCACTAGAGACAGGAAGGAGGTGCTGCTCTAGCATCGGGGATGGCGGCGCGCGAACAATATATCATATTACGACAGCGAGGTAACCGCTTTACATCAGGCGGGCCGTATGCCTGTCTGCCACCCAACGTAGTATAAAAGAAATACATAAGTAAATTTTTAAGCGTATAATGAAAGACCTAATTTCCCAAGAAACCCCACTAACCTTCACAATAATAACCCGAATGACTCAGAACATACTAAGGCGTTTGACACTGCTATACGTAGTTTATTACATTACAATCTAGTATTTTCCCACGGATAATTGATTATACCATTCTTAATATCACCTGTCTCGCTCTATCTAATAATAAACAAGACAAATACACTGTTGTAGGAGCAAGACAGTTGCATAATAGAAGTATAAACCTCGGGCGTCCCTCAGGGATCCGTGTTAAGCACTTTTATTTTCATTTTATCCCTTGTTCTCGAAGTTTTCGCTGGCAAAGGGGTCGGATTGTGTTCTCATTTTGTTCATCCGTAGAGTACTTTGTTGCTGCTAACACCGTTTTGTTTGTCACTGTTTATTTTTTATTAATTTTACGGTGGACAAGAAAGTATATTAAACTGGGACTTAATAGGTCGGTTTCGAGCTCTCCTTCAAACTTATACAAATACATATTCATGGACAAATTACAACGCTGCCATCTAGTCCCAAACTAATAATAAATACATACATATAATACGTAAGAAACACGCAGATCAAGACAAACAGACTTGTTCAAAGTTCAAACACAAATATTTATCTTGTCCGAGGAAGAACCCGCGACTTCGCAGTCAAAGTGAGCATTGTTAGCCATTCGACCACACGGCTAGTTATATAATACATCTGCTTATTCATTCCATACATAGTTGTCACTTAGGTAGTCATCAATTCTATAGTAAGTAGACATGGGCAAAATGCCCAGTAAATGCCTTATTTTTGGCCATAAATAAGGAATTTATATTTATTTATTGGGCATTTATCGTAAATGCCCAGGATTTTGCCCATCTCTAATAGTAAGCCATTCCTGAATCGAGATTTGACAACTGTATTCCAGGACCTTATCGACAGTGGCGCCCACTGGTGAACAGAAACGGTAGCTACATTACTACATTTGTAACAATAAGAGTGAGTGGGACAGCAATAAACTAAATGTTCCGTGTAAGAGAGAGAGACAAGTTTAATTGATCAATTAATTGACCTGACTTAGCGATTTACGTTATTTGGAATTAGTACATGACCAATGTTGTTACTTGAAACTATACCTTAACTTTGTAGAGATTAAGTTAATAATTAATTATCTTTGGCAACAATTGAAAACTACCGGGCAATTGTTTAATTATGTGTCTTAATTGGAGGCAATAAAGTTGATAATTGCTGGTTTATATTCAGGTTTGATGTGTTTTTTACTCGAGTTCTGTATTGGAATTATGGTCATGTGGCCACACATGGCTGGACGAGGTTTTAAAATGTATTTGGTAGGCGGTACTTGCCGTGTTAACTCATTTTGTTATTCATAAATCAGTTGTAGACTGTTCTGCTTCATTAAATTAATTTGTTTTTACCAACCGCTGAAGCGATTGGGATCGAATAATTTCATTACAAATATAGTTGTTTGGTTTGTCTCGCTGGTCGCTGTTTGTTCTAGCTGGTAAAAACTCTGGAGCTACCACAGAAGTTACTTATTATTCAATATATTTATTGCATTACAATATAATAATATATAGGTTTCCCCCCGAATATAATTTGACAACGCTCCTGGGGGTCGAGATCCACAGTTTAAAAATCACTGCTTTAGTGTGATATCATGATGTGATCCTTTTACTTACATTATCAACATATATAGTGTATTTTCGAAACATAAAAGACTACCTATTTCAATCAATTGTCACAAACGTCAGTTGCGTCTTGTGCGAACTAATTGCGAGGTGAGACAATTATCTCACTTTTCGGGTGTACGTTTTTGACGTGTTTTTGACGCTCGTGGCTCGGGTTGCCAGACGGTCGGGAATCGTCTGGATTCTCCCGACACTTCATGTGATGTTCAGACTCCAGACAAATAACAAAATCTGCCGACAAATATACATACGTAACTTATCTATCATCATAATACCACAATTTGAAAATGGCACACGCAGTGCTCGAACCTCGGGCGGCAACTAGAGCTGCCACTTCTCAAAGAGTGCCGACCCGGAGATTTTTGAAACATCGCTATTTTTTTGTTATAATAAAATAAAACATAGTTTTAGGTAGGTATAATTTATTAAAATCAAATAACTAGGCGTATTCCCTACATCAATTAAATCAACTCAAACTCTGCTATTGTTAGGGCCACCTTGATTTGATTTAATAAAATTATATTTTTTACTGGTAAGAGCAAAAGTTGCAGCATCTTTGCTATGATTTGATATACGATTGACTTTCGCTCGCCGCCCGGACATATCGATGTAAAACCCGTAGCCCCGATAAGCACTATTCAAACCTATATACTCCGGGTCAAACCCGGAGGGTTGGCAGCTCTAGCGGCAAGTAGCGCGTGTAAAATTTTGACTCATGACTTTTCATTTCTCCATACAACAACCCCAAAATCCCGACATTTTGAAATATTATCCAGATATTTAGATTTTTCGAACTGGCAACCCTACTTATGGCATGTATAGAGTATTTATGACTTCATGAATACGTAATACGTACATATACAGTGTCCCGCGTTAAAATGTAATGCTGAAAGTGGGTGAAAATAAATAAAAAAATATCGACAAAAAAACAAGTTTGTTTTAGACTACATGACTGAAGGAAAACTTCTTTAGCTCTACTAACTTATATCTCCCTCTCAACTGCCGTTCGCCTCGCCCTATCACACTTTTCGTAACGCTCTCATCACGCATTCACCAGCGTACTCCCCAAGTCAAGCATGCGTAAAGAAATTTTACTTCAAAAATATTTAAAAAAAAATTAGTTATATATGCTTTCTAATTTTTTTATGAATTAATACTTTTATTTTTCACTAATAAAAAAAATTAATAACTTTTCTTATAATTAACATTTCAATATACATTAAATTGAAAAATTCAGTGAAAAACAACATTTTTATTTATGGCTAAAAGCACAGTTCAGGTAATGAATGACAGACACTTTTTTGCTGGCTATTTGGTATCGTATTCCCATTGCTTATTAACTAACACGAAAAATTTTTATTTCAATGAAATCGACCGATTACTTTGAAAGAATTCTATATACATAGAGTCCTCAGTAAAAAATAAATATACTTAGTAAAAACCATATGTTTTATTTTTTTCAAATATTTTTTGTCGATAGGTTTTGATCAATTTTTCCCACCTTTCAGGATTACACTTAACCTCGGCACACTCTGTATAATTATACAAATATTTCAGAGTGCCGAGTGCGAGTTTTTCACGTTCGAAAATGTCAACGTAAACAAACCGACCAAATAGAGAAGTACCTACTCTCATGTTGTGAATTTATATTACGCGTGTTACATATCAAAATTATATAGCTTACCCTCACTCGCTCACATTTCGAAGTGAGCAACCCGGCTAAATTGGATTTGTAACACGCGTCTGGTAAATTCACAACATGAGAGTACTTCTATTTGGTCGGTTTGTTTACGTTGACATTATCGAACGTGAATAAAAAACTCGCACTCAGCACTCTGGTCTACTAGAGTGCGTTTCATCAAATAGTTCCTATGCCGTCATGTTGGTACTACTATGAAAATCAAAATCAATCGCCATAGCAATAAAGGTTAGTACCAACTTGACGGCATAGGAACTATTTGATGAAACGCACTCTACTCCAATACAAGCGAGCTAAAAACAAAAGATGTTCGTTTCCAACAAGCACGCAGCATCACCTTACAATGGTAACCAGATACGCGCGGTAGCCGGCTTTCGCAAACAAACGGGCCGGAGCGGCAACAGCGCCTGCGCACGCGCAGGGCGCACCTCCCGACAATTCCCTTTAATCATCCTAAGGAAGGTATTTTGTTTATCCATAGCGCATAGCTTTGTAAGCTTTTGGGGTGTTTGTAAGCTCATAACGATCTTTAAAGTCAAAGCCAACATCACATGCACGTGGTGCACCCTGTCGATTAACGAAAGGGGCTCTGGTAAAAGAGAGATAGGGTACAGCGTATTTGTAAGCTGCCCGTCTGGGGAAATTTCTCCACCTCACAGACTACCGCAGCCAATTAACAATTCCCTTGAGGGTTGTTGTGTTCCTGCGAGTGAGTGAGATCACCAGAAAAGAAGTTTTTGCTGCGTTGACAGCGCAGGTGGCGGCGGGCGAGCGATATTCCATGTAGCGAGCGTTAATACGGCAACGGTAACCGCTTCACATCAGGTGAGCGGTATTCTTGTGTTGCATCCGACGTAGTAAAAAAAAACTTTTATTTAGTAAGCATCGCGGTATCTGTAAACTTGCAAATTAAATTCAACTAACTTCTTAGTAGGTACCGATTGAGCTGAAATTCAGCACACTCGTTTGGGTCTCGTGACAATACACAATTTACTAAATGTGCATAATAAATACAAAACAATCGAACCCGCAACCTTGGAGTCAAAGTGGCCATTGCTAACCATTCGACCACCGAGCTCATGATGGTGGTAAACTAAAATTATGTATATAAATATTCTCAGACAAATTACACAGCGCCATCTAGCCCCAAAGTAAGCGAAGCTTGTGTTATGGGTACTAGACAACTGATAAACATACGTAAATTACATTTTTTTTTGTAAATACATACTTATGATACATAGAAAACACCCAGACTAAGACAAACAAACATGTTCATGCACACAAATGTTTGTCCTATGTGGGAATCGAACCCACGAGCGTTGGTGTGGAAGCCGCGTCATTGACCGCTACGCCACCGAGCTCGTCGAATATAGGTTGACACAGAATGTCACTATTCTACGCCCAGCTCTAGTAAATCTAATGCAGGATAAATCCCCGACCAGGCAAGATACGGATTCAAATTTCCGATTCGATACTATATCCTACGTATGTACATCACTAACTAGAAAATCGGTTTTCGAAGCTCAGGGGCCTACCGCCGAGGCTGAAGCTTACCATCGGGTATTTTGAATGCGAAAATGACGCTACTGCTTACATTGTTGGTAATTGTAGTTAGCTCAGCTGGAAGTAAGGTTGCCAACTTTTATTTGACAAAAAAACGTATTATATGGTTTGGTTAGGAAAAAAAATAAAGTATTTTGAAGAAAAAAAAGTATTTTTCAAATTGTATGTTTTTATTGCCTTAAAAACGTATTTTGGTATCAATTTTTTTTTTTTTGCTATTTTTAAATGTTTTAAAGCTTGTTTGATCAAAATTGAAATAAATAAACAATTCGTTTTTAATTTGTTGACGACCTATTCCTCTCTTCTCGCCTTTTTAGATTACAGTAAAGGTTAGAAATAAACTATTTTCACATACTTACTTTATTTCTATGCAAAAATATAAAGTATAATTACCAAAAATAAAGTATGATACGTTATTTTAAAGTATGGTTGGCAACCCTAGCTGGAAGGAACCCTAGAGGTCTACCGACGAAAGTGAAGTTTGTGAATAATTATTATTTAAATAGTTGAATTCGGACAACTTGCTAGAATATTAGAAATATAAAAATGGACTAAATTATTTTAACAAAAAAAAACCGACTCCAAAAATTACTCTACATTTATATATGTAGATACAGGCTGATGATGATGATGAAAAAAATATGAGACCAATCTGGAGATATACTCTTTCATATAAAAAAAGTTTTTCAAATCGGTTTATAAATGACGGAGTAATGAAATAATAAACCTAACAGTGGGCAGATACAAGCTGATGATGATGATGATGACGATTAAAAAAAATGAGACCAATCTGGAAGTATAACTCTTTCAAATAAAAAAAGATTTTTTCAAATCGGTTTATAAATCACAGAGTAATTAAATAACAATCCTCCTTTCCGACGCAGCGAAGAAGAGCCTTCTGGACTGGAAGCCCATCTCAGAGCGAATCATCACAGCCCGGTTTAACAGCAAAGCCCGCAAAATAACCGTTGTTCAGTGTTATGCGCCCACAAATCTGGCATCAGAGGAAGACAAAGACGATTTCTATAGTGCACTCAACCTGACTTTAAAGAACATCCGCAAGCAGGACATAGTTTTCGTCATAGGGGACCTGAATGCCAAGGTTGGCACTGACAACGAAGGCTGTCAAAGACACATGGGCATACATGGGCTAGGAGTCCGGAACGAGAATGGAGAGAGATTTGTAGAGTTCTGCCAGGACAACGACCTCACCATCGGAGGTACTTTATTTATACATGGAGACCACCATAAGTACACATGGAACTCACCCGATGGTATCACCAAGAACCAAATCGACCACCTTGCCATCAGCTCCAAATGGCGCTCATCACTGCTCGACGTCCGCAACCGTCGTGGCGCGGATATTGACAGCGATCACCACCTAGTCGTAGCCGAGGTGCGACTCAAAGTAGCCGTAGCTCAAGCTGCCAGCACGACCAGCAGGATAGGCAAACGATTTGAGGTCAACAAGCTGCGGAACCCAGACGTTAGGGACGCCTTTAGGTTAGAGCTGCGAAATCGTTTCTCCGTTCTCGAAACGGACTCCACTACCACTGTCGACGCGGAGTGGAATCACATCAAAATGGCCTACACAGAGACCAGCTCCGTCGTTCTTGGACACAAATCACACACACGCGAAGACTGGATGTCACAGAGAACCTGGAACCTCATTGAAGAAAGGCGCGAACTCCATCTTCAACTCCTAGCAACCAACGATGTGACAGTGCGTGAAGACCTGAGGCTGCAATACAGACAGATTCGCAAAAAAATCTACCGCAGTACACGTCATGACAGACGAATATGGGTCGATGGTATTGCGGATTGCGCCCAACGCGCTGCCAACTCCGGTAACCTCAGGGAGGTCTACAATGCAACGAAGACCTTGGCTGGGAATGGGAAACAGAGAAAGAAGCCCTTGAAAGACAAGAGAGGCCAGTTGATCGTGACATCGGAGGGACAGCTTCAGCGCTGGCGAGAGCACTTTGAGGAGATTTTCCGTCTCCCAAGCGACCCCGCTACTACAGCCACGGCTGCTGCCAGCCTGCCTGCACAAAGCCTGGACATTGATGTGTCTCCCCCTACACAAGAGGAAGTAGTAAAGGCCATCCGGTCTTTGAAGAACGGGAAAGCCCCGGGAGTGGACCTTATCACAGCAGAAATGCTGAAAACAGACGTCCCTACTGCTGCAAACGTGCTGACACCCCTTCTGCGGAACATCTGGTCAGCCGAAGAGTTACCTCATGACTGGAACAAAGGCCTTCTCATCACCGTACCCAAAAAGGGAGACCTCAGTGAATGTGGCAATTGGAGAGGCATCACCTTGCTCTCGATTCCGTCCAAGGTACTATGCAGCGTCATCCTGGACAGACTGTCGCGGGCAGTCGAGCCTCTTATTCGCAAGGAGCAGGCTGGTTTCCGACCCAATCGATCGTGTACGGACCAGATCAACACCTTACGCATCATTCTCGAACAGGCATCAGAATGGCAGAGAGAAATGTACCTGACCTTTGTAGACTTCGAAAAAGCCTTCGACACACTGAGATGGAGTTGTATCTGGGATCGTCTTCGTGAAATTGGAGTCCCCGAGAAGTTCACAAACATAATTAAGGCCATCTACGGAAAGTATTCCTGTCGGGTGACGCACGACGGCCTCGTCTCGGAGGACATACCGATCCATGCAGGTGTACATCAGGGTTGTCTCCTCTCCCCTCTCCTCTTCCTTGTCGTCCTGGATGGCATCATGTACAGGACTACCAACAGCAGGCGCCGCGGCATAGAGTGGGGACTGTCCAACGTCTTAGAAGATTTGGACTACGCCGATGACCTATGCCTACTGAGCCACACACGCGCTGACATGCAAGCTAAACTGGACGACCTACGGAGAGAGGCTTTGGAGACGGGACTAAAAATTAACATCCGGAAG
The DNA here is from genome assembly GCA_937001555.2 of Hypsopygia costalis. Classification (NCBI taxonomy): domain Eukaryota; kingdom Metazoa; phylum Arthropoda; class Insecta; order Lepidoptera; family Pyralidae; genus Hypsopygia; species Hypsopygia costalis. The sequence goes on from OW443347.2 coordinate 21,473,714, forward strand.
ACCCAGGAAATGAGGTGCGGAGCAACAAGCTCGTTGCCGTTGCTCATCGGCACAGAGGGGGTTGACAGAGTCGACAAATTTACCTACCTCGGTAGTGTCGTGTCGGAATCAGGTGGGACCGAAGAAGACATCGTTTCGAGGATCGCCAAAGGGAGAGCAACCTTCGCGCGACTCCGTCCTGTATGGCAATCGCGTAAACTGACTAGGAGAGTAAAGCTCAAGATATTCCGGTCCAACGTGAAGACCGTGTTGCTGTACGGATGCGAGACGTGGAAGGTTACCAAAGACATCTCGCGTCGAATCCAGGTCTTTATAAACCGCTGTCTTCGCCGTATTCTCGGTATATACTGGCCCGAGAAAATCTCTAACGTAGAGCTGTGGGAGCGCTGCGGTGAAACGCCGATCGACCAGCAGATCAAATGCCGGAAATGGAACTGGATCGGTCACACACTCCGAAGGGATCCCGATCACATACCGAGGCAAGCCTTAGATTGGAATCCTCAAGGAAAGCGGAAACGTGGCCGTCCGAAGCAAACCTGGCGGCGGACAATCACTGCAGAAGCGAAGGCGATAGGGATGACCTGGAGCGAAATAAAGCGCGAAGCTCAAGACCGCTCGGGATGGCGACGTACTGTGGAGGCCCTCTGCCCCATCCAGGGGACATAGGACATTAAGTCAAGTAAGTCAATTAAATAACAAACATTTAAAAAAAATATAGCCGAATTGACCTCTTCCTTTTTTGGAGTCGGTTAAAAACTCAGATCACCGCCTAGGTGAGATTTAAACCCACGACCTCTCGATGACCGGTCGAGTGTTCTTCCAACTGAGCTATCAGGAAGGTTTGTGTTGGTGACGAAATTTTGCATTTTATTGTGTGTGGTCGCGGGTTCAAATCTCACCGGCGCCGCGGCGGGGAGGTGAATTTTTCCATTTTGAAAATATTTATAATGTTTGTTAAAACTTGAACTTAAGACTAATTTTTGGAATGAAAAAATCCGGTGGTTCAGCTTCGGCGCGCGGTACAGCCCTTGGTCATAGTAAAACTAGAGAAGTAAGACGACTCAAGCCCCGAGCGGGCGATAATAGCCTAAACACGTAGGGCTGTCGCTTAATAGTTTATTCAACCGTCAAAAATACTTAGTCAATCTCTATTATTATTATACAAAATTAAGTAAGGTACAAAATGCAAAATTAAGTAGGGTAAGTATTAGAGATCTGTAACAAAAAACCGGCCAAGTGCGAGTCGGACGCGGTGGTCGATTACGAAGGGAGAAGCCACCCACAGTGTTACAGTACAAACCCAAAATATCTGAAAAGAATGGTGTCGCTACCTGCTATGAAAACGACAATAAAACAAGAAAATCCCGTTTGATATCAAATCATTTTTAGACGTGAATACTTCTTTAAATTTACTTCCACAGGGAGGCAATTAAAAAAAACGAATGACATCAGGGGATATAGTTTGGTGTTGCAGCTACAAATCTCTGCTCTACATCCAAAATTCAATCACACCACTGGATAGATGAACGATTAAAGAACTTATTACGCTAAGTAAGGACTAAGGACTATGGAGCACGCGTGCGGGAGAGGGGGAAGCATGCCATTTTGAGATCATTTTAGTGCATATAACGTATTCACGTACAACACACGACCGTGTCCATGACACCGCATTTTTTGTTTAAATATTCTTTGCTTTCGCGGAAGCCATATTGAAATTATATCGTATCGTATGTCACTCTGACAGCTGAGACGAATCGAATCGTATGTTGAAATCCGTTAAGCGGCTGTAGAAATGTACATATCGACGTCAACCCACTACTGGGATACGGGTCTCTCCTCAATCGAAGGGGTTTAGAGCGTACTCCACCACGCCGCTTAACTGCGGGTTGGAGAAGTTGTTTTCAATCTTCAATCACCCTTCAATCCCTCCGTCACCCCTTCTTCAATCCGCCTAAAGGCCACTGACTTGGCTAACGACCTGTCATCTCACGATAACAGCCGGTACCGACGGTTTAACGTGTCAACGCTTCAAATCAGGCGGGCCGTATGCTTGTCTTCCACCCGACGTAGTATAAAAAAGCTTTTATTTAGTTTCGCCGCGGTATCTGTAAACGTAGTAAAAAAAATCAATTTCTATGAAAATTCATTGCGTCTAATCATTGAGTCAGAGTCAAATGACTGTAAAGGGTCTCCAAAGCGATAGTTAAGTGACCTAAATGTGCACTGATAAGCCGTAGCCTATGAATAATTTACAGTTGCGGCCACTGCGGTGGTCGCGTCGCTTTCACTGCATTAAAGACGGCGCCCATTCGTGACCACCGCCCGAAGAACTCACCGGGGTTTTGCTGTCGAATGGTAGAAAGACATGAGGTATGTCCCGCCAAGACTGTATAAGGGAATTTGGGTGTCCTAAGTCTGTTATTTTCCATACAAAATACAGCAGATGACGTAGGAGTTTTGTTTTTTATATGGCCCGCCTGATGGAAAGCAGTTACCTACCGTAGCCTTTGAACGCCTGTAACACCAGAGGCATCACACGCGCTTTGCCGACCCTGTAAAAACCTCTTCACGCCCGTTTTTGAAGAACCCCATGCTGTAGTCCCCTGAGAAATCCTCGACAGGCAGTTCATTCCACAGCTTGACAGTACGCGGGAGAAAACTTCTCTGGAACCGCACTGTACGCGACCACTTAGGCTCAGTCAAGATAACTATAAGATAATCGTCTGTTAGGAAACTAACAGACGGTTATCTTATAGTTATCTTGGAGTCTGAGAAGAGATTTTGCGTCTCTTTGTGTGTTCTACCGTCTGTACAATGGGGTGTGTTCAGAGGAGTTGTTTGACATGATGCCTACGACCTCCGTCTACAGTCGCACCGCTCGCCATCGACGGAGAATTCATCCTCACACATTGGAGCCTAAGTGGTCACGTACTGTGCGGTTCCAGAGAAGTTTTCTCCCGCGTACTGTCAAGCTGTTGAATGAACTGCCTGTCGAGGTTTTCTCGGGAGACTACAGCAACGCACGTGTGAAGCCCCTGATGTTACAGGCTACGGTAACTACTTTCCATTAGGCGGGCAGTATGAATTTTTGCCACTTTAGTGGTATAAAAAAAACTGTCATCTATATTGTCGGACACGAGCGAAACCGGGGCATTTTGCTGTTATCCTTTTGTGTATTTATGAAAGCCAACCGTTACTGACTGATCTATCAACGCACAGCAATGAATAGAGTCGCTTATTCATTGGTATGAATAAGCAATCTATTCAATTATTGAATCGAAAAAATATTTGAAATAGAGTCGCTTATTCATTGGTTCATACCAATGAATAAGCGACTCTATTTCAAATATTTTTAATAAGCATTCTATTCAGTTATTGAATCGCAATAATAGATAATAATGAATAAATAAATATTGTCACACAAATTGCACAGCGCCATCTAGCCCTAAAGTAAGCGAAGCTTGTGTTATGGGTACTAGACAACACCCAGACCAAGACAAACTGACATGTTCATGCACACAAATGTTTGTCCCATGTGGGAATCGAACCCACGAGCGTTGGTGTCGAAGCCGCGTCATTGACCGCTACGCCACCGAGCTCGTCAAGGTGGTGGTAAGGGGGCAGCTCAAACCACTGGACGGATCGGGTCGACATTTTGCACACAGGTAGCTATTAAGGTATAAAGGAATTTTGAAAATTTCAACGGGATACAGGGATACATACGTACGAAGTTGCGGGCACAAGCTAATAGGTATATATGTTAGGTATATATTCATACTAACCGATACTCGGTCAATGTAATAAAACATGTTTTGGTTACATTTAAGTTGATTTTTGGTAGGTTAGGGTTTTCTTGTCTCCTGTCATCGGAAATAGGAGCTTCGAGAAGCGGAGCTCCGTCAACTGAGATGATGAATGAAGTGGTGCCAAGTAAGCTTAATTATTAATAATTGACAATTTATTACATTGACCGTACATATACACAGAATCGTAACATTTCTTTGTGACATAGAATATAAAAATTTGTATAGATCTGTTTCCTTTGCTATTCAAGATATCTCGCAAAGAGAATTGGTTAGAGAATTGTTAGTGAAAAATTCCCGTCAAGAATTCCCGGATTAATTACTGGAGCACTCATTCAATTATATCGACGGTCCCTACGTATATAGCGACATGTCATTTCAGACATGTCTGCTTATACTACGATATAGTAATTAAAGAACATTATTATTGGACAAATGAGTTAATTTCTTACTTTTTAATTATATATACAATCAATAAAAAAAAAGAAAATATTTTTATTACGGACAATTCTATAGCAATTTATGCAATAAAAAAATTGCCATTTTTGACATGTCGCTTTATACGTAGGGACCGTCGATATATTGTTTGAACAAAAGGATTACTGCTTGTGGTCATTGTCTCGGATATAAACGGTTCATTTACTTCTTACTTTTTGGTTTTGGCAATCAATTCATAAAATAATATTATTTTATTTTATCAATTGATTGTACATACAAAAATATTTAATAATGTGATAAAATAATATTAGTGTTTCATTTTATTTTAAACGAAACAAAAAATATCAAAGGCTGGTTGACTATAAGAAATTCCTCAAAGGAATAATCCCGTCTTTGCAAACCATATATCAGTACTGTATATACGTATTATGTAATATATATGCAATAATTCCAAAAGCTTCTTACTCCTACTAATTTCTTCATATTAAATTCGTTGTGAGTTCCAAGGCAGCGGTAGTTTTACCCCCGGGACTGCAATGGTCTTCATTGTTCATTGCCTTTTTGTTGGTCGTCGCTGTTAATCCTGGCTACACAGGAGACACAGTGGTGGGAACATGTGTTGGGCCCCCGTCCCAAAATATCTATATATATATAGATATTTTGGGATATATATATATATATATATATCTATATATATAGACGGGAAATTCAAAGTCCTGACTGACTGACTGATATATCAACGCACAGCCCAAACCGCTGGGCCTAGAGATTCCAAATTGCCACGTAGGTTCCTTATGACGTCTAGGGGTACACCAAGAAAGGATTTTTCAAAAATCATCCCCTAAGGGGGTGAAACGGGGGTCCAAAGTTTGTATGGGGAAACGAGATTAGTTGGAATATTTTATCCTAAACTTTACACGAGTACCTACTTCTATAAATGAATGAGTAAACATGTGTTTGCCCCGAATTTCATGTGAGCGAAGCCGCGGGCGAAAGTTAGTATGCAATAAAGTTGTGCAAACAAAAAACTGCGTTACAAAATACTGTACAAAAAGCAATTTTTTTTTACGTATTAATAGTCACCTGATGGTAAGTGATCACTGATCACCACCGCCCACAGAGATCAGTAACGCCATGGGGGTCGCCGATCTTTTGTCAGCCTATACTCTTTCTGGTGACCTCACTCACTCGCAGGAACTCAACAACCCTCAAGGGAATTGTTATTTGGCTGCTGACTGGGGAAGTACCTCTACCTCACAGAATACCTCTGTGAGGTGAAGGTACTTCCCCAGTCTACCTCTGTTTTCGCTACAGTTTGTCAGACAGCCGGGTGCACCACGTGCAGGTGAGGTTGGCTTTAATTCAAAGATGTTGATAAACCACTTGCACTCCTTTATTTAATCCTTTTCTTTTAGAATTCCGTGACTCAAAAGCTTAATAATAGTGTTCTATAATTTATATTTTTCTAATCGTTTGCGAAATGTGAACTGAAGTTTTGACCAATGGCGGCGATGCTACTTAGCTCCTAAAGTCCTAAATAGCATAAAACATAGTTTCTGACCGTAAACAACACAAATTAACTGTACATAATATAATATCCAGTGTAACATCGTTAGCCTGCAGGTCATGAGATGGGATTAAAGCCAGCAGAGTGCCTGCCTCTTCGACAGCGCTGACCCAGATGTCGCGACCTCTTCGCAGGATAAAGTGGGTAATTTACAAAGGCCATTACAGTTTGTGAAAATATGGGGAACAAATATTTCGTGCTAAAACATATAATAATATGTAGTTTTAATTTTGTAGGTCAATTATGACACAATTCCAAATCAATATATTAGCTAATAATAGCCGCTATTTACACGCTTTCTTATGGTTATCGGATATTTTACATATTTAAATAATCCCACTATTTATACGTTTATCGTTTGTAGATGCATTTTAAAAACCGACCAAGTGCGAGTCGGACTCGCGCACGAAGGGTTCCGTGCCATTATCTATAACTGTACATAATAAAATCACGTTTGTTGTATGGAAGCCCCCCTAATTATTTATTTTATTCTGTTTTTTAGTATTAGTTGTTATAGCAGCAACAGAAATACATCATCTGTGAAAATTTCTACTATCTATTACTGTTTATGACATACAGCCTGGTGACAGACGGACGCGCGGACAGCGGTGCCTCAGGAATAGGGTCCGTTTTACACTTTGGGTACGCAACCCTAAAAATTATGTGATATTTTCTTACAAAAAAATTTTTTATTGCGTTCGAATTTCTACAAAATTGTTTCAGCTAAACGACGCTGTTGTTACTCAAACATAATGATTTTCACAAGTTTCATTTAGTTTCACCCCTGGAAGTAGAAATCGTTTAAAATGTATCCAGTAGTACAAATACCCAGGCGCTAATAACGAAGGGATTCATCAAATACTCTTCTATAGCTATTAGTTGCCAAGAAAGTAAAAAAAAAAACTATTGTTGGCAACCGGTTGCGAGATTCAGTTGTCAAAACGAAAGGTATCCAGTTATAGCTATCCGTGCGAAGCCGCAGACGATAGCTAGTTACAAACAAAGTAATACAGTTGGAGCGGTTCGCGGAAGTCACATCGGTTCAGTTTAGCGGAAAATTGCGACGTCTCACCGTCGACTTCTGTTGTGACGCGGGTCGACGTCGACGGTCGACGTCACACGCTACGAACGTTAGTTTAACCACAGTATAATAGTACTACGTACAGCATGGCCACTCCCTGCCGCTCTCTCGTGTCAACCTCACCTCCCCTCTGAGACAAACCTGGAACAGTTTGTATGGCGCCGCACGCACACACGCTCATTCACGCTTTGCACATACATCATTGTTTATCTATACAGATAAATAAAATTGAAGTGTCTGTTTGTAATATTAAATTAACCGCTTTTTACTAAATGCATATGGATGTACGATGGATACACGGTGCATATACCAAAATATCATTTTTTACATTTTTTGTCTATCTGTCTGTCTGTTTATTCGATTAATCTCTGAAACGGCTGGACCGATTTTGACAGGACTTTCACTGGCAGATAGCTGATGTAATAAGGAGTAACTTAGGCTAATTTTAATTTAGAAATTTTATTTATTTTTATTAATGTTAAATAAATATTCAAAAAAATAACTATTCCGCGCGGTCGAAGTTGCGGGCACAGCTATTGTGTATAAACGACGAGACATTTGTATGGAGTGGCCGGGGGTGTAGTTTAACTTTCGAAAAATACATGTTTCAGGGTGACGTGTTGATGAACAAGTATATTTCGTACCGACGAAACATTATTTCATACGAAAACGCGCAAAAACTAAGCTGTTTTTCGGAAAGCTCATGCTAGCTTGGCCTTGGCACCCAGCAGTGTCGTCAATACGCTGACTAAACAAATTTATTACTTTTAGTACTACACTACTAGCATCAATAGGTATGTTAACTTAGTAGTTACGAGCTCGGTGGTCGAATGGTTAGCAATGGCCACTTTGACTCCGAGGTCGCGGGTTCGATTCCCGCACAAGACAAACATTTGTGTGCATGAACATGTCTGTTTGTCTCGGTCTGGGTGTTTTCTATGTATTATAGGTATTTACCGTATTTACATAAAAAAATGTATTTAAGTACATTTATCAGTTGTCTAGTACCCATAACACAAGCTTTGCGCTTAATTTGGGACTAGATGGCGCTGTGTAAATTGTCAGAAATATTTATTTATTTAATGGGTTTGTTTTGACATGAACACGTCTTTAAAATAGGGGGCAATTAAAAAAAAACGAATGATAACAAAATCGGTGGATACAGTTTGGTGTTGCAGCTACATATCTATCATCTCCATACAAAACTCAATCACACCACTGGATAGATATAGGATCAAATAATTTATTACGCTAAGTAAGGACTATGCAACATCGCGTGCAGGGGAGGGGGAAGCGCTGCCATTTTGAGATAATTTTAGTGCATATAACGTATTCACGTACAACACACCGCCGTGTCCATAACGCAGACACATCCCATTTTTTTTTATACTATGACGGGTGGCAGACAAGCATACGGTCCGCCAATGTGAAGCGGTTACCGTAGTAATAACGCTCGCATCTTAACATATCGCTCGTGCTCCGCCATCCCAGCTGCAAACGCAGCCACTCCTTCCTTCCTGGTGACCTCACTCACTTGCAGGAACACAACAACCCTAAAGGGAAATGTTATTTGGCTGCGGTATTCTGTGAGGTGGAGGTACTTCCCCAGTCGAGTAGCTTACAAATACGCTTTATGTACTCTACCTCTCTTTTTCTAGAGCCTCTTCCGCTAGTCGCGTACACGTGGAGGTGAGTATGGCTTAGGCTCTAAAGATCGTGGTGAGCCACTTACACCCCAAATTGGTTTGTTCCGATTTTTTAATAAAATTATATTAAACTATTATAAAAATTTGGCACCCCTGGGAAACAACGCCATAACTCACTTTTTCACAATTTTTGATTCATAATAGTAATTTACATGAGCAATTGTAATAATTGAAAAAATCTGATCTTTTTGTTGTTGGAAAGTGTTATATTCTCATAAATATTTTTACCGGTTCAAGGATATTTGAAAGAGTTTGAATATTTTAAAACGGATTACACCAAAGGGTCGACCGAACATAAATCCATGTTACCTACGTGATTACAGTAAATTTATATTGACGAGCTCGGTGGCGTAGCGGTCAATGACGCGGCTTCGACACAAACGCTCGTGGGTTCGATTCCCACACAGGACAAACATTTGTGTGCATAAACATGTCTGTTTGTCTTGGTCTGGGTTTTCTATGTATCATAAGTATATATTTACAAAAAAAATGTATTATGTTTATCAGTTGTCTAGTACCCATAACACAAGCTTCGCTTACTTTGGGGCTAGATGGCGCTGTGTAATTTGACTGAAAAAAAAAAGTATTTAAGAGAGTCGTTGCTCATTTCCGTCTAATCTATCACGCAAGTCTAGTACGCAAGACTATTACCGTAGGTATGGGTTCATATAATTCAAGCACCACCGTGCTTCAATGTGCAAGTCAAGCCGTCAGTTGTGGATAACAATTGACAACGGCATTAGTTAGCTAGAAATTGATTTTGTATATCCAACAGGCTATTTTATTGTTTGCATGTCACTCAACGTGACAGGATAAGTACTACTTATTATATTAAAATGTATAGAACTTTTATTTCTTTGAATCAATAAAACAATACATACAATACAACTATAAAACTAAATAATAAAACTAACCTAAAACTAAAATAAATGTAAAACGTTTGGCCCATGTGGCATCGTTCCCAAGATGCTAGCAGCATTACCTCGCTGGATGGCTAAACTGATCCTTTGGGCGAGGAATGTGCCAGATCTTGGGTCACCGGTTACGTCGACCAAATGTTTTATCTAATTCTCTTATAAAGATTTTATATTGACTTCTTGTAATACAATTTGTACGTTATTCCTGCAAATAAATAATCTGAATCTAAGGAACAGAAATTATTATTATTATCAAAAAGAGGTAGTAAGAGTGAAGAAGTTAAATTACAGTAGAACATTACCGAGAAGACCGTCCAAATATCTTGATAATGCCGTAAGGCGAAGCGAAGCGGTAAAAATAAATTTGATTAAGTGGGACCGTACAAATGATTTTATTAATATCAAAATGATTATCAAAATTCCATCAAATGCCAACATTTGGAGATAATTTGTTTGAGTTACTTGCATCACCATTATCAACAAAATCGGATATCGAACATAAACAAATGCCTTCCTCGCGTCTGTCTGTTTGTCTTAACGCCATAAACTGTGGTGAAATCTGAGTGATTATTTTACTGCATATTATATCCGAAGAATTTCTCCTTAGCAGACTTCTGTTTCTTCATTTCATTTCATGACCAGAACTCGGAAAATAATGTCCTACTTTGATATTTGTATTAGGTAACTACATACATATTTAATTTACGTTTAGATATAAGTGTAATTGATTAAAATTTCAGAAAATATCATGCTGACTGAGAAACCATATGAGTTTTCCCGTGAAAAGCCGGGGTGGGTCGGCCGTAAATCCTTATTATTTCCACTGCTGGGATACAGGTCTCTATTCAATAATCGAAGGAGTGTAGAGTACCACACTGCAGGTTAGCGAAGGCCAGTGTTTTCAAGCCTCATTATATGTCTGTTTTCTAATGACAACAGCCGGGACTGACGTTTAACATGCCTTCCGAAGTACAAAGAAGCTCGAGATAAAGAAACCCATCCATCGCCAAGCGACGGTAGACGTTGCGTAACTTGTTGTTTGATTAGACTTACGCGCGCACCGAAGCCAACCAGCTCCTTGATAGTTATGAATATTCAGCATATTTATAAGTCGGTCAATTAATGGCTACTGTTTATTAAGATCTTTATTTATCCAGTGAGTCACGCTGCCTCCGACGCCGCCCAAACATATTTTATTGCCCCAATAATAACAGCTGGCCATCGCTCGCGTCATATCGATATCGCCTCTCTCGTCATTTATATAAATCATATATCGTGATTTGTACACTAAATATCTGGATTGTTCATCTTTGGAACTTTCCACATTATTTTCTTTAGGTTTACTTTTTATTTGCCCAAAGGACAGCGCGCAAGCATAGGTTATAATTTCCATATTGATAAATTTTCCTTTGATCTAAAATTTTACGACGTATTATAAATACTTAAAGAGTTTTATGATACCTTTCAATTACTCGGTTTTGATAATGCATTTGTGACAGACTAACTTCCGCCCACGACTTCGCTCGTGTGAATGCCGTTATCGCACGTTTGATATTCCCTCGGTATCCTACTATTTATTCTGGACTTTTAGTATGATATTTGCAAAATTTTATGGGAATCGGTTCAGTAATTAAGACATGAAAGTCGAACAAACAAACAAACTTTCTTTCCCATCTGTTATGATAAGTAAGGATTCTGAGGAAGCTACTAAAACTACTATCAATTACTACTGCACCAACGGCGACCTTCAAATGGCCCCAATTTTCAAACTCATTGGTAGTTATTGATACTATCAGCTAGTTGGGCATCCATTAAATGTTTGGTCCATGTAGTCCGAGGACGTATTTAATGTATTTATACGAATGATAGACAGTTCTTGTGATCTGCTGCCATTTTTCTCTTTCAGCGAATAAGTATAGTCATTCAATGTAAATATGCTGCCAACCTTTTAGGCGTACTGCATTGACGAGTTTTTGGTCTCACTTTATAATTTCAACAAATCTATAACTATAAGAGGCAAAGGTTCGGGTTAAAATTTGCCATATACAGGTAGAAATTATGATGTCAGTTATGTGTTAGGGAATTTTTGAAAATTGTTACGGGATGCTGGGATACCCGCGTACGAAGTGACGGGATCAAGCTAGTCTGTATATTGTCTGCACTAGGAGCAAATTATGTATTAATAATTCATTGTTAACGTGCATCTACTTACATACCATTGGATCATCATTGCATTATGTTGGATAAACCTTACGCAATGCTTTTCATCATTCACACGATCCTCCATTTTTATTCTTGGGTCAAATTTAGTAATTCAAATTTCACCCTCTTCCTGTTTAATACATTGGTCCATCTAGAGGTAGGCGCCCAACGCATCTTCACCCCATACGCATATTAATGATTATTATCAATGCTTATTGCATTTTTTTAGTTGTTTGTTTTGTACAAATAAAGCATATTCTTTCCATTTATTTAAGTAATATTTTTTCATTCGTCGTATCTCTTCGTGTTTCGTTTAAATCAAATCAAATGAAATCAAAATATCTTTATTCCTTGGACTTTATAAAGCACTTAGAAACGTCATACATAATTTGTATGGCGTTTCTAAGTGTTTGTTGTTTATAAAGCCCAAGGAATAAAGATATTTTGATTTGATTTGATGTTTAAACTGGTTTGTTATTCAAATCACAAATATTTATAGTCATTTTATTTGCACTGAGGTCTTTATTAAACAGGACAAACTTATCCATTCAACGAATTAAGTGAAAAATCACTGTTTGCACTCTTCACTCTTTTGTCAGAAAGCACTGACACTGTTTTGTGCCCTGGTATATGCTTCGTTTTGGTCATGTTCATGTAATATGCCAGCCCTATTTGGCATTCTTTATCTCAATCAAAATTATTTGATTATAAAGAATGCCTTCTTAAATTTCAATTTAAATTGGTTGCTCTATTGTTACTCTGAATGTGTACATTCTAAATGCCTTCTTCATTGTCACTTGGGTAAGTGAATAGGAGGGCAAACCAAATAAAATTGACACTTCGACCTTTTGCTCTTTCTATGCCACACGCAATGGGCAATAAAATATTTAGAACCGCAAATATCAAGCTAAACTTTAAAATGCACTATTTAATATTTGACCTCCACAATTTGAATTTATTTAGGTAGTGGTAATTTCAATTTATGGCCTGGTTTAGAATCACAATGGAATCTATTTAAATTTCCATGTCAAAACAAAGGTGGGCCCATTGATAACTCGCTTTATAACGGTGTCTGGGTGCAATCATTGTTTAATGTACTGCCGGGTAATTGGGTGTGTACTTCCTGGATTGCCTTTTCATATGGATCTAGTAGCAAACATAAACTCGGTCTACTGGTAAGTAATTATCGCAGCTATAACCATTGCAACACTGGTTCCTGCCTCGAAAACGCTTCTCAAGTTCTTTTTGAAGAGCTCCAGAGTCTCCATCTCTAGGGAAAATCTCAACACGTAGTTCTTTCCTGCTGAATGACGGGGAAAATCTCTCTTAAACCGTGCGGTACGTGACCATTTCGGTTCTAGTATATGATGAGAAAAGAGATTCTCTGACAAGATGGCTCGCAACATCGTATGAATTCGTTTTGAATCAGAATACCTTTATTGTTCTTACAAACTTTTTACAAATCTGTAAGATATTTTGAAAGAGTTGTGGGCGTAAAATCAGATTGCCTGGATTTAAACAAAGTGAAATAATGACAAGTTAAAAGAAATAATCGTATTATTTTTGAGACTTGATACATAATGAAGACTTATCTATATATAATATAAAAATGAATCCCTATTTCCCTATGTCATGTGACATGGCATCACGTGTGAACGGCTGGACCGATTTCACTGATTCTTTTTTCGTTGTCTTTGTTATTATCAGGAGAAGGTTCTTATGAAGGAATAAAATAAGAAAGTTTCATGGAAAATTACAAAATTTAAGAAAGCTGAAAGACCATTTAACATTTCTAATGTAACTTTATGGCGCTTAACAAAACTGTCAGTCATATGACAGATAGCGCGACACCAATTCAATATTCATTGTTAATAAGACAGGACGACGTCGGGCTAGTCATAAATAAGGGATAATAAGAGCAAATTTTTGTCTTCATGGTTTAATTTATACTACCCGTTTTTTTTTTCAAACACCTTTAGTACAAAAACTGATGACGTTTATGCATGTTGAACTAAATAGTCACGCCCACGAATCGATAACAGATTAGCGGCCAGGTAGGCTCGAAGGACCAGCCTGTTGCTTATAGATGTTGTAGTTTAAAACAACTTGAACTTGACTCGTGCGAGTGGCCGACATTATCACATCTCGTCACGGCGCAGCACGCGACGCCAGCAGTCGACAATTGAACGTTATCTTGCGTGCTAGTAATTACACTACCGCACCGGTGGAACACAACACAATTGCTTGGAGACTGTAGATGGCAATCCTTTATCAAGTTTCCTGTTTCATTTTATACATCAGTTTGTTAATTAAATCCCCCCAAAATTCCACAAGGATATATATTTTTTATGATTCTTTCTTTACATCTGTTTCATGTTTTTTCTCTAATACTTAACAATTGTTAATTTTATCTCCTCGTGCAGATTTGCATTTAGTACATATTACTCATTATAGAATATAAACATAAGGTATTTTAACAGTACAGTGCAATTTGGTTTCTTCAAATCAATTTGAATCGGAGTTTAAGATTTCAATTAATTTATAACATCAATATGAACGATAAAAATTGAGCAATTTGGCAAAAGTTTTTTGTTATAATCGTGAACAACGTCCAGACCTTTTATACTCAATAATCTAAACATATTGCATTTGAAAGTCGGGCAAGTCGTTGCCTTGCATGAAATATAGCCTCCTTCATGGATTTATTCTATTCGTTTAACAATGTGAATTTCAACCACTAACTTCTTACTCATTGGCCTGGCATTTCATCGCACAGGCCGAATCACGGAGTCCAAGAAGTTGTAAGTAATTTCCCTAAAGGATTATACAGTTCAGTTAAGAAAGGATTTTCATAGGACACTGGGCAAGCACGGCAAAATCCTCTGGTACATATTTTGTGTGCTATTTATATCTGCCTTTCAAAATTTTTAAACTCCCTTGAGCATTCTATGGCTGATTGCAGGAGATCCCTGATGGGATAAGTCCAGAGTTGCATAACATATTTTTCTTGACTATATTTATTTTTAAAGTTACATCGTTTGTATAAATTTGTTGTTACTTCATTGGCCATAAAAACCAATTTTTTTGGTATCTTTATTACATAATCGCAATTTACTAGTCGTTGCTGTTAATGCTGGGTAAGATTCCGAAAAAGAAAAAATGGCTTCCAAAAAGAAAGAAAATGATCTTAATTACTGTCTTTATTAGTCCAATAACTGTAACAATTATTTTCATGTTTTCTGTATCTGATTTGATAGATATTTCTAATAGGACATGTTTCAGGTGTTTCATTTTTGTACAATAAAGCTTTAATAACACAGTAGCAGTTCAATTACTGAGCGAAAATACGCTTTGTACAACATCTTTTATCAAGTAATTACAATTTTTTTCTTAGTCAACGTAACGGTACACTATTCAATGACAATGTTACATTAACTATTGGTCTATTTATATCTTTTTCCATTACAAAATTAAATGTCCTGATTGATTGATCAATGTAGCTCAAGTTACTAAGCGAAAGGCGAAGACTGCGCTGTAATCGAAGGCTGCAGTTTAATGTTTCATCAATTGTTGTCTTGTCTATTTCATTCTTATGTTTCGTAATTATAAATAACACGATCAATGAAAATCTCGATTTATTCTGACTAGTGGCTTGATTAAATAAACTAATCGGATTATATGAAAAACTAATAAAATTTTCTGTATTACTAGCTTTTCATATATAACGTTATTAAACTTTACTATGTTGCCAGCTTTTCATACAATTCGTATAAGGCCTCAACCTCAAGTGCGTTGCTCAGTGCTATAAATTTATCACAGGTATGTTGCTAGACCAGTAATGTTAACCACTTCGTCAATTTCTGAGGTCTTGATCTAGAAACTTGACTTTACATTGTAAGCTATCATCTAGACATTGAAATGGAGTTTCAAAGATCCAATCGTTCGTTATTCTGATTAATATCACAGGTTTAGAATTACGGTCTACCTACGACATGAAACATGTTTATCAGTAAATAATAGTATTAGATTTATTATTGCTGTGTCGCCAAAAACAGTTTCTTGCCAACAAAACAATAATCTCTTGAATCTTTCATTCAATGTTTTACAAATTATTATGTCAACAATGTAATAAATTGGCAGTTGACTCGTTTATTGTGTGAGGAATAAAATACAATTAGTTTGACCTACGTTTTGAATCGTAATTTTATGTATAAAAGTAATAAATAAGCCAACTTTGTATATTTATCTTCCCTTCCCAACGTATTACAATCCTAATTATGATTCTTTTAAGCCATATGGATATACTAGAAGAAATAATAATTTATTGTTTTCTTCATCACAAATTACCTATGATAGTTTAAACAGGTTTTAAGTACTTAAGAAGAAGAAGTATCAGAAAGGATATGTATGCAATTTTACATAATGTAGTAACATCATAATGTTATGTTAGTTTGACTGACAGACATGTTGTAAATTGTTTAACAGCTAATTTACGTGCCACTTGGTTGCTGGATATACAAGTTTGTGGTCAGTGACTCGGTTAATTCTGCTTTACAATTCTTTTGTCATGTATGGTCAGTGACTGTTGTTTGATTTTTAAACTTAAACATTCACAATCATGGCATACACAACGGGCTGAAATGTTGCTTTGGTTCGAAAAAATAACACTTATTTCTCGAACTATAACTGCATTTAGAACATAACCATTTCTTAACTAAATACAATTTATATAAATCGATTATATTATTGTTTTTGTGCACTTTTAATTAAAAAAAATCAAGTTAGATATGTAATTAGTAAAATTTTGATCATAACGTTGTTAATATTCCTTTATAGAAAAACATGAATTACTTCTCGTATTTCTTTACAAATTCTTGTTATTTTTGTCTCGTACGACCTACCTCAACCTCGTTTAAATGCATTTCAATGACAAACCCGATCATCAGAATCGATATGTTGCATCTGGCCCCAGAGTGTGGCGCAACAGGAAGCTCGCTGTTTACTGCCAACAACTGGATTCGTGTACTATTCCAAGAACATACATAGGATAATCCTATATTCAGTTATGAAACGTATTCAGATGTAATTTTATGAGTGTAAACCGACTCAAAACGAGTCATATTCGATTGCAGCGGAATATCGATTGTTTCCAGCTCGAAGTTGTCGGACGCATTTCTGTACGGTTTATTCGTCTTTGTTGTCATTTCACAGTAACAATAACTTCCCCTTGTTGTATGTACTTACTACAATACGTGGTAACACTTTAGTATAATCACTTTGGAACAAAAAAATAGAACAGTGATCTTGTATCGACGTTCGGCCGGCGCCGTCCAAGCGTTGCCGACAGACGCACTGTCGCAGGCCACTCAACCGTTGTACACTTTATTTGCTTTTTACGTTTCAAAAAACGATTTTTTAATCACACACTTATATTGAACACTCTATACACTGTCGATTCGAGTGGTAAAGGAGCGTAAATGCCGTAAGGCTCGGTGCTCACCTGAGCCTGACGGGTGGCGGGATGTTGAAAGCCGGGAACAATTTAGCGTTGGGACTCTCGAACAGCATCGCGAATTATTTCGTTCACCGCGCGCGCATTGTGCACCCGTACGCACAGTTCGGCAGCTAGCCGTACACTGCGGTTCGACTTGCGGGGCGCCGGCGCCCCCTCGGCCCCACACCGCTCACCCCTCGCCCCGTGACGTCACGCCCGGACGCTAGCCTGTCGCACTGGCTTGTCAAGTAACTCCGTCCCTTTTCTGTGTTAAACGTCTGAGAGGGACAAAGTTAAGCTTTGTCAGGTGAGTGTAGTTCTCGCATCAGCCCCTGTTTTGTAGGGTTTCGCGTCGACTAAGCCGCGGTAGGTCACATTCAACTATTGAGTTGAAATAAGTCCGTAGTTTTATGGTCGGTAGTAAATAACTAGTAGTCAAATAAGGGCATTTGAACCTTATAATTATTACAACATTGCTCACTACGTTGCACGTATTTGTGTAATTCGACAATGACTCATTGTTAGGCTTTTCAAGCACCCAAATTACATAGCGACATGGTCACTTTGCTTTGGTGCTGTACTACAGTCAAATTATCTCGAAGGACGAAGTATTTAAGATTAAGAACAAAATAGTACATATAAATTAGGTATTTATTGAACACTTGTACACTTCTACTCGTGGCTTCGTCCCGCGGAAACACAACACATGCACAATAGTATCATATGTGTTAATCCAGAACATACCTATTCTATACGTATGACAAATTTTCTTCGAATCCGTTCAGCCGTTTACCCGTGAAACTGTACGTACATCCTCAAAAACTATCACATTTGTAATATTAGCAGGAAGTAGGATAGATTATAATATAAAATCTTATTCCAGGTCAAATCTGGAATTCCAGTTGTATGTGTATAATATACAATCACTTACACCTCACAGCCTACACGACTCCAAATTAATACCAATTTATTCGATTAATTCTGAAAAATATATTTTTTTGAGTTACATGTCTTTGCCACTGGGTAGGGTCTGCACTGGGAATGAAAAAAAAATTAAGGTGTGGTGGAACAACTGGTAGAAGTTAAAATTTTGATTTCATGTGTTGTATTTTAACCAACTTCAAAAAAGGAAGAGGTTCTCAATTCGACTGTATCTTTTATGTTTGTTACCTACTTACTTTATTCTATGTAAACCGATTGTGATGATTCTTTTTGACGTGATAACGCCGGGTGCACGCACGAAAAAGCATGACTCTTTGTCACATTACACCTGAGCCGAGCGTGCGAGCTAAATCGCGAAACAAGCGACAGAGAGGCACGATCGGCCTAAGCATTCGGCTTGTGACGCATCTATGTCTTTTCCGCTCCATCAGCCGATGTTTCCTATGACGTTACATATCACGTAAAATTATCGTCCATTAACCGACTTTACAGATAACCTTTTTTTTTATTTGAAAGCTGAGGCTTCTCATGTAGCCCCATATAAATTTGATCAAGATCCTGACCCTGAAGAGTTTTCCCGACCACGCTTCGCTGTGGCTCAATCTTTTCGTTTCCATCCATTTCCTTAGAGATGGCGCTGTATGTGAAAAAAGATTTTCCCGCTTTTCTTTTCAAATTTTTCCAGAATTTTCTTTGCTATAAACCTCACGGAGCCCGAGACCTTTCCAACGAATGCAAAACCGTGGAAATCGGTTCGTGCGCTCTGGAGTTATAGCGTCAGGAAGGAAAACCCGACTTATTTTTATATAGTAGATAAGGCGTGTTTAATTCGACCAATTAAATTTTCATTGAATTAGGTTTTTTTTTTTAAGTTTTTTTTAGTTTCTTATCCCGTACAGTCAAGCTTACATTTATCTTGCTAGAATTTGGCCAGTTGACAAAAATAATCGTGTAACCGCCTTAAATGGCTGTTTTGGCTTTTTGCCCGATTAAGGAAAAAGGAAGGGTTATGTTTTTCGAGTCTATGTATACGTAGGTATGTATTGTTTTTTACGTCGGGTGGCAAACAGGCATACATACGGCCCGTCTGACATGAAGCGGTTACCGTAGCCATATTAACGCTCGCAACATAAAATATCGCTCGCGCGCCGCCACCCCCGCTGCCAACGCAGCATTCAGCTCCTTCCTTTCTGGTGACCTCACTCTCTCGCAGGAACACAACAACCCTCAAGCGAATTGTTATTTGGCTGCGGTATTCTGTGAGGTGGAGGTAGATTCCCCAGTCGGGTAACTTACAATTACGCTCCCTACCTCTCTTTTCGCCAGAGCTTCGTTTGTCAGTCAGCAGGGTGCACCGCGTGCAGGTGAGGTTGGCTTTGGTTTAAAGATGTTAAGGAAACATTTACACCCCAAACACGTGTGTCTGTCTGTTTGTTACTTTTTTCGACAAAACGGCTGAACTAATTTTCCACATGCAAGTATTGCCCACCGATGTGTTCCTGTTGTTACCACGAGGGTCACGGGTTCGAAGCCCGCATTGTCAATTAATACTTCCCTTTCTTTATGGCTTCCTAGTACGTAATTAAATTGAAGCCGCGCGCTGAAGGTGCCCGAATATTATAAATAGGCGAGGTAGGTGAATTTTTCCATTTTAAAAATATCTATAATTATTAATTTCTTTACTCTATGCTATAATAAAAGGTAGTATATTGAAATATTAAATATGATAACATTGATAACTACCGGAGATTATGTGATGCTAGTGGACTGTATAGATGTAGAAATATGAAGGAAAACGCTTAGTAAAATAATAGAAATTGTAATTACTGAGATCACTTTAGTATATTACGAGAGGACAAGCACCATGAATCAAAGACAATAATGGATATCAAAAACAGAACGTCAACTACAAAAATATAGAAAGGGAAAAATATACATTGCAACCAGCCAGTCGCTAACAAAATAATAATAAATCTATATATATAAAAATCAATGCCAATTTTCGTTGTAATTTTATAACTCAAGAACAGGCTCACCTATCCAAACCAAATGTTTCGGCTTTGTTCGGACTATTTAGTAGATGGTTTATGTGAAGTTTGCACAAAATCGGTAGAGCGGTTCTTTATTTATCACATTTTTTTGTAACAAATGAATTCAATAAATGGCGGATCATTTTGTTAATGGGGATTTTGCTGTCAAATTGAAATTTTTTTCAGATGGGGAGTGTGCTGTCAAATTGAAACTTATTTCAGTGTAGACAGTACAAGCATGTTGTTATGTCATTCATGCGGTCATTTCATTTTAAACGTACTTCAACTTTATGTTGCCTGATCCAGAGTCGGTATGAAGCCCCCAGCCGTTTGTTTATTCATGCTCAAAATGGAAAAACAAAAAATATTGTTTATCCTAATGTTTTGGATTAAGTTTTAAAATAGCAATTAATAAAATATTTTTTTGTTTGAATAAATGAATTTGATGTTCCAATATTTTTTTTTAGTATTTCACTTTATACGTAGCGAAGCACGTACCGGGCCGCTAGTAGTATATAAATAATACAATATAAAATAGTTATATTAAATAATATAATAAATATAGTTATATTAAAAATATTTGAAAAATACTATATCCTTTCTGTACTGTTAATAAATCTCAAAAACTGCGGGAGTTTTTGAGATTTATTAACAAGAAAATGTTTAAAATACTATAATAACCAGATTACGGAAAAGCACTTGTAGGGTGTAATCTAATAAAATACTTAGGACAATTGTCCTAAATTTATTCCTGTGTTTTTTATTAAGGGTTTTTCTTGAAATTGTGTTTGATTTTCTAGGGTCCACGGACCGAAAAAGGTTAAGAAACGCTCGGTCTAGTAGGTACCCATAGCACAAGCTTCGATGGCGCTATGTAAATAGTCCTGAAATATTAAAAAAAATAAACATTTAACACATATTTGTGCATGAACATAAAGCATGTTGCATTGTTTTTGTTATCAAAGCGGCGAATGCCGCGCGAGCTGACAATAATTCGTGAACAATGTTCCAAATATTAAAACAACCAAACGCTTTAATTACCGCCTGGAATTTATATTGCGGTCAAAGGCGCGGATGTATTTTTAGATTACTAGAAACGCCCTTCGACTTGGCTTGGTTCGCTTATATGATAATATAGGGGCCATCCATAAATTACGTCACACGTTAAGGGGGAGGGAGGGGGTCGATGAAGTGTGACATAGCGTGACAAGGGGGTGGGAGGGGTGCTAAATTTCCTGACGTGACATTTCAAAATCTATTCTAAATCTTAGTGTTAAAACTTGTTTGAGCGAAGTCTAGGCATCAGGCTGAATGGAGGGAGATGAGTGGAATGCTACACTCCAAGGAAACCATTGGTGAAGGTACAGTGAATTGGTACAGACATGTACATAAATTTGACAGGAAACGGATGCGTCTCAAGCTTGGGGCACTGCCGGGCCATTATGCCTGCCACGGGCACCTATATAAAATGAAACTTGTTGAGAGCCCAGAGTGCAGAACATGCAAGGAGTCTAACGAGACCATGAAACACTTGATGTGTCAATGTGACGCCCTAGCGGGCAAACGAATGGAAATCCTAGGAAAGGCATACCCGGACCTGGAGGACTACAGGCTCTTCCCTATAAGCGGCATACTGAAGTACATGGAACATGTCTCCAGACAGGCAGGGGAGAGTGACTAAAGGATTAGGGAGAACACAAAAGATCCATTGAGGGTCGACGTGTCACCGGTGCTGCAGCACTGGACCCACTCTAAGATAAGTGTTAAAACACGAACATTGAACTATTAACGAAAAACTCAAATCACTACACAAGATGTTAAATTGCAAAATATGTGACGTCACACTAGGGAGGGGGGAGTCTCACAAATGTGACCAGCTGTGACACGGACGGGGGAGGGGGTCCTAAAATAATGAAATTCGTGTGACGTAATTTATGGATAGCACCAAAGCATTACGCCAAAAAAAGGTTTACTGACGATAGTTGAACGTGACAACGTCATAAGAGAATACTGATGGAAAGTTTTTGCATTATTTAAAAGAAAATTCTAATGGAACGCCTCAGAGCGAGGTAACGCCGCATGAGTCATGTTTTTTCGTGCGTGCAGCCGGCTCCATCGAATTATAAGACGTTGTCACGTCAAAAATCTCCAAAGTTATTGTAAAATTGCATCAAAATCCTCCGATGTCAAGCGCGGAGTTCTGTATCGACAACCTAATCGACGCACTGCTTAATGTGCGTCGATTTGTGTCTACAAGTAGATAAGACACACATTTGGGACCAAAGGGGCAATTCTCGTAATTAAATATAGTCAAAATTCAGTTTCGATCTCACAAATGTCACATTTGGTATTCTCGTAACACAATATGTAACTTCAAAATTAAATTTAAGCGGGATTATATCGAAATATGAGTGAAAATTAAACAAACTAAGAATGTTACTTTGCCAACAACAAGAATTGATAATAATTAATTAATGAAATCAAGTATATAATTTTAGTCAATTCACAATTCAATCTCGATTCGGTCAACTTTCAATCTGCGTTCGTAGAAAAATTACGAGATAGATGGCGCTGTGTAAATTGTCTAGAAATATGTATTTATTTATTTATTTACATGTATATTACTGTGTAGCATGCCTAGTAAATAAAATCTGTAAAAAAAATATGCAAAATCGTCTGAACGGTAACACATTAATATCAGGTGGTATGTATGCTTGTTTGCCACCACAATATGGTCAGTTGAACGATCTATTCAATATCTA
Source organism: Hypsopygia costalis (assembly GCA_937001555.2). NCBI lineage: Eukaryota > Metazoa > Arthropoda > Insecta > Lepidoptera > Pyralidae > Hypsopygia > Hypsopygia costalis. The sequence goes on from OW443347.2 coordinate 21,496,656, forward strand.
TAACCACATACCGCGCGATACATCAAAATCAGAGCGCGCAACGGACCTGCACGTAACCGGTTTAATTTGAGCCCAGGCATCTCATTGTATTTCCGATTGTGTACGCACTATTTGTGGGTCAGAAATCGTGCGCAGGTCAAGTTACACTGGCCGTGTAGCTGAGGTCTTTTTGTTTTAAAGTATTTATAACTGTGAAGCGATTGTGTTCTGTATTGAAATGAAATTGTTACGAATATTATTAGTTTTAAAGAGAGGGCACAGAGTGTTTGTGCCAAATTTCGAAGTTTTTCTCGATTTTCTCAGTTTCCACAAGTTTCTCGAAGTTGCAAATTTGAATTCACACTACTCTAACAGACCCATACAACATACCAAAAATGCAGAACTACATCACGCTTTGCGAATTTAATGTCTTTATCCGAAGGCCTATAGTTTTGACGAGCTCGGTGGCGTCGCGGTCAATGACGCGGCTTCGACACCAACGCTCGTGGGTTCGATTCCCACACAGGACAAACATTTGTGTGCATGAACATGTCTGTTTGTCTTGGTCTGGGTGTTTTTTATGTATCATAATATGTATTTACAAAAAAAAAATGTATTTACGTATGTTTATCAGGTGTCTAGTACCCATAACACAAGCTTCGCTTACTTTGGGGCTAGATGGCGCTGTGTAATTTGTCTGACAATATTTATATTTTTTATAGTGTAAAATAAAAATCTTAATTCACCCCCTTTCAGGGTTACACTTTACCCCGCGACATACTGTATACTATATGTACATACACGAGCCCGGTGGTCGAATGAGTACTTTGACTCTCAAGTCGCGGGTTCGATGCCCGCACAAAACAAATGGTTGTTGTCACAGTTATGTGAATGGTGACATCACTAGAGATAAGGAAGAGAGGTTATGTTTTCAGGTGTCGGTGTTAAACCATAATAAAACTTAAAGTTAAACAAGTGGTTATTTTATTCACATATCTATCTTAATATGACAGTTGTGTGCATGAATATGTTTGTTTGTCTTGGTCTGGGTGTTTTCTATGTATTTACCTAGTACAAGCTTTGCTTAGTTCGGGACTAGACGACGGTGTGTAAGAAATATATATTATGTTTTATTATATACATATATAGACCCATCCGCAGAACATAGTCCGATGTGATCATGGAACAAAAACATGTGAAGCTAGCTAGACTAGATAAGGAATATGAATTCTTCACACATTAGCTTATAGAATAGGCTTGTATCCCATTTTTTTTTCGATTTGTTATTTGAAGACGTCGCAATAATATATTTCGGCGGGAGTTCAAGATCCAGGCACGATAGGTGACGATTTATCTTACTCGGTAATATTTTCCATCAGAGCAAAGGTTTAGTATTATTTTTATTACCAAATGTATACTGAATATAACGAAGAAAAATCAAATCAACATAATAACTTCATTAATTAAATAAATCAATGATTCAGGTGTGATCAGTATCACATTTAAACATGCGAACAGTAGAGCGGTCGCGGCAAGAATGAATCGAGAACGCCGCGCGTTGCCTTATAAAGCCGCCTCGGCCGCCCTCCCCACTCGCCCATCGCCTGATTCATGGATCGGTCGATAAACAACTCGTCATGCGCACGTGCTGAGGCGATCTGACGTCACTCAATAACACGTGGCACACTCAATAACACGGCCATTCTGCTCATCAGGAGCCCTCGACCTGATAAAAAATAGTTGTCACAGCGGCAACTTAATCACTTAATACCAAACGAGTTCAATATAACTCCTATGACATAGTGTGGGAGGCCCCTGTTCTCGACCAGTCTAACTCAAAACTGCTTGTCAGATAGGGAGGCCCCTGTCCTCCGACCTATCACAACAAAATTCTGGGAGGCCCCTGTCCTCGACCAGTCTAACTCAAAACTGCTTGTCAGATAGGGAGGCCCCTGTCCTCCGACCTATCACAACAAAATTCTGGGAGGCCCCTGTCCTCGACCAGTCTAACTCAAAATTGCTTGTCAGATAGGGAGGCCCCTGTCCTCCGACCTATCACAACAAAATTCTGGGAGGCCCCTGTCCTCGACCAGTCTAACTCAAAACTGCTTGTCAGATAGGGAGGTCCCTGTCCTCGACCTATCATCAACCAAAAAATCATTTTGAAGAATACGAACCTATTCATATTATAATCATAGCAAAACAGTAACACCTCCATCGCAGTATTGTATGTCGCGCTCGGATTGCTTGTACATGCTGCATCAGCGGGTTTCCCGGGAATCAGTCCCACTGCTACATCTACAGGTCTTACCGCCGACACGTTTCCTACTCGACATAACACAATTACAATACACAATTTTTTCCTGGATTCGGTGCTAATCTGAGTTGACCATGGGCTACCTTGTTGGTCTTCCTCTGCCAGTTATTTTCTTAATTTGGTACCGGTCACCTGGCAGTACTTTCTAAACTTCGCAAGCGTCGGGACGCTTCAAATCTAGACCGACCTGACTTCTCGGACTCGCCTTGAACAAAGCGATGTCGCCCTTGTTGAACCGAACCACTATGACTTTCAATTCCAAAAAAAAAAAAATTCGAAATAGTGAGGCACGCTCACTCGACAACCCTGAAGTCATAATGTTGCAATAACGACCACCATCTGCAGATTCATAGCAGGAGCCCGTGCTCGCGGGCCGACGTCTTGAAGGCATTGCAGTCAGTCACCACAACAAAATGATCTCCCATACAAGCACTGTCCGAAGTGTTTTAATAGCACGAACCACGGCAAGCGTTTCGAGCCTGTAAAACAACAGAAACCCTCAGGCCCTGCAGTTCGCCGGCTCATGCAGGCCACCGCATGTTGCTTGCCCTGTTCAATCTGTACCAGAACAGCTCTCAAACCCGTACCACTGACGCTTGCATGGAGTTTCGTTTGCAGCCCCTCCTGAAAAATATCGAGCATCGCCTGCGTCGACAGACACCGAACGATGTGAAGTCGAGCGCCGTCACAAGCCGGTGTCCGTTCGAATGATGCGCCCCTCTTAGCCAAACTACACAATGGAATCATGTGCTCCGTAAAAGATGGTATGAATCGCCGGAAACAGCCAACTAATCAGCAGAACCCGATACGTGCCAAAATTGTCAGTAAACCTGCTGTCTGTAAGTAAATTAACAGAATATGGTATGACGGCGACTTTCAAAAAGGAGAAAGCATACATAAGAGATGAAAAAGGGATGCTGATGTTCACAGCGGACAGAGATAATGGCCTATACTATATACAAGATGTGAAAATTGAGCGAGCTAATAGAGTTAATGAACAGGAAAACTCAGTATTGAAATGGCACAGAAAGTTGGGTCATATGAACGAGTCTGACATAAAAACTGCTGCACATGGGAACCTATTGCGCGGATTAAAACTAGCCAAGAAAGGCCTTGGGGATTGCGAGACGTGCATAAAAGCAAAGATGACACAACTTCCATTCCCCAAGCATGATCCGATAAAAACGAAAGAGCCATTAGAAATCATTCATTCTGACGTATTCGGCCCAGTAAGCACAGATTCCATAAGCGGATCAAAATATTTCGTGACATTCATAGACGACCACACAAGATACTGTCACATATATTTCCTGAAACAAAAGAGCGAAGTATTCGAAAAATTCGTGGAATATAAAAACGAAGTGGAAAATTTCCTAAACAGGAAAATACAATTTCTCCAAACCGATAACGGCACAGAATACTGTAACAAAAATTTCGAAAAATATCTGAAAGCCAACGGTATTAGAAGACGACTGTCCTGCGTGTACACTCCGCAACAAAATGGTGTGAGCGAACGGAAAAACAGAACACTCATTGATAAAGCGAGATGCCTGATGATTGACGCAAACGCTAAAAACGAACTTTGGGCGGAAGCTGTAAACACCGCAAACTACCTTATCAATAGGAGTCCGTCAAAAGCATTAAATGGAGAAATACCCCACAGTTTATGGGTCGGACGTTCACCGTCAGTGAAACATCTGAACGTTTTTGGTTCGAAGGCATTCGTTTTGAAAAGAAAACGCAAAAGTAAATTCCAGCCAAAAGCAGATGAAGGAATATTCGTTGGATATGGATTGAGGACAAAGGGATACAGAATTCTATTCCCAGATAAGAAGACAGTAGCCACAAGCAGACACGTAAAAATCCTAAACAAGCCATATTATAGCGAAAATAACAGAGATGACACGTTCTGCAGGATCAGTGGGAATGAGGAAAGCTATCCAAAAGGAAATGTAGATGACATTCATGCGAGCACCCAAGATGATGACGCAATGATAGAAATAAACGTTCATCAGCCATCAAATCCAATCCCTTCAAGTCCACGAATAGATCGAAACACATACCACCCACAGCCTTCTGACACACAATCGTTAAGCCAATCATCAACATCAAGGCCACGACGAGCAAGAAACCGTCCGGCGTGGATGAACGACTTTGAAGTTGAAAGCGAAACTCATGTAAATGATGTTGAGAGCAATGAAGAAAGCCGATACCCACATGAAGGCGGCGACGATGATAATGATGATGCTGCTGAAGCGTTACTAGCTAGCAATGAGGAGACTGATGAAGAATGGCATGATAGTATTCGAGATGAAATTCGAGCTCACGTCAAGAATGGTACATGGTCCATAACAAAGAAAACCAGTGATATGAAAGTGATAGACTACAAAATGGTCTTGAGAATCAAGACAAGTCCTGAAGGGAGTAAGAGAAAGGCTCGACTGGTTGCTAGAGGTTTTAACCAACGCCCAGGAATAGATTACGAAGAGACCTATGCTCCTACGACAAGGCTAAGCTCCATTAGAGCAGTACTTGCCCTATCAGTGAAAGAAAATCTGAAACTATGTCAAATGGACGGGACAACGGCTTACCTTAATGGGGACCTAAAAGAAGTATTAAACATGAAGAAACCCTGCTACCTAGAAAAGTTTCTTAAAGATATAATAATGATCGAAAAAGACCCCCTAGTCTTAGAAAAAGCTAAGAAAATGCTTCATGACTGCACAAGGATCAAGGGGGAGAAGGTCTGTCACCTACAACGTTCATTGTATGGTCTAAAGCAATCTGGGAGACAGTGGTACCAGAAATTGGACCAAGAGTTACAAAGAATAGAATTCATTCCATCCCAAAGTGATCCCTGTGTATACATATTTCGCAGGGGGAATGAGAAAGTTGTACTAACCGTGTATGTCGATGACATTTTACTGGCGTACTCGAACAAATCGATTCTGGAAGAGGTCAAGAGGAAATTGAGAGATCGATTCGAAATGAAAGATTTGGGAGAACCTCGTGAACTGCTCGGAATTGAAATTGACGTTAAAGAGAATGCTATAAAAATAAGTCAAGAAAAATATATCGGAAAACTGTTAGACAAATACAAAATGACAGACTGTAAGCAAGCCAGTACGCCCATTGAACCCAACCTGAAATTGGAGAAACGAGAAGCAAAATGTGATCTGCCGTACCAAAACTTAATTGGCGCATTAATGTATGTAGCTGTCGCAACGAGACCGGACATAATGTACGCTTTGAGTTACTTGTCGCAGTTCAACAATTATTACGACGAGATACATTTCAAATGTGCTAAGCGTGTGCTAAGATACCTTAGAGGCACAAAAGATGTCGGTATCACCTATACAAAATCAAGTACCGATCTCTTCGGCATGGCGGACGCAGATTGGGCCTCCTGCACATTAGACAGAAAGTCCTATAGTGGATATTGCTTCAAAATGGCAAATGGATGTATCAGCTGGGAATCGCGAAAGCAAAGAACAACAGCGATGTCAACTGCAGAAGCAGAGTACCTAGCGCTTACAGAAGCTGCAAAAGAAGCCATCTATTTGAAAAGGCTCATTAATCATGTGGCTGCTATGAAGCAGGAGAAAATAATCCTGTATAGTGATAGCCAGTCCGCAATCGCCATATGTAATAATGCCACTAGTACTAGCAGAACAAAGCATATGGATTTAAGGCTGCATTTCTTGAAAGAATGCATTGAAGTGCATCATATAAAAATCGAGTACCTTGAGTCTGAAGACATGGAAGCAGACCTACTAACCAAAGGTCTGCCAGGGCCTCGACTAACCAAACTGAGAATTAGTCTCGGAATCAAAGAGACAACCGAGACTGACGCTGAGACACGCGCTCCAAAGAGCATGAGGCGGCGCTGATGGGAGAAATCCTCCTTCGATGGACATACTCCTTGGGTCGCTTCCTCATCTTTGATATGAAGCCTGTCAATATTTGTTGTTGTCAAGTGTGTCATGCATGTGAACTGTTTAATTCTATAATGAATATATTTTGCTTATTTTATTTAATATTTCTCGCTCTTATTTCGATCTAACAGTTCATTACATTTGTTTTGTGGACAATTAAACCGAATGTGACCATTTCTTCCACGCCTACAACAGACCGCGACATCTCCACTCGCTCTTAACCGCAATCGCCTCGCTGGAGGTTCAACCAAACGGGGTTCTCGCGATCTTATTGCAGCTGTCACTGATTTAAGTCAGGCATTGTGGAACACCCGTCTGACAACACTCGCAGGCGCGACTGCTCGTTGTCTATGCAGCCCATGACAGCATTGCCGAGAAAAAAAAAATCATTAGTAGTAGTGTTCGCTTGCAGTTGTCGTGTCAATGACTGAGTGTTGCCTCGGAAATAGTCCGATTTGAGCTTCCGTCAGGATCCCAAAACGCGGGAGCGTTGTGGATATCCCACTTCTGATTTCGGCGGGAGTTCAAGATCCAGGCACGATAGGTGACGATTTATCTTACTCGGTAATATTTTCCATCAGAGCAAAGGTTTAGTATTATTTTTATTACCAAATGTATACTGAATATAACGAAGAAAAATCAAATCAACATAATAACTTCATTAATTAAATAAATCAATGATTCAGGTGTGATCAGTATCACATTTAAACATGCGAACAGTAGAGCGGTCGCGGCAAGAATGAATCGAGAACGCCGCGCGTTGCCTTATAAAGCCGCCTCGGCCGCCCTCCCCACTCGCCCATCGCCTGATTCATGGATCGGTCGATAAACAACTCGTCATGCGCACGTGCTGAGGCGATCTGACGTCACTCAATAACACGTGGCGCCGACATATAAATATACGTGAAATAATTACTTCGATTGCATAACAACTTCTCGAGATATGATAACTTGAAGTTCACAATTTTGGACTGGGGTGTAAGTGGTTCATCAACATCTTTGAACCAAAGCCAACTTCACCTGCACGCGGTGCACCCTGCTGACTGACGAACGAAGCTCTGGCGAAAAGAGAGGTAGGGAGCGTAATTGTAAGCTACCCGACTGGGGAATTTACCTCCACCTCACAGAATACCGCAGCCAAATAACAATTCCCTTGAGGATTGTTGTGTTCCTGCGAGTGAGTGAGGTCACCAGAAAGGAAGGAGATGCTGCGTTGGCAGCGGGGGTGGCGGCGCGCGAGCGATACTTTATGTTGCGAGCGTTCATATGGCTACGGTAACCGCTTCACATCAGGCGGGCCGTACGCTTGTCTGCCACCCGACGTAGTATAAAAAAAAAAAAAAATCCCGAAAACGCTCCATACAAAAGGCCACCACGTTATGACGTCACACCGTGCTATTTATATGCTTTAAATCAGAAAATTGTACGACAGCTATGTTAAATATTGCGTTTATGTGGCCAGTGCCGTAACAAAAGTTATAGTATTTTTTATTGTTTCTAGAATGGTAATATTTATTTTTTATAATTTCATGCCTTTAAAATGGACTTTCCCACCAAACTTTGACCGAACATAAAACACGTCGGACATAAGTTATTAAAATTTTACTAACGCAGATCGTTCTAGTTTTATGTATTTTACGTTACTGATAGAGTTTTTATAATTTTGTAACATGGGCAACAAGCCTATTGTCTTATATCATTTAATTCAATTCTTCTTTGTGGCGTTCTTGAAGTTCTCGCCAATGTCAATGTTGCTTATTCTGTTATAACACATATAGCCAAGTAGGTGACTATGCTCAGTAGGTGACTCTGCTATAGATTAGCTTTGTGAGTGTACATAAACTCGATTTGAAATTAGTTAATTACGATTCGGACGATCTGTTGATATACCTAAAACAAAGGACAAAGACAACATGTAAGACGGCACAAAGGGTTAGTTGATTAGTATAAGACAGACAAGTTACAGTTTAATATTGTTAAAATTTATATAATTAGATAGACTATATACTAAAGGAGAGAAATTCACCAGGGATAGAAGTGATTTAAAATCTATAGGGCGAGGGATGGAAGAGGGAAGGAGATCATAGAGTGAAGATGGATATTTGGGACAACTGAAGAAGATATGGTCAGTGGTTGCTTCGTCTAGACCACATTCACATAACGAGTTATCCTTCACCCTGATTTTAGCCAAGAACACGTTAGTGCAGGCATGACCCAATCGTAAACGACAGATGATTGACGTCGCTCGTTTATTTACGTCTCGATATTTGAAAAACCATGGCTTGGATGGTATGCCATCTTGGATGGAAGCGTAGTGTATGCCTTTTACGTTTTTTGACTTAACCCATAACCTATTCCAGCCTGCCGCCAGTTTACCATGGGCAAGCGGAAGCAAATCCTGGGAATATGCTGTACAGTGAGGAGATATGCAGCCGCTTTGTATAGCATCTTTGGCACAACGGTCCGCCATTTCATTCCCTGGAATGCCACTGTGACCCGGAATCCACACTAGTTGTACTTGAATACCCTTGGTATGGCATCTATACAATGCTTGTCTAATAGCTAAGATGACAGGTGATTTAATTTTGCTACGAAACTGGTTGGCAGCGATTGAGACCAAACAACTTCTGGAGTCAGAAAAAATAACAGTTTTAACAATGTTGTGAGATTCAATATATAACAGAGCCTCCAGAATTGCTGTAGCCTCGCCAGTAAAGATCGAACAAATAGAAGGGCATTTGAAATTTAAAATAATCCTATATACCGGGATCCAAATCGCAGCTCCCACACAACTTTGTTCTGAAGTTTTAGATGCGTCAGTGTATATAACCATCCAGTCACTCCAGAACTCTTCAATAGCTGAATTTAACTTAATAGATGCAAATGCGCAATTTTTCACTATACCTAGATTAAGATCTACATTAGGACGATGTATAATGGCTTGAAATTGAGTGTCAAATAGGGGATTTATTCTGCATTGGTAGACAGGACAGGGGAGACGAAGATAGGAAAGCTATTAAACAAACACGGGGGATTTTTATGGGCCCAATACCCACCTGTGGAAATATATTCCGAAAGTTGATGCAATTTATTTATTAGAGGATGGTCTGTCAGTTGTAGTGCCTTATGTAAGAATCTGTCTGAAAGAAATTGCCTTCGCAAGTGCAGTGGGCATTCCACACATTCAACCTGAAGGGCGTTAATTGGAGAGGATTTCATAGCTCCAGTAATAATACGGAGACATTTGTATTGTATTTTGTCCAGATAATTTAAGGCTGTTTTGTTACAAGGTTCCAGAAGGAAGGAACCATAGTCCAAGTGGCTACGTACAAGTGCATTATAAATAAGTTTCTGTGTATATGGATGAGAACCCCACCAAACTCCAGAAAGGGAACGGAGAACATTAATATTCTTCTCACATTTTTGAAGTATATGATTGATGTGGTGGGTGCCTGATAATTTTGCATCCAGAATTACACCTAGAAATTTGACCTTGTCCTTAACTGGGAAGATTTGCCCATTATAAGCGATAGAAATATTCGGTATAATTCTTTGACGAGCAAAAACTACTACACTGCTTTTGGGTATTGAGATGGACAGCCCATGTTCAACTAGCCAGTCTTGTAAATAGGAGATGGCTGAATTTATTCGGGATGTCGTTTCTGAAACATTACCTGAAGAGAAGTATAGAACTAGGTCATCTGCATACTGAAGAACGTTACAGAATGAATTGACAGTTAGTTCTAAATCATGCGTGTAAATGCTAAATAAAAGAGGGCTAAGTACTGACCCTTGGGGCAGGCCTTTCCACACTCGTCTAGGGGGTGCAGAGTAATTTTGTAATTTTATATGTATGGTTCTATCCGATAGGTAATTTATAATATAATTTACTATCTTCTCTGGTATGCTCAGATTAAGCATCTTATGCCTGAGCACAGGAAGAAGTACGTTGTCGTACGCAGACGACACATCAAGGAAAACGCCCACTAAGTATTCACGCCTAGAAAAAGCTATCCTGATGTCTGTGACGAGTGTGGCGAGACTGTCCATCGTACTGAACCCCTTTCGGAAACCGAATTGACTTTTTGGTAAGATACCCTTGCTTTCTACTAACCACTCGAGCCGATTCTTAATAAGGTGTTCGAGGATCTTTGCCATAGTGCATGAGAGGGCAATGGGTCGATAAGCTAACGGGTCAGAACTCTGTTTACCAGGTTTTAATAAGGGGATAACAATTTGAGATTTCCATTCTTCGGGAGGATTACCTGAAATAAAGATACTATTGAGAATGTTCAGAAACCGGTCCTTAGTAGTAGAATTACAGTTAATAATGAATGAGTAGGGGATTCCATCTATGCCTGGTGAGGTATCCTTCAAGCCCTCTAAAACCAGATCTAATTCCTCACGGGAGAAAGGAGCATCAAACGGGTCGGAGGGAGAATGCGAAAAACTAGGAACACCTGAAGACTCTTCAGCAGATGGAGCAGAAGGAGGAGCTAATCTTCGGGCGAATTCCTCTATCCATACTGTATAATCGTTTGAGGAAATGTTAAGATCATCAGATGTCGAACACCGGAATTTCCTAACATTTCCCCAAACAGCAGAGGGGCGTGAATTAGGAGATAACCCCTCACAGAATTTATGCCAACCTTTTCTCTTTTTTTCCCCTAGCAATTTAACCGTCTCTGCTGCTACCTTCTGATAATTACAAAAATTGTCCCTGCACATGTCCCTAGAGTAAAGCCGTTCAGCAATTTTACGATTCTTAACAGCAGAGTAGCACTCCTGATCCCACCATGGTGGAGGCGAGGGTTTCTTCTTGGGAGGTTTTTTGAGAGGGATGGACTTGTCTGCAGCGGAAAGAAGGGAATTTTTAAAATCTATGTAAACCGAATGGGCATTATTCTGGTCTGCACAAGGCAGTTGAGAAATTAATTCACCAGAGCTAAGAGCAAACTGAGCCCAGTTTGCCCTGGTAAGACTATATTTTAGGCGAGGGTTGAATGGTGAAGCCGGAATATTATCATTAGAAAGGATGGAGATACATAAGGGGAAATGATCGCTGCCGTAAGAGTTGCTTATGGTTTTCCATGAGAGTTGGGTTGATAAATGGGAGGAACAGAGTGAGAGGTCTACAGCACTGTTAATATTTTGGGAAGGAAGGACACGTCGGGTAGGGGAGCCATCATTGAGGATACATAGGTCTAAGTTATCCACTAGGTCAAGGAAAGAAGGGGATAGCGAGTCACAAAAATGTGACCCCCATGAGGTATGGTGGATATTAAAATCCCCAAGGATAACAACAGGAGGAGGTAAAGAAGAAATGATAGAGGATAGTTCATTTAGAATAGATACATTTGGATTAGGTATATAAACTGATAGGAAGGATATGTTTAAGGTACGAATGGCCACTGCATTGAAACTGTTAGAATGACTTGGAGGGAGGGGAATTTGAGAGAAGATAACAGATCTTGACACAAGAATGGCGGCACCAGCATGCCCATCATTCCTGTCATCCCGCAGACATGAATATCCCGGTACCCTGAAAGGGGTACCAGGTCTAAGCCACGTCTCCTGGACGGCAAGAACAATGGGATTGAGTTTGTTAATAAGGTGGATTATATCTGTTTTTTTAATCCTGATGCTCCGACAATTCCACTGCAGAATTGTTTGGAATGTTACTAGTTACTGAAAGAAGCTGAGTAAGTTTCTGTTGGACACTATGGGAAAGTTCCGTATCGCTAAAACGGGAGAGAAGGTTTGTAAGGGTAGACAGTAGTAAGTCGAGAAGGTTATCATTTGGGGAACTATTTAATGCACACCCATTAGGGAGAGTGGAAACAGGCGATTCTGTGATCATCTCATGGGCTCGCCTATCATAGCCAGGACTTGATGCAGGAGAATATTGTCGATGCGGAGTTACAATAGTTTTGCGGTAGGAGGACCTTTGAGGAGGATATAACTGAGCTATGTTATTGTATTGGGAATGTTGAGGTGAGGTAGGGAGATATTGGGTTGGTAGAGGAGTGGGATTGAGTCGGGCAGTGTCTGCAAAAGAGCGTCTTGATTGCGGAAATCTTGCAGAAGCTTCCAAATACGAGATATTGTCTTGCGACATTGTCAATTTTATAGATTTTTGACGGCTGTGCTCTGGACACGATGAGTCTTTGGCAGAATGACTGCCAGAGCAGAAAAGACATGTGGGAGCCTGTTTTGTACATGATATACCCTCATGACCCTGTGCACATACAAAGCATCGTGGACTTGAACGACACTGTGAGGTCACATGACCGAATCGACAACATTTATGGCACTGAATAATCGGAAGCACATATGTCTCAACCGGCATGCGAGTGTAGAAGCAATACACATTTGTGGGAAGCTTTTGACCCCTGAAAGTCAACACCACTGTCTGGGTAGGAACCCAGACAGTGTTGCCACCCTCATTTACTAATCTTCTATTCAAGCGACGTGCTCTGATCACTGTGCCAAAACCATAAGGGACATCAATGGCCGAAACAAACTCTTCCAGAGACCACTCAACCGGGACAGCTCTGACAATGCCCATTCTTGTTATACTATACGAGGGTATAATAGCTTCTAAATGTGACGTTATTAGTGAGGGGTGGTTAATGAAGTTATTTGCATCAGCAGCAGTCTTGAATTCAACTGAGATCCGATTGCGTCCTACGCGTTTGACTCCGTCCTTGGTTATATTTTTTATATTTTGGCGGAATAAGAAATGACCAAATTGAATTGGACGGATCGTTGTGCCCGCAGCAGATGATTCCTCAGATTTGCTAACGTGCACAATGTAAGGAGCACTATCATCATCGGAGTAGCTAGGTTTGTTGTTGGTAAAATCAGGGTGGGTGTACGTAACCTGTAATGAAGGGGTCGATTGGGAAGGATGCGTTATAGTTTTTTTTAAAGGTTGGGAGTTATCACTACTTGTTATTTGAGGACGTTTGCGTGAATTACTTTCATTATCCTCAGCTTGTATTTGTTGTTGTAAACTTTGAGTAAATAATGGCGGCGTAGGGGAAAGCACGTTGCTACCACCACCGGGATCCGGCGGCTCCTCGTCCATCTTCAATAAATTAACTAAATTAGTACTTACTGAATAGACACAGACCAACACCAACACAAATACACAAAAATGGCAAATCAACAGGTATTATAAAGAAAGAAAACTTAATTAAAAACCAGTTCCGTTCACAGTACGTGTATCACGCACTCAACCAAAAAGCAGAGTCTTATATCATTTATATTTCGAATCAAATAACGTTCGATATGACATTAGCTCCCCATAAAAACGCACGAAACTGAACTACCCACAATACAGATCGGACTTTTTTCTACGTGTGTTCGGGTACGGTACGGTCGATATATACATAATAATGTATACCTACATAGGGTGTAAGTCGTTCACCATCAACATTGAAACAAAGCCAACCTCACCTGCACGTGCTGACGACCCTTTATTGCCCTTGGCAGTACTGCTTGGCACTATCAGTCTTCTTCTTCTTCTTCAGCCTGTTGCCACCCAATGCTGAGTAAAGGCCTCTTGCATTGCACGTTATTCGCTTCGATCTTGAGCTTTTCTCATCCATCTTTTCCCCGCGATTTTGACGATGTCGTCAGTCCATCGCATCGGTTGCCTATCAGTACGACTAACGAAAGAGATTCTTGTAAAAGAAAGGTAGTACAGCGTATTTGTAATTTTGCTGCCCGACTGGGGAAGTACCTCCATCTCACAGAATACCGCAGCCAAACAACAATTCCCTCGAGGTTTATTGTGTTCCTGCGAGCGAGGGAGTTCACCAAGAAGGACCGACTTCACCAATAGGAGTTTTTTACCTTTTAGTTTCCGTAGTAGGGTTACAGTTTTTTAAAGTTTTGTCAGAGTACAATTTTCCGTGTCAATAGCGGATCATTGCGAAGTGTCGCCGAATCACTTTCCAAGCAATCGATCGTTGCGACAGACGGACGACGCATTTCCGCCTTTTCAATAGTAACACTTCTTGACCGCAACTTTCAATTTTTTATGTGATTTCTAAACATTTAAACCGTGTAATCGTGGTTTCTATTCGTGTGGCGTAAGGGTGCGTTTTCTTTGTTGAGAAGCACGACGGCGTTTTTTTATACTACGCCGGGTGGTAAACAAGCATACGGCATATATGATGTGGAGCGATTACCGTAGTCATAACTAGGGTTGTAACGGAACTTCGCTTCCGCCTCCGTTACTGCGGAAGTTCCGCAAGAAATCGTATCTCCGCCTCCGCCTCCGTACAATTTTTGCGGAGTTGTAACGGAGGTTTATTTACGTAATCATAGAACAATAACGCGCGGTAAAAACTATTAGAAGACATCAATTCCAGATTTTGTGTTAATTTTGATTGACTAGAAGGTGATGTTTATTTACGAGTATATGTTTACTTAAGTGATCTGAAATGAAAACTTTGTACTTAGTTTTAATGCACCATAAATTTCATTTTTTTCTACATCCACTTTCACCTTCGCCTCTGCCTTCCGTTAACCTCCGCATCCGCAGAGGTATTACAGGTCGCCTCCGCCTCCGCTAAGTAGGCCTCCGTTACAACCCGTCATAACGCTCGCAACATGAAATATCACTCTACTGTCACCCCTACTGCCACAACTGCAACTCCTGGTGACCTCACTCACTCGCAGGAACACAACAACCCAAAAGGGAACTGTTATTTGGCTGCGGTATCTCTGAGAAGGGTAACTTCCCCCCTTACATTTCTGATTTAAAGCTCAGCCATTCAGGTGTTTTTTTTATGAGAGTGGGTCAAACGAGCATGTGAGTCACCTGGTGAAAACTAATCACCACCATGGAGATCAGCAACACCAAGGGATCACCGATCCGTTGCCAGCCTTTTAAAGGGAAAAAAAGACTGTTCTTGAAGGCTCCCATGTCGTAGTTGTTCGGAAATATCGCTGAGGGAACTTGATTCCACAGATTCACCGTTCGTGGTATAAAATGTCCTAGGAAACGTACTGTAGTAGATCGCAAATTATTAAATAATACACATTTTTCAATTATCACATTATTTTATTATTATTAATATGTTAAAGGTACACTCGCCAACTTATTTTCAATAATTTTCTAGTTAACATTAACAGTTACTATTCCAACAGATCACCGAATAATATAATACATATTGTTATTTATTAAATCATAAATATAAACTTAAGGTGCCATAGTAAAATAAAGGAACAGTAATCCATCTCGTGGCGTATAACTTTCGCACGAACACAAGCGCGCGTTATACATAGACAATAACAATTGCTGGAACACTAGCGGCGTTACTCGTCTGAATAGTGAATTATTCGCTAATCCGTGTACGCAGTTGAGGGGTACATGCTTGGTACAACGTTTTAGGTTCCCATTGATACCATTTCTTAAATGTATTTTGTTGGCGCGTACAAGTACACCTATATTATATTATTTTATTATAGAATATAATATAGGTTGTAAATAAGGTGGTATGGCTATGTTATGCAAAGGGGCAACGATCACGTGGTGCAGAACACGATGGCTCTCTCGGAGGAAAGCAAGAGGACGGCCCCCTTAATTTGACGCGGTGGACCAGCATGGAAAATCTTATAGATTTATTTATTTATTTATTTATTTAACATTTACAAGATTCACAAAAACATACATATAATTAGCATTATAAAACCACTGAGGTTTGTCTAAATGCTAAGTAATTCCACGTCAACTACATTTTAGGAAAGATAAAGTGTTAAGAACTTATTATTTTACATCCATAAATTTACACAAATACATATAAGTAGGTATCTACCCATCCAACTCACACCGACAAACCATCACGCACGTTTTTTTATAACGACTTATAAGAATAATTAATAAAACAAACCTATCGACATTACAACATATCGTCTTACGTCACGATGACGAGCCGTCCATACTGTCCAGAAGATATTTTTTTAATTTAAATTTAATATTGCGTGTAGTTAGTTTATTTTTCAAATCAGAGGGTAGTTCATTTATTAATCGTGGTAAGACACAGCTCGTCATTCGTTCACCGTATGCATTGTTGACTCGTAATATGGGCAACCGGTTTTGTGCAACAGAACGCGTGTAATATACAGGATGATTAACGTTGATACCAGAAACATGTTTAAAATAATTTTCCTTTAATAAGGCGTGTTTTACCTGGGTATGGATTGGAAGAATTTTACAATGTTTGAAAATACCTAATTCGTTGTCACGGAATTGCGATTTTGTATTTGTAGTTATAATTGTTTTTAATATTCTTAACTGAAGTTTATAAATATTATTTAAATAAGTAGTATAGGTGCGGCCATAACTACTGAGCCCGTATTTTATGTGAGATTCGGCCAGTGAATTGTATAATAATAATTTAACACGATAAGGTATACGACGGTTAAGAATTTTGATTATTGCAAGAAATTGTCTCAATTTATTACACACGTAGTCAATATGAAGCTTCCAGTTAAGATTTTTATCAATATGTAAACCAAGATATGTATAAAAATTGACCTGTTCAATTTCGGGGCAGTTACAAAAACTAGTACATGAACTGTGTAAGCAGATATGATCATGAGCAACTAAAGATTTGGGAGTTACTAGAGATTTTAAGTAGGGTGATTTAATGTGCAATAGTTTGGTCTTATTTGCATTCAGAACCAAACCAGCATCGTGGCACCATTTACAGATGTTAGTGAAATCGACTTGGAGGAGTTCGTGAGCTTTATCTAGATCTTTATCACTTATCAAGAGGCAAGTGTCATCGGCAAATTGATAACAAGTACTATGTTTAAGGCAATTACTCATATCATTGACATAAGTCAGGAAGTGCAATGGAGATAAAACCCAATTACCCAGCCCGACAACCCAAGATGGGCTATCTTAGCGCCTTAGGATAAGGAGAGCCCACCCCACTTAAAGTGGGATAAGGACAAGAGAAGAGAGAGATATATATAATACCTACATAGAAAACGAAACAAATTAATATTTTTTGATTAAGCTTTAGATTGTCGAAACTTTTACAATATATATTTCTAATACGTAGGTACATTTGGTTCGTTATGTGCAGATGGATTACTATTATTTTTTTACTGTGGTCATGGTGTTGCCACTATAAATCTTTTGAAAATTCAATCTGAAAGACTAGTTTAAATAAAATTTAAATCATTTTCCATTGCCAAATTAAAGTTTAACAAAAATTGCGACTTTATTTTTTTTCTACCGAAGGTCTACCGGCCGCAGCCGCCACCGCCGCACTTGCTTCTCTTCGGAGGTCGATACGATGAAGAGGAACCTCCTCCGCTCAGAGGGAGGTACTCTGGAAACAAACATAACTTATTTAAGCAACAAGTAGAACAACGTTGCCTCTCTTTGCGTTCTATACAAATTATATCACGAGGAGTGTTCGGACGAGCTTTTGACGTGAACGCGTCTTTAAAATAGCTTCCACAGGGAGGCAATTAAAAAAAATGAATGATAACAAAATCGGGGGACACAGCTTGGTGTTGCAGCTACATATCTATCATCTACATACAAAATTCAATCACACCACTGGGTAGATGAAGGATCAAATATTTTATTACGCTAAGTAAGGACTATTGAACATCGCGTGCGGGGAAGGACTGCAATTTTGAGATAATTTTAGTGCATATAACGTAAATATATCACACGGCCGTGTGTTAAAGAAAGTTTAGCAAAGAGTTTTAGATCATCCATGTAGAGAAGATCAGTGATCTGTGAACCACCTCTCCGAAGCTGATAGCCTAGACCTTTTTATTTTTTTTATACTACGTCGGGTAGCAGACAAGCATACGGCCCGCCTGATTTGAAGCGGTTGCCGTAGCCATATTAACGCTCGCAACATAAAATATCGCTCGCACGCCGCCACATCCGTTGCCAAATCAACATTTCCTTCCTTTCTGGTGACATCACTCACTCGCAGGAACACAACCCTCAAGGGAATTGTTATTTGGCTGCGGTATTCTGTGAGGCGGAGGTACATTACCCAGTCTGGTAGCTTACAGTTACGCTCCCTACCTCTCTTTTCGCCAGAGCTTCGTTTGTCAGTCAGCAGGGTGCACCGCCTCATGGCGCGAGAAGGTGCTTGAATTCGGTGGTATGCTCGAGTATTCTCACGCATCCTACTGCTGTAACCGACCCGACCGACTTCCCGTCCGCGCTACTTCCCGCGGATTCCACATACGCCATCGACATGGGGGAATTCTCGAGAATGCGCGAGGATTCCCAGGAAGACGCGCGACCTTTTTCGGCTCGTATTTATGTTATCACACCCCGGCCACTCCATACAAATGTCGCGTTGTTTTCTACTACGTAAACAATGACGTCTGTATAGAGCGTGAATGAGCGTGTGTGCGTGCGGCGCCATACAAACTGTTCCAGATTTGTCTCAGAGGGGAGGTGAGGTCGACACGAGAGAGCGGCAGGGAGTGGCAATTGACGTAAAGTTAATTATGCTATGAACAATTTCGTTGCAAAAAGTGGCTTTCTATTCCATTCCGCGGCGGTGTAAAGTGATTGTGTAGAGTACGTGGTCCTCACCAGAGTCCTCGGGCCTCCCGAGGCGCCGTCCTCCGGCTGCCGTTCCGTATTTCTCGAGCCTCTCCAAATTCTCCGCCCGCTTGCGTTCCTCCCGCTGACAACAAACAATAAAATAAATTATTAAATATTTCTGGACGAATTACACACGGCCATCTAGTCCCGAACTAAGCAAAGCTTGTAGTAAGGGTACTAGATAACTGATATTATACTTAAATATTTTTTTTTGTAAATACATACATATATTACATAGTGAACACCCAGACCAAGAGAAACAGACATGTTCATGCACACAAATATTTCATAGTCAAAGTGGCCATTGCTAACCATTCGACCACCGAGCTCGTCAAAAAAAAACAAACAAATATATCACTTTTAAATCAACATTATATTTTCCTATGCGTTTCCGTGTATAATTATGTATATGTATATGATTATGTATATGTGTATAATTGTGTATAATTAGTATATGTCTATATATATAATTTTATGTTTTCATAGGTATCTGTGTATGTTGTTACTATTATTCTGTGAACCGCATTCGGGTTTTATCTGATTTTGCCAAAGGTTGCCTGGTCGCCGACTGCTAAAAAAAATGTCAATAAAAACGGTAATTTAAAAAACTAAAAAACCCGACTTCTTTTCTGTGTAATTTGGAAATGAAAAACCCCTAAAACCCATTCTAGAAATGGAGGCTTAGTGAATTTAGAGCACATGTAGGGTCCCGACTGCTACATGTTTTCTTGTTTTAGGGGTTTATCATTTCCAAATTACACAAAAAAGCAGTCGGGTTTTTTAGTTTTTTTAAATTACAGTTTTTATCTTACGTTTTTTAGTTTTGTTTATTTTGATATATGCAATGTCACTCTCACAGTAAATACATATCTAATGACACCCCTCAAGCTAAAATCCATCGAGCCGTTCAGACTGCGGCGCGCATTTGCATTTGAACTAGGCGCCAAAAATGCGCCATTTTGTTGTTTTATTTTTATATTTGATGTAGCCTATGTCACTCTCACAGCAAATACGAATCTAACGACACCACTCAAGCTAAAATCCATCCAGCCGTTCAGGCTGCAGAGCGTGCCAAACAATTATACGTACATACATACTCTCGAAAAACATAACCCTCATTCTGTCGCAGTCGGGTAAATAAACAGCAAACTTTTATTAGAGGCACCAAAGGGACCTACCCCTGAAGCGGATCATTAATGATGTCAATTTTTTCGTCAGTAATTTGGCGCATGTTCATGCAGGAACCCTTAGCAAGGTGCCTGACCACCAACTTCAAGAGCATAAATCCATCTCTGCAGGTGGAGCTTTTGACCAACCCGAGTGGGTACGTCCATCTCACAGAAGACCGCAGCCAAATTACAATACCCTCGAGAATTGTTGTGTGCCTGCGAGTGAGTGATGTCACCAGAAGTAAGGAGATGCTGTGTTAGAATCGTAGACACGCGAGTAATACTATGAATGCAAGGTCGCAAAGAATTTGTACCAAGATTTTTTTTTAAACATCATTAAGAGTCTGCATCTGTATGTACAGGGCCGGCAAATACCAGCGCCTGGTTTTGCAGGCTGTAGTGTGGAGACACAAGATGCCCTCATTATCATTACTCATTATTGTTACCTTGTACCTAAACCTTGTATAATTATGTAGGACAGTAGGAAGTATCCTATGTAGGT
The DNA here is from genome assembly GCA_937001555.2 of Hypsopygia costalis. Taxonomy (NCBI): domain Eukaryota; kingdom Metazoa; phylum Arthropoda; class Insecta; order Lepidoptera; family Pyralidae; genus Hypsopygia; species Hypsopygia costalis. The sequence goes on from OW443347.2 coordinate 21,517,168, forward strand.
CAGGTCACCTAGTTTAGAACTGTATATAAACCCATGATTTCTCTCATTAAAGGGATTCATAGATTCAGTTACCGACCAGCAAAGTGTTTCAATCAAATCACCTCCTCGTGCACATTACATGGCGACCCTGCCAGGATACAAGGCGTCTAAACTACTGTAACCGCTTGGCATCAGGTGAGCGATGCTTGTTTGCCAATTTAGTGAAAACTTCATTAATAGCGTAGTGAATAATTTAACGTAAGTCGTGATATATATGTAAAATAAATGTGATCGAAGTGACAAAATTGCCGTGACTTTTCACTGTTATTTTATTGGAACAGGAACGACAGTCACGGTTATTGAAAAATAACAGATTTTCCCAAAGTGAGTGGTGAGTTGTACTGAATACAAAACAAGCGATAGCCCCTCCCCCGCCGCCCGCCCGCCCCGATGTAAACTTAAGGTCTTAGCAGCGAGCTGCCTATATACGCTAAATAATGACGTGCGACTCATGTTTGTGTGACTTTTAGTTTTGTAATTGTCCCGGTACCCGTATGTATATATATTATATTAGAGTGATTTTAAGGACTATTCACGTCAAAGGTTTTATTTTTAGGGTTCCGTACCTCAAAAGGAAAAACGGAACATTTAATAAGATCACTTTGTTGTCCGTCTGTCTGTCTGTCTGTCAAGAATTTCTATGTCGAGAATGCGTGGAGGTATCAAGCTGAAATTTGAACTGTATACACAGGTCTAAGGTCCCATGAGGTTGTAAAAAAATCAAACTGCTAAGTTTACGTAAAAAAAAGTTACGGCCGTTTCATTCAGCAAAAAACGCATATTTCGACACATTCTCAAAGGAATCAAAACCTATAGGGTACTTCCCGTTGACCTAGAACTATCAAATTTGGCAAGTAACATCGTTATAGACTACAAGTACAAGAATAAATCTCAAAACTATACATTTGTAATTAAATCTTAAAAAATAGGGGGTCTATATTTTTATAGGGTGTCGAAATTTCAAATTGAAGCTACTAGTTCAAATGGGGCATCTTATGAAAGGGATTGATGTGCACAGTGCAAAATATATTTTATTTATTTTTTCCGACGCATTATTTCTTATTTATAATGAAAAATATCAAATTTATAATGATCTTATGTACGGAACCCTCGGTGGGCGAGTCCGACTCGCACTTGGCTGGTTTTTTTATTTATTTAAAGAGTAGCATAGGGCTTTCTGATCGAGGTCGCCCTTCCACAACATATCTGCCCATCGGTCAGTTCTGCATGCCACGAGCCTGTCCACTGTCTGTTCACCCTGCTGATCCTTAGGGTTATATCAGTAACTCTGGTTCTACTGCGGTGGTATAATCATTATTGAGTTTACCACATAGAGATACTCCGAGTATCGCTGGCATGGAGAGCCATTGGACGCTGCACCTCGTCTCCCCAAATGCGGCCACCAACTTTACAGAAACGAGATGGTCGCCCATGCAATATCAGTGACAACGACAGACAGAATATGCTGGGTGAAAGAATGTAAGTATCTGGTGGGTGAGAGGGAGAGAAGGAGGAAGACCATAGGAAAATAAATAGAGGTTTTACTGTGCAGTCCTGACAGCCCAGGTAGTCATGCTCACTAAAGTGTTCAAACTGGTGGTGGTGTCGTGTGGAGGGTCGCCGCATTCACAATAAAATGGTTGAATGCGGTGATGGCTGCCTCATGCATCAACTCGTGAACGGATGCTGCCAGAGGGGACTGGTCTGCCCTGGCTGTCATGGTTGCAAGGTAAACAATAGGAGCATTTAGGTTAAGTAGTAATAGACAATAATATAACTATTAGCATAATAGCGACGTGCAATTTATTAATTGTAAGAATATTATAAGATAAAAATAGAACATTGTTAATAAAAGGTACGGACCCCGGGTCTGTAGACTGTATTAAATATCAATAAAAAAAATTAAAATAATGCGGCCACCACTTCCTCCCCTTCTTAGTGATAGCTCGCCGACCCAGCAGGTGTGTCCGCTCCACTACCACTTCAGCTAACAGTAAGGTTCACCATCAAATTTCCTCATTCAATCCTCCCAGATTCAATACCTCAGTCTATGCTACTTTTAGTCTATGAACCAGCAGACGGTCAGGGGAAGATGACTTTACACGTTTACACTCGTCCAAGACTTTTGTCTTCAAGCATTGAGGTATTTGTGCGCTGAGGATGTGCCAACCAAAAGCTTCCCCGCCCGATTCATAAATCAAAATTACAATTTATTTATTTATTGCTTTCTATATGCGTAACTTAAAATTAATACAATTTGTAATCCCACATACACAAGTTTCTCGTCACCTTTGCAGTCATCTAACATCTCTACGCTAGGCCTGCAATAACAAATTATTGTCATATTAACATAATTTTAACATATTCGTCTTATAAATATATACATACAAAAAACGCGGAGAAGTACTAGGATCACAGAAATGTATAACACTATCAGTCGATTTATATAGTTAGACAGTATTTGTCGACAATCTACGATCTCTGTATCTTTCATGCGAGCCTGGTCGACTATTGTGGTCTTTTGTGTCCTACTTTGTACTAATTATTATAAGTGCGAAAATTACACAGCGCCATCAAGTCCCGAGCTAAGCAAAGCTTGTAATGCTAGATAACTTATAAAATACTTAAATACATTTTTTTGTAAATACATATTTAAGATACATAGAAAATACCCAGACCAAGACAAACAGACATGTTCATGCACACAAATGTATATCTTGTGCGGGGAACGAACGTGACCTCGGTGTCAACGTGGCCACTGATTATATAAAATATTTATGTTCAAGTAAATATAGTTATTATTGCAAAGTTGAAGGAACTTTTATAAGAGAAACCCGTCGACTTCAATGAATATCATAATGTTTTTATACAATAAAACCAACCAATACACAAGAGGGGCAATTCTCGTAATTAACATGTAATCAAAATTCAATTCCAGTCTCGATCTCACAAATGTCCAAAATGGTATTCTCGTATATATGCATGTAATATGAAATTTCAAAGTTTGTTTAAAGTGGGATTATATAAAAATTTTATCTTAAAATAAAATTTGTATTATGTTTCCTCAGACGTCCGAAGTCCAATACGAGAGAGTACATCGTCTTTTTCCGCTCTTGCCGCTAGATGTCGCTGCTTTCGTTACGTCACTTCCGAGGCACGTGACTTACCGATCTGCCGATTGCCCCACTACCGAGCTTTCATTAGAAGTACAAGCCGCCATGTTCGTCATTGTTCGGCTCATATGATTATGTTCGACCACCAGGAAGACATAACATGGACTTCGGACGTCTGAGGAAACATAATACAAATTTTATTTTAAGGTAAAATTTTTATATTATGTGTTCCGTTTGACGTCCGAAGTCCAATATGAGAGATGTGTTTGTTATCTTCTGGTGGCTTGTTGGTCAAAAATGAAACGCAACAATGTGAATAACATATATACTGAGTAGGTATATAAGTATAAACAATTTAATACATTAGTATAGTATTCAAATTTTCCTGAAAGTACAAATAATAAATTTATTCAATTCTTATTTAATTAGTACTGAATAAGTTTGACAAAGATTTTTCACCAATCACATTATCGCTCTTAGAGCTAATTATCTGCTTTTGGTAAAATTTTCTAAAAGTAACCTCATGTTGCCAATTAGCTTTGGCTAAAATGTCGTCACTAGGATAATTTTCTAGCCTGTTCAACGAAGCAACAGCAGATCGGAAACTACCGGCTGAAGCTTGTACTCCCGCTTCTGTTAGGAAACGTTTTAACCAATTTCCAATGATTGTTGGAGTCGCAGGTTTTGTAGCCGGTCTAGTAGTTATAAATAAATTTGTTAATGATCCCCTATGTTTACTCGTGATCTTTTTTAGAAGTCGAAGCCAATAAACGGGATCAATGTTTTGATTCGGAGATGACAAAAGTGTCCAGTTAGACTGTTGGTAACGAGCACTGTCAGTTTTAGATCCGAAAATGGGGATTAATGTAATTGAATTTTGATTATCTATAAAATGATGGTCATCACAATGCAAAAGAGTAAGGTCATGTACTCTTCTACCTGAAGATAGCAACAGAATAGCTGCTACGCGTTTTGAAACCTCATATATGCTGTTCACATTAGATTGATTCTCTTTCAAATATTTTATTAAAATTCTAGCGTCCCATATAGGGGCTTTGGGTGCTAAAGGCTTGGCTAGAGATATTGCTTTTAATATATGCTTTATTATGTGGGTTGATGAAATCTTAATGTTGGAAGAAGTTTCGCAAATTGAAGCTATAACAGATTTGTGAACGAGAATTGTACGGTAAGCCAATCCTTCGACTAAATGTAAATAAGCCAAGAATCTAGCTACATCTGCTGGAAGAGGTAAACATGGATTAATATTTTTGTCTCTACACCACGAAGACCACTTTTTCCAAATGGGAATATAAGTTTTCTTCGTCGATTCTCTCCAACAAGATGAAAGTAGCTGTATTTCCTCCTCAGACCAATTTTTAGTCATCGAACTCCACCCGAAATCAGCCAAGCTTCCAGGTGCAATTCGTTGACACGTGGCGGTGGACGGCCCGTCACCGTGTCTAGCAGGTTGGCATTCAGGTTCCTTATTTTCTGCGGGCGCGCAAGAGACCGGTTCTTCAAATCCGACCTCCAAAATGGTTTCTTCCACCTGGGTGCTATTATTATGTACTGTCCTTTCGCTAGGTTTAGATGATTCAGCACTCGAGGTAGTAGCCCTGGCGGAGGAAAGATCCAAGCTAGTTCGTAGTTCCAACTCCTGCTGAAGGCGTCGTGAAAGTAGGCGTTCGAGTCTGCCAAGTCTAGAGAGCAATAATTTGGCACGACGTGTGCCGTTTTCGATGCGAATAAATCGATGACTGGCATGCCCCACTGTTTGAAAATTCGGGCCATTGCATCTTCTAGAAGTAACCATTCCGAGCCGGCGCGATTGCGCGAGAGGTGATCGGCCTCGTTGTTGTATACTCCCGGTAGGTGATGAGGGAGTAATACAACGTTCAACCGGTCTGTCAACGCTAGAAGATCTTTCGTCATGTTCAACAATTTGTGTGATTTTGTTCCACCTTCGTTCTTGATATAAGAGACCACTGACCTGTTGTCGCTCTGCACCAGTATCTTTGAGTTCTTTAAGAGATCTGCCTTCATTGAGATCGCTGCGAGCACGGCATACATCTCTTTTAAGTTGCAATGCCAGGATTTTTGATGGCGACTCCAGCTTCCCTGCACCTTGATGTTGTTGACCAGAGCTCCCCACTGGATGTCCGAAGCGTCTGTGATCAGATAATTTGTTGGTCTGTTTGTTAGGTGAATGGGAGTTCTGAGGTGCAAATTCTCTAACCACCATTCTAGTTCGGTACGTGTCTCTTCTGTGAGTAGACTGACCTTTCGTGGAGCGGTGCGCAGATGATTGCTTTGGAGCTGCAATGTTCTGCAATGCAACCTTCCCCGGTGGGTGATGAAGGATGCAAAGTTGAGAAGCCCTAAGAGGCGTTGCGCCTGTTCGAGGGACCAACTGTTTGCGGCAAGTCGAGTCAGAATGACCTGGCGCATTTTTGATATTTTCTCTGGAGGTAGGGATTTGGTGTTGCACCGGGTATCCCAATGTATTCCGAGAAACTCGATCGACCGCGTGGGTCTGATGATCGACTTCTCCCAGTTGACAGACCAGCCTAGGTTGGTTAAAAATTTGACGGCTGCACTTACTTGAGTCTTTAAGATGCTCTGGTCTTGGTGAGCGATCAAAAAGTCGTCCAGATACACAACAACACGCATACCTTGCTTCCGCAACATTTCTGCTGTCCAGTTTGTCACAGAGGCAAACATGCGAGGCCCTGCAGCCAGGCCAAACGGTAGACAAGTCATTTGGTACAACAGGCCGTTGTAGCTGATGCGGAGAAAACGCCGGTGTTCCTGTTTTATTGGCAGATGAAAGTAAGCCTGACTGAGATCCAGCTTCACCATCCAGTCTTCTTCCTGGAGGAATTCGTGCATTCGATGGTGGTGAAAAAGGTGGAAGTGTTTGGGTTTCATAAACAGATTCAAACCTTTTAGATTCAAAATTACCCGATTTTTCTGATTGGGCTTTGTCACCAGAAACATTGGTGATATGAATGAAGGCGTCAGGGGCGCCGGTTCCAAAACCTGGGTGTGAAGCATTGTATTTATTTCGACAGACATCTGATGCGAACTTGGAGTTTGGTACTTTGACAGTATCTCCAGAGTAGGTAAAACTAAAGGTGGTCGTTTGTCGAATGGAATTCGAGCCCCTGATATCATTTTCAGGATTGCTTTCGGGGGTTGTAGACTGGCCCAAGTGGCGCGATATAGCTTTAGACATCCCCCCGAAAAATGCCGCGAGTCATTTACGTCTATATCCTGACTTTCTATCATTTTTGTCCTTCCTCCCTCCCTTCTTCTTTGAGGGATTATCATCGATAACTTTTCGTGTACTGCCGTCCGATTTTTGGTTTTGTCCAAATTTAGATGGAGGGTTTCGAAATGTTTTATTTTGAAAAGGTGTCGTCCGTTCTGGAGATTTTGGGCGAAAGCGTTTAAGGGACATGTCATTTCCCTTCTGCAATTTATCAATTCCACCTATTTTTTGTACATAGGAAGACAGTGGTTGAGGACTAAATAAGTATTCGGATGAAGGAGGAATTTTCTCTAAGTCTTCACGGACATACTTGTCTTTTAAAGATTTCAAAATCGACCGACGGCGGAACTCGAGGGCCTCCGCTCGTTTTCCGCAAATAATTTGAAGAATGTCGTGAGAAACGGTTTTATATTGGCTTTCAGTACCAAATAATTGTGTCAGTTTTGAGTACAGTGCTGTCGGTGTTAGTTGTACATTTGGCGTGGCTGACCAATCAACAAGACTTTGTAAGGCCGAATTAACAGATTCGTTTTGTGCCAAAAATGCGTTCGATAGTGCTGCAAAGCTGCGTTCAGTCTGATTCCACCTTATCGGAGAGAAAGAGTCTTCGAAACGTCTCATTTCCTCGTTAACTTTAAGTTCAGCGAAAGCTGGTGTGGCCAAATATTTCTTCTGAACCTCGGTATAACGTACTGAATTCCAATCAGGCGAATCGAATCTTTGCATTTCTGTTATTTTTGCTAAACGATCAGGCTGTGCTTTTAATATTGCAGGTTCTTTAACGGATACGTCTAATTTCGTTATATCTTCGATTTTATTTGAAATAGCCGGCGGCGGTTGCAATAGATTATTCAGCTGATTAGAAGTGGATACATCGTATCTCGCTGAGGAATCAGACCCAACTGTGCCAGGAGCAATAATTGTAGGCATTGAATTACAACGTGTAAGTAAAAAGTTATTGACATGACTCACCAGTTGTTGTGAAAGCATGTCAAACCTGCGTTCCATGTCACGATCAGCAGACGAGCAGCCTGACCGCCTTCGCTTCCTCGGCGGTGGACTGCCCTCTCGAGAAGAACACGATGAACTCGACGTAGTTTCTGATAACCTCCTCGCTGACCCTTCATCACTCATTATGAAAACGTAACGAAAACTATATTTAAAATAAAAACGTTCTATATTTTATTAACGAATTTTCTACTTCAATCTCGAAAATTTTAATATTTTTGCGACTAAGTGCGGATGATGTGCGAACGGTTTGAAAAACGACGCAACAATGACGAACATGGCGGCTTGTACTTCTAATGAAAGCTCGGTAGTGGGGCAATCGGCAGATCGGTAAGTCACGTGCCTCGGAAGTGACGTAACGAAAGCAGCGACATCTAGCGGCAAGAGCGGAAAAAGACGATGTACTCTCTCGTATTGGACTTCGGACGTCAAACGGAACACATAATATCGAAATATGACCGAAAATTAAAGAAAGAATGATACTTTGTTAGCAATAAGAATAGGTAATAATGAATGAATGAAATCAGGTATATAATTTTCATTCAATTCATAATTCAATCTCGATTCGGTCAACTTTCATTCTGTGATCGTAAAATAATTACGAGAACTAGCCTTCAGAATTGTCATGTGGTTGTTTGCCATACAATTTGGTATAAATAATAACATTTTTTTTTTTTTTTTTTTTTTTTTTTTTATACTACGCCGGGTAGCAGACAAGCATACGGCCCGCCTGATCTGAAGCGGTTACCGTAGCCATATTAACGCTCGCAACATAAAATATCGCTAGCGCGCCGCCACCCCCGCTGCCATCGCAGCATCTCCTTCCTTTCTGGTGACCTCACTCACTCGCAGGAACACAACAACCCTCAAGGGAATTGTTATTTGGCTGCGGTATTCTGTGAGGTGGAGGTACGTTCCCCAGTCGGGTAGCTTACAATTACGCTCCCTACCTCTCTTTTCGCCAGAGCTTCGTTTGTCAGTCAGCAGGGTGCACCGCGTGCAGGTGAAGTTGGCTTTGGTTCAAAGATCTTGATGAACCACTTACACCCCATAACATACATATCATAAAAAGCTACAAACTGACATTAAAGCATTGTAAGCGAGCAAAGATAAACTTACCCTCACCTGTTCCTGAGCGACACGAATGATATTCCCTTGAACCGGGCCAGGCAAAGTTGATAGGATATATCCAATTGATTGCACCATGTTTGAAGCTCAAAATACAAGCGGACACAAACATTGCATAAAGCTATTAAGTTCCCCTCAGGATTAACCGTCACATGTTCCGTAGGTCACACGAACGATTTGTCATTTGAATCGGGCTAGGCAAAGTTGGGCAGATTAAACAACATTGCCCGGCTATATCCATTTGTGTGTCCATATTTGAAGCTATAAATAAATAAATATTTCTGAATTATTTACACAGCGCCATCTAGATCCAAATTAAGCGCAAAGCTTGTACTGTGGATACTAGACAACCGTTAAATGTACTGATTTTTTTTTAAATACATACATGTAACACATATAAAACACCCAGATGAAGAGAAACAGATACGTTCATGCACACAAATGTTTGTCTTGTGCGGGGCTCGAACACGCGACCTCGGAGGCGAAGTAGCCATTGCTAGCCATTCGACCACCGGGCTCGACATACAGGCGTTGCACAAACAACCATATAAATTAGGAGTTAAGCTCCGCCCCATCACCAACCTTCACGTATGCCGCAGGTCACACGAATGACGTTTCATTTGAATCGGGCACCCAACTTTGAAGCTCATAAAAACAAACACAAACGTCGCATAAACAAACGAAAAAAGTAAAGCTAGTTAAGTTGTAGCTAGGTAAAGTTGACCTGCAGATGTAGCTAGGTAAAGATGACCCCGCTAGGTAATGTTGACCACGCCCATTTATTTTCATCTCTTTTTTTATACCACTAAAGTGGCAATCAAGCTTACGGCCTGCGTGATGGAAAACAGTTACTTTTGACACCCTACTGATCAAGCTGTAGTATACTGGGAAAGCCTTGACAGACAGTTCATTCCACATCTTGATAGCAAGTGGAATAAAGACTCTCTGAAATCGTACAGTACGCGACCACTTAGGCTCCAATGTGTGAGGATGAATTCCCTGTCGATGGCGAGCGGTGCGACTGTAGAAGGAGGCCGTGGGCATCATGTCAAACAACTCCTCTGAACACACCCCGTTGTACAGACGGTAGAACACACAAAGGGACGCAAAATCTCTTCTCAGACTCAAAGGTTCTAAACAGCAAACGGACAGCCGTTTAAAAAAATCTTTCAAACATTCTTACAAATAGCCCCTAATTAAATGTCAATATATCCAACAGACTCGAACATTGTAAACAAACTTAAATTGTGGCGACGCGTCGCCATGCGTTCGCATTATCAACTGAGCTGCAAAGAGATTATTGAAACACCGAAGGTGTTTTACATATTTATGCGAGATAAATGAATATATACAGATACGTAATCGATCACGCAAGTTAAGCAACGTCAACCGTAGCGTGTCCATGGAGGATTATTTTATTTCGAGCTCCTCCTTGCTTCGGAGTGCACGTTAAGTCGTCGGTCTTGGCTATTGTTAATAGATGACATTCCTTAAACCAAGTCTGTGGCCGATAGGTGGCTTGAAAACACTGGCCACCGCCCGCAATTGAGCATCGTGGTGGAATATGCTCTAAACCCCTTCGCTTGAGGGGAGACCCTTATCCCAACAGTGGGATGAGGATTTGTTGATGCCGATGTGAATATGCGGTAGGTTAGTCGCAGAGACGACAACAGTTTCACATTTAAAACTATAGTTTTCATCATTTTGGGTGTAAGTACGTAAGGTACATCAACATCTTTGAACCAAAGCCAACTTGCACGCGGTGCACCCTGCTGACTGACAAACGAAGCTCTGGAAAAGAGAGGTAGGGAGCGTAATTGTAAGCTACCCGACTGGGGAATGTACCTCCACCTCACAGAATACCGCAGCCAAATAACAATTCCCTTGAGGGTTGTGTTTCTGAGAGTGAGTGAGGTCACCAGAAAGGAAGATGCTGCGTTGGTAGCGTGGGTGGCGGCACGCGAGCGATATTTTATTGCGTTGCTATTACTATTGTTTTATTGTGTTGCGAGCGTTAATATAGCTACGGTAGCCGTTTCACATCAGGCGGGCCGTATGCTTATCTGCCACCCGACATAGTATTAACTTGGTATTTCAAAGTGTAGTCTCACCTCCTTCTCCCTGTCGAGCGCGTGCTGCGAGGCCTGCGCCAGCTGGTCCTGCTGCCGCTCCCGCGCGCGCTGGATCGCCTGCAGCAGCGCCACGGACCGGTCAGGGTCTGCAACGTCACCAAATGCCTCGCTTAGTTATTGACACCCTAGATATTGGAGGAAGTTCGAAGTGGAGGATTCTCCAACCGAGGCAGCACGCCCCTCTTCGGATTAGATAAAGTGTAAAGGGTTGGGGGAGATTGCTGGGGGGCAAATAGGTACGTTTACATTTGAGTTGCGCAGAATATTGTCGCGGTCCTGTCGCGAATAATCTAGAATGAAACCTAGAATAGTCGCCGCATACTTCGCTGCAAGCAATAATGACCCGTATGTCTACTGTCATAAGGTTCATAACACTATGACATGAAAATGTTCGACAGACATTACGATGTCTTACCGAAGGGAAGTACATACATGTACATTCGAGAACATTCGGGAACCCTTGCCGGCGGATATAATAGCGACCGCCGCGGCGCATAGTGGAGTTCAGTTTGGACTTCGGAAGAGTAAACTTCGGGCGAATCTACCTACGAGACAAGTGATAACCTACGACCTCAGCGATACTATTGGACTTCGATTTGACCTGCGATTTGGAATCGTCGTGTGGACTTCGTGTTGTGAAGACCTGCAGACCAGACCCTGCGTGAATAAATGAAGGATCACGCAGGGTCATATATAGGGTTATTTAAGAAGTTGTCATTGGCGTTTTACATCCAAATCTAGAACCCTAGCTCGTAACAATATCAATAAAATTACACTATTGGTTTTCCTGTTCAATTATTACAAGTAATTTGGTAACGGAAAATTCCTGACGATATTTTTCGGCATGTCTCTAAAGCCGGAAATAAATTTAATAGAAGACTTGGCAGAATGGTATCGGACCTTAGCCTAGCCCGTAAAAGGCGAATGAAAAAAAATGTGGTGCGGCTGTGTCATAGACACGGCCGTGTGTTGTACGTGAATACGTTATATGCACTAAAATTATCTCAAAATGGCAGCGCTTCCCCCTCCCCGCACGCGAATTTCATCATCATCATCATCATCAGGTCCATTTTAGTCTCCACTACAGGAGCACGACCCTCTCTCGTCCGTCCTAGACGGAAGGAGGATTTGGCGTACACTCCCCGCGCTGGCCAGACGGGTTGGGGAGGCCTGATCGATGTTTGATAATGTATTTCCCTTAGTCGCATTGTACGACATCCACGGGAAGAGACGGAGTGATTCGATTCTAGTCTGCCGGAAACCACACGGCCAGGCGCTCGACGCGATGTTCAATAGTCCTCAATTAGCGTAATAAACTCTTCGATCCTTCATCTATCCAGTGGTGTGATTGAATTTTGGATGGATATGATAGATATTTAGCTGCAACACCAAACTGTCTCCCCCGATTTTGTTATCATTCGTTTTTTTTGGATTGCCCCATTATGATAGAAAATTTAAAGACAAATTCATGTGAAAAAATGTTGTATAATTCTTACTTTTATGGTGCTCAGCGTCCTCCCTCTGTTCCTTCCAGCGCTCGACGCGCGGCCTCATCCTGTGCACCAAGTAGAGGAGGACACTCGCCGCGCCCACCACGTACCAGCCGTACGACGCCAAGAACTGGAGCACTGCACAAACATATTGTTATTAAACTGATCACACACATAAGTAACACTATTGTAAATATGGGATCTACAACAATCGACTTGTATATTTTCCCGATATTCCGGCAGATGCGTTGCAGATGCGATTGAGACACACGACTGACGGATAACAGACGACGCGGGATGATGGGGCGTCGAAATATCGGGAATATTCTACAGAACCACTGAACCGATTTCAATTTAACTATAATAATAATAATCTTTATTTCTTGCATTTGTGGTGGGTACATTAGATTTCTTTAGCATCATTACAACAGAAAAAAATTGGTTGCCTGTAAAGTCGGTATACGGGCGAAAGTTTTACGTGACAACGACTTTGAGTGGTAAAATGTTTTCGAGTGGAAGGGACGCATGCCTTTCACTTTTTATGTCTGTCTCTCTCGCTCTTAGAAGGGACGCGTGCCTTTCACTCGCTCTCATTGTAAGCGCATAACGTGAGCCAGTTTCTTGAAGTGTCACCCGGCTAACCAATTTATAAGACGTTGTCACGTCAAAAGTTAGTCCACATGTATGTACATAATTTGATTTTGTAACATATAAAGGTATAATTAAAAAGTTTAATTTCTTTGTACAATAATTCAGCCAAGACTATACATTATATAACAAATGGAGATCAAGACCTATCCTCTCAAACTAGGATACCCTGTGCTATTTAACTTGTCACAATCAAAGACCTCCACATGCTTGAAGTTTGTGTCGAATAAAGATAGATCATGTCCTTGAGAAATGATCATCAAATAGATTCTCCATTGAGATCAATGGAATGCATACACTCGGCGAGGCTACTCGCTCCAGTCAACCTCAGTAGCCGCCCTGTGGGCTAGACTCCTGCCTAGTTTAGTATTATTGGGTTTATTTGTTTTTTTAAGGATTCAGTCTACGAAACTTTATACCATCTGCCTCCACAGAATATTTAAATACTTTGCCAATAAAAGTGGAGACAAGCTTGATAAATTAGTGATAATTGGCAAAGTGACCGACAGGTAGGGCATGCAATTCGAGTATTCGAGTATTCATTTTATTCGAGTATTCGCCGTTGTTTTATATTCGAATACTATAAACTTAGTATTCGAGGTTACCGAGTTTTGCGAATAGTATAAAATTGCATATTAAATAACTAGCAAAAGGATAGCAACAAAATTTGCGAACGCAGCTTTTAGATCTGTGCGTGTATCCAATCGTCCTCGGGGGGTTGCGCGCGCGGGGATAAATGACTGACGCCGTCATCCGCCATTTTAAACAAAATCCAACAAATAAAGACATTAAGGGCCCAGATTGTCTAGGCGCGACGTCGGTTTCGAGCGACCGCAGCGCTACTGTTTACTGAAACAACCGACGGGGCGGGTGAATGACCCAAAGACAGCGCGATTGTCAAAATGTTTTGCGACAAACGTTCCAATTGTTATTGAAGTTGAATATTTACAGCATAACAAAAATGTTGAATTATTGGAAATAAACGACGAGTGTAAAATATTCTAAGACTAGTTTTTCGTTACAAAATGATAATAAATATTAATTACTAGATTAATAAGAGTAGTTGAGACACAATTTTTATGTTTTTCTATTTATATTAAACAATCAAGAGCAGGTCTGGACTGACCTTTTTGTATTCTACTTACCAAAAATTCCAACTATGTATTTATTTGTAATTTTCCTACCAAAGTTTATTCTTATTTCGTAAAATATTCATTCAACAAAATAATTGCAAATTCAGTAGGAAGTACGGTCGAAATAACATCGAGCTTTCCTCGCTAGTGTATATCTCTACGCAAGGAAATGTGCCTATTGCGTAAACTCAAATAGGGTGGTGGCACCAATTATCGGCCATGTCAACTTTTTTTGCTTGTAATTTTTGAGTTAATAACTTTTGCTACGCTAGTATACGAAAGTATAAAAATGATTCATATAATTAAAAGTAAGTAAACAATAACAAATATGAGTCGCCATCTAAAAAGCGTGCTAGGGTTGTACAAAAATAAATGAAACACAAGTTTATAAATTATTAATATACTAATTAAAAGTAAGTAAACAATAACAAAATATGAGTTCAAAATTCTAATGTTTTTTCATTTTAACGATTACTGATCAAATTTTGATTTCTGCTAATTTGATGATAAAATCAATTGCTATTGCAAAACTTATCAGAATGAGTACCAGCTGCCCGATTCACGTAATAAAAACCGTAGCGTAGGGACTTAAAAATGTCACTTCGTTTTTTGCAAATTAAGCCCTTTTAACCGACTTAAAAAAAGAAGAAGATTCTCAATTCGCTGTATTTTTGAAACAATTTTGATGATTCTTTACACCAGGTAACTCTTCAAAATCGTATAGGAATTGTATAGTAATTGAGCTATTGAAAGATTTATGACAATCCAAGACTAGATAAGTAAGTGCGTTTAAAACAGAAAACCAAAAGGCGATTTCTAAGTTTCTAAGTTAAAACGACTTTTGGACTGGCGTGTTTACGTGAATCGACCGGCTGGATACTTAAGTTACCTCAGTCTCTTTCAAAACCATTAGGCGTTCTTCTCTTTCAAAACACGTAAAGCTCTTTCTTTCCTCTCTTTCATAGCCTCTATGATACTGGGCGCGTCACGAATGGGCATGCTTCGTGACTGCCGAGGATCAACTAATTCTGGATGTAGGCAATCGTAATAAAACCTAACTAATTTCATCTCCATTTTCTTCTTCCAAAATTTGTCGTCCTTTTCTAAAATATAAACTTTCATAGGTACAGTAGCACCAAACCAGATGCCAAGCATGCAAACGTTTCTTTTAGTAATATGTACCTGTCCCTGAATTTGGAAATACCAGTTATGATTTTTATTTATGACATAACTCTTGGAAGCCTTGCCCAAAAGGTATGTTTGGCCATTGCTTCATCAAGAGTCATGCCAGCTAAAGAATGTGGGCACTTAATTTCAATTAAACCGTTTGCATAAATGCCATCTGGTGTATTACCAAGAAATTCATATTGATCGTCGACGAACAAACCGCAACCTTGTATACGAATATTCTTTTGATTTTCTAACTGTCTAATTTCGGTTTCTTCGTTTTCGATACCGTACCGTACAGCAAGCAAACTGGAGATATTACTACCATAAACGATTTTACCAACAAAAGCAGCACAACTTGTGCTCTCTCGTTTTTTACAAACTTCCCCGAATGATGATGAGGTTAGTAATTTTCTCCTTGTACTCATCCACTCAGCACTACTTCTTTGCAAATGGGTCGACCTTTCAAGCTCCTCTCTTTCAGCACAAGACAACTTTAAATCGGCTAAAAAAGATGGCTTGGCTTTCTCATATAATTCTGGACTCAGATCAGGTTTTTCGCAGTTTGGTCCATAGTGAGCGTCTTTCGATACAGTGTTGTGGCTTTTTTTCAATCTTAATTTAGGTTTAGCAATTAAACGGTTTCTACGATTACAATTTTCCACTTTCGCGATCAAAGGAATCGGACTACATTTAAATATGACTTCATGAGTTTTACTATGAATCGATCCCGTATTAAAAGACACAACAGCAGCTGCGCATCAGCCCGCATAAGAACCACGGGAAGAATAATTTACACGCTTACCCCCAACTAATTTGGCAATTACTCCATTAAAACTTTCAACTATATTACTTGTGCAATTATGAATTAAACTTTTAGAATGATATGACAGTCTTTTACTTAAAATTTCTACCGCGTCCATTAACCCGCATCCAACAATTGTTGGAAGTAATCCAACAGGTTCTATTCGACGAGTATCAGGTCTACAGAAATACTCCTTGCAATGTTGGTGATTACCAAATACGTGTTGTGGACCATTTAGGATATCTTCACTAAGATTTTTTATTTTTTCTTCGAGTGACTGATTTTGATCCGCCCAATATTTAATCGCGCATTTTACACCCGTTCTTAAACGCAAATACCTTTCTTTTAGGAATTTCCGCAATTCGCAAGGATGCTTAGTGTCTTTTGACAGTTTCTCCAAGCTATTGCAGTAGTTTCGTAAAAGATGATTTTTGCATTCAATTTTCTCTACTATTAAATTATCGTACGGACGCGAATCTAATATTTTTTTATAAGTACTAGAATCGCCGTCTGCTACAAATTTATTATAAATTACACCGTGATCAACAATGGAACGTTTAAACCCCTCAACTATTATGGTCGATTCCATCCCGGTAGATGATCCTGAATAATTCTTGAAACAATGGTGTTCCGGGGGCTGACTGTTGTTCTTTGCGGCTCGTGCACAGACTACGCAGTATTTATTTTTAACTCCAAAAAACAATACTTTATTAGTTTTAATGCCAATTATCGCAGCTGCGCCGGATAAGGCGGAAAAATTCTTACCATAAGATCTCTTCCTCCAACAACCGTCAACAGCAACAGATATTAATGGTGTACCATTTTTATCAACACTACCTATAGACTGCGTACTCTGCTTCTTCCTTGACAGCTTCTGCCATGGAATGTGTTGCTGTCTTTTCCCACCAATCGCAAACCGTATTATTAATTTCATTGTATAATGAAGGTGACATGATTGGTAACGGTTACTGCGGCAGTTAATGTTTTTAACTGAGAGTAGCTCCCACCAGATGATATGATACCAGATACAATTTGATGATTCACTTCCATGCTATCTTCTTTCTTTTCAACCAAACACACAGTAAACTTCATACTACACATACTACATTTCATGATGAGTTTTGAGTCCAGACCAACTTTTACTTCACCTATTATACTGAGGTAACTTAACTTACAATCCATTGGACCGTGGTCCCCTATGGCCTGAAGAGCTTTATAAAAAAAAGAAATATCTATTACTCTACGCCCAACTTCCACTTCATCCACCTTTCCCTCTTGACTGTTTTCAATAACTAGTTCCTGTAAAGAAAGATAATGGCTTTATTTTGTTTTATAAAAAATAATTAAAAAAGAATGGGCCAAATTTCTTCAAACATAGCTAAGAACTCCCTTAGAATACATCTTTGAAACACATAACACTAGATCAAAATCTTGAACGTTTTATATAAATAAACGTAATAAAAACTGGTTGTTTGTAAAGTCGGTTCAGGACAATAATTTTAATAAAAAAAGCTGTTGTTTCATTTTTAACCTTATTGATATTCCTGTTAACATAAAAAATAGCTAAACATGTTGTTTAGCGTTTTCATGCATTTTCCTAATGTCGGCCGGGTGGCCGATATTGGGATTTATCAATAAATAAAGATCCCTAACCTCGACCCTGCGATTATTTCATAAAAAAGACAAGTAAATGTCAAAACCTTGGTTTTTCTTCAATAAAAAACAATATAAAATACCATAGGTATGTTTAATTCCATTTAAATACTAACTAACTCAATGCGCTCGCAACCGGGATTTGACTCGCCACTGCCACTAAACGACACAAGTCGGTACCGGCGCGTGCTCTATTGCCAACTGAACGTTCAAATATTGAAGCACCCGCACCAAAATATGGATTATTCGCATATAGAGTCGCTTTTTGAATAAAAACTATTATAATTTTAGGGTTATTTTAATAGTTAGGGTAAGTGCTCCAGTGAATTAACACCCACCAGTGAATGAACAAAACACACATTTTTCAATATAATAAGAAATCTAAGCTTTTCTACTCAAGCCAGTATTTTTTTCTCAATCGAAACATTATATTACGTCAACTGAACACACAGGTATTTGCCTGTGACCTATAGTTTCAAAATCGCGACCGCCTAAAATGAAAGTATTCTGTCGTATTTTTGATTGTATGGAGCAGAATTTAGGGCATTGCTGAGACTTCGTGTTTTGATATTCACTTTGTAGACACTATAAGTGTGATAGTGTTAACAAAATTTGATAGTACGAGTAGGATGTAAAAAGAACTGTTTTATCTTACAAAAAGCAGATTGCATAAATTTTAATTATCATAAATAAATTATAGGGGTGTTCGATAATTGGATCACGAAATTGAAGAAAATCTAGTCAATGAACACACAGTTTTAAGCATTTGGCATCTTAGCCTTAATGCAGTTGGCTAATTTTTTGTACACAACTTTTATAAACGGTTGTCAATTTTTTGACCAATATTCGAACGAGGTGTTCTTTTATTATTACCAGTTTATCCTCCATACCTAGCCTGATATCTTCAGTAACTTTTAGAAGTGCAGTAATAGTACTGTGCCCAGGACGAAAACCAGACGGAGTGAACTGATTAAATAAAATAAATAAAGATCTCCACATAGAAGTGCCTTTCAGCTAAAACGACCATGGAAAGACAGCAAAATGCAAGCTAAAAAGAAATTAATAAATAGTGATGACATATAGAACCAATCTTCTATTATAGAAATATAATAGTTTAGAAGAGAAAGGAGAATCTAACATAGAAGTGATGAATAATAATATTAAATATTTTATAATAATAATCCAGTATTAATATTATGTTTTAAGCATTTGGCATCTTAGCCTTACGGTCTGCCCGAGGGGCTATGCGAATGGGTTGCTAGCTTCTTGTCCAGCAGAAGCATTAGAGCCACCTAGGACATAGGACATCAATGCTGGCGTCCCGCAGGGTTCTGTATTGTCCCCGACGCTGTTTCTGCTGCATGTTAATGATATGTTGTATAATGACAGCATTCATTGTTATGCGGACGACAGCACCGGGGACACTTATTACACGGGCCGCGCAAATATCCCTCGTTCTTTGGTGGAGGAGAGCCGCGAACAACTTGTGTCGCAAATTGAGAGCACACTAAGTAGTGTCCGACTGGGGGCGACAGAACTTAGTGCGATTTAACCCCTCTAAGACACAAGTCTGCGCGTTCACCGCTAAGAAAACCCCATTTGCTGTGGCTCCACACTTCGAAAACACACCCCTCACCATCGCCAATAGTATTGGTATTCTAGGAGTTGACATCTCCAGCGACGTCCAGTTTCGATGTCATCTGGAGGGGAAGGTCAAGCTGGCATCGAAGAAACTAGGTGTGCTCAACAGGGCGAAACATTACTTCAACCCGCGGCAAAGACTTATACAAAGCTCAAGTTCGGCCGCATATGGAGTACTGTTGCCATCTATGGGCGGGAGCGCCTAGATACCAGCTTGCACCCTGTGACTCGATTCAAAGGCGTGCTGTGAGGATTGTTGACGATCCCAAACTGACAGACGGTTTAGAACCTAGAGATTTTGTGTCCCTTTGTGTGTTCTACCGTTTGTACAATGGGGTGTGTTCAGAGGAGTTGTTTGACATGATGCCCACGGCTTCCTTCTACAGTCGCACCGCTCGCCATCGACAGGGAATTCATCCTCACACTTTAGAACCGAAATGGTCACGTACTGTGCGGTTCCAGAGAAGTTTTCTTCCACGTACTATCAAGCTGTGGAATGAATTGCCTGTTGAGGTTTTCCCAGGAGACTACAGCATGGGGTTCTTCAAAAAGGGCTTGAAGAGGTTTTTACAGGGTCGGCAACGCGCATGTGATGCCTCCGGTGTTACAGGCGTCCATAGGCTGCGGTAACTGCTTTCCATCAGGCGGACCGTATGCTTGTTTGCCGCCTTAGTGGTATAAAAAAAAAATGTTAGATAGTTCTCTTTAGGTTATAAAATATCAAGTAACACCCAATTATAATAGTAATCATATCGTCTATTTAATATAATAAAAAAATATATATATTTACAATAACAATTACCCGAAATAAACTCTTACATAATAATTTATATATAGAACTGATATATAAAAGTGGTAGTTCATTCAATGGGTTTCAAAAGGTTTATTCACTGGATTTTTTTGTTCATTCTCTGGTGATTTGTGTGTTCAATGCTGATAGTTATTGAGATAACCTGCATTTTATACAAATATACCCCATATTTGTATAAAATGCAGATTATCTCAATAACTATCAGCATTTTTGCTAAAATATGTATACTGTATCAATCATGAATAAATTGTGAACATAATAAAATAAAATATTTTTTGGTTAGGATCTCATAAGTAGCTGGCTGTAATTTTCAAAGTTTGGAATGCCCTTAAGGGTTCATTCAATGGAGCACTTACCCTATATTCCATTTTCTCGCAAAGGCCGATATTAGGAGGAGGCCGATACTAGAAGACTTCACCCTACTGAGATTTTGTCTTCGTCCATCACTAACTAGGTATTTTTTTTTTTATACTACGTCGGGTAGCAGACAAGCATACGGCCCGCCTGATGTGAAGCGGTTATCGTAGCCATATTAACGCTCGCAACATAAAATATCGCTCGCGCGCCGCCACCCCCGCCACCCCCGCTGCCATCGCAGCATCTCCTTCCTTTCTGGTGACCTCACTCACTCGCAGGAAGACAACAGCCCTCAAGGAAACCGTTATTTGGCTGCGGTATTCTGTGAGGTGGAGGTACATTCCCCAGTCGGGTAGCTTACAATTACGCTCCCTACCTCTCTTTTCGCCAGAGCTTCGTTTGTCAGTCAGCAGGGTGTACCGCATGCAGGTGAATTTGGCTTTGGTTTAAAGATCTTGATGAACCACTTACACCCCAAGGTAGTTTGTTTATATATGTAATAAGTCTACAAGAATTACGTATAACAACTTACGTCTATAGTGTGTAGTCTAAGCATAGCAGTGTTGCTTGGAGTCTCGGCCTGAAGGTTTTCTTTATTTTCAATACTGGAAATATTATTCATCATTATTATCCACTTTATAATTATTTTGTAATTTTTGTACAACACCAGACCCTAGGCGCGTCGCGTCTCTTTGGCGGTAAGTATGTCGACAAAGCCGCGTGCCCGTGCTATTTCTGTTATGAAACATACCTACTTCCACAATCTGATATTTAGACAATAATGATGAACATGAAAACGAATACTAGGTAGAAATTGACTTTATTACTTATAATACAAACCAATATTTACATGCTATTGTATATGTCTGAATCAAGCGATCTAAATCATATGACATAGGTATTGTATTAGCTTTGTAATGTACCCTGTTCAAATGAAAATAAATTATATTATTATTACTACTTAGACAGGATAAGCTCACAAATAAAACTAGGATTTTTACATGACACTTTCACAGAAATCTCGTAATTTTTTTCTAGGTAGGTATTTAGGACAAGACGTAGTAAAGTAGGCAGATAAATAAATAAGTAGGAAGGAACTTACATTTTTTCCGAGATCTTTTGGCTTTCATATTTTTATAATGCGTACTAAACTTTCTTTTCCCTGGCAAATTCAAATTCAATCAGTCCTGCGAAAAAAACCCTCGATTACCGACTAGATACGTTTATGATATTGGCTATAGCATGTTGAAATCATGTTTCAAGCCTGAATTGATACATATTTTACAAGGTTCATAAAATAACCTACTCAACAAAGTATCTAATTCATTCTTTGTATTTTTTTACGATTTATATACATTCATTATATTGGTAAATTAGTTATACTTACAGTTTTTCACAAAAAACACAAATTCACAACACGTAATTTTGCCGGAGCATCCGACGCGCGTGGTGTCACCTTGACATATAAAAACACACTGGCGTATTAGTGGCGGCGCTGGGTACTAATTCGTAATATCGGAATGTGCGTCATTTTTCATACATTTTTCTATGGAGAATTTACGTAAAACATATCTAGATTTTAGGGCTTTAAAAGAGGAAGTCTTTGTTTGTAAAGGTACAAAAAAAAAGTATATGTTATATTTATTGGTTTCTTCAGTGTTCAAAAAGTGTTTCTTTTTATCAATTTGTGTTGATTTATTGGGTTAAATCTGAAAAATACGAAGGCATGTTTTTGCATTTTTTCTCAATTTTGTGCGTTTGTTGACCTTTATTATAAAACAACTATTAGATTTTAAGAGTTTAATATAATCATACAATAATTTTTGGTCTTTGATTGTAATATATACAAATTATCATTGATATCAATCATATCTAAATAGGTTAAATATGAAAAATCGTAACACTCTTTTCACAGTTTTCACGATCTGGCCCCTTAACATGCCACAAAACTCTCTGATACCAGATAGAAAACCAGAGATTTTACTCTAATTTTCACTTGACATTGGCAAAGTAACATAAGGGAAAAAAAAACCAGATATTGCACAGACTCAGCCAACAATCCCAGCTCAAATCAAACATTTGTGTGCATAAACATGTCTTGTTTGTCGTGGTCTGGGTGTTTTCTAAGTATTATATTATTCATTTATTTACAAAAATAAAATGTATTTATTTACATTTATCACTTATCTAGTACCCATCGAACAATATTTGGTATGAGGAATGACGAAACGCTGAGAGTACTATTTAAGGATAAAAAAATTATGACTTTGGTTGGACTGTACATCTTTGAGATTTGTATGTTTGTAAATCAACATGAGGATTTTTTTACTAAATTATCTGATGTGTCTAATAGAAATTCCAGAA
The DNA here is from genome assembly GCA_937001555.2 of Hypsopygia costalis. Classification (NCBI taxonomy): domain Eukaryota; kingdom Metazoa; phylum Arthropoda; class Insecta; order Lepidoptera; family Pyralidae; genus Hypsopygia; species Hypsopygia costalis. The sequence goes on from OW443347.2 coordinate 21,539,928, forward strand.
ATAAGGATCGTCTTATTACGCCCCTAATACGATGCACAATCTACGAAAAAAGTACATATGTAACTGCAATCCGTATCTACAATAGAATTCCGAAAGATATCAAAAATCTGACTGGTACAAGATTTATAACTACCTTAAAAAAATGGTTAATTGAAAGTGTATTCTACAGCCTTGATGAGTTTTATGACAAAAATAAGATATAAACGTTTACAATATGACTATATGACTATACTTAATAATTTAATATCAATTTGACTTCTTCATTTATAATGTACGTTTACTTTTCTGACATAAATTAACAATATTATATATAAGACAAGTTGTTACTGCATATAACCATGAATGTATGAAATGTAAAGTAAAAGAATCTATATATCTAAATATATATTATGCATGATTGTAATATTGTATGCCTGAACACAGGTATGAACTGCTGTGACATAATTTTATTGTATAACATCTGATTTATTACCAGTTCAACAATAAAAATATTCTTATTCTTATTCTTATTCCATAGTTTTAATTTGGGACTAGATGGCGCAGTGTAAATTGTCAATAAATATTTATTTATTTGTTTATCTATTGCTGAAAACAGCATTAAAATCCGTTGCATAGTTTTAAAGATCTAAGCGCACAGACAGCGGTGGCGACTTAATTTTATACTATGTAAAGAAGTTATTTGAAAACTGGTAAAACTCGAATAACTCGAATAGTATGAATCATGTTATTCATAAAAGTCAAATACTAAAATCGGGTGGATATTGCATGCCCTACCAACAGGGCAGAATCCATTGCCTTATATAAGGGATAATGGAGCCTACCAGAGTACGCTCCGTTATCAGACCAAGTTTGTCCAAAGTTGTTTCGGTAAACTAAACTTAATTACAAAATGTATATAAGTTGTAATTGTTGTATTATCTAAGTATTTTAAAATAATCCATTTTGGCAAGTTTCTTTCAAGCATACCTTATTTGCCAATGGTCAATTTCAAATTGCTAGTAGATAAAACCGGCCAAGTGCGAGTCGGACTCGCCCACCGAGGGTTCCGTACGTAGGATCATTATAATTTTGATATTTTTCATTATAAATAAGAAATAATGTGTTGGAAAAAATAAATAAAATATATTTTGCAATGTGCACATCAAGCCCTTTCGATACCCCTTTGAACTAGTAGCTTCAATTTGAAATTTCGAGCTCCTATAAAAAAATATGGTCAACGGGAAGTACCCTAATTCCCTTGAGAATGTGTTGAAATATGCATTTTTTGCTGAACAAACGGCAGTAACTTTTTTAATGGGACCGTTGACCTGAGTATACAGTTCAAATTTCAGCTTGATACCTCCACGCATTCTCGACATAGAGGGTCTTGACAGACAGACGGACAACAAAGTGATCTTATAAGGGTTCCGTTTTTCCTTTTGAGGTACGGAACCCTAAAAAATACAAAAATTAGGAATATTATTTTTTTAAATTGTGTCAGACGTGTGTAAGTGCCCATAAGGGCCCAACAGCTGAATATAGAATTTTCAAAACAGCAAAATATTCAGATGTTTTATATTTTAAAACATCTGTCATTTCATAGTGACTTTCTGAGAACAAATATCAATATTTCATATTTATTGTAATGTTTGGACTATAAATTAGGTCATGCTGGATAAAAAGTTCAGATCCACTGGCCAAATAAAATGATTTATGTATCTAAAAATCCCAAACGTTCACCTGAAACTTTGGATTTCTCGACTGAGGAAGTACACACACTCCCTCACAGAATTTTGCAGCCAAATAAGAATTCCCTTGAGGATTGTGTTCCTGCGAGTGAGTGACGTCACTAGCAAGGAAGGAGTTGCTGAAGGAGTATCATGTAGGTGATCGGACATTGTGGGCAAGTGAAGTGTTCCACCCACACACTGACGATTTCGTAATAATTTCAAGTTATTAAGTGCTTACCGAAGGTGACAGGGTTCACCATCGTGAAACCCTGTGTCCGCTCCTCGTCGACCACTGATTCCATTGTATTTACTGATATATTCAACTAGAAACAAGATAAAACATTAACCCGATTACACCATCCTGTTTTGATTATAAAATTTGTAATTAATAGTTATTGCGTGATTGCACGCGCGATGCACTTCGAAATAAATACTAACAATTTAATTTGTAGTTGATTTAGCAAACAAACTAATTTAATTAATAACTTCTAAAAATAAAATGGGAAATTCTAGTATTTCTTGGAAAAACAATTTTTTATAAGATTAAGATAGTGACATTGACATTAAGTGACATGACGTGTACTTAATACTTTTTGAATAGTAGAATAGGTCCTAGATACAAGTTTTTCAGAACATTACCTCTATAATATCACAAGGGAATTGAACCACAGGTTTTATTTAAAAAATAATCTTAGCCATTTAATTACACCCCTAAACATATAATACACAGCACAGCTATCATACAATGAAAACTTGAAACAAACGGACATAAAATACATCTCGGAAAGTATATCAGAAGAAATGTATTTTTATTTTAAAACAATGCAAAGTCAAAAAACGAACGGTTACGTAATCGGAGGATACAGATTACTGTTGCAGCTTCATGTATCATCTCCATTCTAAATTGAAATATGGCATTGCTAAAGGATCAAAGAATTCATGCAATATATGGAACAAAATTTTGAATTGTCGACTCTTCACCAATTGGGACATCTTCATCAGCATGTGTATGGTCTTAAAATAAGTTCACCAGGATACGGCTAAACGAAACTCGAGATGACGTGGACATGAACTGCATGCATATTTGAAATTAGCCGCGGTGTGATATTTTTTTATTTTTTAGACAGCGATTTAGACTTGCGCAAAACAGTTCACTGAACTGAAAAGAGAGATGCAGTTCTTTTGACGCAAATGAACTATATCACTCATCTAGTTCATTTAGTTCAATTGCTTCTGTAGTTCTTTTGACTCATTTAGTTCGTTTAGTTCAATGTATCTTTGATTCAATCGACTCAGTAGTTCTGTTGACTGATTCCTTCTACATTCTTCTATGTTCTATTGCATTATTTTGATGACATTGTATTTTTGTATTAAATAAGTATAACTAATTAAATATTTTATAAATTTCCTTCCAAATATTGATTTTCCTTCAAACTTTTCACAGGCTTAGGACTGTCAAGCTTGAGTAAAAAGAAATTATTTAGTGGTTAAAATAATAATTAATATAAAAATTGAGCCTTGTACTAGTGTTGCAACAGAACTCTGTTTCCGTTTCCGCAACTGCGGAAGTTCCGCATGATTTTTCACTTCCGTTTCTGCTTCTGGTTCCGCAAACTTTATAACAGAACTCAGAACGGAAGCGGGGAGAGAGCGATGACGAGCGGTGCAGCAGACGCGACGGCGGCACGGCGCGCGGGGGCGGTTGCGGGGTCACGCGTGGACGAAATACGAATGTAGTACATTCGTATTTCGTCCACGATTCTTTTTAATTTTGAATATTAAACTAAGTATTAAAGTACAAATTTAATAAAAAAAATTAAAATGCAAAATTGTGATTTTTTTTCATAGTGTTAACGCTTCCGTTTCCGTTTCCGCTTCCGCTTCCGCTTCTGTTAAGATTTACTTTTGACATCTGTTTCCGTTTCTGCTTCCGTTATGCCAGTTCCGTTGCAACACTACCTTGTACTACTACTATAGCATATTTTCGCTAACAGCTTATGGTTTTTATGTCTTAGCCTTAGAGTTCTAATTCGGCCAGTCAACCACGCACGAAACTATCTGTCTCGTTTTATCACGAACAATTTCAGAATCTTCCGTCCTTTTCGCTCTCTATCAGCAATTTTGGCATTACAACGTATCTCTCTCATTCTAGCTCGTACGCTTTATGTATTTCCGTTCTTTTTACTCTTTGTCACTCATTGAACTAAATGACGCAGTGAACTACATGGGACAAGAAAGAGTGAGTGACAAGAACCGGCTTGTATGGTGAACTGGTACAATTGAACTACTCGCTCGGGAACTACACAAGTCTAAGCGATATCTGACCCGCAGGGTTGGGCGTTTTGGGCTACTTCAAATTCCAAATCTGGCGACTTAGGCCTTCAAGCATCTGGCATCCCTGGTAATGTCATGCGATGACACTTGATGGCGCGCTTTTGTATGTTAATTACCTTCAAGGATTTAATAAAAGGATTGCGGAGGTCGATGGAGTCGTTGCGCGTGTCAGTCGTAGCGTGTCCGTGGTTTTATAAATCTCGAGCTCCTCCGTGCTTCAGAGGGCACGTTAAGCCATCGTTACCGGCTGTTGTCTTTAGATGACAGTCGTTCAGTCGTCAGCCAAGTCAGTGGGCTTAAGCCGGCTTGAAAATACTCACCATGGGACCGCGGCATACGAAAGGTTAATGACGAAGGTTATAGGATAGCAAGGGCGTCGCCAAGGGAGGGGGGGGGGGGGCAGCTGACCCCTGCCCCCCCATAAGAGATTCCATTTATTTATAAATTTTATTTATTGTACAGTCAAGAACTCGTGAAGCCTTACACGGTGGACTCTGAACCGTTATTATTACAATCGCTGTACATGTAAGGCTCGTACTACAAGTGAAAAGCTTCATGAGCTCTCGACTTTACCTACAATTCATACTTTTCTCATTCTCCATATCAACTTGCCCCCCTGGGCCATCCGACGATCACGACCTTGTAGGATAGGATACGATAGTGTTCTTAATATTTACGAATATAAATTAAACACATTGTTACTTTACAAAATAAACATTTATTAGGTCTGGTATCACCACACACAATTATTGCTATATCACGTCGCTTACACCTATATATACATAGGTACATAGTTACAAACGCGCGCCCGCGGACAGAGCGCGGCGCGGCGGAACACTTACACACTAACGAATCGAGTCAATTTATAAAATAGTAGACTTATTCCCAAATGCTCCCTCTTTCGGGAGCATGTGAAACTTGCGAGTTACGTATGCAACCTCAATAAATCATAGAAAAGTAAAGGTTTATTCCCACATGCTCCCTCTTTTGGGAGCATGTGAAACTTCTAAGTTCCGTATACTCCCTCAAAGAAGCATAGAAAACGTAGAGTTCCAAATGCTCCCCCTTCCTTTATAATATTCAACTTTAGCAATCATTCCTATTATTTCCTGTGCACAACCAAATTATCTCTTAATTGAATGGCGGCGTCACTAGCTATATGGAAACGACAATAAAATAACCTTCAAATTCCAAATGCGACAGGCATTTGAAATTTGAAGGTTATTTTATTCTCAAGGAACTATGGAAAACGTAAAGGCTTATTCCCATATGCTCCCTCTTTGGGAGCATATGAAACTTCGAAGTTCCGTATACACCCTCAAAGAAACATAGAAAACGTAGAGTTCCAAATGCTCCCCCTTCCCTTATAATATTCAACTTTAGCAATTATCTCTTAATTGAATGGCGGCGACACTAACTATAAGCAAAACGTATGAAAAAATTAGTTTCAAAACGTTCAAATTTTGCCACTTCACAGATAAGTTGGTGACTCTGTACTTTAGCTACGGCTTCGTCAAACGTCAAAACTATACCAAAAATCTGTAGCTGTCATGTAGTAATATAGGTGGAATCATATAGAAATAATAACATAAGTAGGTTTGTTTTAATCCGTTTAACCTTAAGGAGCATATGAAACTGGCGAGTTTATCGAGACTGGTTGAGACTATGAAATTACAAAATTCGTGAGTTTCATATGCTCCCTGTGTGGTAACATAACAGAGGGCCCATGTGGGAACAAGCCAGTGTAAAGGGTGAACAATGAAATCACATTTTATTCATGTCCTGCCTGGCCCTCAAGAACGTCATTTGCTAGAGAGAAAATGCGAGTGTTTCTCATCACCGATGCTGACGTACGTTGCAGCACAGACGAAGTCCATCTCCCTCTAGCTAATGTCGTTTCTGAGTGACTGACAAGGATAGAGGCAGAAACACGATGTGGTTCTGCCGATAGACATAGTTAAATCTGAACACATCAACTTTGTGCTTGTGTTAAATTAGCACTAGCATCTACATACATTCACAAAAGAGATCGTAACAACATAGATCTCGTCTGCTAATTATGTTTCTACAAATAAATAACTGTGAGAAACGAAATTGATGCTAAAAACTTTCAATAAGGGACAGGCGTGCATTGAGGTTATAAACTGTAATATACGATTATAGCAGATTTTCCCATATTTTTAATCAAGAAACATGTGTTCCAATAATTTGATCAGATTTTCTCACACTTTTACATAATTATTAGCAAGAAAAGACTTCACTCTCCCTATATATATATATATATATAAAAATAAACCCCTATTTCCGTATATCGCGTGAACGGCTGGACCGATTTCGCTATTTCTTTTTATGTAGCATTTGTTATTGTCAGGAAAGAAAAAAATATTAAAGTTACACGGAAAATTAGAAAATTTAAGAAAACTGAACGAATACATTAACTTTTCTAATGTAACTTTATGTCGTTTTGACAGAACTGTCAGTCATCTGACAGCTTGCGGGAAGCCAATTCGAATTCAATATTCGTTGTTATGAGGACAGCACGTCTGCCCGGTCAGCCAGTTACATCATAATGACATATTATGTTATAATTATTCAAATCACATAATTTCATTTGCTATAATTTTAAATGCATCGCTGACTTGTGTTACTAACAGACTTATCCGTTTTGTATCCCCAGAATGCAGGTAGTTAAAAAATATACGATTAGTTAGACACCAGCTCGTATTTTAACTATTTAGGTATTTGATAATTATTGAGTGTAATGCATGTTTTGATTGTAAATGTTAATAGCATATTCTGTGTTAATAGTGGAAGGATCAGCTGTCTATGACACAGGCTCGGCCTAGTATACACACTTGTGTGATGGACTCGACAAAATTGTGAGCGATTACTTTATATTCAGATACTAGTGTGTAATAGATATAGTCCAAAATTGTATGCTTTTATGAAACAAATAAAATATTTAAAATTTAAAAAATTATCCGTGGAATAAGTCCGATCTGAGTGCAGAGTGCCAGTTTATTGGTCACATTCGAACGTGTTAACGTTTGCAGGCCGACCAAATTGAGAAAAAGTTTCATATTGTGAATTTACCAGACGCGTGTTACATGTACAAATTAGCCGGGTTGCTCACTTCACAATGTGAGCAAGTAAGCCACGTAATTTTAATATGTAACACGCGTCTTGTAAATTCACAACGTGCAAGTTCTCCTCTATTTGGTCGGGTGTCATAATCGAGCGCGAATTTGACGAACAAAAAACTCGCACAAAGCAATATACATATATTGTTAATAGTTCACTTCGTGCGTTTTACTTATATATATTTATATTATTGACGAGCTTGATGGTCGAATGGTTAGAAATAGCCACTTTGACTACGAGGTCGCGGGTTCGATCCCCGAACAAGACAAATATTTGTATGCATGAGCATGTCTGTTTGTCTTGTACTGTGTGGTTTCTATATATTATAAGTATGAATTTACAAAAAAAAAGTAAGTACATTTATCAGTTGTCTAATACCCATAGTACAAGCTTTGTGCTTAATTTGAGACTAGATGGCGCTCTGTATATTTTCTAGAAATATTTTAAAAAAATATTTAATTTAAAATGTAACCTAACATTCAATGATATTAAATTATAGGGCATGAACATTATGTGAAATGAAATGATATTGTCTGTTACAATGCCGTTTTAACAAAGTACCCCAAAGAATGCCAAACACATTAAGTTGTTCAAGGCAACAGATTCAAATTAAAATAATTACACTACGCAAGTTAAAGTACTTCGAAGTAAATAATAGGCGTCGGATTAATTCGTATTTGTAAACAGAACATACATTTACGAACCCCGTAGTCTGTAAATTCTAATTATTAATAATAAAACATGTGAAACTAAGTAGGCTCTCTTAAGTACTAATTTCACGAATTCATTGTTAGGGTAAGTAAAAATATATTTTTAGAAAATTTCCTAAATTGGAATCTTAGATTCCAGAATACTCCCATCCTTCGAAATCCTTCGAAGGATGGGAGTATTCTGGAATCTAATCGTTAATGACTCATTTGCTGTGTAGCTCTCACTTGCAACTATGTATAGTACGGGAAACATAACTTGACCCATGCGCAGAACACATTTTCAGGTCCCAAACGTAATGAGGTACGAGGTGAGACGCGAGGGGCCGCGCGTAACTATAGCAACGCGGTGACGCTAACCCCCACGCAGCTGCACTCTACCCCCCGCCGCCCGCGCACGCTCCGCGCGGCCCTAGAGTACCATCGCGCACTAAATTTTCAGTTGTATAACATTTCCTATTCCTGTGAATTGTGATTCTGATCATGATAAGTCCAGACAATTGAAGATGCTTACGTTAAAAGCGACCACGTCATCGATAAAATGACGGAAGAATTTATAATACGAGTTAGAGATTCCGACAGCAGTGATACTGAATTAGATTCCTTAAAGATGGAAAAGACGCAATTCCTGGCCCAAGTTCTGGTGCCATACCACTCGCAAATTATATAAAACGTGTCATGCCAATGAGTGACAATGATTAAACATGTACGTAGTACATAAACTTTTTTTGGTATTACATTTTTATTATTAATCCTTTAACTGATATATTTATTAAAATACCTAGCAACCCGACACTCCAGTTTTATTTGATTCTTTTTACTGAAATTTGGTTTTCCGTTTAACTTGCGTTTAATTAGGTATATGATTACACTCAATTTTTAAACTCTCACTTCATAAAAAAAATATTAAAAAAATAGGGGCCATTCATTTATTACGTAAGACTATTTACGCTAGTTTTATTTTTTTACGGGGAAGGGGTCACCCTTCCTCCCCTATTATAAGAAAAAATAAGAATAGGCCGACCCCCTCCCTCCTGTTAAATATTTATTACTTAGAAAAATTGATTTTTTTTTTTAGGAAAAAAAAACAATTTTTCTAAGTAACCATTTATAGAAATGTTTATTTGTACTTACAAAGGTGCAAATTATTATTTTTTGGTAGTAATAAACTTTGGTTTTAATCATTCATCTTAAAATCATACATCTGAAAATCTTTACCTACATAAGATTTTCAGTCCAGGGGCTCAAAACCCACTCGGAAAGTGGATCTGCCACTGGAACATCTCTAATAATAGGTACTATTTCTAGTTGGTTATAATACACGTCGTCGACGTCCATCCATTCCACATCAGCCCCGATGATCTTACGTAATCTTACGTAAGAACTATCAAGACTCCCTCCCACCCCCTTGTAAGAAAAAATAAGACATGGCCGACCCCACTCCCCCCCTAAATCGTCTCACGTAATAAATGAATGGCCCCATACGACGAAATTACTTTCACACGACAACTCACATTACTATTTCCCAGGCAACCGCGGAGCATTCGTCTAACACTTTTTCTCCTTAATTGTACCTGCGCGGACGACCACCATTTTGGTTCAACTTATGTTTCCCGAACTATAGTTGCTGTTCTCAAAAAAAAGCGGCCAAGTGCGAGTCGGACTCGCCCATGAAGGATTCCGTAGCAGCAAGTAACATAATATAAAAAGTTACGATTTATGACGTATTAAAAATAAAACTACGTACGACAGACAGACGAAACCACAAGGGTTCCGTTTTTTGCCGTTTGATTACGGAACCCTAAAAATCACTTTTATACACTTCTATTAAAGTTCAAATTTAGAATGTTTTTGGGACATAATTAGCTTTGTCAATCAAAATAGTGTTTACAATATATATTATGCCGATGCCGATTATTTATTTCGAAGTACTGTAAAATTATTTTAAATACAATGAATTATATAAAAAAATAAGTACATTATAATAATTACATGATAATTATTGATAAATGATTGATAGAAAATATTACGTCGTACAACAATATTGGGTCCAAGTTATACCAAATAGAATGAGAGACGCTATTTTTAACATCATTTCTTCTTTTTTTGTGTTGGCAATTTTTGCCAACAACAGTAGTATTACGCTGTTAGTTTTGCTGTCGAGCTCTAAACAATTGACGAACGATTTGTTTCCTGACGATATTTTTCGGCATGACCTTGACATGACATTCCGGGAAAAAGATAAAGAAATAATACAAAAACAAACAAACAAAAAATCTAACTCTATAGTACTCATATCCAGTGCCGTGAAACCATTAATAAAATATAAAGGAAAAATAGTTATTGGCATTTTGAGAAGAGTTAATGATTCTTAGTATCAATCCAACCGAACCAAATCGTAAATGTGAAAAACAGACCAAAGTTCCCATAATTTCATCAAGTATTATGAGAAGTTTGTTTTGTATTAAACCCGACATCCATTTGAAAGTTATGTAAAGTTTTTAAATATTTTGTTATATTTTTTGATTTGATCTAACTTAATCCATACTGTATGGAGAATTATTATTTAGCATGCTATTGACGGCAAAATTTTTAAAGATAAAGAGTTGGAAATGTTCGTCATATTGACGGATACTATAAACCATTAAAACTAGCGCCGCTCATTCTATTTTACCGTATAAATTGGTCTACGTGTATCAAAATTCAATGCGTTTCGAGTCAATGTACTATAACAATATTATACAAATTATAACTAGTTAAGTCTGTGCGATTGACAGTGTTGTGATCTCGACACATAACAATTTAGAGAGAAAAATGTCGCGGATAACGTCCATTTTATGTGTCAAAATCTCATCTAAACGAGATGGGAGATCATAGACAACGCTACGTCAACTTTCAATTAAAAAAATATACATTGTTATTACAAATATACAAACAAAACACTGTTTCACGGTAACCCAGTTTGCCCGCAAAGTACTGTGGTGCCACGTACAGCTACGACCACGTCAATCTTGACACTTCGACTTGTGCACTGTTTTTATGCCGGAAGTAATATGAGTTACAGTCGCATCCGACCGTCGAAAATGATCCGCCCTTAACTGTACACGCGGACTCGGCTACCTCTCGACGTAAACTTGACGAATTCGGTCGAGACGTCATTTTGACGATTACTGCCATGTCCTTACTTCGGCGACTATAATCACTTCGCCGACTCTAGATACGATGTCATTTCGAAGAGGGCAGGCGAGACGTCAGTTTGACGACTTACGTCGCAGACTCCAACCGTGCCTGTAACCGTCGTGTCCCGGCCCCGTGTCGCGGCCGTGTCTAGTCCCGCAGCAGGCCGCGCGCCTTGGCCGTGAGCTTGCGCACGCGGCCGCGGGACGAGATCGACACGGGCGGCGTGTCGCGGCCGTGTCTAGTCCCGCAGCAGCCCGCGCGCCTTGGCCGTGAGCTTGCGCACGCGGCCGCGGGACGAGATCGACACGGGCGGCGTGTCGCGGCCGTGTCTAGTCCCGCAGCAGCCCGCGCGCCTTGGCCGTGAGCTTGCGCACGCGGCCGCGGGACGAGATCGACACGGGCGGCGTGTCGCGGCCGTGTCTAGTCCCGCAGCAGCCCGCGCGCCTTGGCCGTGAGCTTGCGCACGCGGCCGCGGGACGAGATCGACACGGGCGGCGTGTCGCGGCCGTGTCTAGTCCCGCAGCAGGCCGCGCGCCTTGGCCGTGAGCTTGCGCACGCGGCCGCGGGACGAGATCGACACGGGCGGCGTGTCGCGGCCGTGTCTAGTCCCGCAGCAGCCCGCGCGCCTTGGCCGTGAGCTTGCGCACGCGGCCGCGGGACGAGATCGACACGGGCGGCGTGTCGCGGCCGTGTCTAGTCCCGCAGCAGGCCGCGCGCCTTGGCCGTGAGCTTGCGCACGCGGCCGCGGGACGAGATCGACACGGGCGGCGTGTCGCGGCCGTGTCTAGTCCCGCAGCAGGCCGCGCGCCTTGGCCGTGAGCTTGCGCACGCGGCCGCGGGACGAGATCGACACGGGCGGCGTGTCGCGGCCGTGTCTAGTCCCGCAGCAGGCCGCGCGCCTTGGCCGTGAGCTTGCGCACGCGGCCGCGGGACGAGATCGACACGGGCGGCGTGTCGCGGCCGTGTCTAGTCCCGCAGCAGGCCGCGCGCCTTGGCCGTGAGCTTGCGCACGCGGCCGCGGGACGAGATCGACACGGGCGGCGTGTCGCGGCCGTGTCTAGTCCCGCAGCAGCCCGCGCGCCTTGGCCGTGAGCTTGCGCACGCGGCTGCGGGACGAGATCGACACGGGCGGCGTGTCGCGGCCGTGTCTAGTCCCGCAGCAGCCCGCGCGCCTTGGCCGTGAGCTTGCGCACGCGGCCGCGGGACGAGATCGACACGGGCGGCGTGTCGCGGCCGTGTCTAGTCCCGCAGCAGGCCGCGCGCCTTGGCCGTGAGCTTGCGCACGCGGCCGCGGGACGAGATCGACACGGGCGGCGTGTCGCGGCCGTGTCTAGTCCCGCAGCAGCCCGCGCGCCTTGGCCGTGAGCTTGCGCACGCGGCCGCGGGACGAGATCGACACGGGCGGCGTGTCGCGGCCGTGTCTAGTCCCGCAGCAGGCCGCGCGCCTTGGCCGTGAGCTTGCGCACGCGGCCGCGGGACGAGATCGACACGGGCGGCGTGTCGCGGCCGTGTCTAGTCCCGCAGCAGGCCGCGCGCCTTGGCCGTGAGCTTGCGCACGCGGCCGCGGGACGAGATCGACACGGGCGGCGTGTCGCGGCCGTGTCTAGTCCCGCAGCAGGCCGCGCGCCTTGGCCGTGAGCTTGCGCACGCGGCCGCGGGACGAGATCGACACGGGCGGCGTGTCGCGGCCGTGTCTAGTCCCGCAGCAGGCCGCGCGCCTTGGCCGTGAGCTTGCGCACGCGGCCGCGGGACGAGATCGACACGGGCGGCGTGTCGCGGCCGTGTCTAGTCCCGCAGCAGGCCGCGCGCCTTGGCCGTGAGCTTGCGCACGCGGCCGCGGGACGAGATCGACACGGGCGGCGTGTCGCGGCCGTGTCTAGTCCCGCAGCAGGCCGCGCGCCTTGGCCGTGAGCTTGCGCACGCGGCCGCGGGACGAGATCGACACGGGCGGCGTGTCGCGGCCGTGTCTAGTCCCGCAGCAGCCCGCGCGCCTTGGCCGTGAGCTTGCGCACGCGGCCGCGGGACGAGATCGACACGGGCGGCGTGTCGCGGCCGTGTCTAGTCCCGCAGCAGGCCGCGCGCCTTGGCCGTGAGCTTGCGCACGCGGCCGCGGGACGAGATCGACACGGGCGGCGTGTCGCGGCCGTGTCTAGTCCCGCAGCAGCCCGCGCGCCTTGGCCGTGAGCTTGCGCACGCGGCCGCGGGACGAGATCGACACGGGCGGCGTGTTGCTGCCGCTCGTCGACGCGCCTGCACCGCATGGTAAACAGACGAAAGGCATTAAACTAATTATTTTTGAAATAACAATATAGTTTCTGAACGTAACTGGCTCACCGCGACCTTTAGAGCCGTAGAGCAACTGGCTGCGATGATTGCTTACCATCAGGCAGGTTGTATACTTGTTTGTCACTCTAGTGGTATAAAAAAATATGTTGAAAACTTATTCGCCTGCGGACAAAAACACTAGAAGGTAAAAATCGACTCCTCCTAAACTGGATAAAATGTAACATAATATGTTCCCTGGATCACAATATCGAAACGGCAGACACCTTATTCATCAAAATCGGATGGACAGATTATACGCTACGGATACGTAAATACTACGGATGTAAGTGATTCATCAACATCTTTGAACCAAAGCCAACTTCACCTGCACGCGGTGCACCCTGCTGACTGACAAACGAAGCTCTGGCGAAAAGAGAGGTAGGGAGCGTAATTGTAAGCTACCCGACTGGGAAACGTACCTCCACCTCACAGAATACCGCAGCCAAATAACGGTTCCCTTGAGGGCTGTTGTGTTCCTGCGAGTGAGTGAGGTCACCAGAAAGGAAGGAGATGCTGCGATGGCAGCGGGGGTGGCGGCGCGCGAGGTAATTTAATTTGCGAGCGTTAATATAGCTACGGTAACCGCTTCACATCAGGCGGGCCGTATGCTTGTCTGCCACCTGACGTAGTATAAAAAAAAAACATCGTCGTCGACAACCCTGATTCAATCCACCGTTGGGATACTGGTCTCCCATTAATGGAAAGGGTTTAGAGAGCATACTCCACCATGCAGCTCGAGTGTTTTTAAACCTACTAAAGGCCTTGGCTTGAAGACTATCGTTCTAATGACAACAGCCGGGACCGATGGTTTAATGTGCACTCCGAGGCACGGAGGAGCTCAAGACAAATAATCCCATCCATGGGTTCAACCTTTCCGGCGTTATTGAGTAACAAAAATCCATTAAAAATATTAATTTTGAACATAATAATATTTTAAATTATAGTAGGGTATAATTGGGTATTCTAACACATTCGCTCACATCATAAAAAGTGAAAATGTTAACAAAGAAAGAAAATACACTTTATTCTGAAATTACAAGAAATAATTGATAATAACAAATAGTGAGACCCGCCTGATGCCTGTCAGAAAAGAACCCATTTCAGCATAAGAATGTTGCATAAGCATGTTGTAGTATTTTAACTGGGCCTCGTAAAGAAACATCAAAGCCGTCGGCCTACTAGTAGTTCTTATACTGCAACGTAAATAGATTTTTCAGAGATTCTTAAAAGATTACCATGTCACCGACGACCTCAAGAAAGATAATTTTGTTATAAGTCAGTGGTTCGGTTTCAAGAAATTTGCAGATTCATTTAAATTTGTTTCAATGTTTTTTTTTTAATGATGTTTGTCTAGACAAAAGTCGCTTTCGTGAAACATCAAAGGCGGCGACTTCCACGTAGTTCTTATACTATGGTTATGTAGGTATACTCACCGTTGTGCAAGCTGTGGGTATCCATGTTGCTGGCGGGGGCGGGGGCGGGGGCGGGGCGGTAGACGCGGGGGCGGGGCGCGGGCGGGGGGGAGGCGGGGGAGGCGTGCCCGTTGAAGTAGTTGTGGTCGTTGTTCATGGCGCTGCTCGCCAGAGACAACGACTGCTGCACACACACATTATATACAATGAATACAACTGTAACATGATACAATGTAAATGTAGAATACAATGTAAATGTAGACAAGATCACAATACCTACTTGCGCAATATGTGTAAAGAAATTGAGGCTCATGCAGACAGATATGAGTCAAGAGACTTGCACCACAAGATCCGTCTCATTACGAAAACGTTGCCATCCAAAACCTGGGCCATCGAAGATCATAATGGCCAAGTAGTTACTGAACTGGATGAAATTTCGAAAGTTTGGAGAGATTATTGTCAGTCGCTGTTTGAAGATCATCAGTCGCGAAATTTTCCATCAACGGAACCTACGAGTGATATGCTCGAGCCGGATATACTTAAATCAGAGGTGAGAGCCGCTATTCGACATCTGAAGAATGGAAAAGCCACAGGTAGAGATGAGATCCCAATTGAAACTATACGAGCATTGGGAGAGCATGGCGTTCATATCTTCCATATAATTTGCAACAAAATATGGCACACAGGCAAATGGCCCTCTGAATGCCCATTCACACGATATTCACTCCTCTTCATAGAAAGGGTTCCACGAAGAAGTGTAGCAACTTTCGACTTATTGCACTGGTAACACACACGAGCAAAATAATGCTACACATCATAAACGAGCGACTGAAAGCATATTTATCCAGAGAAATTGCGCCAGAACAAGCCGGATTTGTGAAGGGAAAAGGAACCCGTGAACAAATTCTCATCGTTCGTCAAATCATCGAAAAGGCTCGAGAATTCAACAAGCCGACATACATATGCTTTGTAGATTTCTCCAAAGCATTTGACTCGGTGAAGTGGCCAATGTTGTGGAAAACACTACTGGACATGGGCACACCACAACACCTCGTGCACCTGCTCAGGGAGCTCTACGAAGGGGGTACAGCTTCAGTGCGGACCGATGACCTCCTCTCAGATAGTTTCCATCCAAGTGCAGGCGTTCGACAGGGATGCATAATTTCACCTTTATTATTTAACATCTACACCGAGCTTGTAATGCGAATCACTCTCGAGAACTGGAACGATGGCGTGGTGATTGGTGGATACAAAATTTCGAACTTGCGGTACGCAGATGACACCACCTTATTTGCGAGTAACGCTGACCGTATGGAAGAATTGCTTCTCATAATAAGCCTTACGTTTGGGTTGAAAATAAACCGATCTAAGACCAAGATTATGATCGTGGATCGCGTCAACGCCAATTCGCCCGAGGTGACACAGATTGCGAACTGTGACGTGGTGAAAGCCTACGTATATCTTGGGGCTTTAATCTCAAACAACGGCGGATGTGTAGATGAAGTGAAACGACGTATGGCCATGACCAGAACTGCGATGGAGAAGTTGAGAAAAGTGTGGAGGAATCGTAACATCACCAAAGCCACTAAAATCAAGCTCGTACGAACACTTGTATTCCCCATTTTTCTTTACGCTGCGGAGACGTGGACAGTGCGTGAGTTGGAAAAGAAGAGGATAGACGCTCTGGAAATGTGGTGCTGGAGAAAGATGCTCGGGATATCATGGACGGAGTTCCGCACCAACGTGTCCATACTCCAAGAATTGGGCATCACACAGCGTTTGTCTGCCGTAGTACAGTCGCGCATTTTGCAGTACTTCGGACATGTCTCTAGGCGGGATAACGATTCCATAGAGCGCCTGGTCGTTCAGGGAAAGGTGGAAGGGACAAGACCACGCGGAAGATCACCTATGCGTTGGGTTGACCAGGTTAAATCGGCAATGGGAACCCGTGTATCTGACTGCGCCAGACAGTCTGCCAACAGGGAGAGATGGCGGGAGATCGTGCGGAGAGCTGTGTCCGCCTCCACCAACGATGTGGATGCCTCTACGTGACCACGACCGCTCTGCCAAGAGCGAAACGACAGAGAAGAAGAGTAACAACCCAAAGCATAAGGAAGCGAGTCGGTTGTGTCTGCGGTGTCGTAGGCGATGTTCTGATGTATATAGTGACAAAAAGAGGCATCTTCTCGCTGTCCTCGTTGTACTGTGTGTGTGTGTGTGTGTGTGAGTACCTGCGCGTGTCTCTGCCGGCGGTGGTGGAGGCGGTCGAGGCGGTCGAGGCGGTGGTGGTGCTGCAGCCTCTTGCTGATGGCGGCGGCCGAGTCCTCCTCGCTGTCCTCGTTGTACTGTGTGTGTGTGAGTACCTGCGCGTGTCTCTGCCGGCGGTGGTGGAGGCGGTCGAGGCGGTCGAGGCGGTGGTGGTGCTGCAGCCTCTTGCTGATGGCGGCGGCCGAGTCCTCCTCGCTGTCCTCGTTGTACTGTGTGTGTGTGAGTACCTGCGCGTGTCTCTGCCGGCGGTGGTGGAGGCGGTCGAGGCGGTCGAGGCGGTGGTGGTGCTGCAGCCTCTTGCTGATGGCGGCGGCCGAGTCCTCCTCGCTGTCCTCGTTGTACTGTGTGTGTGTGAGTACCTGCGCGTGTCTCTGCCGGCGGTGGTGGAGGCGGTCGAGGCGGTCGAGGCGGTGGTGGTGCTGCAGCCTCTTGCTGATGGCGGCGGCCGAGTCCTCCTCGCTGTCCTCGTTGTACTGCCGCGGGGAGCGCCGCGCGCGCAGAGACACCCCGCCGCGCTGCACACACATGTACGAGGTCATAGGCTAGGGGACGCCGGGCGCTCCGTGCCCTACCGGTCGTCCGACGGACACGTTTACACAGAACGATCGAGCGGGGTGGTTCGGGTGCGGGAGGAACAGGAGGAGACACAGTCGATGGCCCTCGCTACTGGTACACGCATTAAAGATGAGACATTATTACTTACAAATGAGCAAAATGCCAGACATTTACGATAAATTCCAAATAAGCACATATAAACGGCTAATAACGGCCCAGTTTTTAGGCATGAATAGGGAAATTACATGTACTTATTAAAAGTTAATTGCGAATGCCCGGCATTATGCCCATCTCAAATTTGACTATTTTATGTATTTCATTTAATTTTGTTTCAATATTTTAATTATTTAATGCTGTATCAAGGTACCAATAACGAAACATCTAAAGCATAGGCCTACTAGTAGTTCTTAAACTATGGTGACATTCTGTATGTGTCCCACGTGATACACACTGATGGTACTAACAATATAGGCATAGAATACAATTATAACAATTCTCTGTATGCCTGAATTAGAACATAATATATTCAAGGAGACCCCGAAAGAAATTTTGGAATGTGCTTTATAGGACCCCAATTGTTATATACTATGTAGTTCCAGAGAAGTATCCTCCGTGAACTCTCAAATTTCGCGAATTTCGTGAGGTCGTAGTGTTTTTATAGGGTATATAACTGTTGGATTTAAAACCGACCCCCGAAGAGAGTTAGTTGTAAATGTGTGTCGTAGGGGAAATTAGTTTGCAAAAACTGGTTTTTATATAACCATAGTTACTAATCATGTAACACTATGTAAAACATGTATAGACTGAGATTATCAAATTAGTTGTTTAAATTTTATTTCTAGAACTGCAGTCAAGAAATCCCCTTTCTATGTCCAGAAATCCCCTACGCGTATCTTTAAACGACGGAAGGGGATTTATGGACAAAATATCCAAAAATTCCCTTCAAAGGGGACAATGCCAGGGGATTCATGGAATAAACAGTCCAGAAGAACCGCCTTCTGTATCTGGTTCTTGATCCAACTGCCGAGCGAGAGCCTCTCGAGGTGATAGTCGAGACTCGAGACTCTTCGCTATAAGTCCGTTCACTGACACGATTATTGGTACAACGCGATTCGACATTTATCGATCTTAATATTGATACGGTCACTCATTAGCTGGCAACACCATTCTCTTCCCAGTAACTCGGATGGCGGCGCGGGACGATATTACTGGATTAATATTATAAAATGTGGTATTTATAGTATATAAATGGTGTTCTGGATTAACACCTGTTGGTTAATCAGTGAAACAGTGTCATAGTGTACGGTGCAATGCAACCGCACAATTCGATGTATCAGCACTTTAAGCTATGTGCAAAATTTATACATATTTTAAGTTAAGTTCGTAATTCGCCAAGCAACGCGTCGTACGTGCTCCTATCAATTATCACTATCAATTATATCAATCAATTATCATCATCATCAATCACATAATATAAGTTGACATAATACAGACAGTTTCCCAAAAGTCCAGCAGCCTATCATTTATTTCTTATCAAATGATTAAATATCAATCAAAGGTGTGTACAGGCATCAATAGACCGTACATATCCTTTTGTGGTCCTTCGAGCCGGATAAAGTGATATTGTCGTCGGACATTTGGAGTCTGTAGCAGGATAAGTCGGGCGCTCCGGTAAGCGTAATTCATCCAATTCCTCGATCCAAACTTTATTCCTTAAAACGCTGACCGGTTAGCGTCCCATCGACGTCGGGACACGTCAAGACACAGAAACTAAAAGGTAATTAGAAATAAGCTTTGTTAGTTTTTAAGGTTATTGTTAAGTTATATCTGTGCTTGTGGCGAAGAAAAAGTTGCATATTTATCTTAACAAGGGTTCAGCACGCCTCCACACACAGCGCTATTAGTTACATTATATATTATTAACCATATATGTACTAAGCAAACAAAATATATGTATGTGATAAGTATCGTGTATTGTGATCGCGAGTGTGTGTGGTGTGGTGCGAGTGTCCTCACCCTGGTGGCGGCGGCCGGCTGTTGTCGTTGCCGCGGGCCGGCCTCCTGCGAGTCGGAGCCCGTCTGCTGGCGCTCCCTGCAACACACACACATTCTACATACATAGATAACATTTATTGGGTCGCAGTTACACATTTTACTCAAAGTAAATACTTAAATAAAGGGGTTAAGTGACTCACTACGATCTTTAGAGTCAAAGCCAACCTCACTTGCACGTGGTGCACCCTGCTGATTGACTAATGAGGCTCTGGCCAAAGAGAGGTAGGGTACAGCGTATTTGTAAGCTACCCGACTGAAGAAAGTATTTAGGGAAAGTAATAATATCTTCTACCCATTACGGGATAACGTCATAAGAAAACATCGGTCGGTGGAGGGAAAGAGAGATAGATGCGTCACAAGATGAACGCTTAGGCCGATCGCGACTCTCTATCGCTTGTTCTGCGCTCTCGCTCGGACGGTCGGCTCAGGTGAAACGTGACAACGAGTCATGGTTTCTTCGTGCGTGCAGCCGGCGTTCATCGATTTATCATAATATATGATCACGTCAAAAATAATTATTAATAATGCAATAACTATGTATACGTTCTTCAGGCAATTCAAAATAAAATTTTCTAGTTTAAAATAATAACAGATCGGATTTCTGGTAAAAGTTGTGTTTGTTTGAGCGCGTGTACTGACCGTATGAGCTGCAGCGGGCGGTCGTCGTCGCTGGAGTACCGCGGGCGGTACGAGCGGTCCGACTCGTAGCGGCGGGCCTCGCGCTCCGGAGACCCTGACGACGATCCCGACTCCGACCACGAGCCGCGCGCCAGGCGCTCGCGGGGGCTGGGGACCAAATATTATGTGGCACGTTTCATCTTTTTGTTAAATGCACGGAAATACAGATCAATCGCATATAACTGTATTATTGTTTATTTCAATTGAAAAGAAACCGTCTTTTTTTTATTAAGTAATAAAATGTGTATATGAGTACCGTTTGTGTTGGTGTTTCCTCCGCCGCCGCTTGCTCCGCGGCCGACTCGCCGCCCACTCCTCGCTACTTGCTGACGCGGGGCTCATCAACGGACGGGGGCGCTTGCGGGGCTGGAATACACGTGTTATATACCGAATGAATGAATGAATGATACTTTATTTACAGAATATGGTTAACAATAAAGCGTTGTAAATTATATGGCCCTCAGCGTATTCCACCAAAATGGCATGTGAATATTTATATAATAATAAGAACTAAATTATATATTTAAATTAACATTGTACATTGCAAATTAAATATCAAGTAATTATAACATAAAGTTGATACTGTTGATTGTTGGCACTTGGTGGAACATTATTATCATAATGTTATAATAAAACACTTGTACTATTCCACGTTATTAGTATAATAACGTGGAATAGTACAAGTGCTTTATTATAACATTATTATAATTATAACATGTCATCATTTTATAATTTAGACTCATAAGATATAACTGACCGTTCAGTACCCAAACGTAATAAAATAAAGTTAGTGAGGAGTAGTGACAGTATCAGTGAGTGAGTAGAGTGAGGGAGGTTTATTTATTTAGGTATCGTTAGAATAGGCTTCTGAAACATTTTTTTTTAGATTTGTTATTTAAAGACGTCACAATTAACTATAGATGAAAGAATTAATTCGATAGCATAAAAACTTCTCGAGACATGATAACTTGAAGATCACTATTTTGGACTATCCCGAATACGCTCTATACAAGTCTTTCTTTTTTTTATAACAGAGGATGGCAAGCGAGCATATGGGTCACCTGATGGAAAGCAATCACCACCGCCCATAGAAATCAGCAACACCAAGGGGTCGCCGATCCGTTGCCAGCCTTTTAAGGGAAATATTGACTCTGTTCTTGAAGGCCCCCATGTCGTACTTATTTAGGAATACCGCTGAGGGAAGTTAATTCCACAACTTTACAGTACGTGGTAGAAAATGCCTTAAAAAGCGTACTGTAGTAGATCGCCAAATATCAAGGTGATGAGGATGGAATTTTAATTTTTGGCGAGTTGTACGATAGTGGTACTCAGCGGCAGGTATCAAATCAAATAGCTCATCCGAGCACTCCCCGTGGTATAATTTTTATAGAACGCAGAGAGATGCAACATCTCTGCGTGTAGAGAGAGACTCCAGCCGATTAGAAATCATTGGGTCACCGACAATTCGAACAGCTCTACAAAGTCAAAGTCAAAGTCAAAATTCTTTATTCTGTGGGCCCTCGCGGGCACTTAGACACGTCTTTTACAATTAGGTATTTTTTTTATCTACCAGCATTTCGGAATGACCATTGACGAGAAGAAATGCCGAAAGAAACTCTGTCAATATAGGTCTTTTTTTTTAAATTGCCATACAATATTATCATAATACAATAAAAAGAATGTCAATGTACAATAAAAAAAATGGTATGTCAACCAAAATAAGAGAGAAAATAAAAAATAAAAAAATAAGTAAAATAAAATAGTAAAAAAAATAAAAATATAAAAAATCATAGTATAGAGTGTATATACATATTGTATAAAGTCTAAATATGTATATCCACAATACTACTTGTAAAGATAAGACGCCTGTGCTTCACATCCTGTGCCGAGAATTTGCCATACATTTTTATCATTAAGGTAATCGTCGGTCCTGTAGTAAGCCTTTTTACATAAGGTGGTCTTAATAAGCTGTTTGAATTTAGTGTCGGATAAAATCAGGACCGATTCCGGCAACTTATTGTAGTAGCGGATGCAGTTTACGACAAACGAATTATTGACCTTCCCCAGTCTATGTTTTGGAATAACCAATTTGTTTTTGTTCCGCAAGTTGACATTAGTTATATCACATACTTTTGTAAAATTCGAAATATTTTTACGGACGTACATAATATTTACATAAATATATTGAGAAGCGACAGTGAGGATGTTTATCTCCTTAAATAACTCACGGAGTGAATACAGTATTATGACGTCACGTTACGCTATTTTAAATGCATCAAATCAGAAATTTGTACGACAGCTATGTTAAATATTGCGTTTATGTAGCTAGTGCCGTAACAAAAGAAATAGAATTTTTTATTGTTTCTACAATGGTAATATTTATTTTTTATAATTTCATACTTTTAAAATGGACTTTCCTACCAAATTTTTATCGACCATAAAACACGTCGGGCATAAGTTTTAAAAATTTTGAGATCGCAGATCGTTCTAGTTTTACGTATTTTACGTTACTGATGGAGTTTTTATAATTTTATAACTTTGTTCCGATGCCTATGATGTCTGTATGTGCGACGGTGTGTCCGTCTCACCTCGTGCGGCCGGTCGTGGTCGGAGTAGGCGAGCTCGACGTCGTCGTCCAGCTCCTCCTCCAGCACCTCGATGTTGGTGTACCGCGACGAGGAGGAGCCTCCCCGCGCCCCCGCCCCGCCCTCCTCCTCCTCTTCCCCCTCCGAGCCCGACGCGAGCCCGTTGGCGCGCTCGGGCTCCGACGAGTACGACACTGGAACGATCACATTACGCCTACTGTAAACTTTTATATTTATTTACTCAATATATAAACACATGTCTTACTGTGACACTATCGTACATACATATATTTAAACATAAAAACTATATACAGGGTGGCGATTTTTTCACCTGCAGTATTTAAGGATATACTACTCAAATGAAATAGAAAATACTAAGTTTTTTTTTTCCCAATTGTCTTTTTTTTTCAAAGGATAGTGAACACTAGTTAACACTGAGCGCCGGCGCACGAGACGTTACATTTTTCAAAAATATTTACAATATTCTGGCAAGACAACTATTTAAATAATAATAAGATATTTTTTCAAGATACACTGCTATCACCATTATTTTTACAGGCGACTGGTGACCAAACATTGCAGGTGACTAAATCGCCACCTGTATATCACTGTAAATAAAAGGCAGTTATAATAGTTAGTATGTGGTGACTCACGGTGCGGCCGCGGGCCGCTGGTGCTGGCGGTGGGCTCCGTGCTGTTGCTGCTGCTCTTACTCTTCTTGCCGACGCCTTTGCCTGCGGAAACAAACAGGATATAAATCTTGTCAGTAATGGGCACAGATACAATGAATTTCGACTTCTTTTCGTCTTTTGCTGTATTCGAAGGTATTTTATGAAATTCACGTCAATTAGCACATGTAGTGAAGCGAAATGGAACTTTATTATAGGTCAAATATAAGGAAAAGGAAGAAGAGGGAGATTGAGATACGATTATATTAGAAGTAAAGGAAAAAGTGGGAGTCATGTCGTACGTACCGGAAGATGAAAACACGCGGAGACTCTCTCTTAAGCGACGACGATGACGATAATGTATGTACAGTTAGCAATAATTTGTATTTTAATTCTAGCCTGGTACTTATCTTCTTTGCTGGCTGTACGTAAACTCGTTTCTCTTGTTATAACTTCGTACTGAAGAAGGAAGTTAAAACGAGATTGAATTGTACTCGCAGTAGGGAAGCGGGCTAAGTACAACTCACCGACTAAGCGAGTTGAGCGAACAAAGTGGTTGGAGAACGCCCAACAATGTCCTACTACGAGACATGCACGTGCACCCGGCCTGGTCCCCCCGTACCTTTGTTGGCCGCGAGCGGCGCGTCGCTGTCCCCCGAGTCCCGCGAGAGCGCGGCGCGCGCGGCGGCGGCGGCGTGCACGCGCCGCGCCGTGGCCCCCCCGGCCTGGTCCCCCCGTACCTTTGTTGGCCGCGAGCGGCGCGTCGCTGTCCCCCGAGTCCCGCGAGAGCGCGGCGCGCGCGGCGGCGGCGGCGTGCACGCGCCGCGCCGTGGCCCCCCCGGCCTGGTCCCCCCGTACCTTTGTTGGCCGCGAGCGGCGCGTCGCTGTCCCCCGAGTCCCGCGAGAGCGCGGCGCGCGCGGCGGCGGCGGCGTGCACGCGCCGCGCCGTGGCCCCCCCGGCCTGGTCCCCCCGTACCTTTGTTGGCCGCGAGCGGCGCGTCGCTGTCCCCCGAGTCCCGCGAGAGCGCGGCGCGCGCGGCGGCGGCGGCGTGCACGCGCCGCGCCGTGGCCCCCCCGGCCTGGTCCCCCCGTACCTTTGTTGGCCGCGAGCGGCGCGTCGCTGTCCCCCGAGTCCCGCGAGAGCGCGGCGCGCGCGGCGGCGGCGGCGTGCACGCGCCGCGACGTGGCCCCCCCGGCCTGGTCCCCCCGTACCTTTGTTGGCCGCGAGCGGCGCGTCGCTGTCCCCCGAGTCCCGCGAGAGCGCGGCGCGCGCGGCGGCGGCGGCGTGCACGCGCCGCGACGTGGCCCCCCCCGGCCTGGTCCCCCCGTACCTTTGTTGGCCGCGAGCGGCGCGTCGCTGTCCCCCGAGTCCCGCGAGAGCGCGGCGCGCGCGGCGGCGGCGGCGTGCACGCGCCGCGACGTGGCCCCCCCGGCCTGGTCCCCCCGTACCTTTGTTGGCCGCGAGCGGCGCGTCGCTGTCCCCCGAGTCCCGCGAGAGCGCGGCGCGCGCGGCGGCGGCGGCGTGCACGCGCCGCGCCGTGGCCCCCCCGGCCTGGTCCCCCCGTACCCGTCCCCGTACAATGGAGAGGACGCAGCTTGAGCATTTCCGTAAAATTGCTGAGGCTGGCAACGACGACCCTTGGGGCCAGGCCTACCGAGTTGCTAGTGGGAGGGTTCGTCCCCCCCCCAACATAATCAACGGGGCCAGATTTATCGATGGGCACCCCGGGGGGCTGGAGGAGGCCATGCACAACCTTCTGTATGGTCTGTGTCCGGACGACGACATGTCCAAGGATACAGAGCATCAGAGGCGAGTG
This sequence comes from Hypsopygia costalis, assembly GCA_937001555.2. Classification (NCBI taxonomy): domain Eukaryota; kingdom Metazoa; phylum Arthropoda; class Insecta; order Lepidoptera; family Pyralidae; genus Hypsopygia; species Hypsopygia costalis. The sequence continues at coordinate 21,565,362 of OW443347.2, forward strand.
CGCCTATTGGCAACCTTCATCCCGTCGGGAAAGGCTGCGTCCCCTCCGACCCGCGGGGACCTGGGAGAGATAATAAAGGCTTTGCCTAACACCGCGCCGGGAATTGATGGAGTTACCTCTACTATCATTAGGCACGTATGGCACGCGGTTCCGAATGATTTTGTACGCGTCGTTGCACTTTGTGTAACGGAAGGGGTTTTCCCCACTGTCTGTAAAGAGGGTAGACTCCTGATACTCCCAAAAGGGAACGATAAACCACTCAGCGACCCGAAGGCGTATCGCCCAATCACACTCCTCCCTATCTTTGGTAAAATACTAGAACGGGTCATGCTTAGATGTGCTCCGCAGATCGTTTCCGGGATCTCCGAGCATCAGCACGGCTTTTCTCCGGGCAAGTCGACCGTCACTGCGTTGGAGGATATATTGAGCACAGTATCTGTATCGTCTTGTAAGTATGTGCAGCTTATCTTCTTGGACATCTCTGGTGCCTTCGATAATGCTTGGTGGCCCATGATGTTGCTCAAGGCGAAGAGGGGAGGATGTCCACCCAACATATACCGTATGTTGATGGACTATTTCTCCGCACGCCGTGTGGGCCTCATCGTGGGTGATCGGGTCTTGTGGAAGGAGTCCACCATGGGGTGTCCGCAAGGCTCTGTGCTCGGGCCGACGTTGTGGAACGTCCTCATGGACGATCTACTGCGTCTGCCCCTACCGGGGGGGGTCAAGATGGTCGCCTACGCAGATGACGTGACGGTCATCATAGAGTCGAACTCGCGTGCTGCAATTGAGTCGACCGCTTCGTTGGTGCTATCATTAATTGGAGATTGGGGTGCCCGGAATAGGCTGAAATTTTCCCCGGGGAAGTCTGTAACTATGACTGCGAAGGGAAAATTTCAGCGGCCCCCAGTCATTAAGTTCGGCCAAGACTCTGTGAAGACTGTCGCGTCCGCTACGATCCTCGGCGTGGAATTGGACCCGGGCCTATTGTTTGTCAGGCATGCCACTAGGATAGGGGAGCGCGCTGCGGCGTGCTTCGGGAAAATGTCGAGGGTCTCTGCGTCATCTTGGGGGGTCAGATATCCGGCACTTAAAGTGCTATATAGGGGAACGTTCGTAGCTACGATTACGTATGCTGCCGCTATATGGTGCCACCGCATATGTACGTATGTTTGTCGCAGTGTAGTGTTGAGGAGCCAGCGTCAGGCACTTATACTGTTGACCAAGGCTTACCGATCCACCAGCACGGCAGCCTTGCCCGTGTTGGCTGGGGTCTTACCAGCGGACCTGGAGATAAGTCGTGCTGGTCGTCTGGATGGAGCACGTAGAATCGCGGTAGATAGGGAGTTGAGTCGGCTAAAGCGCGGTATTTGGGTCGCTGTAGTACAGGAATGGGAAGATCGGTGGGCAGGAGAGTCTAAGGGAAGGGAGCTCCACCAATTTTTCCCGGAGGTGGCCGGTCGGCTCAGGGCAACCTGGGTCGAGCCGGATTATCCGACCTCCCAGATCCTCGTGGGTCATGGGATCTTCAGGAGAAGGCTGAATGAGATGGGTTTGCATGAGAGTAGCATGTGTGACGGTGGAGAGAGTGAGGAGGACAGAGACCACGTCCTGTGGTCCTGTCCTTTGTATGGCGACTTAAGGGAAGAAATGATGGATGCCATCCAGCGCCGAGAGGACGCGCCAGGGCCGGTGTACCACATGGACCTTGTGTCGACGGCGGCGAACTTCGCCGCCCTCAAGAGGTTCGCTCACAGGTGGCATGCGCGGAGAAGCGCTATGGAAAGGGAAGAAAAGAAGAGGAGAAGAGGAGGGGCGCTAGAGGCTGTCGGCGAAGGCGTTGGAGTGATTGTCGCCGCCCCAGAATGGGGAGAGGGCGAAGGGACAAAGGAGAGTGATTAAATAATTTGTAGGGAGTGAAGACGTGCCACGGTACCGCGAAGCCAAAGTGCAGTGTGCCGTGAGCATCTCCCGCGATTCGGCTCAAATGACCAGGAGGTCGATGGAGCCATGGGAAGGTGGTGGGTCCCCCCGTACCTTTGTTGGCCGCGAGCGGCGCGTCGCTGTCCCCCGAGTCCCGCGAGAGCGCGGCGCGCGCGGCGGCGGCGGCGTGCACGCGCCGCGACGTGGCCCCCCCGGCCTGGTCCCCCCGTACCTTTGTTGGCCGCGAGCGGCGCGTCGCTGTCCCCCGAGTCCCGCGAGAGCGCGGCGCGCGCGGCGGCGGCGGCGTGCACGCGCCGCGACGTGGCCCCCCCGGCCTGGTCCCCCCGTACCTTTGTTGGCCGCGAGCGGCGCGTCGCTGTCCCCCGAGTCCCGCGAGAGCGCGGCGCGCGCGGCGGCGGCGGCGTGCACGCGCCGCGACGTGGCCCCCCCCGGCCTGGTCCCCCCGTACCTTTGTTGGCCGCGAGCGGCGCGTCGCTGTCCCCCGAGTCCCGCGAGAGCGCGGCGCGCGCGGCGGCGGCGGCGTGCACGCGCCGCGACGTGGCCCCCCCGGCCTGGTCCCCCCGTACCTTTGTTGGCCGCGAGCGGCGCGTCGCTGTCCCCCGAGTCCCGCGAGAGCGCGGCGCGCGCGGCGGCGGCGGCGTGCACGCGCCGCGCCGTGGCCCCCCCGGCCTGGTCCCCCCGTACCTTTGTTGGCCGCGAGCGGCGCGTCGCTGTCCCCCGAGTCCCGCGAGAGCGCGGCGCGCGCGGCGGCGGCGGCGTGCACGCGCCGCGACGTGGCCCCCCCGGCCTGGTCCCCCCGTACCTTTGTTGGCCGCGAGCGGCGCGTCGCTGTCCCCCGAGTCCCGCGAGAGCGCGGCGCGCGCGGCGGCGGCGGCGTGCACGCGCCGCGACGTGGCCCCCCCGGCCTGGTCCCCCCGTACCTTTGTTGGCCGCGAGCGGCGCGTCGCTGTCCCCCGAGTCCCGCGAGAGCGCGGCGCGCGCGGCGGCGGCGGCGTGCACGCGCCGCGACGTGGCCCCCCCGGCCTGGTCCCCCCGTACCTTTGTTGGCCGCGAGCGGCGCGTCGCTGTCCCCCGAGTCCCGCGAGAGCGCGGCGCGCGCGGCGGCGGCGGCGTGCACGCGCCGCGACGTGGCCCCCCCGGCCTGGTCCCCCCGTACCTTTGTTGGCCGCGAGCGGCGCGTCGCTGTCCCCCGAGTCCCGCGAGAGCGCGGCGCGCGCGGCGGCGGCGGCGTGCACGCGCCGCGACGTGGCCCCCCCGGCCTGGTCCCCCCGTACCTTTGTTGGCCGCGAGCGGCGCGTCGCTGTCCCCCGAGTCCCGCGAGAGCGCGGCGCGCGCGGCGGCGGCGGCGTGCACGCGCCGCGCCGTGGCCCCCCCGGCCTGGTCCCCCCGTACCTTTGTTGGCCGCGAGCGGCGCGTCGCTGTCCCCCGAGTCCCGCGAGAGCGCGGCGCGCGCGGCGGCGGCGGCGTGCACGCGCCGCGACGTGGCCGCCAGCGGCTCCGACTCGCTGCTGTCCGACGACAAGGCCGCGCCGTCCGGCCCGTCCGCGCCGTCCGGACCTGCGGACGGGACCCACCGATGATAAGAGGGGGGCACCAAATACACTGGTGTCGGTTACGGTAACGGTGTCGCGAGTTCGATGGTTTTTCCCCCATCTCATAAAATGTCAAACGCACCTAGAAGTTTTCACTTTAAAAATTGGTCATGTCATCAAATTCGTCTCAACTGTGACAGTTTCACGAGTCATATTATTTCAACATGGCGTCCGAAAAAAAAACTAACATACAATTTTCAGTCTGTTTCTTGTTTCAGTAAATAATTTCTTATCTTAGAAAATCTTTGGCAAATAAACTAAATTGAATTAGATATATTTTAATGCAACGTTCACTGTAGTCAGGCAACTAAATCAAACACAAAAAAGTACTCCTACAGTATGTTACCTATGTAGTTTTTACGCTGCCTGGTCGCTCGCCGCGGTCGCTTCGTTCGTCGCTCTGGTCGCCGCGTCACTTGGACGCGCGACCACAGCGCCTCGAACAAAGCGGACAGTCGCACAGTCATTGAATATATCTGAAAATATTTTTATACATTTTCTTCTGCGAACGCTAAAATATACTTTAAGACATTTTGTCACGTCAAAATATCTTAGAGACTTTAAAATTCGTCTTTAAATTTTAAAATACGTCTTTAATATTGCTTCCACAGGGAGGCAATTCAAAAAACGAATGATAACAAAATCAGCTACAAATCTATCATACGGAGATGATAGATTTGTAGCGTCCTCGCTTCATTCGCGTTCATTTTTTTTAATAAAAAGTATCCTATGTCCTTCCTAATACATTTAAGAATATGTGTAAAAAATTTCATAAGGATCGGTACAGTAGTTTCGGCGTGAAAGCGTAACAAAAAAAATCCACATTCACATTAATATTATAGTAGGGAGGAAGTAGGAGTTTTAAAACACTTGTCAAGTAGCCTGTTATATAATTTGAGCGTGGCATTTTAAACTATTTATAACTGTTGTTGATGTTGAAGAGGGGGCCGTTGGCGAAGACAAATTCGTCGGCCAACTGTCGGCCGACCGTGGCCAGGTCCACGGGTGTGAGAGTAGTGTGTACGACTGACCCGACTCCTCTTGTTGGTGTTGTAGAGGCGGCTGTTGGAGAAGACGCGGCGCACGTCGGCCGCGAATCGGTCGGCCGACGAGTAGCGGCCGTCGGCCAACTGTCGGCCGACCGTGCCCAGGTCCATCGGCTGCGACACCACGGCGCGGTAGTCTGCGGTGGGCCACATAACACGTTATCATTGGGACATAAGCAATAGTTAGGTTCCGTTCGCACAGACCGGCTCGGAGTAGAGCAGATATTGGTGACCTTTAAAACAGAGTTTTAGATCATTGGCATAAGGTTTATTTTTTAAATTCACTTCTTTTGTTATATGAAAATGGTCGAGAGCCGATGTGGATATTTAAAGTAAACCTTATGCCAATGGTACAAAACTCTATTTCAAATGCATCCAAAATCTGCTCTCCTCTTCGAGCTGGTTTGTTTGAAGGGACCCTTAAATGAATTAGACAAACTGTTGAAGTATCAGGAACTATACGAGTAAGTTTTTATTAATTGCACGTTTTCAGCGTCGTCAACACCTATTAATCCCCTGCTGGGATATGGGTCTCCGCTCAATCGAAGGGGTTTAAAGCATACTCCACCATGCTGACTGCGGGTGGATTAATGCACACGACTTGCTAAATTTATAGATACTTGTTGAAAAATGTATAATGATGGGTTCGTTTAGTTTAGTAGAACCGTTGGGAACGAGGTGTTGCAATTTTTGTCGGTGATGGTTTTGGGATGTGTTGGGGATGGTTTTGAAATGTACTGTGATCGCTTAAAGGTGTATAGTAATGGTTGTTGAAATGTGAATTAGGTATTTTGGATATAAATAATAATAGTGCTGAAGGTTCGTACCGGGCGCCATCTCCGGCGCGACGGGCTGCCTGAAGGGCTCGGAGTCTGCGGAGGCCAGCAGCTCGTCCAGCACCCCCCGGCAGCGCGCGCGCCACTCGCCTGCTGCGGCGGCGCGGGCCGCGCGGGGGCAGCTCGACGAGCGCCGCCCGCGCACGCGGCGCCCGCTCTGGACGGACACACGGACTATTGTTATAATAAACAATAATACGCTATTTGACCAAAGTTTTTTTCGGTTTGATATGTAGGGACGTCTCAATAATGTCGCGGTCCTGTCTCGAACGATCTAGAATAGAACCTTTTAGAATAGTCGCCGCATACTTCGATGCAAGCAATAATGACCCGTATGTCTACTGCCATAAGGTTCATAACACTATGACATGAAAATGTTCGAGATGTGTCTCGAGACATTACGATGAATTACCGATGGGTAGTACATGCATGTACATACCGGAACATTCGAGAACCCTTGCCGGCGGATATAAATAGCGACCGCCGCGGCGCATAGGCAGTTCAGTTTGGACTTCGGAAGAGTTAACTTCGAGCGAATCTACCTGCGAGACAAGTGATAACCTACGACCTCAGCGATACTATTGGACTTCGATTTGGCCTGCGATTTGGAATCTTCGTGTGGACTTCGAGTTGTGAAGACCTGCAGATCAGACCCTGCGTGAATAAATCCTTGCAAGTTGTCATTGGCGTTTTACATCCAAATCCAGAACCCTAGCTCGTAACATTTGGTGTCAGAATTGGGGATTTGGAGATGCCACTGACTCCGAGGGAGGATACTCCTGGTGTGAGGACTAGGGCACAATGTGCTGCGGAGGCCACGCCTACTGCCCCTGAGGCCACGCCCACCGGCCATAGGGGCACGCCCACTGGCCCCGCCCACCAGGCCACGCCCACCGGTCAGGCCCCGCCCACCGGCCAAGCCACGCCCCCTGGCCCCGCCCACCAGGACACGCCCACCGACCAGGCCCCGCCCACCAGCCAAGCCACGCCCCCTGGCCCCGCCCTTCAGACCCCGCCCACCGGCCAACAAGCTCCACCTCCTAGCCACGCCCATCTGGCCACGCCCACCGGAGACATTAAACCTCCGAAACTTTCAACGGAGGTTTTGGATATGTCGTGCCTGATGGCAATGATGAAGGGCATGATGGATGAGCAGGCGAGGATAAGAGAAGAACAAAACAAGCAGATGAGGTGCCTGCAAGAAGAACAAAGCAAGCAGATGAGGTGCCTGCAAGAAGAACAAAGCAAGCAGATGAGGTGCCTGCAAGAAGAACAGAGGGGCCTGCGAGAAGAACAGAGGGGCCTGCGAGAAGAACAGAAGGCAGATCAAGAAAGGATTCTTTCTGCCGTTACCAAGTTTAGCGATACGGTAGCTAAGCTACATGAAGATGTAGAGATAGTGAATGGACGGGTTTCCGAATTAGAGGACGACTTGAAAAATGTGAAAACTGGCCTCACTGGACTGGAGATGAAAGTTCGGCGTATAGAAGCTGCTGGAGTTACGTCGAGCGGAGCTGTCGGCATAATCCAGGGACCTAAGGTGAAGGTGCCTCCTTACGACGGTACTACGTCTTGGGCCGCCTACCGCCAGCAGTTTCAGACTGTCGCTGCTTCGAATGGGTGGACGGACGAACAGAGCCTGACAGCCCTCACCGTCGCGCTCAGAGGTTCGGCCTTGTCTGTGCTGGAGGCACTACCTACCTCAGGCAGCGACTTTAAAGACCTGCTGGAGGCACTTGAGGCTAGATATGGGGAACGACACTTGGAACACGTTTTTCGTGCCCAGCTACGGGACCGGACCCAGCGCCCAGGTGAAGGACTTCAACAATGGGCGCTGGAGATCGAAAAGCTGGTTCGAAAGGCGTACCCTTCTGCTGATAGTAGGATGGTGGACACCAACATTCTTCAAGCCTTCGTTGACGGAATCAAGGATCTTGAAATTAGGGCTGCAGTGAAGCTTCGCCACCATGCCTCATTAAAAGAAGCACTCGCACACGCCCTGGAAGTTGAAGCTGTGCGACAAGATATCCGGCAAGGGTACAAACTTCGTGAAGTTACGGAGGATGTTAAGGAGATCAAGACGCCGCCCAAAAGGAACTCCGGGCCCATGTGCTACAAATGTGCGGAAAGAGGACATCTGCAGTTCACGTGCCCTAAGAAGGAAAGACAACCGACCAAAACTGATGACAGGCTGGATGCACTTCTAAACAAAATGGAGCAGCGTTTTGAAGAGTTGGTAAAGAAGCACGATGCTGCGCCCTCTACCGTGAATCAGGGAAACGAGTAAAAGCCAGGACTGCGGGGCGGGTACTGGCTGGAGCGGAGGAAGCCCCAGCAACCGTAATCTCACAAGCATGGAATGGGAACAGTCTACTAATACGCGGTAGAGTGAACGAAATAGACTGCAAAATCACCTTAGATACAGGAGCCTCTAGAACAATAGTGAGACCAGATCTAGTGAAAGCTGTAGGGAGACGCAAAGACACCAGTTTATGCAGACTTCTCTCCGCTTCTGGCCAACAGATACCCGTCCTAGGGGAAAGGTTGGTTACGATACGTGTTGGAGAGTCGTCATACACTCATAACGTAATCGTAGCCGAAATTATGGATGATTGCATTCTGGGCCTAGACTTCATGAGGAAACACAACTGTTACATCGATGTCACTAACGGTGTCTTTAAATGTGGTGATGAGGAAAACTTCATACTTGGCGGTCCCAATGGAAAAGTAACGTGCCTGAAGAAAATCATAATACCTGGACGAGCACAAGCTCAAGTAAAGGTGAAACTGCCTTTGAGTCAGAAGAATCAGCCGGATAGATGTGTGCTGATTGAAGATACGCCCGGCAGTGCAGCCTGTAAGAAAGTGCTGACAGCAAGAACTCTCGTCCGTGGAGGTAAGACCGCTGTAGTAAGGGTTGTGAATTTGTGCGACCGAGAGATTAGCCTAAGCAAAGGTGAAGTTATTGGAAGATGTGAAGAAGCTGTTTGGATGAGAAACTGCCAATCACCTTCAAGCTCAACTACGACGAACACCAGGAGCGAAATTATAGTCTCTAAACTGCTTGAAGATTGTAAAAGTAATCTGAGCTATTCGCAGAGCATGAAGGCCAAGATGTTGCTACTGCGTTTTGGGGAAATCTTCTCTTCGGACGAAGGAAATCCTGGAAGAACATCTTTAGTTCAGCACAAAATTGACACCGGACACGAGCGACCTATCCGTCAGCGAGCAAGGCGCATACCAATTGCTAAAGAAAAGGAAGTTCAAGACATGTTGGAAGACATGCAAAGAAACAAAATTATAGAACCTTCTGCTAGTCCATGGTGTTCTCCAGTTGTGTTGGTCAAGAAGAAAGATGGTAGCACAAGGTTCTGTGTGGACTATAGACGACTTAATAATGTGACAAAGAAGGACAGTTATCCACTACCACGAATCGATGATACACTGGACACATTGAGTGGTATGAGATGGTTCTCGACGTTAGATCTGAAATCCGGCTACTGGCAAGTAGAAATTGATCCGAAGGATAAAGAAAAGACAGCCTTTTCAACTGGTAAAGGTTTATGGCAATTTAACGTCATGCCTTTTGGATTATGCAACGCGCCGGCTACTTTCGAAAGACTTATGGAGTGTGTACTGGCAGGATTAGTTGGAGACGCTTGCCTTGTCTATTTGGATGATGTCATAATCATGGGCAGAGATTTTGAAGACCACTTACGGAACCTAGAGCAGGTCTTGAAAAAGATAAAGGGAGCCAACCTGAAGTTAAATCCGAAAAAATGCAGTTTGTTTAAGAAGAAAGTAAACTATCTCGGCCATGTGATTACCAGCGAAGGCATACAGACTGATCCAGACAAAATCGAAGCAGTACAAAAGTGGCCTACTCCCAAAGATAAGACAGAAGTGCGGGCATTTTTAGGGCTATGCTCGTATTACAGACGCTTTGTTAAGGGATTCTCCGAAATTGCCAAGCCTTTACACCGATTAACTGAAGACAAGCAGCCATTTCATTGGGATGAGACCTGCGAGGGTTCTTTTCAGAAACTAAGAAAATGTCTTTGCGAGACTCCAATCTTGGGATTTCCACAACCTATTGGCCAATTCATTGTAGACACAGACGCCAGCAACACAGCGATCGGAGGTGTGTTATCGCAGAAACAAGGCGACAGAGAAGTGGTGATGGCTTATTTTAGTAAATCGCTGTCGAAATCTGAAAGGAACTACTGTGTGACAAGAAGGGAGCTCTTGGCTGTGGTAAAGACATTACAGCACTTCAGCAAATATCTCATTGGCATGCGGTTTACACTTCGCACTGACCACGCCGCTCTGAAGTGGCTGTTACAATTTAAAAATCCAGAAGGTCAAGTTGCTCGATGGATCGAACAACTGCAAGAGTACGACTTTGCGATTGAACACCGCAGCGGAAAGGCGCATGGAAATGCTGATGCACTGTCAAGAAGGCCATGTCCTGAAGACTGCAAGCACTGTGCCAAACAAGAGACAAAGGAACTGCCATTGAGATTGACAAGAATGGGCCCATCGAGATCCTGGGAAGATGAGGCGATGAAAGAAGCACAGGAAGATGACGAAGATTTGCGACTCATTGTCGCATGGAAGAAACGAGGCGAGGACAAGCCAAGATGGTGCGAAGTCGCCCCTACTAGTGTTATCACCAAGGCATACTGGGCTCAATGGGACAGTTTTATTCTTCAGAACGGAATACTTTACCGTAAATGGGAGAAACCTAATGGCAGAGAGTTCCATCTTCAGATAGTTGTCCCAAGAGACAAGGTACAAGATGTCCTTCGTGAAGTACATGATGGCGTGTCAGGTGGACACTTGGGCGTGAAACGGACGTTAACAAAGATTCGGGAAAGGTTTTACTGGCTTCATTGTCGAGAGGATGTGCAAGATTGGTGCCGCAAGTGTGCTACTTGCGCTGCGGTGAAAGGTCCATCAACTAGAAGCCGAGGAAACCTGCAACTTTATAATGTTGGTGCGCCATGGGAACGCATTGCAGTTGATGTGGCTGGACCATTCCCTGTAACGGAATCAGGAAATAAGTACTTCATGGTAGTTATGGATTACTTCTCTAAGTGGCCAGAAGTATTCGCCATACCTAATCAAGAAGCCACAACTGTTGCATCCAAGTTGTTTGAAGAAGTAGTTTGCCGATTTGGTGTGCCTTTGGAAATACACTCCGACCAAGGTAGGAACTTTGAGTCACAGATATTTCAAGAACTCTGCAAAATATTGGGTATGCATAAGACTAGGACCACCCCATATCATCCTCAATCCGACGGCATGGTAGAGAGATTTAATCAGACACTTGAGAGACATTTGGCGAAACTCGTTGACAACCACCAGAGAGATTGGGACAAATATATACCGCCGTTTCTCCTGGCCTACCGAACTGCTGAACATGAAAGCACAAAGGTAACCCCAGCACGTGTCAATTTTGGGCGAGAACTGAGAATACCAGTAGATCTGCTAACTGGAGGACCTCCTGACGACCCACGTACTCTACACGACTACATTTCCGAGTTACGTGAGAAAATGCGAGAAATTCATGCCATAGTTCGGGAAAATGGGTTGCAATCGAGTGAAAAGATGAAAACTAGGTACGACCGTCGAGCAAATACAAACGGCTTCGAAGAAGGAGCACTAGTATGGCTTCACAACGTAACTCGACGAAAAGGAAAGTCTCCGAAATTACAGACAAGATGGGAAGGGCCATACAAAGTGGTCACTCGGTTGAATGACGTGACATATCGAATTCAACGGCAGCCGAGAGGTGCACAAAAAGTGGTTCACATTGACCGCTTAGCTTCTTATCACGGCAGTAATGAAGATGCTCGGGACGAGCATTTCTAAGAGGGGAGCAGTGTCGCGGTCCTGTCTCGAACGATCTAGAATAGAACCTTTTAGAATAGTCGCCGCATACTTCGATGCAAGCAATAATGACCCGTATGTCTACTGCCATAAGGTTCATAACACTATGACATGAAAATGTTCGAGATGTGTCTCGAGACATTACGATGAATTACCGATGGGTAGTACATGCATGTACATACCGGAACATTCGAGAACCCTTGCCGGCGGATATAAATAGCGACCGCCGCGGCGCATAGGCAGTTCAGTTTGGACTTCGGAAGAGTTAACTTCGAGCGAATCTACCTGCGAGACAAGTGATAACCTACGACCTCAGCGATACTATTGGACTTCGATTTGGCCTGCGATTTGGAACCTTCGTGTGGACTTCGAGTTGTGAAGACCTGCAGATCAGACCCTGCGTGAATAAATCCTTGCAAGTTGTCATTGGCGTTTTACATCCAAATCCAGAACCCTAGCTCGTAACAATAATATAACCATAGGTGAAAGAATTACTTCGATAGCACAAAAATCTCTCGAGTTATGTTAATTTGAAAATCACAATTTTGGGCTTTCCCGAAAACGCTCCATACAAAAGACTACTGAGTTATGACGTCACACGTTTGTATTATGTATGTATCAAATCAAAAATTTGTACGACAGCTCTGTTAAATATTTACGTTATATAATTAGAATCATAATAAAAGTTATAGTATTTTTTATTGCTTCTCCAAAGGAAATATTGTTTTTTTAATAATTTCATACTTTTAAAATGGACTTTCCCGCCAAACTTTGATTGACAGATTTTGAAGTTTAATCGAAATTTATACCATTTTTGAACATTGTCAAATAGCCTATTCACAAGCCCGGCGGTGGAATGGCTAGTAACGGCCTCTTTGACTCCGAGGTCGCGGGTTCGATCCCGCGGCACTCGGCCCCGCCGCGAGCGTGTGATACCTTGGTGTGCAGCGGACGGACGTCCTCGTCCGAGGAGTGGTAGGAGGCGCACAGCTCGTGGTACTTGCCCACCACGTCCACGTCGCGCCAGTTGCTGCAACAACACGGTCGCTCAATTAAATTTTACATATAGATAACGCAATTCAGCGCAAGTATCAAAACCCCCGATACCTCTCGCTCTCATTCATTATCTCACTCACTCGCCGAGTCAACAAGCACAGCTGTGCTTTGTTTACCTTAAGAGCGCAGTGCGGCGCACAATGACACGCGACAAGCATCCGCTACGCAACTCACTCGGCGGCCGGAAAGACCTGTGATCTCGTTGCGCCGTGGCGCAATTTTAGGCTAACTCAGTGAGCCGGCGCAGTAAGCTGCACTAGCGCTACTGAGTTGACGCACATAATTTTACTGAGTTATCCTTGTCTACACACATTTGCCACAATTGGTTTGTTTGGTTGGTACGGGGTTTTGTTATTTACTCATGCTCTGATATCATATAGCATCAAATTCAAAACTGTAGCGCCTTTCAGAATCTCACTAATATTAGACAGCGCCATCACTTATCATAAATTGGTACTATTTTTTCCATTACTTTAAACTCTTTGTAATGATATTTTACAATTTAACCAGTTCACGGGCATCCCAATCTGTAGCGGTCTGTGGTAGACCTGGACACCTGACTCCTGCCACCCCGCTCCAGGTACCTGATGATGTGCAGCAGCAGGTCGGTGACGAGGCGCGCCTGCCGCACGATGGGCGAGTGCGGCTCGTTGTACTGCTCCGCGTTCGAGGCCAGGTAGCGCACGTCGAACTGCGCCGCCGCCAGCCGCCGGTAGAACTGGACACCGCATGGCATACGAGGCTTGTAACACGCCCACTCACTCATTTTGGAGCATTCAAATTAGTACAGAATGCGATGCATAATGTAAATATTAAAGTAAATAAAAACTTTATAATTTTCACATTCTTTGATTTCACAAAAGCGTTCGACTCGGTTGTACAAGATTTGTTACGTGACATTACGGGATTAGGAAACTTTTACTTAATAAATATTTAGAAACTAGATTAGCATTAATTTAAATTAATCAAAGAATAAATTAAATTTATAGTCAAGATTGAACCTTGACCAAATGTACTTATGGAGTCTCCCAGGGCAGCATACTTGGACCGCTACATTTTAAAAAAATTATATCCTACTTAACCGTACCTGGGAGAGATTAAATGAAATAATACGTAAAGGGTGAATTACCATGTTCTCGAAGCGCGCCCGGATGGTGGAGAGGTCGATGGGATAGGGCACGATGCGCGCGTACGACGGGTACAGCTGTAGGTCGACCGGCGCCACGAACGGCTCCGCCACCGACAGCGACATCACCTGCGGAGGAGCACACGAACGATGGCTTTAGGGGACCGGCCGACGTCACAAGTATGTAGTATATTGTGCACGAGGTGTCACCTGCGAGATGTGCTGCGCGACGGCGCGGCAGGCGGCACCGCGTGCGCCGCGCGGCCAGTCGCCGGCGGCGGGCCGGTACAGCGCGGCGCGCAGCTCGCCCGGCAGCACGGGCAGAGCGCCGCCCGGCTCCGCGGGGGCACGCGACGGGTCCAGAGGCTCCAGGTCCCACGGCGACAGCCGCTCCACCTCGCCGTTGTCCCACCTGCGCACGTCATATACGTTGTTATTTAGTCCGCCCTATGTCTACACTTACATACGTTCTACCTTTGAACATTTGCATTTTGCGAAAATGTTAGTAGATAAAAAAAAAGTTAACAATTCAAGAGTATTATTTATAAAAAAGTGTCAAAAGTGTGTAAGTACGTGTATGTCTTACACTTTTTTGTAAACAATATTCTCGTTTTTAGGGCTCCGTACCTCAAAAAGAAAAACGGAATCCTTATAAAATCACTTTGTTGTCCGTCTGTCTGTCTGTTCGTCTGTCTGTCTGTACGTCTGTCTGTCTGTACGTCTGTCTGTCTGTACGTATGTATGTCTGTGTGTCAAGACCCTCTGTGTCGAAAATGCGTGGAGGTGTCTGTCTGTCAAGACCCTCTGTGTCGAAAATGCGTGGAGGTATCAAGCTGAAATTTTAACTATATACTCAGGTCTACGGTCCCATGAGGTTGTAAAAAAATCAAACTGCTAAGTTTACGTAAAAAAAGTTACGGTCGTTTATTGAGCAAAAAACGTATATTACGATACATTCTCAAGGGAATCAAAACCTATAGGGTACTTCCCGTTGACCTAGAACTATCAAATTTGGCAAGTAACATCGTTATAGACTTCAAGTACAAGAATAAATCTCAAAACTATACATTTGTAATTAAATCATAAAAAAATAGAGGGTCTATATTTTTTATAGGAGGTCGAAATTTCAATTGAAGCTGCTAGTTCAAACGGGGTATCATATGAGAGGGCTCGATGTGCATATAGCAAAATATATTTTATTTATTTTTTCCGACGCATTATTTTTTATTTATAATGAAAAACATCAAATTTATAATGATCTCAAGCACGGAGCCCTCGGTGGGCGAGTCCGACTCGCACTCGCCCGGTTTTTTTGCACTGACCTGACTTTGAGCGAGAGGAAGTCGGCGGCGGCGCTGGCGGGGTCCCAGCCGGCGGCGGGGGACGCCCGCTCCCCGCCCGCGCGCTCCAGCACGCAGCCCGCCCACCACGAGTCGTCGATCATGCAGCGGAAGCGGTCGCCCGCCGCCCAGCGCCGCGCCACGCCCGCCTGCACCGACACGACCGCGCATTACACAAACTACCACATCACTTACTAATAAAAATATAACAATACTTTAGGGTTTAAGGAGATCGTTTTAAATTATCTGCAGTGTAGATAGCTACCTTCAACAATAAAATAGGATAAAATAACTAATAAGTCCAAATATAAAACGAATTCGTTCGTGGTGCCTCAGGGAGGTATACTAGATCCATTCGCTCGCTTCGTCCCCTAGCTAATTAATACTTAACACGATATGGTTTTTAACAGATAATATAATATGAAATTGGTTAGAATATTCGCATGTAGTATTCCGATATCCATATAGCTCAAAAATTGCTCGTTTGTTTACACATACCTTGAACCTTCCAATTAGCATCTCTTAGGATTAGGGGCAGGGCTTTTCGTTGCAAACCATTTTAAATCTTATCTACGCGAGCAAAAAAATCAAGTTGTTTGAAGACAGGAAAGGTGCCGCGAGCCTGCGGGAGCCTTCTAGCGACTAATCCCAAAGATAATCATTTGCTCTGCCCGCCGCTGCTTTTTCAGCGGGGATTGACTCTTATACAATATAAGCTCGATCAGAACGAGAGTCTACCACACATTCCCACCACTGTGTCTCCTGGACTCGGTAGTCCCGAGTCCAGGAGTCAGATGACAGCAGCCGCTACCAAACAAGCAATGAACAATGAAGTCCACTGCGATCCCGGGGATAAAACTACCGCTGCCTTGGTACTCACAACGAATGAAGAAATTAGTACTACTAAGAAGCTTTTGGAATTTGACTTCCCTTCTCAGCAATGTGGGAGACAGCAATAAGGCGCAAATTAAGGTTAGATGACTCTTAGTGTCGGTGTCGTACCTCGTACTGGTGCTTGAGCACGAGGAAGTCGATGACGTCGGGCATGTCGTGGTAGCGCACGGTGAAGGAGCGCGCGCGTGCTCCGGGCGGCACGCAGCACGCCAGCCGCAGGCACGCCACGCGCGGCGGCTTGATCACGTACTTGATGCCCACCACCTTCACCTGCTCGCATTCCTGCACGGGACACACGCTAGGGAACACTCAATACACTCGACGAGATATAGCCTCTCCAGGGATGGGTTTATTTAACTCGACCTCCACCGCGCTTTGGAAGGCACGTTTAGCCCTTAGTACCCGCTGTATGTCAGTAGGTGATAATCGTTAAGTAAAGTCAGTGGCCTTTAGGTGGCTCGTAAACACTGACCACGGCCAACTCGCAGTTGAACGGTGGATTATGTTCTAAATCCTTTCCATTGAGGGGAGGCCCGTATCTCAACAGTGGAATGAATATATGTTGACGACGAGGTAAAAATAAATGTAATTACGAGGAACCTTTGATTTATTAATATAGAACTAGAGACACAATGAGGTCCAAAAACTAAGCAAAATAATGTCCATAAAGTTAATGTACGTAGCGGAATAGAGGAACAAAGGTTATTACAAGTAATGGAGTAACAAGAAGAGTTTGACATTTTTCGGCATATTCCTGAATAAGATAAATAAATAATACAAAGACGCGCTCAAAAGGACATTGATTCCAGAGCAGTAAAGCTATTTGATAAAAAAAAACATATTTTTTTCTTTATCGATATAGTATAAACATAGATGTCTTACGTTAACTAATGTCCTCTCCCAGGGCTTGTCTCTCGGGTTAATTTTGTACAAATCCTTCTCAGCGACCGCCTCGAAGTACCGCTGGTGACCCTGCGTAAAAATATTGTATTAATTTACATTACATCTGGGGTAATCTGCTTTTATGTCATGTAGGCGAATTGTATCTCAATGAAAAGGCCATTCTGATCGTGAAGGTAATCAAGTGAAGCCGAAGTGATAGACTATAAATATCTAACACACTATTTAGGTCTTAACTGTGAGTTGTTACCTAACTACCGCATCAATTCCAATAATATAATATAGATTTAAGTATTACTTATATAAATTAAGTTATTACTTATGTATAGTACATACACATACAATTTACAAAAAGGAAAAAGGAAATATACATACATTTCTTTTTAGGGCATGTATGTTTCTACAGTTAGGATTATGATGAAAAATGAAACAAAAGTGAGAGCTCTAAGGGCCTCGTATCCGGGGCCTTGGGACAATTAATAAAAAAATGAAAAAAGTTACAATGTGTTACCAGTCTGAAGTAGAGGCAGTCGTCGCCCATCTGCGGGTGGTAGGGCGCCTTCCGCGGGACCACCGCCGTCAGCCACTCGCCCGGACGGAACGCCTCGGGCAGCTCCTCCGCCGGCCCCGCCGCCGCTCCCGCCCCCGCCGCCGCTTCCGCTCCCGCCGCCGCCCCCGCCCCCGCCTCCGCCTCTGCCCCCGCCGGCGCCGCGGACCGCTTGGCGGCAGACGTGGACGGACTATACCTACCCGACAAAATTGTATATTACATACGGTCATATCACACTGTCGCGACTCTCGCCCAGTAAACCGACCAGGCGAGAGAACCTTCACCCGCCCCGCTATCGCGCCCAGTAAACCAACCAGGCACTCGACCAGACCGATACCAGGTCTTATACCTTTGTAGTTTCACAATCAAACCACCGTGTTTGGTTCATAAACTGTATTTAAATAACTATAACTAATAAGATAAAAGTAAATAATTTGCATTAAACATAAATGAATTTTCTAACTCACGTGACATATGTATGTTATACTATGGCAAAGAAACGGCCAGTGCGGGTTGGAACCTCTGTGGTTCCTACAATACTCCCCCCCTAGACCGTGGCTACGGTCGATAATATTCTTGCAGGTGAGCAGGAAATCGAACATGTCGTCCACTCCGTGTCCTTTGCGGTAGGTCCTGGCCTGGTGACGTTTGATCATCTGCACCATGAATTGAATCAGAGCTATCTGAAGCTGTTTCGTCGCCTGTACGCGCAGGTGATGAGACTGATGAGGAAGGTGCGAAATCATCTCTAGCTAAATAAGCTGGTTTCAATCGGTCGATTGTAACCTTAATTGCTTTTCCGTTGACTTCAATATCGAAGGTTTTAACTCCGTGGCGCAATACCTTGAACGGTCCTTGGTATGGTGCTTCCAGAGATCGTCGTTCCGGACCTTGACGCAGAAATACATATGCGGAATCCTTCAAGTCTTTCGGAATGTAAAAGGGACGGTTGGAGCTCGTGTGCCATGATGTTGGCTGCGGAGAAAGTTGGCTCATGTGCTTTCGAAGGCGACTGGCAAAATCGCAGATGTCTACTACTGGCTCTGGAGAAGATGAAGAGAAGAACTGACCTGGTAATGTAAGCGGTTCGCCATATAGCAGTTCAGCAGGAGAACTATTTAGATCTTCTTTCCATGCGCTTCTAATGCCCAGTAGCACTAACGGAAGCGCTTCTGTCCACTGAGTTGTAGCGTGACACATAATGGCGGCCTTAAGTTGTCTATGGAGCCTTTCCACGAGACCGTTAGCAGCCGGATGATAAGCTGTGGTGGTTAAATGAGTCGAACCCATGAGTGCGGAGATCTTTTTGAAAAGTTGTGACTCAAATTGACGTCCACGGTCTGTAGTTATTCGTTCTGGACAGCCGAATCGTGCAATCCAGCCTCCAACGAAGGCCGCGGCGCAGGTGTCTGCTGTGATGTCTTGTAATGGGTAAGCCTCAGGCCAACGACTGAAGCGGTCAACGATTGTTAGACAATACCTGAAACCTGATGACAGTGGTAAAGGGCCTATTATGTCGATATGTACGTGGCGAAAGCGTGCTGACGGAAGGCTAAATTCTGCCAAGGGTGCATTAGTGTGTCTTATGACCTTGCTACGCTGGCATTGTTGGCATTCTTTTGCCCACTGCATACAATCTTTTTTAATGCCAGGCCACACAAATCTTTGGGTCAGTAAGCGACTAGTTGCCTTTGCTCCAGGATGGCTTAGGTTATGAAATGAATCGAAGATTTGTCGGCGGAATGCTAATGTAACAAATGGTCTTGGTTTCGATGTAGAAACATCACAGTAAATTTGTGCACCTGAGACTGGGGCTGTAATCTTTTGTAGCTGAAGTGAAGATCCACCTTGTAGAAGCTCCGACAGTTCAGTGTCGCTAGTCTGGGCTTCCGCTAGGGCTTGATAATCTAAGAATTTAGTAACCTCCTCGATTCTGGAGAGAGCGTCAGCCACTATGTTATTCTTCCCAGACACAAATCGGATATCTGTCGAAAATTGGGATATAAAATCCAAATACCTGAATTGTCTCGGCGAGCACTTATCGCGGTTTGTCATGAAGGCAAACGTTAGTGGTTTGTGATCAGTTAGGATTGTGAATGAGCGGGCTTCTACCATATATCGGAAATGCTTGATGGCTTCATATATCGCGAGTAACTCTCGATCGTATGGGCTATATTTTTGTTGAGCTGAATTTAGCTTCTTGGAGAAGAAAGCCAACGGTTCCCATAATCCGTTTTTGCGTTGTTGAAGTACAGCTCCAATGGCGACATCTGATGCATCCGTTTGTAAAGCCAGCTCTGCGTCAGAGTCCGGGTGGGCCAATAAAGTAGCCTTTGACAGATGTGACTTACTCAGTTGGAATGCCTCACGCAGTGCAGGGGTCCAAACAATAGGTGTTGATGCTTTCGGATCTCCAGCGAGCGAGGCGGTAAGTGGTGCCAATATTTTAGCTGCTCCTGGAACAAACCGCCTATAGAAATTAAGCATACCCAAATACCTTCGTAATTCCTTAACGGTTTGCGGTGCTGGGAAGTCGTTAATAGCTTGCACCTTCGACTCCAATGGACTTATGCCCTGTGCTGAGACGCGATATCCTAGGAAGGTTACCTCAGATTGTCCAAAGACACACTTCGAAGTGTTGATCAAAACACCGTAGTCTTGAAGTCGTCTGAAGAGCTGACTCAGATGTTCTTTATGTTCGATTTCTGAGGATGAGGAGATCAAAATGTCGTCTAGGTAACCGTAGGCAAAGTCGAATCCACGAAGGAGTTCATCCATGAACCTTTGGAATGTTTGGGCTGCGTTACGTAATCCAAAAGTCATAAAGGGAAATTCGAACATTCCGAAAGGTGTCGTTATCGATGTTTTGGGAATATCCGGTCCATATACGCGTATTTGATTGTAGGCCTTGATTAGGTCTATGGTGGAAAATATGTTTTTGCCTGCTAGCATATAGGCGAAATCTTGTATGTGACGAACAGGGTACTGGTCGGGTATAGTTCGAGCATTAAGCGCTCTATAGTCTCCACAAGGTCTCCACCCATTGTTTTTCTTGCGCACAAGGTGTAAAGGTGACGACCATGGACTCTCTGATCTGCGAGCTGTGCCGTTCTGCAGCATGTCATCGAATTCTTTTTTAGCAATCTTTAAGCGCTCAGGATCCAGACGTCGAGGGCGGCTGGAGACCGGGGGTCCAGGTGTTGTCCTTATATGATGCACTGTATCGTGCTTAGGGGCACCTAGTTTACCGGCGGGGCGAGTGATATCCGGGAAGTCGCGCAGAAGCAGCGTATACATGGAGTCGTTAGTCAAGGTCGTGCGAATCGACGATATAGTTTCAGCCGCACTGACTTGCTGTGCGTCAGTAAAGAGAGAAGTAGTTTTGTCGATAAACTTTTGATTGCGGCAGTCGACGAGCAAATTGTAAAAGATCAAAAAATCAACGCCAATAATAGGCTTCGAGACGTCAGCTACTGTAAATCGCCATTCAAAAATTCGTCGCAGGCCGAAATCGAGGTGTAAAGTAATATAACCATACGTTGCGATTACCGTACTGTTGGCGGCGTATAATTCATAATCAGTCTTCTTTCGTCGTTCGTTGACAAGTAAACGTGGAAATACGCACAGGTCTGAACCCGTGTCGATTAGATATTGGGTCTTTGTTGCACGATCTGTCATGAATAGACGGCCTGACGAAATGGGGCAGACGTTCTCGGCCACTATTGCCTGCCCTGAATGTTTCCCGACTTGAATGTACATGGCTCCACGCAGTTTGTTGCCTTAGAACCAAAATGATAGTGGTACCAGCAAACAGTGAATCCTTCGGGAACGTCACGGCGAGTGTATGCAGAGCGTTGGCGAGATTTCGATCGAGACGTGTTTCGATTCTGAGATTGATAGAGTCGAGTCTGTTGTCTACCTCGGCGTTGCGTATTGTCCTCACTGAGTAAAGCTTCCACTTGTTGGGTTAGCTGATCAACGCGTCGAGCTAATTCTGAGACGGCACCCGTCGGATCCGCTGATGTGCTGGCTACGTGCCTCGAACTTGGTGCCAGTTCTTGGATTCGGTCGGCTAACTCTGATATATCATCAAGTGGAAGTCTTGGTTGTGACGCCACAATAGTTTGTACATTATTGGGTAAACGGCCAGACCAAACTTGACGTAAGAAGTCATCAGGAACTGATGGACCAGCTAAACTTCGTAAATGCCTCAGAAATTGTGTGGGCTTGCGATCGCCGAGCTCTTCGTGTAGCATCAGTTGTCTAATTTTTTGCTCCTGAGAGACTGACAATCGTCTAATTAATTCCGTCTTCAGTTTATCATACTTATTTGATTCGGGTGGCGATAAGATTATATCTTTAACTTCAATCGCAAACTGGGGGTTGAGGTTTCCAATTACATGATAGAATTTAGTTGTATCGCTGGTGATTCCGGATATAGTAAACTGACTTTCGAGTTGTGCGAACCATACCGCCGGCTCTTCAGGCCAAAACGGAGGAACACGTAAGCTGACTCGGAAAACGCCGGTCGTTGGAATTGCACTGGTTGATGATAGATTCTCTGCTTGCACTGCCGGAGGTGCCGTCACATCACTATTGTTGTCGTTATCATTCGACATCGTTTTTGTGCTTTTAATCGGGGTCACCAATGTAGTTTCACAATCAAACCACCGTGTTTGGTTCATAAACTGTATTTAAATAACTATAACTAATAAGATAAAAGTAAATAATTTGCATTAAACATAAATGAATTTTCTAACTCACGTGACATATGTATGTTATACTATGGCAAAGAAACGGCCAGTGCGGGTTGGAACCTCTGTGGTTCCTACACCTTTATTTGCCTGCGAGCAGACCACTTAGGCGTTCCTAACTCGAGCTCGCAAAAAAAAAAAGAAAAAAAGTTGCAAAAAAAGTTTCATAGAATATTTGCTATGCTTGCTTGCTTTTATGTTTTTTTTTGTATGGTCGGCAACGTGTGAGTGATGCCTCTGGTGTAACAAGCATACGCTGCGATAACTGCTTACTATCAGGCAAGTCTATGCTTTTTTGTCACCTTAGTTTTATAAAAAATAATATACAGAGTAAGCAGCGTTGATCAGTATAAGGTGTTTATGAGAGTGGTCCCACTGACCTGTTCATGGGCAGCGGCCTCCGCCGGGCTCTGGCGGGCGGCGCCAGCGCCGCGCCTGCCTCCCAGTCCGAGTACTGCGACGATGACGAACTGCACACACATACATACACTATTGACACACTAACCTAACACACACACAAACTTTTGATACAAAATTATCAAGATTATCTCTAGTCATAATGTTATAATAAAGCACTTGTACTGTTCCACGATAATGCCTTAGTGGCGAAACCGGTCGGTAAAAATAAATGTAAACGAATACACTCTTCAGGTTCATTTGAAAAATATCAACAACCTCTTACAGTTCGCTCCCGAAGAGAACACACGATAGAGATGATGATGCCTACTGAAGTGTACTACATGATCAAACGCACGCGGGACGAGGTGCGCGCGACGTTATATACTAGGTCGGATTATAGCCCACGGGGCCGAAATCGAGGTTGAGGGGAGCAAGTAGATTCGCTGAATGTATATTTTCCATCCATTTCAATGGAAAACGTATTTCATGATCATTCCTCGAGGACATGATCTATTATATATCAATTTTTTTTCGATACAAACCTCAAGTCATCAAGCATGTCGAGGTATTGAATTGTGACAAGTTTCATCAAAATTAGTTCAGTGGTTTTAGAGCCTATTTTTGGACTTTTCGGCATATATAAGAGAACACAGTGTTCGATTAACCCATTTATTGCCGGGTTACGTGTTAAAAACTTTACTCTCAAGCAGCGATACATACTAATTAGCCTAGACATTGAAGTACGAAACCTAGACACCGATAGGCGGCTTTGGCATGGGATTAATGATTTATGAAATGATCTTATTTATTCAGCTATTGGGCACTTAGACACGTCTTACACGTTTTGTAAATAATATTGTTATTTTTTTCTTTTTTTAGATTTATGAAACGCCGATGGGCGCCATTACCACTGCATGGGTTAAAAAAAATCACCAACATGAGTCCCATTTCTCGTAGCGATTTTTAAGTTCAATTAGTAAAAATACTTATTGTATTTTAAAAAAATAACAAAACCACACAAGTAACTTACTCGTCGCTTTTACTTCCAGAGTTTTTGCTTCCCGAGCAGCTATACAAAAACATTACGCCGATTACTAACAAAATTGGCGTAGTAAAACTTTGCGTATTACCTTTAACATAGATAATTAAAGGTAAATAGCGCATAGTGTAAAATATAGCGCATAACGCAAAATAAAAAATAGCGCGTAACATTTAAGCCAGCGCGCTTATTTAAAGACCTACAAATTGTATTTTTCGCCCTGGTGTTTACAGTAATTTGTGGATAACAGGCTAATTACCTATCAAATATAAAAATCTATTTACCTATTATACGTATTTTAATTACGACTTCGGCCAATTTTCCAGAATTTATCTATGGCGCATACATCATAGAAATGGTGGAAATTATTCACCATCATAAACCTTCCTAATAGCTTACGGCGGCCTATTCCTAATAGCTTACGGCGGCGGTAAGCTATTAGCTTACGGCGGCCGGTTATCGAGAAGTCGTGGGTTCAAGTATCACATAAACAGAAATAGCTTCCTTTTTAAAATATTTAGATATACAGGTTTACTAATTCGAGTAAAACAAATATTAAAAAAATATACAAGAATTAGTTCAATATATCTTTCTTTTTTCATTCAGGAACTACTTTATCTTCTAACATATCTTTAGAGCGATTAACAATGTAGAACAAATGTTCTTACCTTGAAGAATCAGTGAAATCAATGCTGCTCCCCTGCGAATGTTCGCCGGAGGAATGCACCGACGGGGATAGACGAACCGACTCGTCTGACGTCTCCGAACCTGTGGTCACAATTAAAATTATTAGTATTAAAAAAGTACAATATATTTTTATTGAGAAATAGCGTATGACTTACGATACGACGTGATTCAAAACTCCCAATAATACACTACTTACTCTCACAAGTAGGGTACTATTTACGTTCTCAAGCTAACAATCCCAATAGCATACTACTATAGTAGTAGTATATAATTGGGGGTTGTAGAGCACGCGGACTCGCCTGTGTCGGTGGCGGTGAGGCGCGAGTGCGGGCGGGGCGGGGCGGGGCGCGCGGCGGGGCGGGCGGCGGGGCGCGCGGCGGGGCGGGCGCGGCGGCCGGGGCGGCGGCGCGGCCCGCTCGCGGCGCCGCACGTCGTGATCATCACGGGCCGCCGCCGCATCTCGCGTCGCCACCACGACATCTCCATCGCGTTCATCTCGCAGCTGGAACGGAGCGCGGGCAGAGGTCACTTGCGGGGCCTCCATACAAATATAACCGTATATGTATGAATTACATTTATGTGTATCACGGAAAAGTCGGTTACATAATGATACATCATAGCATAAGATAATTGACAGCTGCGGCCTTGGGCGGTCGGTATTTCTTAATTTATTTCAGAACATACATGAATTAACAGTAAATATTTTACCAAAAATTTTACATACATACATAACGCAGTTGTAGTAAATATTAAATTAAAAACATAAATTTTACTCGAACACACATGTTTAAAAATTGTGAAATAGTATCTGCGAATACGTCGGCATCTGGACATTGCCGATGGATCTCATTTAAAACGGCAATACAACGGGCCGTAGGTGCATTCTGTGCGCACGGGTGCTGCGGTAGTGAACAGCCGGTGCCGACGACGAGCCCTTCCACTCCACTACTACGAGAGGGTGCAACTAACCCAATACGCTCTAACGCTTTGGAATTGTCATCTTATTTCTAAGTACCTGATAATAGTGTACTATCTGCTGAATTATGAGTGTTAACTCTAGGGTGTGTGTGTGTGTGTGAGTGTGTTCAGTACCTGGCCTGCTCGACGCGCTCCCTGGCGGCGGCGGAGAGCGGCGGCACGCAGGGCCGCGACGAGTGCGGCGCGAGCAGCGGCGCGCCCTGCTGCCAGCTGCCGGCCGTGTGCCGCACGCCCTCCCCGCGCCACGGCCCGCCGCCGCCGCCCGCGCCCGGCGGCGTGCGCTCGCCTGCAACACACGAACCAAGCTTGAGACCGAAGAGTTTTACGGTTCAATCTAGTGAGATTGAACAAAATTTGTGGCTAGGGAGTGCCCTAGCCAAAGTTTACACAACAAAAAATATATCTCCAAATCATCGTATCGTTTTGTTGCTTTTTGGTCAGCGCCATCTATCGACAGAAAAGGGACCAATTTATACATAGAACTATTTTGGCGCGCGAAGCAAAAATAATAATTTGTCGTTCAAGTCACGATATGCATGAAATTATTTTTTAGTTGAAGCGATGTGTAGTGATGTAGTAGTACTGACCGGCGGCCAGCGCCAGGATCATGGCGTCGAGGCGCGAGCGCGAGGCGGGCGCGGCGGCGGGGATGAGCTGCGCCAGCGCCAGGTTCTCGCGGCCCGGCACCAGGCGCTGCAGCTCGGGCGCGTGCGGCGCGCCCTCCACGTCCACCAGGAAGGGCGGCGGCATCAGGTGCGGCGGCGTCTCCGTCTGCTCGTCCAGCGCGCCGCCCAGCGCGTCGCGGACTGGGGACACCACACGCAACAATTGACAGAGGTCCTACTATATCTATATGAACTGCATCGAACGGTGCTGCAATTGTCTGTAGCTGGCAGAGGTCCTACTAAATCTATGTATGTTGCAATGAACGGTGCTGAAATAACCGTAGCTAGAATAGGTCCTACTATATGCACATGACTTAGGTCGAACGGTGCTGCAAGTATACACACCGAGCGGTCGGTAGTCGGTGTGAAAGAACAGCTCCTGCGGCAGCAGCTGCAGCAGGCGATGTCCGGCGCCGAGGCCCAGCAGCAGCAGGTGTCCGTGGCTGTCCGAAGCCGCGATCCTCGCGCCGCCGCCCCACTTGGCGTCGAAGATCGCGCCCGAGCCCTGGCCCTCGATGCGGTTGTGGAAGTGAGCAATTACCTGACATATTAAAATAGGAACTTATTCACTGTCATAACAATTGTTAATTTAAAATGTAAGTTTTTGAAATGAAACTAAGA
Source organism: Hypsopygia costalis (assembly GCA_937001555.2). Lineage (NCBI taxonomy): Eukaryota > Metazoa > Arthropoda > Insecta > Lepidoptera > Pyralidae > Hypsopygia > Hypsopygia costalis. Next base: position 21,591,681 of record OW443347.2, read on the forward strand.
TATTGATAGGACACGTCCGGACAGTGCCATACTGACCTTACCGTGGCACGCGTTCTGAACGAAGGCTATCCGAGCGTTCGGATAGAGCCATCACAATATAAAAAAATCTAGTAGGCCGACGCCTTCGTGTGATTTCGTGAAATGACGCGCTTTCCTTTCAATATGACGTCGGAATGTTTGAAGTAGTAGGACCGACCTCTCCCCGGCGCGCGTCCCACACGAACAGCTGGCCGTCGTGGCCGGCCGACAGCAGCACGTGCGGCAGGAAGGGGTGCGGCTCCAGCACGTAGGCCTCGTCCTTGTGGCCGGCCAGCGCGCGCAGCTGCCGCGCCGAGCGCGCGCACCACACGCGCACCGACCAGTCCGACACCGCCGTCAGCACCAGCGCGTCCGAGCACTCCCAGCACACCATCGTCACCTGCGCACCACGCACACACGAGATACTTCCTAGTCTGCAGTACACACTAACACCCTGTATACGTCTCCACCTGCACACGACACTCACTGACACCCTGTATACATTGTCACCTGCACACGACACTCTCGATACTCCCCAGATCTTCCTACTCCCAAGTACTTACTAAGATCTTGTATAGACTTATCACTTCATTAGTAATTAGCCCCTGCCACTGACTAGTATGTTCCGACATCTGTTAATTTCCCAAAGAATATAATAAACAAAAACATTAAAGGAACATTTGCAGTGACTCTTAACCAAACAGCGTAAGGTTCAAAGTTGTTTATATCAAATATTAAATTACCAATAAAATAAAATCAATTAAGTAAAAATAAATTCAATTAAGATGAAATATTCACTACATACAACATAGAAATCTTCACTTCTCAATTCCGTCTTGCTTTTCATTTGTCAACTAACTGGAGTTTAACTAATGATAAGTATACTTCCGTTTCAAAAAAAGGAGTGCAGCTGTGTCATGGACACAGCCGTGTGTTGTACATGAATACGTTATATGCACTAAAATTATATCAAAATGGCAGTGCTTGCCCCTCCCCCGCACGCGATATTCAATACTACTTACTTATACTAATAGTAAGTTACTTAGCTTAATAAATTCTTGATCCTTCATCTATTCAGTGGTGTGATTGAACTTTGGATGTGGAGCATAGATTCGAAGAAACGCCAAACTGTTTCCTTTGATTTTATTATCATTAGATTTTTTTGGATTGCCTCAGTATGGTAGCAAATTTAAAGACTATATATGGTATTTACGTCAAAATAATCATGAGCCAGTTCCCGTGCGTACCTTGAGTTTCTTTCCGTCGGAGGGTCCGTCGTCGAGGGCGGGCGGCACCAGGACGACGTGGCGCCACTGCGTCGCGTGCAGCGTCCACAGCGCGGCCGTGCCGTCCTACGACACACAAACACACACAGGGTTTACAGTTGGTAACGTTGCCGAACGGTGGTCTTGTCACGCAAACCGCGTTCCCACCGAGCGAGTTTAGGAGTTAAGTTTTGGTTTCCATGGTGGCTTTCGCACACATTTGCACACAAAAACGCATATAACTCACAACACACACACTGTGCACTTACATCGTATTTAAATTATAAGTGTCAATGTATATGATCAATCTTATTGTTGTTATGAAAGAGCGGTGCCTCCTGGCACAGGCATATTATGCCTAAAAGGAGACACCGTCAACTTGATCTACCATTTGTAAAAGATTGAATAAAGAAATTTTTCATTCATTTTTTTTTTTCGAAATCAGGGACTGTTGTTATAAGTGTTTGAAGTAGAGTTTTATTGTGAAATTGTATGAGAAATATTTTTTATTTGTACTTAAGAACTAAGTTAATTTATTCATTAATCGTCATTCCATGCTGACTCTCTTTAGTGAGAACTGATTGTAAGTAAATTATTTCTACGTAAATGCGTAATACGTAAATAAAAAAAAATAGTGTACAGTAAATGTAGAGAGATGTTTGAGTTTGATTTCGTTTATTAGCAACGTGTGCCGTATACTGACCTTGCTGCCGGAGACGAACTTGAGTCCCTGGTGCGCCCACGCGATGCTGTCCACTGCATCGCTGTGCACCGCCACCTCGAGCACGCGCCGCGGCGCACCCGCCTTAGTGGATACAAAAAAACACATCGCATTCATATATTCGTGTGTATCCGAACGGATCAGAGGTCTAGTATTAGATGTGTGCATGAAAGAGTACAAAGAACCCTATGCCTGCAGCTAATGTTCCTCTGTGTACCAACCTTACGGTTATATCACAGGATTGCTAGTCTCTCGCCCACTAAACCGATCAGTCGAGAGGGCCTACCTTTACTTAGGTGGAGTACCAGAGGGAGGTGGTGGAGGGGGGGGGGGGAGTAGTTACCTCCCGCTCGACGGCGTAGAGGCGCACGTGGTGGTCGGCGCTGCCGGCGGCCAGGAAGGCGCCGCCGGCCGACCAGGCGGCGCAGATCATGTGGCAGGCGCCGGGCCGCATGCGCTCCACGTACTGCACGGGCTGCGACAGGAACTGCCCGTCCGACGAGCACGTCCAGAACGCCACCGACCTGCGACACCACGCCACACTCACTACTGGGGCCACTCACTAACTCAATGGCCAATTTGACTGCCAGGTCGCGGGTTCGATTCCCACATAAGTTGAAAAATGTGTTTATGAGAGTGAAAATGTAAGATACTTTTAGAGACGTTAAGCGTCAGTATATTATTATTTAATCATTCACAGGTTTCATGGAGTCCAATTTGGGCACGTTGAAATGCACAAGACAAGGATTTACAATGAAACACAAGAGCAATTCATCAGCAAGTGTCAAAAATTTAAACTGTTGAAAAGGAAGTAGATAAAGATTATTTATGAATATAAAGAACAGAGTGGGTCCTAAAATGCTGCCTTGCGGAACTCTAAAAGTAACAGGAAGCTCGTCATTGCTCCACTTCAATTTGGCGCCCGACGCCAGGCACCGCACGCGCCGGCCGCCGCCCCGGCAGTAGTCCCCCTGCGAGTGAGAGTACCGACCCGTCGGTGGAGGTGGAGGCGAGGATGCGCAGGTCGTGGTGCGCGGGCGGCGCCCAGTGCACCGAGGTGATGGTGCCGGCGTGCGCGGCCAGCACGGCGCGCGGCGCGCCCGACGCCAGGCACCACACGCGCACCAGCCGCTCCACGGAGCCGGCCGCCAGCAGCGCGCCGTCGGCCGACGCGCACACGTCCGTGATCTCGGCGCCGGCGCCGCGCAGCGTCACCAGCGGCCGCCCGTCCACGGCGCTCCACACCTTCACCAGCAGGTCGTCCGCGCCCTGCGCACACACCGTCTCACGCTCACGACCAGTACGACCGAATCGAGGACACGTTGCTCCTTCGAGCCCGCCCTGCTGTATAATTCGAGTGCCGAAGGACAGTGAACCTTACGAGCAGCAAAAGGATTTTTGTAAAACTAATTGAAATAATTTAATTGAATTGTACATAATTGAAGTTAATTTTGTAAATCTAAATAAACTAAACATTAACTCAGTAAATATTACGACTTAGTAAAATGAAGTTGGAGAACACTAGTGTATTCAAGTATAAAAGATTGTTGCTTAAAATCAAGACGGCAGAGTTGTTGTTAGGATAATTGGAATTGCAAAAGCACAAATCATTAAAAAACTTTAAAAATACACCCGAGATTAAATTAATTGAGTCATACATACAAGTTGAATTGAAACTTATGGAAGAATTGTGGAAATATTTTAAACAAAAGCGTATGAAGTTAATTACGAAAAAGAATCTAAATATACAAGAACCAAGAATCTGCCATGACAACGAAAATCTAATTACCATGCATACTTGTCCCTCTATTTTCGGGAAGGTACTCGGATTGGGTTCCCTTTCATGAACTATTTGTGTCGTTTATAAACAGAACCTGTGCTTATGAACGTGCAAAAATTTCATTATCTCATAAACACTAAATCTAGCCTGAGTAGTGAAACTGAAACTTCCAGAGGTTTCTGATCCAGTAACTAAGAGATCAATTGACCAAGACGTAGCAAAGCTTTTCGACCCTATGGGATTGCTTGCACGTACAAAAGTTGTCACTTCAGGTGTTAGCATTTATAACACTCTGAAAGCTATGATAGTTGACCACTTTAAAAAAAAGCTAAGGTCGAGCGCAGAATAGTTAGGCCGAAAAAAAATTTCTTAGCGATGATAAAAAAAAAACAAAAAAATCATTTTTTCTCGAAAATTACTAATTTTCGGCTAACATACATAGGGGTGTTTCGGATAGTCCACGGGGCCAATTATCCTATAGTTTTCGTTTGGACCATTAGAAACCTGACACCTGTATACCATCAAAAGGAAACCCTGCTGACCTGGCATCTTGGGGAGTAAGGCTATTAAACGAATTATATATAATAACGGCAGCATTAACCCATAATCTTCCCTACTGTTGGAATACATTCTACTCATTTATGAGCAAGTTTTCCGCGTTCGAACGTGCCATGGGTGTGATATGGACCTGACTCTACATTTTATGGACGTAAATTTCGTGCTGATTATTTGTTTTAAAAAGTATGGCTACGCGACCTAATGGGGAGTCTCCAAGAGGGTGGCGGAAGGTCGCGAACTTCGCGACCTTCCGCCACCCTCTTGGAGACGAACTAAAAAGAAACAATGTTCAAAAAGATATTTTTACAAAAGTTTCAATCAAATAAAACAAGTATAATGAAGTATAATTTTCACATGATGCCAACTTGGGAAGCCGACACCGCTGTAAGGGCCGCTCCGAGCCCCGTTGAGAACCACTGTGGCGGCTCTTCGCCCGAGGCCAGTGATCCCCAACTCGTTACGCGCGAGGTTGAACGCCCGGCCGACAAATATGGCAAGGCAGACGAACGTGCCCGACCTCTGTAGCTACACCACATGCACGTGAGTGATTACACGCACATATAGCCACCTCGAATCTGGAGCCATGACTGGCAAATTACGAGCTCGCCGCCAGTCCCCGAGGTACCCCGATCCAAACAGGCGGACCCGTAGTTCCACCTGCGACACTCCCCATAGTCGGGTACTCGTAAAGTAAATGTAAGTCCACTCACAGTGATGACGTAGCGGCCGGTGCAGTCGAAGACGAGGCAGTAGACGGCCGACAGGTGGCCGAGCGTCCGTCTCTGCAGCTGCAGCCCCGCCAGCAGGCGCGCCGGGAACAAATGTGAAGACACTCACGGTGATGACGTAGCGGCCGGTGCAGTCGAAGACGAGGCAGTAGACGGCCGACAGGTGGCCGAGGGTCCGTCTCTGCAGCTGCAGCCCCGCCAGCAGGCGCGCCGGGAACAAATGTGAAGACACTCACGGTGATGACGTAGCGGCCGGTGCAGTCGAAGACGAGGCAGTAGACGGCCGACAGGTGGCCGAGCGTCCGTCTCTGCAGCTGCAGCCCCGCCAGCAGGCGCGCCGGGAACATGCTGCGGCCGCCGCGCCCGCCCGCCGCGGCCGCCGGCCCGGAGCCCAGCTCGCGGTGCACCAGGCGCCGCACTGGACATCACGCCGGAAACATGTTAAAACATTTATAAAAACCCGGCCAAGTGCGAGCACGAAAGGTTCCCTACGATTATCTATAAATACGGCAAAAAAATATCTTGTTTGGTATATGAGAATTAGGGTTCCGTACCAAAAGGGTAAAAAGGGACCCTATTACAAAGGCTCCGCTGTCCGTCCGTCCGTCTGTCACCATGCTGTATCTCATGAACCGTGACAGTTAGACAGTTGAAATTTTCACAGATGATGTATTTCGGTTGCCGTTATAACAACAAATAGTAAAAAATTGAATAAAATAAATATTTAACGGGGCTCCCATACAACAAACATGTTTTTTTACTCGAAATTGATAAAGGCAATAGGTTACGTATACGTTTCAAATACTCACATAATATTTAGTTATATATTTACTTTAAAAATAAATAATTAAATAAAACAAATATTTAAGGGTGCTCCCATACAACATACGTGTTTGTTTTTGCCGTTTTCATAGATAATGGTACGGAACCCTTAGTGCGCGAGTCCGACTCGCACTTGGCCGGTTTTCTTCACTATGGCGGCGCGAGCGGCAAAAATACGACGTGGCAAACTTTGAATTCGGAAAGAACACATGAAAATCTATAAAAATATCTATTTTCAAAACTCCCAGAAAACTTTCCAGGTAACCACTAATTTTCGAACCAAATGACTGTACTAGTAGTATAAAAAAACCAGTAATATATTACAAAACTCACCCAGTGTATGGTCAGGTATATGCGTCGCATACTTAGGCTTCGGTCTGACGAGGGTCTCACTGAGCAGAGACAACCTCGCGGTCAGCTTCAGCATCTGGTCTTCGGACGCGGAGCTCGACGGCTGGGCGGAGCTGGGCTGGGACGAGGAGGTGGTGGAGCTCGTGATAGCGGGGGGGGAGGAGGGCGCGGGCGCGGGGAGGGAGAGGGAGGGGGCCAGCCGCGCCAGGCGGAGGGCGCGCTCGCACACTGAGGAGAGGCGAGTCCATGGGACCTCCGTGTATCGGGCCGCCTGTGGAGGTAATAAAATAATAAATATTCCCGGACAATTTACACAGCGCCATCTAGTCCCAATCCAAGCAAAGCTTGTACTATGCGCACTAGATAACTGACATCATACTTAAATACTTTTTTTTTGTAAATAGGGTCAACTTCCATTGACAGTTAAGCGTCGTTATGTGGTAATACTGAGTTTATAAATACATTTTTAAAGTTACATAGTCTGTTATTTGATATTTTGTTAGTAAAACATTTCCACAAACATAATTATTTTAAAAGTATAAGCATATTTAAGGCGTTTTCGAAAAATGCTATAAATATTCCTGCAAAAATTCACCTGCTGCCTGCATTGTGGGATAAGCAAAGGGTTGATGACTACAACATAATTATAATGTATATTAATACCGGACGAGCTCGGTGTCGGATGGTTAGCAATGGCCACTTTGACTCCGAAGTCGCAGGTTCTATTCCCGCACAAGACAAACATTTGTGTGCTTGAACATGTCTGTTTGTCTTGGTCTGGGTGTTTTCTATGTATTATAAGTATGTATTAACAAAAAAAATTGTATTTAAGTACATTTATCAGTTGTCTAGTACCCATAACACAAGCTTTTCGCTTAATTTGGGTCTAGATGGCGCTGTGTAAATTGTCTAGAAATATTTATTTATTAATGCACATATTGTATCATACCACATGAATCAATATGTGCAGTGGCATCTTTACAACCAGGGTTCAATTTTGGGTCCTCTCTTATTCTTGGTATACATCAATGATTTGCCTGATTTGGTAGAAAAATTTGCCAACGTAGTACTGTTTGCCGACGATACCTCACTTATTTTTAAAGTTGCTAGGTATAAAGACAAAATTGATGATGTTAATAATGCTCTCTCTGCAATTTTGAACTGGTTTACTACAAATAATCTCCTTCTTAACTCACACAAAACTAAATGTATTAAATTCACGTTACCCAATGTCAGGCAAGTCCATGCTGATGTAGTCATAAAGGATAACACCCTAGTTTATGACAATGATACTGTTTTTCTTGGTATTACCATTGATTCAAAGTTGCAATGGGGCACTCATATAACTAAACTAGCTCGCAGACTCAGTTCCGCAGCTTATGCGGTTAGGAGAATAAGACAGATAGCGGACGAGACAACTGCTAGGCTCGTTTATTTTAGTTATTTCCATAGCATTATGTCATATGGCATATTGCTTTGGGGTAAAGCAGCTGACATTGATAAAATTTTTGTATTACAAAAGAGAGCCATTAGATCAATTTACAATTTGGGTTCTAGGGATTCACTCCGTGAGTTATTTAAGGAGATAAACATCCTCACTGTCGCTTCTCAATATATTTATGTAAATATTATGTACGTGCGTAAAAATATTTCGAATTTTACAAAAGTATGTGATATAACTAATGTCAACTTGCGGAACAAAAACAAATTGGTTATTCCAAAACATAGACTGGGGAAGGTCAATAATTCGTTTGTCGTAAACTGCATCCGCTACTACAATAAGTTGCCGGAGTCGGTCCTGATTTTACCCGACACTAAATTCAAACAGCTTATTAAGACCACCTTATGTAAAAAGGCTTACTACAGGACCGACGATTACCTTAATGATAAAAATGTATGGCAAATTCTCGGCACAGGATGTGAAGCACAGGCGTCTTATCTTTACAAGTAGTATTGTGGATATACATATTTAGACTTTATACAATATGTATATACACTCTATACTATGATTTTTTATATTTTTTTTTTTTTTTACTATTTTATTTTACTTGTTTTTTTATTTTTTATTATCTCTCTTATTTTGGTTGACATACCATTTTTTTTATTGTACATTGACATTATTTTTATTGTATTATGATAATATTGTATGGCTATTTAAAAAAAAAAGACCTATATTGACAGAGTTTCTTTCGGCATTTCTTCTCGTCAATGGTCATTCCGAAATGCTGGTAGATAAAAAATATACCTAATTGTAAAAGACGTGTCTAAGTGCCCGCGAGGGCCCACAGAATAAAGAATTTTGACTTTGACTTTGACTTCATCACAGAATTTGCAAGTCACAGAGGTTTGCAAGCCCAGATTCTACATATGCGTGTTAGTGCCAACAATGGCAAAAATGTTTCATGTTAGTGACCTCACAAATACCCTTTAGGAATATTGTGTTCTTGCACTTGAGGTCATCAGAAGGTCAATTCTCATAATTTTTTTATGATCTCGTAGAATTAAATGAATCTCGTAGAATGAAAATCTATGATTTTTTATATTTTTATTTTTTTACTATTTTATTTTACTTTAATTTTTTTATTTTTTTTTTATTTTGGTTGAATACCATTTTTTTTATTGTATTAAGATAATATTGCATTATGTATAATGATAATATTGTATGGCTATTTAAAAAAAACCTATATTGACAGAGTTTCTTTCGGCATTTCTTCTCGTCAATGGTCATTCCGAAATGCTGGTAGATAAAAAAAATATACCTAATTGTAAAAGACGTGTCTAAGTGCCTGCGAGGGCCCACAGAATAAAGAATTTTGACTTTGACTTTGAAAGTTGACTGAATCGAGATTGAAATTCACATTTCAATCTCGATTCAGTCAACTTTCATTTAATTACGAGAATTGCCTCACAGATGTAGAGAGATGCTGTATTTGCAGTGGGAGTGCCAGCACGGGAATAATACTTGTATTGTAAGCGTCTTTAGGCTTTATATTAGGCGGGCTGTATGCTTGTTTATCGAATATATAATGAGAAGACTTTAATATTTATTGTTCTTATTCTATTTACTAAATATCTTTAAGCAAAAATTACAAATTTTCAAATATTCAATCGTTAGCTGAAATATTTAGAAACTTGACTCACGGCTTGGTGCCTGTGGTGAGTTATATTATAATACCTACTATTTTTCATAATTTAAAATAATAATCGTTATGTTTTTATGAGACTGTGTGAAAGAGGTTCTATTGTGATGTGAGAAGTTTCGGGCGAAAGTTCTAAATTTTTCAGTAATGAATTTCTTTCGATTGGACCGGTGGATGTGGACAATTCATCTAGCAGGGCCTAAGTTATTGTATAAATAACATAATATAATATGATATTGGGTATGTATATAAATCATTTACATTTCGATTTAAACAACAAAATGTCTTTAAAAAAATAACCCTGAACTTCCGAAAGTTCAAATTTTTATCTCGAAATAGGCCTCAGAAATCAACACGTCAAAATTTAAAAAATGGCGCTTAGAAATCACCATGCGTCGGCCATTGTCGAAGTCCGCGCCAATCACGGAGCGGAAACATCGCCGTCGCGTTGTAGAGTAGGACAGAGAGCCGAGCGAATACCGATATCAGCACGTACGAGCAGGACAAACATACTCCTAATTACGCTAACACCCAATTTCTATCGCATGATATAACCATTTTTTCACAAAATCATCAAAAACGACTTATTTCTCACTAAAACCCCACATAAACATTTTTCACTAATTTCCATCGAATTTACACGGTCATTTTTAGGTATTACACAATATAAGATTTCTTGCAGTTTTATCACAATTTCAGCCTTTTCACTCGCGTTATTTCAGACAGAAAGTAAATAAATGCTGTTTTCCAGAGAAAAATCATAAAATACTCACCAATTCATCGTAAGATTGCGTGTGTTCGTTGCCCTCCCAGTCGAGTCGCCGAGGCAGCACCTGCGGACATTCGACCACTATAAAAACTTTTCAGGAAACTTTCAGCGACTTTGACAGTCGCTACCACGTGCGTTGCGACCAAAACAACAATAAACTTCAACCCGGCACTATGAAAAGCTCAAACTTACCTCTACGCTCTCGAGCTCTTTTAACAGAGTCTGCAAAAGACAAAGTCATAATTAGTTCATTAATTAATTGATAAGTATTATTTATATATATTTCTATCCAATTTACCTTTGCAGTTTCCTTAAGAGGTCCTCCGGAGAGAAATTTCGCTATCAAAAAGTAGAGCTCTGAAACCGGGAAAGCTACCATTAGCGCGACCTCGCTCATAGAACACTCGTCATTACGAGCTATATTTTGTGATTTCTGACTCACCGGGAACGACCCTGAGCTCCTCGTTAGGCTCATCCATAATCCTAGTTTTTATTTCATTGGATAAAACTGGACGTGCACATCACAAACACCATAAAAATCAAGCAAACATTTCACTTCTCCTTACATTGTTGACGAAAGATAATGCACTTTTGTAATAGCAAAATGGCGTATGTCGTGTCGATAAAGTAGTTGTAGAGCCCGGACAGATGGTAAAACAGTTTATCAAATTGTTATCCATAATATGCAGAGATGGCGCTACTAGTATTTATTTGAATTATGTTATTTTTTGAAATACTTGCGCAATTATTATAATAATGCAAAATTACATTCCAAAATTCATGCAAAAAAAATTAGGTTTTATAAATAATATAAAATATAAAAAATATATAGAAAATTTGTTTTGACCCCGCTGTGACCTATTTACAGTGAATTTTTACTATATTGTATATGGCAATATTAAACACTAAATGTCAAAAATGCCCAGGATGCTGTTGTCGTGAGATGTCGAAATGTACAAAAGTATGCTTTTTAATACCCATAAACGAATGGGTTTTCGACCTGAATCGTGTCTTATGAGTGTAATCGACGAATCGAGCGAGTGTCTCAGTGTGCCAATCGTGTTGACTGTGATGAATATTAGTTTTAGTCGCGTTGTAGTTTAGTGCTGGTGTGCGTACAAACCTGGGCTGTTCTAGCCGGCCAGAGGTTCTCAGGTTTACAGCAGAGTGTTGGCATGCTGTTCCACTGATACCTTCAGCTCCACCAGCTTCCAAAAGGTGAATTATGTAAGTTAGGTTATAGCAATTGTGGTAATGTTATTTTTAAGTTTCCCTCCCCAATTTTCTGGTCAGTAGTTTTCTGGAGCACGTGCCTGTCGATGCTGAAGGTTTTAATGAGTGGAAACAGGTGGTGCGTTATGTTTGCACTAATTACTAACTAGGGTAGCACCAATGGTTTATCTATGTTTGTTAAATTTAACTTAAACTTTGAACTAAATAGCTCGTAGGTAGTTGTGTAGGCATCTATATTGAACTTTTTGTATTGAGTACAAAATGTGAAGAGTTTTGTGTTGAGTTTGAGTGAGTGTAATAGAAGAAACATATTGGGAATTCAGAAGTAAGGTTTTTTTATTTACCTCAGCAGTTACAAATCATATTAATGTAATTTTTGACAATTGCTGTTTCACAAATAATTAACTTTTGTAAGGGGAAAAATAATTGTAAAGTGGGGACTTTTAAAAAACTTGCCAGCCTACACTGCTTTCTTCCTTTCTTTCTTATTTATATTTTATAGGCATGTGTGACAGAGGAATTTCTTAATTTTTTTTTTTATACTATGTCTGGTGTCAGACCGGCATACCACCTTATGTGAAGCGGTTACCGTAGCCATTAACGCTCGTAATATAAAATATTGCTCGCGCTCCACCACCCCCGCTGACAAAGCGGCATCTCCTTCCTTTCTGGTGACCTCACTCACTCGAGTAAAGATAATAGATTAGTTTACACACACGCCACTATGACAGTAGATTCGCAATAGGCTAGACGACAATTTTTTCTTTCGATTTGTTATGTAAGGTCATCACTATAATATAACTATAGGTGAAAGAATTACTTCGATAGCATAAAAACTTCTCGAGATATGATAACCTGAAAATCACAATTTTGAACTTTCCCGAAAACGCTCCATAAAAAAGGCTACTGAATTATGACGTCACACTTATGTATTTTGTATACGTTAAAACAGAAATTTGTACGACAGCTATGTGAAATACTGCGTTTATGTAGCTAGTGTCATAACAAAAGTTATAGTATTTTTTATTGTTTTTTCAAAGTTAATATTTTTTTTTTCTAATTTCATTCTTTTAAGTTGAACTTTCCCACTACACTTTGATCAATCATAGAACAAGTCGGACATAAGTTATTAAAATTTCAAGATTGCTCGTTGATTGATTGTTCTAGTTTTGTATATTTTATGACACTGATAAGTATTTTTTATATTTTTAGGGTTCCGAACCTCAAAAGGAAAAACGGAACCCTTATAAGATCACTTTGTTGTCCGTCTGTCTGTCTGTCTGTCTGTCTGTCAAGAATTTCTATGTCGAGAATGCGTGGAGGTATCAAGCTGAAATTTGAACTGTATACTCAGGTCTACGGTCCCATGAAGTTAAAAAAAAATCATACTGCTAAGTTTACGTAGAAAAAAGTTACGGCCGTTTATTCAGCAAAAAACGCATATTTCGACACACTCAAGGGAATCAAAACCTATAGGGTACTTCCCGTTGACCTAGAACTATGAAATTTGGCAAGTAACATCGTTATAGACTACAAGTACAGGAATAAATCTCAAAACTATACATTTGTAAATAGATCTTAAAAAATAGGGGGTCTATATTTTTTATAGGGTGTCGAAATTTCAAATTGAAACTACTAGTTCAAATGGGGTATCATATGAAAGGGCTTGATGTACACATTGCAAAATATATTTTATTTATTTTTTTCGACGCATTATTTCTTATTTATAATGAAAAATATCAAATTTAATAATGATACTACGTACCTACGGAACCCTCGGTGGGCGAGACCGACTCGCACTTGTCCGGTTTTTTTATCATTGTCTAGCCTATTAAGAAGAGAAAAAAAAGGAGCATTGTGTTTTACATGAAATAATATTATCCATTAGTATGTTAAATAATTTGACTCGACTGTAGATAAAGTTCGATCTATATTATTGACAGTTCACTTTCATGCGTTATACAAAGAGCCAATGTTAAATTCAATTTTATTTGATTCTGAATGAATGAATGAATGAATGAAATGAACTGACATAAGTAAATTCTAAAAACATATGTGTGAAGAATTAATATTCCTTATCTAAAATCATTCCATGTTCACAGCGGACTCTGTTCATGAAAAACTTGATTTGGTAATGAATTTGTCACCTTCAATTTATTATCTCAATAATATCTATTTGATATGCCACACTAAAATAGTAATGAATTTGTTGTGAATTACAGCCAATTTTGTTAAATAATGTTTCGTGATGTATGCTGACGTGCACATCTACCAGAGGGTTTTTGACATTTGTCACATTTTTGTACACGCCATACATTGAAATTGCCGTGTGGTACGTACAACGCGACTAAGCGAAATACATTATAAAACATCGATCAGGCCTCCCCAAACCGTCTGGCCAGCGTGGGGAGTGTAGGCTAAATCCTCCTTCTGTCTGGGACGGACTAGAGAGGGTCGTGCTCCTGTAGTGGACACTAAAATGACCTGATGATGATGATGATATATTGAAAGTAAATTCGTCACTTGCATTAAAAAATATATGTAAATACGTCATAGGTAAGGAAGGGGTATTGTAAATTTGTCACATGTCTTCATATTACACTATTTTTGCATAAAGTAATTGAAGATAGATAGTTAATGTCACAAAGCAGTCACAAAATTAGTATGATTTTTAAATTTGATGTGAAGTAGTTAAATTATTCAATTTATTTATCTTTCGTTATATTGCAGGCAAATCTACAATTTTTATGTAGACGTAAATTGAAATTTAAAAAATATGATTTTTACTGTGATTGAACTGTATGAGAGAAATTTTATTTTTGATTTAATTACCTATCTTGTTTTTCTTATAAATTTTAATGTAAGTTGTAGGCAAATAAGTCACTTGCAATTTACTTAATGTATGAATTTTTTATAAAAAATTCATGTAAATTGAATTTTTGAATATTGCTGTGCTTATTAGAAAATTGTGTGTAATATGATGAATGATAGAATTGCTTTTTGATTTTTAGCACAATAATATTAGTAATTTACTTATGTATGTAACACGGGTTGCCGTAACCACTGAAATTTTAATTACACTGTTAAAATATTACAATTTTCTATATGTATGAAAAAAAATGCGATCTAAACAGATTAGTTTTACATTTGGACAAGTGTTGTATTTGTGCAGCATAATCATTTATCGATGACAGCAGGCAGTGGCACAGGATGGCGGAGACGACGCGGTTGTAAGATATACATTTAAGATAATGAGTAAATTGAATTGACACCGTAGGTACTCGCAGTTCTCGTCTTGTTTCTAGCAGAGAGCATGTGAAATGCCTGGTCCCTCACAGTGTCCGACACAACGCGGCCTTAACAGCGATCATAACCCCACAAATTCAGCGAATATTTTACTACTAAGTAAAATATACGCTAAAATTGTGGGATTTTGATCGCTTTTAATAATAATAATCATTTCTTTCAGGAAATGCTTACATTTATAAACAATACACCCATGTTATAAATACCTGATAAATTAACATACATATTTATATAAAAAAATCTATAATTAAGCGCATATAGCTGGCTCTGTCGACAGCGTATTCCGCGTGGTGTCCTGTAACCGGCCACGAAAGGGTCGGAAAACTACACCTGAAGGCTAGAATTATTCCATTGTGAAGGTGGACAGATGTTCTGTTGCGATCCTCACCACAAACGAATTGAAGTTCACCCGGTGGCGCGACTCCAACCTTTCCAATTTAAGGCTACTTACTAAAGTAGAACTGTGATTTTTATGTAGACCTAAGGTTAACTTGTTAAAATGGCTGTGATTATGTTATGGAAATGAAATCCGAAATTTACTTATGTTCGATTTTTCTGCTGTCTGTGCGGGAAAAACCTTTTACAATAATAAAATTAATATATGACGAATTTACTTATTAAAAATAGAACTGTGGCGAATTTACAGATACTTTTTCCTGTGACGAATTTACTTTGTGGCGAATGAACAACAAACCCCACCAGAACAGGTCAGGCTGCTGACTTGTAGAATGTTTCATACCCTGCATTTTATTGAGTCTTGTTTTGTAGCTTGGTTGCAGTTGCTAGACATTTAACCAGTGCTGGATTATGACTACTTGATGCCCTAAGCAATCCAAATCTATAGTGTTAGGTCACTCAAAGTGTATTTGTGTTATTTTTTTTTATGCTACGACGGGTGGCAGATAAGCATACGGCCCGCCTGATGTAAAGCGGTTACCGTGTAGCCATATTAACGCTCGCAACATAAAATATCGCTCGCGCGCCGCCACCCCCGCTACAATGCAGTATCTCCTTCCTTTCCTGACCTCACTCACTCGCAGGAACACAACAACCCTCAAGGGAATTGTTATTTGGCTGCTGTATTCCGGTAGCTTATAATTACGCTCCCTACCTCTCTTTTCTGTCAGTAAGCAGGGTGCACCGCGTGCAGGTGAGGTTGGCTTTGGTTCAAAGATTTTTATGAACCACTTACACCCCAAAATATGTATGTATTTAGAAAAAAAGTATTTTAATATTATATCAGTTATCTCCCTCTGAACACGTGGTCCGACTGCTTTGTCCGACTATCGGACCACGTGAACTTTTTTTTCCTGTTGGTTCGATTAATCGTACTACAAACTATCACCCTATGAAAACTTTACGGGTTACAAAAATTAATGGTGGTTTGCAAAATCTAGTACCCAAAGCTTTGCTTAGTTTGGGACTAGATGGCGGTGTGTGATTTGTCCAGGAATATTTATTTATAATTGGAGTGTTACAACAGAAGGACAATTTTCGTAATTTTTCTACGCACGTAGATTGAAAGTTGACCGAATCGAGATTGAATTGTGAATTGATTAAAATTATTATACACTTGATTTCATTAATTAATTATTATCAATTGTTGTTGTTGGCAAAGTAACATTCTTAGTTTGTTTAATTTTCACTCATATTTCGATACAATCCCGCTTAAATTTAATTTTGAAGTTACATATTGTGTTACGAGAATACCAAATGTGACATTTGTGAGATCGAGACTGGATCGAAACTGAATTTTGACTATATTTTAATTACGAGAATTGCTCCCCGGGCACCACTCCAAAAAACATGGTAGACTTGAAGTATGTAGCGCCGAGTCATTCCATACGTCCCGCCTGACGCCAGCCGTGTGTTCCAGCGCGATGTCCGGCGCCGCGGCGTCGAGCGGCGCGGCCGCCTCCGCGCTCGGAGGGCTCGGCGGCTCGCTCGAGGACAAGGTCGGCCTTCACCTGTACACACACCACACACACACACACACACCACACCACACACACCACACACCACACACACCACACCACACACACCACACACCACACACACCACACCACACACACCACACACCACACACTCACACCAACTACATTACTATTTTGTTTATTGTACCCGACTACGGCGAAGCCACAGTATAATCGACGAGCTCGGTGGTGGAATGGTTAGCAATGGCCACTTTGACTCGGAGGTCGCGGGTTCGATTCCCGCCCAAGACAAACATTTATGTGCATGAACGTGTCTGTTTGTCTTGGTCTGGGTGTTTTCTATGTATTATAAGTATGTATTTACAAAATATGTGTATTTAAGTACATTTATCAGTTGTCTAGTACCCATAACACAAGCTTTGCGCTTAATTTGGGACTAGATGGCGCTGTGTAAAATGTCCAAAAAAGGGGCCATCCATAAATTACGCCACACGAATTTCATGACTTTTGGCCCCTCCCCCGTCCTTGTCACAGCTGGTCACATTTGTGAGACTACCCCCTCCCTAGTGTGACGCCACATATTTTGCAAATTTACGTCTAGAGCTGCAAATGTCTTTGAATTTTTCGTTGATAGTTCAAAGTTCGTGTTTTAACACATAGATTTTGAAATGTCACGTCACGACATTTAGGACCCCTCCCACCCCCTTGTCACACAATATCACACTTTATTGACCCCCTCCCTACCCCTTAACATGTGACGTAATTTATGGATGACCCCCAAGTAATAGTACTACGTACAGTTTGACCGCTAAGTACAGTAAGTTTTTTTCTTACGTGCACCATTATTGGCCGCCATATCTACGGTTATCCCATTTTTACCCAAATCATATAATATAACTATTATTTCTAATTGTCAATACTTATTAAAACTTAAATCATTTTCTTTTTCGGCCGAAAATAACAAACGTCTAGTCGTATAATACTTAATTCGCAAAATGACACTAGACTCTCAAAAGGGCTGTTTCGCGAATGGTCTAATTCTCGAAAGGTTTTTCGCAAAATGGGAAATTCTCAAAAAGGCTAAATTTTAAAATGTCGAATTCTTAAAATGAACCTTTTACTTAACTTTAGCTGAAAATTTACCAATGTTTGCCAAGTCCATAGGCTACGATGACTGCGTTCCATCAGGAGGGTCATACGCTTGTTATCACCCTAGTGGTATAAAAAAAGTCGAAGCTTCATTTTTGTGTTTTAATGATTATCTATTTTCGGCCGAACACGCAAGTTAAACAACGTCGCCCGTAGCCTGTCTATAGATGGTTTTATTTATCTCGAGCTCCTCCGTGCCTCGGAGGCCACGTTAAAGCGTCAGTCCAGGCTGTGGGTATATCCCTCGGCGGCGGTAGTAGACGTGTAGCGTGCGCAGGACTGCGACCTGCTGTGCCCCGTGTGCTTCGAGCTGATCGAGGAGGCGTACGTGACGCGCTGCGGGCACTCGTTCTGCTACTCCTGCATCGCCAAGTCCGTGGAGCTGCACCGCCGCTGCCCCAAGTGCGGCGCCGCGCTCGCCTCGCGGGACCACATCTTCCCCAACTTCCTGCTCAACGAGCTGGTACAGTACCCGACCACCTTTCTTTTTATATGAGGGGGGGGGGGGGGCAAACGAGTACGCGGGTTACCCGATGGAAAGCAATCTCCACCGCCCATGAAGATTACCAACACCGAGGGGTCGCCGATCCGTTGCTAGCCCACCGGGAGGCTACTCACTCGCAGGAATACGACAACCGATGGAATTGTTATTTGGCTGCGGTATTGTGATGTGGACGTAGTTCCCCAGTCGGGCAGTTTAAAAAATACACTATGCCCTACCTCTCTTCCTCTTATGTCTCCGATTGGGGGCGAAAGAACCTAGTTCAGTTCAATCCCACTAAGACACAAGTTTGCGCGTTCACCGCTAAGAAAACCCCTTTTGCTGTGGCTCCCCAATTCCAGAACACACCCCTTACCATCGCCAAAAATATTGGGATTCTCGGAATTGAAATCTCCAGCGACGTCCAGTTTCGATGTCACCTGGAGGAGAAGGTCAAGCTGGCGTCGAAGAAACTAGGTGTGCTCAACATGGCGAAGCAGTACTTCAACCCGCGGCAACGACTTCTGCTTTATAAAGCGCAAGTACGGCCGCATATGGAGTACTGTTGCCATCTATGGGCGGGAGCGCCTAGATACCAGCTTGCACATTGTGACTCGATTCAAAGGCGTGCTGTGAGGATTGTTGATGATTCCAAACTGACAGACGGTTTAGAACCTTTAAGTCTGAGAAGAGATTTCGCGTCTCTTTGTGTGTTCTACCGATTGTATAATGGGGTGTGTTCAGAGGAGTTGTTTGACATGATGCCCACGGCCTCTTTCTACAGTCGCACCGCTCGCCATCGGCAGGGAATTCATCCTCACACATTGGAGCCTAAGTGGTCGCGTACTGTGCGGTTCCAGAGAAGTTTTCTCCCGCGTACTGTCAAACTGTGGAATGAACTGCCTGTCGAGGTTTTCTCAGGAGACTACAGCATGGGGTTCTTCAAAAAGGGCGTGAAGAGGTTTTTACAGGGTCGGCAACGCGCGTGTGATGCCCCTGGTGTTACAGGCGTTCATAGGCTACGGTAACTGCTTTCCATCAGGCGGGCCGTATGCTTGTTTGCCACTTTAGTTGTATAAAAAAAAAAAAAAAAAAAAAAATGTAATTAAATTACTATTTGCATATTAGAGATCAAAATAATAATTTTATCGTTAGATAAAACCCTCTCGTTGTATAATGTCACGTTTGCGAAATGTCACTTTCTCAAAAGGTCATAATTAAATATTTCACTAGCATAATGTCACATTCGCATAGTGTCACACAAGCTAATTTTCAATTTGCATAATGTCACATATTTAGAAATGGTTTTAGCACGTGTTACAAATGGTTAAGCTTGATCCGCCTATTGTACTTACCGTGCTGTTGTTTTTGCAACGAATTTTATTTCAGTACAATAAAGAATATTAATAAAAATATTATTTTGAAAATGTCTGAAATCGAGAGGAGAGACGTCCGTACATCTGTTCGTCCCGGCAGGTGGCGAAGCGTCGGTTAGTTCGAGCCCGGCCCGCGGCGGCGGCGGGAGCGGGCGCGGGGGCGGGCGCGGGCGCGGAGGGCGGCGCGGACGCGGAGCGCCTCCGCGCTCTGGTGGCGGCCGAGTCGCGGCACCTGGGCATGCCGGACGTGGAGCGCATGCTGGACGTGCTGACGCGGCGCAAGCGGCTGCTGGAGGCGGAGTCGGCCGCGGCGCACCACCGGCTGCTGCACGAGTTCCTGGCGCACCTGCTGCGGCACCGCCAGCACCAGCTCGACCAGCTGCAGCGGGAGGCGCGCCTCGTCAGGAAGGTGCGCCACTTCGAGCTGGTTTCACTTAACGGCTGTTATCTAATGACAACAGCTGAGATCCAAGCTTTAACGTGTCCTCCTCAGCAGAAAAGACAATTTATTCGTTCCCATAAAGCGAGTTTAACTTATTTATTGATAATTGCAATGTATGTAAAAGTAATTTCGTTAAATTAATAGTATTGTGAACTGTATCGCTGAGATTATACTCCACTCAGCGTGGAAGCTTTATTTTGTAATGCAAAATGTTGTCGCTGTGCGACAGAAATTGCACATTTTTTACAGGGTCGGCAACGTACACGTGATGCCGCATCGCATTATTTTGTACATTTTAGTGTCACATTGCGTTACACGAGGAAATTAGCCTTCGTTCGCATAAGAAGACATATTCTCAAAAAGATATTCTCAAAACGACAGGTTCTCGACTCTCGTAACGACAGTTTCCTTGCCCGTAACATTAGTTTTAAAAAAAAATTGCACGTGATACTATTTCAGTATGATGAAAGTCATGTATGCATCCTCGAAATTGGATGTTTACACGTGAAATAAATGAAACTAGTATTTGGAAAACCAATTGAATGTCAGCTCATGGGTAATGTAAATGTGTTGTGTTGTGTGGCGGGGCAGGACATGGAGCACGTGGCGGAGGTGCTGGGTGAGCTGCGGGCGGGCGCGGCGGGGCTGGCGCGGCTGCCATCCGACGAGCGGGGGGGGGGACGAGGAGCTGGCGCTGCGGCGCGAGCTGGCCGAGCTGGCGGCCAGGACAGGTCAGTGGGGGGGACGAGGAGCTGGCGCTGCGGCGCGAGCTGGCCGAGCTGGCGGCCAGGACAGGTCAGTGGGGGGGGACGAGGAGCTGGCGCTGCGGCGCGAGCTGGCCGAGCTGGCGGCCAGGACAGGTCAGTGGGGGGGGACGAGGAGCTGGCGCTGCGGCGCGAGCTGGCCGAGCTGGCGGCCAGGACAGGTCAGTGGGGGGGGACGAGGAGCTGGCGCTGCGGCGCGAGCTGGCCGAGCTGGCGGCCAGGACAGGTCAGTGGGGGGGGACGAGGAGCTGGCGCTGCGGCGCGAGCTGGCCGAGCTGGCGGCCAGGACAGGTCAGTGGGGGGGGACGAGGAGCTGGCGCTGCGGCGCGAGCTGGCCGAGCTGGCGGCCAGGACAGGTCAGTGGGGGGGGACGAGGAGCTGGCGCTGCGGCGCGAGCTGGCCGAGCTGGCGGCCAGGACAGGTCAGTGGGGGGGGGGGGATAGATGGCGGGAACGTGGAGCTGGTGGCCAGGACAGGTTGGTGAGGAGGGGCGGGGACGGAAGCCGGCGGTTAAGAGGGGAGGTCAAAGTCGAAAAACTTCCTACTCCTACTAATTTCTAAATTTTTTTTGTTTGTTTTACAATTGTGTGTGTATGCAGATAGTCCGGCCGGGGTCGCGCTCCCCGAGGGCGGGGGCGGCGGGGGGGGCGCGGGCACGCCGGGCCGCGAGGAGGAGGAGAGCTTCGCCGCGGGCGCGGGGGGAGGCGACGCCCTCGCCGCGCGGTGGAGGCGGCTCACGGCGCACTTCGACGACTTCGTGCAGGTAACGGTCATCACTCATTGCACGTAAGGGATTCTTCGTCTCGATTCCAGTGGTAACGTTTGTTCTCGTAACAAATTCCAGTGTTACTTCGCGCACCGCGCCGACGAGCTGTACTTCCCGGGGTCGGGGTCGGCGACCCCCGCCGCGACCCCCGCGCCCCCCGCCGCCCCCGCGCACGCCCCGCCCACGCCCCCGCAGCACGACGACCACGTGCCGCAGGGCCCGCTCGACGACAGGGCGCCCAGCGCACAAGGTACCATACGGCCCCTCCCCCTCACACACCCTTGAACTCTGACACATACCCATACCCCGATCTCCACCCCCACAGATATACACCGAACCTCTCATACGCTCTTCGTCTACCACCTCCCACGCACACCGATTTCCACTCTTCGCATTCCCTGAACCCTATGGGGTGAAGGTATGCCTTCAGACTGTTGATCTGTCTCCTCACACATATTTCGACCCTCAAACCCAGATTCCCATTACTTACTTACTTATCCCCACACTTCAAATCATCTCTCCCTCTCCCATCATGCATACTCCGACTCTTAAACCCAGATCCCTTTATCTATCCCCACACTCCGACCCGCATCCCTCACGCACAATCCCATCGTCACTATTACGTCAATTTCCATCATGATGATACCAGTGTCGTTGTGTTCGGTCCTCCGAGCGCGAGCGTGAGTGTAGTGAGTGTGTGTGTGTGCCAGGCGGCGACCAGCGCGCGCCCGAGGCGCCGGGCGTGCCGGCCGGCCACGATGACCCCGGCGGCGGGCCCGTGCGGCCCGCGGCGGGGCTCCGCGGCCTGGACGCCTTCCGCGAGGACCTGGTGGCCTTCACCCGCTACCGCGCGCTGCGCCCGCTGGCCACGCTCTCCTACTGCTCCGACGCCATCAACTACTCCACCATCGTCTCCACCATCGAGTTCGACAAGGACGAGGAGTTCTTCGCCATCGCCGGCGTCACCAAACGGATCAAGGTCGGTGTGTGAGGTTGACTTTCGAGAATCTATTTTTTAAATATTATTTTATGACCCTGGATACCAGTCTTTTTGAGTCCGGCTGGGGACACATTTCAATCGAGTTCGCCGGGCGTGTCTGTATGTATGTCGGTGTCGGTGTCGGCAGGTGTTCGAGTTCGAGGCCGTGGTCCGCGACGCGGTGGACGTGCACTACCCGTGCGCCGAGATGCAGTGCTCGCACAAGATCTCGTGCGTGTCGTGGAACGCGTACCACAAGAACGTGGTGGCCTCCTCCGACTACGAGGGCACCGTGTCGGTGTGGGACGCGGCCACGGGCCAGCGCTCGCGCGCGCTCATGGAGCACGACAAGCGCTGCTGGTCCGTGCACTTCAACAGGGCCGACGTGCGCCTGCTGGCCTCGGGTACACACACACACACACACACACACTGACTCATGGAGCACGACAAGCGCTGCTGGTCCGTGCACTTCAACAGGGCCGACGTGCGCCTGCTGGCCTCGGGTACACACACACACACACACACACTGACTCATGGAGCACGACAAGCGCTGCTGGTCCGTGCACTTCAACAGGGCCGACGTGCGCCTGCTGGCCTCGGGTACACACACACACACACACACACACACTGACTCATGGAGCACGACAAGCGCTGCTGGTCCGTGCACTTCAACAGGGCCGACGTGCGCCTGCTGGCCTCGGGTACACACACACACACACACACACTGACTCATGGAGCACGACAAGCGCTGCTGGTCCGTGCACTTCATAGGGCCGACGTGCGCCTGCTGGCCTCGGGTACACACACACACACACACACACTGACTCATGGAGCACGACAAGCGCTGCTGGTCCGTGCACTTCAACAGGGCCGACGTGCGCCTGCTGGCCTCGGGTACACACACACACACACACACACTGACTCATGGAGCACGACAAGCGCTGCTGGTCCGTGCACTTCAACAGGGCCGACGTGCGCCTGCTGGCCTCGGGTACACACACACACACACACACACTGACTCATGGAGCACGACAAGCGCTGCTGGTCCGTGCACTTCAACAGGGCCGACGTGCGCCTGCTGGCCTCGGGTACACACACACACACACACACACTGACTCATGGAGCACGACAAGCGCTGCTGGTCCGTGCACTTCAACAGGGCCGACGTGCGCCTGCTGGCCTCGGGTACACACACACACACACACACACACACTGACTCATGGAGCACGACAAGCGCTGCTGGTCCGTGCACTTCAACAGGGCCGACGTGCGCCTGCTGGCCTCGGGTACACACACACACACACACACACACACACTGACTCATTGACATTTTGACAAATAGACATTTTGCAAATGTAACTTTTTTCAAACAGACATTTAGCGAATCAGACATTTTGAAAATTATATATTTTACTCAATGTTGCAGAATTTGGCTTTATGCAAATAGACATTTTGCGAAAAAACATTTTTAAATTAAATGTTTTGTTTTTTTTAGTTGATGTACATAAGACATTTGGCAAATTATTTTTTTATAATACGAACATTTCGCAAATTTAAGTAATTCAGGTATTATGACAAATAAATAACACATTTGACAAATTGATTTTATTTTAAAGGACATTTTACAAATTTAGTAATTTACTAATCAGGTAGGTATTATGACAATTAAATATTTTACAAAACAGATACCTTCAATTTAATTTTTGTTCAAATCGGCCATTTCACTAATTAAATTTATTGTTAATCAGACATTTCTTTTACACGACACATTTCCATACATTCCAAGATTAAACAATATTCCTGTCCGCTGTCTATTTTAAACTACATCCAAGCAGACGCGCATTCATTTCATACCCTTAAACTGTAAAGGAATGTAACTTCTTTTTATTATTACATCTAATAAGGCGAACCTAGCCGGTCGTTGTGATCTCTGCTCTCACTATATTCACAATATTTTCGATATTTCTAACCGACCAGGCATCCATTTTTACGAATAAACAATTGTATTGAACTTTAAACTACATGAAATGAAATGAAATAGTAATTATTAAGTAAAGATATAACACTCTGAACCTAAGTAGCACTATGAGCCCTCACTAGGCTAGGCCTGTGTCGTGGGCGTCCATACAGTATGACTTAGGTACAACTTATCGACAGCTTTACGGCGACCAATAAAACGACGGTACCCTATGTATAAAGCGACATGTCAAAAATAGCAATTTTTTTTTCATTTCAGACATGTCTCCTTGTACTACGATATAGTAATAAAAAAATATTATTATTGCGCAAATGAGTTAATTTCATACTCTTTATATACAAGCACTTTTAAAAACAAAATGTTTTTACGTACATCTATAGTAATTTATGCAATAAAAAAATTAGCCATTTTTGAGTAACGTCGAAGTATAGACATATTGTGATAGACGCTTGACTGTTAAAGCCAAAATATATAAATGTTAAATTCACATAAAATGATGGTATGACAATTATCTATACTAATATTATAAAGCTGAAGAGTTTGATTGTTTGGTTGAACGCGCTATTCTCAGGAACTACTCATTCGAATTGAAAAAATATTTTAGTGTTAGAAGCCCATTTTTCGAGGAAGGCTATAGGCTATATAACATCACGTTACCACCAATAGGAACGAGCACCAATGGAAAATGTTGCAAAAATGGAAAAAACATATTCCTTTTGAGAGCTTCCGTTGCGTGCGCTGCGTAATCTATAAAAAATATATCTATAAATAAGTCCGTGACAGCATGTGTCTATCTTTTAAGATTGGCTCACTGTAACCTTTCAAATGGTAACCTCACGCTTCACTCTCAACGCTCTGTCACACGCAGACGAAGTTGCGCGAGACAGCTAGTAATTAAAAACATAGATAACAAATTGAATAGAATTTATATTGATTATATAACGAACGTAACTAGTTTAAATTGAATCCACATCGATCATATAATGAAACGACATGACATATAGGTCGACATTAGTTACTATTATAATTATTCGCATTGTATATTTACTTGTATCGTAATTCAGCGCATCACAATTTCATTTTGTTAATAAATTTTGCATGTCTGCACGCCGATTGGATACACGACCCAATATTATCAAAATGTAACACCTATTTAACTGTATTCTAGCAAATAAAATATTTTGATTTGCTGTGTCGTATCGGCGCAGGGTCTGATGACGCACGCGTGAAGCTGTGGGCTCTGAACGCGGAGCGCTCCGTGGCCACGCTCGAGGCCAAGTTCAACGTCTGCTGCGTCAGGTAATTACCGTTGTTACATTATGCGTATGTACTTTACTGTAGATTTCCCGTACAAGAGATGTACTCACAATTTTGTTATAATTTATTTTTACGTTCCTTTTTCTTTATTGGCAATCGTGTGACGTTGTGTTAGTATTGTAGTATGTAGAGCACAATGGCTAATTTGTATGTTTTACCGCAACTTAATGGTTTACTGCGACATAGACGGATATTGCTTGGTCAGCGGCAACCCAGTAGTATAAATAGCATTAAGAAATTATAATAAAGGTTCTATTCTTACACAACAACAAGTGTGTACATCATTGGTGCTCCTCGGAGCACCCTCCACCACCAACCAACTATCATCACCTTATTACAGTATAAAAGATTAATTATGATATTGTACTGCTGGATTTTATTATCATCATCATAAAATCCTGCTTTGATTTAGTGTTATTTATTGCAGTAATTAACACAAGTGATGATGATGATTGGTAATGATATTAGTTACGTGTCTGTCGCGATGCGGTACAACACGTGAACTGCTTTACAAAGTTATATATAAATGGTTGACGTACCGTAAAGACATTATGCGAAATTGACATTTTGCGAAAGTAACATTATGTGCCGAGAATGATATCATAATAATATTTTTTCTTAGAATTATAATAAATAAAAATTGGTTGCCTGTAAAGTCGGTATACGGGCGAAAGTTTTACGTGACAACGACTTTGAGTGGTAAAATGTTTTTGAGTGGAAGGGACGCATGCCTTTCACTTTTTATGTCTGTCTCTCTCGCTCTTAGGCGAGCTAACCATGCCCGAGTGGAAGGGACGCGTGCCTCTCACTCGCTCTCATTGTGAGCGCATAACGTGAGCGCAGCGTAACGCAGTTTCTTGAAGTGTCACCCGGCTAACCAATTTATAAGACGTTGTCACGTCAAAATTTGTTACATCCAGCAAATATAACGTGCTGCCGGTTGCAGTGTTTAGTTCTGCTGTAATTATTTTATAAGCGGTAGTGAGTGGGAACTTGTTTAAGCGCGCCGTGCACTTCATTTTGTAGCTAATGAATAAAACTGAGGCGTCACACCCGGCTCTGTAACGCTCGTTCAGTTAAAGTCGGCAGGTGAGGACCGAGGCAGAGCGAGAGATGAATTTTTCACTTCTGTCGTATAGTCAGCACATACCTTATTTGTCGACGTGAACATGACACGTCTTTAAATTTGTTTCCACGGGGAGGCTTCAACAAAACGATTGATAACAAAATCGGGGGATACAGTTTGGTGTTGCTACATATCTATCATCTCCATCCAAAATTAAATGATAACACTAGATATAGATGAAGGATCAACGAATTTATTACGCTAAGTAAGGACTAATGAACATCGGGAGCGGGAAGCACTGCCATTTTGAGATATAACGTATCCACACCCCGTTTTTTTTTCACAATTTCCCTGCTTCCTCCTCCCACTCGTAGAACATTTCTGGTGTTGTTCTACCATCTCCTCCCTATGACAACTCGCACTAATTGTTTTCCTAACGGTCGTATGACGTGTACATAGCTGTACGGCGTGTGTGCACCACGTGTAATGTGTGTGTGTGCGTGTGTCAGGTTCAACCCGCGCTCGTCGTGCCACCTGGCGTTCGGCTCGGCCGACCACTGCGTGCACTACTACGACCTGCGCGCGCCACGACAACCGCTGGCCGTCTTCAGGGACCACAGGTACCGCACTACATTATTATGGTCCAATAATAATAAACAACATGGTTGTCTGTACACTCTGTTTACGGACGATAATTTTACGTGATAACGTCATAAGAAAACATCGGCCGATCGAGTGAAACACGTGGATAGATGGGATGCGTCACAAGCCGAACGCTTAGGCCGATCGTGCCACTCTATCTTATTTTTATTTTATTTATTTAGGTACACAATACAGATTATAGTTAAACCTAGTACCTGTAACTTATAAATATTGCTTATTACATCGGAATGGTAATCCAATAACACGTGCACACAACATTAATAATTTTAGCGCTCCTATATACGAGTATATATCTATCGCTTGTTCGCGCTCTCGCTTGCACGCTCGGCTCAGACTGGATCGTGACGATATAATATATACGATATATAGATACGATATAATATAATCGATTTATAACACGTCACGTCGAAAATGTTATATTTTACATTTTTTCTCAGTTTGTGTCCTCGTATCCGCTTCGACGAACACTGAAAGTCGCGGTGTCTGCTAATAATTTTTCGATAGACGCTGCTGTCGAGATCTCGAATCGAAAATATTATGTATTTTTTTTTACAAAATAATTTATTTTCAATAAATAGGCTAACATTTAAAGCAGCGTGTTATTGTAAATCAGCTGCCTATTTAGTCATTATAGAATAGCATGCAAATGGAACTTAACTGTAACATAATTAAAAATATTTGCTTCAAAACATTTAAAATTGATAAATTAACATTACAGTTACAATACGTTATAATTTCCAGAAAAGCAGTGTCGTACGTCAAATTCCTCGACGCCAGGACATTAGTGTCGGCTTCGACGGACTCCCAGCTGAAGCTGTGGAAGGTGGAGTCGCCGCGGTGCGTGCGCTCCTTCACGGGCCACGCCAACGAGAAGAACTTCGTGGGGCTCGCGACCGACGGCCGCTACGTGGCCTGCGGCTCCGAGAACAACGCGCTCTACGTCTACTACAGCGGCCTGTCCCGGCCGCTGCTGGCCTACAGGTTCGACGCCGTCAGGGGCTTCCTGGAGAGGGAGCGGAGGGACGAGGAGCCCTCGGAGTTCGTGTCGGCCGTGTGCTGGAGGAGGGCGGCCGACACGCAGGTGTTGCTCGCGGCCAACAGCCAGGGGACGATCAAGGTGTTAGAGTTAGTTTAAAGTGAATGTTTGCTCACGAGGGATGGACGGGCGGTTACGTAAGAACCGATACCACTTCTGATTTCGAAATCAGAAGTGAGAGTTTCCGTTTGTAGATGGAAATGTGCGTGGAATCATTTTGAAGAAACTAGAAAATTATATATTTTTTTTATTGAACGGTATGTACACTTATTGCAAGGTTGATTTACATAAAACATATTTTCTGATTTTGAAATCAGAAGCGAGATGTTTTTCGTCTAATCGAAAGTATTTTTGTTTGTAAATTGGAAACTGCGCGTAATAAAAAAAAAATCAAAGGGGGGGGGGGGGGGATAATACTTTATCACAGCTATATTTCATTCAAAAATGTCAATAGTTTTATTAATTGAAGAGTACAGTTTGTCACATATTGATGTGTTGTGAACAGTAAAATTTATTACAGTGTGACACGAAAGAGTAGACAGAACAGAGGGCGCCACTTTTCTCATAAGAACGAAGCGGCAATTCTCGTAATTAAAATTGAATAAAAATTCAATTCGATCCAACCTCGATCTCACAAACATCACTTTTGGTATTCTCTTAGCACGATATGAAACTTCAAAGTGTTATTGAAGTATGATAGAAATATTATTGAAAATTAAACAAACTAACATTGCTATGCGGCTCGCAATAAAAATTGATATAAATTCATGAAAGAAATCAACTATAAAATTTTCAGTCAATTTATTAATTTAATCTCGATTCGGTCAACTATCATTCTGTGATGTAAATTAATTATGGGAATGGGCTTTCAGGTCGCATTGACGCGGCGGGTTTGCCATGCGAAACCTGTTAAGCACGTTTATATGGGAAAAGACAATGTTCCTAGTACTTATAAATTTAGCCCCGTTTTACTCTTTTTGGTAACACTATAATTAATGTTCTGTTGAAATTATATAAAATATAACAACTGCGAAAACGACAACGACACATCTAAATTTTAGAAGCAATATAAAGATATATTGAGCGTTATTTTTAACGCCGGCGTTTTTAAATACGCCAATTGAACACTACGGCCGCGCTAATGAAGTGAAATTAACTATGTTAAATCAGAAACTGATTCTGACTTCATCAGTCAAGTATTATAATTCTTCATTCCATGTATCTTATTTATTCGAAGAAAACAAATATTTTTTTAGTGCATTTATTTTTAAAGATCGATAGAATAAATTGGTACCCATGTTGCAAATTCTACTAGACAAGAATATCTACTAACGAGCATCAGCTCAATTTGCTAAAATATTATATGTTCAAAACAATAACATACGATTCTGATGAAGTTAGAACTTAACACTTAAAAATACTTGAGTCAAACTAAACTAAGGGCCGAAATACACTGAACTTATTTGTCGTAGCGTTTTACCTAATTGAACGAATGAGATCCTCTTAATTAACAATTCCTTTGAGTTTTGTTGTGTTCATGTAGTTTATATCACCAGAAAGGAAGGAGTTGCCGCGTTAGTAGCGGTAGTGGAGGCGCGCGAGTGACATTCCCTGTTGCAAGCGTTTATATAGCTACCGTACCGCTTCACATGAGGCGGAACGTATGCTTGTCTGTCGCCGAATGTAGTATAAAAAGAAATAACGCAAATAAAAGTTTGACAACATCACAAACTATCTACAGTATTTCCGACAACATAAAGTGCATCGATAAAAATCCATCGTACACACTCGTATTGCAATTTATAAAAACGATAGACAGACCTAACTTAGTCCTAAAACACTCGAGATTTCATAAAAAATAAAAATCGGTTGTCTGTAAAGTCGGTTTATTGACGATAGTTGAACGTGACAACGTCATAAGAAAATACTGATGGAATGTTTGCATTTTTCAAAAGAAAATTTTAATGGAACGCCCCAGAGCGAGGTAACGCCGCATACGTCATGTTTTTTCGTGCGTGCAGCCGGCTCCATCGAATTATAAGACGTTGTCACGTCAAAAATAGAATTTATAATTGCGTGGCTTACTTGCTCACATTTTCCAGTGAGCAACCCGGCTAATTTGTATATGTAACACGCGTCTGGGAAATTCACAATATGAAACTTTTTCTCCATTCGGTCGACTTGTACACGTTAACACGTTCGAATATGACCAAAAAAACTCTCACTAAGTACTCCGATACTACTAAGAAAAACTTCATAATGGACGGTTAATACGCTCGGTGTGAGTCGGCACTTATACAGGTTCAAATATACTTCGTGAGCGCGGCCTAGTTCACATAGAGGTGCCACAGAGAGAAAATATAATAGATAAATATATAGATGTATAGGTATTAGCGTACCTTAGACATAGAACATTTTATGTGTACATTTTTGACTTAATATATGTGGTGAACGTTTAACATAAAGACCGTCGATGAATTTATTTTGTAAATACTTTTATTGTAATTACTGTGTAGTTCGGTGGCAGCAGAATAGATCGGCTAGTGTACGTAAGGACTTACATCGCGGTACGTCTTCAGAAAGTATTTTCCTTCTGTACCCGTTGAGTCA
The DNA here is from genome assembly GCA_937001555.2 of Hypsopygia costalis. Lineage (NCBI taxonomy): Eukaryota > Metazoa > Arthropoda > Insecta > Lepidoptera > Pyralidae > Hypsopygia > Hypsopygia costalis. Next base: position 21,622,933 of record OW443347.2, read on the forward strand.
CGCCCTAATGTTTTAGTTCGGGAGTAATGTCCCCGACACTGTGATATAATGCTGTCAATGTTGTAATGTGTCAAAAATAAATAATATGTAATAAAATAACTTGTTTCACTTTTTAGTAACATCGTGAGATATTTAATGTTGTATGAATTGAGAGCGAGAGATCTCCTATTTAAATATGAAGTTAACTATTTCCAACAACAACCAACTACTTACTACGAAGCAAGTCTGAACTAATAAAATTACGTTTAGGCGCCACTGCGACGTTTCGGGATTTAAAATGAAATTCCGGTAACGATCTTTTTTTTTTATGTGAGAGGGGGGCAAACGAGCATGTGGGTCACCTGATGGAAAGCAATCGCCAGCGCCCATGGAGACTAACGATGTAACGACTCGACTATTTAAACCGATTCAAACCGATTTGAGCATAAACCGAGTTGCGTCGATTAGCGCGTCTACTAAACCGATTTGGCCGAGTCGAAAGCAATGTAACGACTCGACTTTTTAAACCGATTCAAACCGATTTGAGCGTAAACCGAGTTGCGTCCATTAGCGCGTCTACTAAACCGATTTGGCCGAGTCGAAAGCAATGTAACGACTCGACTTTTTAAACCGATTCAAACCGATTTGAGCATAAACCGAGTTGCGTCCATTAGCGCGTCTACTAAACCGATTTGGCCGAGTCGAAAGCAATGTAACGACTCGACTTTTTCAACCGATTTGAGCATAAACCGAGTTGCATCGATTAGCGCGTCAGCGCGTCTTGCGTCTACTAAACCGATTTGGCTGAGTCGAACTTACTTATGCATCTCGCTCGCGTCGCTCTGCGCGCATTCGCCCGTTTGCTCGTTTGGCCGTTTGCCCATTTGGTCGTTTGCTCGTTTGCCCGTTTGGCTGTTTGCTCGTTTGGTCGTTTGCCCGTTTGGCTGTTTGCGCGTTTGGCCGTTTGCTCGTTGGCCGTTTGGTCATTTGCCCGTTTGGCCGTTTGGCTGTTTGCTCATTTGGCCGTTTGCCCGTTTGGCTGTTTGCTCGTTTGCCCGTTTGGCCGTTTGCAACAAATAAACGAGTTTGTTGCAAACTCGTTTATTTCGGGATTTAAAATGAAATTCCGGTAACGATCTTTTTTTTTCTTTTTTTTTTATGTGAGAGGGGGGCAAACGAGCATGTGGGTTACCTGGTGGAAAGCAATCACCACCGCCCATGGAGACCAGCGACACCAAGGGGTCGCCGATCCGTTGCCAGCCTTTTAAGGGAAATGAAAACTCTGTTCTTGAAGGCACCCATGTCGTAGTTGTTCGGAAATACCGCTGAGGGAAGTTGATTCCACAGTTTCACTGTTCGCGGCATGAAATATCTTAGGAAACGTACTGTAGTAGATCGCCAATTATCAAGATGATATGGATGGAATTTAAATTTATGGCGAGTTGTACGATAGTGGAATTCAGCGGCAGGTATCAAATCAAACAGCTCATCGGAGCACTACAAGAATTTATTAAACAAAAAAAATATGAACCGTGCGGTTATTACGAACACGGCGGGGCGGGTCGGGCAGAGTGACCGCGAGCGATAGTGCAAACGGAATCTTATACTACCAACGCAGATAGAGGGCAAAAATATGCCGCCGGTGCCCGCGGCACATCACATCGGAGGGCAGCCGCGGTCTGTTACTTTGCGGTCAAAAAGCCCCCGCCCCGTCCCGCCGCGTGCTTCGCGTCAAAAGGGCGAACCGACATCCACGCGAGCGAAGCCGCGAGCGGTAGCTTATTTTTTTGTATTTTTTCGAAGATGGTCTAGTAATACTTGCCAGTAGGGTTGCATGAAGAAAAATGGTGAATAGACATAAAAAAACCAACAAACAATCGAGTGATTTATTCATACAAATTTTATAATAATGTTTTTGGACAAAATATCTTAACATTTACACACAAAATATGAAAAAGTAAATGCTTTAAGTTACCATTTACATACATAACTCGAGCAGAAGGGCCAAATCGAAATCTATCAATCGACACTAAGGACTCAAGTCCACATCGAGTCCGCGTCCGCTTCTTAGTCTAATGTGCATGTCCCATACGAGATATTATCCCGTTACGTATGCTAAGACCCTTAAAACGCCACCTGCGACATGAGAAGCGTTCTAAACCGTCACATCCCTGATTTTAATAACCCTAGTCATAAATTGAAATTGGTTTTAGGAGTGCTGGTACAAGAAATTGACGACCCCTGAAATATGAAAAATATTGCAGGGGTCGTCAATTTCTTGTAGCGAGTTCCTAAAACCTTGATCCCTAGAGGTGAAGAACAAAAGACAAAAGTGAGACTCTAAAGTAACAGTATCCAGGGCCGCGATAATAATAAAAAAACTTAAGAACAGTGAGGTAAACCACCGGGAATTTATTACCCCGTATGAAATTAATTATTTAGAACAGTTATACTAGTTTATATGTACAAAACTAATAAGTATCTATCAAACAGACGCGTAGTCAGTCGACATAGCGTGCGTTTTACAATACAATGTTCATTCTATAGACCAAATTGAATCGTGACCCGCTTTATTATTATTACCTTGCAGTCAATTCGATACAAGTAAGTCGGAATTCATATACACATAAATTTCTTTAGAAATGAACTTGTTTTATAAGTGACAGTAACTCGCTCGTTATATGAAACTAAAAAAAAAAACAATCGCACACCTAGGATCTCGCTAAGATTTCCAGTTTCAATTTATTATAACCGTAGATAGAAAAACTATAGACAAATTGTCAATTTCCATTACATTAACATGACGTGGGTCACGATTCAATTTACTCTTGTACAAACCGTCAGAATAGTGAGATTTTCTTACTAATTTAGCAACAAAGTTTTTACAATACAAAATCTAATCCACGCCTGAATGTCGAGACTGACATGTACTCAATACGGGGAGTGAAATAAATTATTATTATTTTTATTAACTAAAAGACTAACTAACTAAAACTTAAAAGATCGTGCACTGTCACGAGAATTAAAATAGAATGCCAAATCGCAGCTTACTCGAACACTGAGAAGTAGGTCCAATTTAACTTGCGAATTTGGTTATAACATGATTTTGTAAACAAAAAATAAAACTAAAAATCTCTTTCAACTTTGATTCTCATTATTTAATTTCATTCTAATATATATATTTAACAAAACGCCGGCTGAAGTGCCAGCAGCGTCGGGCAACACTCCACTGAATCAAGTCATAATTTATGGATGAGACAGAGCTCGCAACACCGAACAATGGGTCATGAGCTCCGCGTCTACACTCCTTTCGTAGAATCATAATGCAACTAGTTCTTGAAAAAAAATATGAAAAAAACCTTTTTAATTTAAACGGTTTTATTGAAAGTAATGTACTAAAAGCTAAAAAAAATAACTCGGTAGGTCCGAGGTTTCAGTCATCACCCCCCTCTCCCTCATCAGTCTAAGGCATTGATCAGACAAAATAATAAAATCGTTGGGCGTAGCGTAAACTGAGTTTACTGGATGGAAACACGGGCCCAATGATTTTATTATTTTGTCTGATCAATGCCTTAGACTGCTGAGGGAGAGGGGTGTGATGACTGAAACCTCGGACCTACCGAATTAATTTTTAGCTTTTAGTACATTACTTTCAATAAAACCGTAAGAAAGTAGTCTTTTTGGAAATTTCAGTTCTCTTCAAAATGACTTGAGTTTACGTCATTTTGTGGTTATTGACAAATTTATTGATATATCAAATACTGTTAAATCAACTTATTCTTGACCTGCAAGCCACAGATTTCAAACACAATGGGGTTTTTATTGTCACAACGCCCCCGGTAGTACAATACATACACACGCAAATAGAAACAGGAATGAAATATAAATAAATATTCCCGGACAAATTACACAGCGCCATCTAGTCCCAAACTAAGCAAAGCTTGTACTAGGGTACTAGATAACTGATATTACATATTTTTTAGTAAATACATACAGAAAACATCGAGACCAAGACAAACAGATATGTTCATGCACACAAATATTTGTCTTGTGCGGGGATCGAACCCGCGACCTCGGAGTGGAAAGTGGACATTGTTACCCATTCGGGCTCGTCGTAATTGTTTATTTATTTTAAAAGTTTTTTCTTTATATACAGTCACTAACTATTCTAGTCACAAAAAATAATATAAATTTTCTAACACGGCAAACTTAATTCCTTCAACAAGTGCTACATTCATACACACCATAGGGTGTGTACAGATACGACCGCCATTTTGGATGCTGTTAGAACCTAGTTGTTTACTACACAAGGTTGGCGCTTCGACTCGTCCTTCTCGCGGGACACGAGACGAGATAGTTCCTTATTTTTAATTTTATTATAACCAAGTTTGATACAAACATATCTATAAATACAGATAGTGGCAGATGGCGCCACTCGAGTCTGTTCGTAGTACGTCCCTAGAGCTGGGATATAATTTAAAAAATATTTACATCTGGCTCTAAATGGCTAGTATTCAGAGCCTTATGATAAAAAAAAGTCATATGTTTTTCGTCAATATTCAAATATAATCTCTCTCCGTATCAGAAGGTCAAATAAGTGAAATGACCATTATGCATTAACATACACAGGAACAGAAAAGTAAAACGACTTACTAGTAAAACGTCTGAAATGAAAAACGTCATGTTGGACAAAAGTACTCGGTTATTGTACATTCAAGTGTCGAGCTCCAGACAACAAACAGACACGTTGCACTCATTACTTCAACAACAATGACTATCTATACAAATACGCTCAGAATAGACGACTCCACTCGTATCTGTGCTCGTATCTGTCCCCCCCCTCGTCGCAGCCGTCGTCCGAGCCGGTGGCTCGCGTTCTCGGCACCAACAGGCAATTGAGTGACTTTATTTCCAACCATATTGGTTCACTTTTAATTATCAACACCTATCAGCGATTTCCGACAAATTATGATATGATGTTTTTCATTTCAGACGTTCTCCTAGTATGACTATTTTATATTTAAATTAAATTTTAAATATAATATGTCGTCTCGATGCGCTGGTCGTTTTTGTAAATAACTAGTAATCCGCTTCCCGTTATTTATTCCGCTGTCCCGTGTCCATCGTCCAGCGAGTGTCCGTGGTGTCACAGCGCGGCCTTCGGGTTGTACAGGCGGCGCGACCGGTGGGGGGGGCGGGGGCGGGGGCGGGGGCGGGGGCGCGGGCGGGGGGGACGAGTTGGGGGTCGAGCGCAGCTTGGGGGCGAAACGACGGGTGAGCTCGCGGTACGAGGGCGTGGGGGGGTCGCGGGGCGCTGGAACAAACACATTTATAATTAAATTCAGTTTCTTAGAGTATACATTTGAGGTGAGAGGGACACAGCATCGTTTTTGAGCAAAAGCCGACCTCGCCTGCGCCTGGTGCACCCGGTTAATTAACAAAGCTCTGGCAAAAGAGAACACAGCGTAACTGTAAGCTGCTCGACTGGGGAAGTACCTCCCCCTAACAGAATACCGCAGCCAAAACAATACCAAAAAGCCTAGAGGGATGTCGTAGTCCTGTTAATGAGTAATGTTACAAGAAGAAAGAAGTTGCCGAGATGGCAGCGGGGATGACGTACGCACGAGCGATACACTATATTGAGGCGGAGATAACCGCTTCAAATCAGGCGGTCCAAATATTATCTTGCAGCCAACGTTGTCCTCATCGACCCCTATTCATCCCATTGCTGGGATATGAGTCTCCTCTCAATCGAGGGAATTTAGAAGGTACTACGCTGTTCAACTGTGAATTAGCGAAGGCTTTTCAAACCACGTAAAGGCCACTGAGTTGGTTTAACCAGCCAGCGTAGGATTAAACGAAAAAGTATCTACAAGTGGTTCCAATAAATGAAGGCAGGTTACCGTGCGCGGCTGCGCTCCGCCTGCTGCGCGGCGGCTCGCTGCCGGACGACGACCCATCCCGCGGCGCACGCGCCGCCCACGCGCCTGCCGCGCGCGTTTCCAGTAACCGCTTCTTCTCACCTGAAACTATTGTACGTCACAAAATAAATACTAATTCAATAATCTAAGTTATTTATTTATTTTTTACTAATGATTTTACAGCCCTGGATACGAGTCCCTGTCAGCCTGACTTTTTAATCATTTCTTCTTATTAATCCAAGCTTTAGGAATATGACGCGATACATCTAGAAGATTTTTTGTAATATTTTAAAATAAATATATTGCTGGACAAATTACACAGTGCCATCTAGTCCCAAACTAAACAAAGCTTGTAGGTACTATGGGTACTAACTAGATAACTGATAAAATACTTAAATACATTTTGTTTGTAAATACATACATATAATAAATAGAAAACACCCAGACCAAGACAAACAGACACATGTTCATGCGCACAAATATTTGTCTTGTGCTAGGATCGAACCCGCAATCTCGGAGTCAAAGTGGCCATTGTTAACCATTCGACCACCGAGCTCGTCATCAATATCAATGTAAATCATAACAAAATTGGTGCAATTTTACTGCTGTTTTGTACAACTTAATAGAGCAACTCGATAACGACCATGTACACTTTACAAATTGAAGACGAATTTTTTTTTTATACAAATAATATTTTTTTTATTTTTTATTTTGTACCGCTCATCACGTCCTTTCATTTCATACTCATGCCATAGAAGGTAATACAGAAAATATAAATCGTTATATTGTGCTGGCCGCCATATTGAATTAAAAATGGTGCCATTTAGATAATTGCACATTGACATTAGAACCAAACGAGTGTGTTCTATTGAACATTGGGATTACAGAATCTTTGTTTTGCAAGTTGAATTTAATCCATTAGGATTAAATTTAAATTCCTTCCCCTCTCTCTCGATTATGGGCAGAGTGCTCTTTCCAACTGACCTACCAGGTAGGATTGTGATGGTAGCCAATTCGTGGCGCCATCTACCTATCAAGTATTACACTACTGAACAAGGCATAGAGGTTCATTGTTGCACATGAAATGCGGTTATTTTTTTTATTAAGTAATTATTATTTAAATATGTAGTTGGTTTCGGCCGACTCGCCATAATGAAAAGTAGACTTCAGTTGGCGAGCGCAGCTTATTGGTGGAATACCCCGGCAGACGCTGCTGCCCGTCTTCCGGGAGAAAAGTTATCGCGTGACACAAGATTCCTTAGTCGCCTTGTACGACATCCAGCGCAGAGCAATGGAGTGGCACAATTTTATTCTGCCGGCTACCATAGGGCAAATTTAAGGGTTTCCCTCGATTTTTCTGGGATCCCATCATCAGACCCTGACTTGGTGAATATGGAACCACCTCGCAATTACCCTTTATAATTTATAATAAAAAAAGAATTATGAAAATCGGTTCACAATTGGCAAAGATATCAAATAACATACATACAAAAAAAAAATTCAATAGAATTGAGAACCTCCTCCTTTTTTGAAGTCGGTTAAAAATGAAAAAGTCACCTCCACCGTTTAGGTGGGATTTGAATCGAATAATATTTATCGGTTCCTTTCGACGTAAAAGAACGCCAAACTGTTGGAAGAATGTAAACAGCGCCTATGCCTTTAAATAACTTTTTAATTTTTCTCTTTGGCCCGCTCGAGGCGCCATCTTATGTTACTATCTCCGCTTCCGCTCTTATGTCATGTCAAGTCGGTCTAGTCGCTCATTGTAATTACTTGCACTTTTTCAATAAACCGTAACTTTATAATCTCTAATAATCGTATTATTTCTACAGGTTATGGGCCGCCCCGTATACCTTTTTTAGAGCAAAAGTTAATTATTTACCGTGAGAAAGTAGTATTTCGCGATATTTTGATCATTTTGTACTTTTACCGGTCTCGTGAACAATGGCCACGCCGAACTTACAAATTGAGAAATTGGCCGGCCGGGAGAATTATTCCACTTGGAAGTTTGCAGTAATGTCTTATTTACAATTGGAAGAATTGTGGGATTGTATTGAACCTGGTACCAATGTCGACCTAAAAAAAGATGTCAAGGCAAAGTCGAAGATAATTTTGTTGGTTGAACCTATGAACTACGTGCATGTCGAAAATGCAAAGACTGCAAAAGAAGTTTGGAAAAACTTACAAAATGCGTTCGAAGACTCTGGGCTTTCGAGAAAAGTCGGCTTACTCAAGGATTTAATCAATACTTCATTGGACAACTGTGGTAGTATCGAAGTATACGTGAATAAAATTATGAGTACAGCGCATAAATTGCGGAACATTGATTTCGAAGTAAATGATGAATGGTTGGGAACACTCATGCTGGCAGGTTTACCGGATAATTATAAACCAATGATCATGGGTCTGGAAAGTTCCGGCATCAAAATATCATCAGATTTCATAAAAACAAAGCTTTTACAGGAAGTGAAAGTGTCTGAAACTTCTGTATTTTTTACTAAACATAAAAGTACCTCTCACATCAATACAAAGCCAAAAGGAAAGGGCCCTCGTTGCTATAATTGCAACAGATATGGTCATTTAAAGAAACAGTGTACAGTACAAGTACAAAAGAAAACTAATCATAATACTTTTGCAGCAGTTTTTTCAGCTTACAGCACACTGAATCAAGACGACTGGTATATTGACTCTGGAGCAACAATGCACATGACAAGACGCTCGGACTGGATGTATGATGAACAGTCACCTCCGATTCATCGAATAACGGTGGCAAACAGCGAAGCGATCCCTGTGCAGAGTATGGGTAAAGTAAATATTCAAACCAAATTAAACAAAGATGAACATCGAATACAGGTGAGAAATGTTCTGTTTATTCCTGAATTAAGTGCAAACCTATTGTCTGTCAGTCAATTAACAAAGAGTGGCTGTAAAGTTGAATTCACAAACACTGGTTGTAACATATACAATGTCAATATGAATTTAGTTGCAACGGCAACGCTAATAGACAATATGTATAAACTTAATGTTGTAAGTGGAAATGCATATGCTGTGGCAGATTTAACTACATGGCATAAAAGAATGGCTCACTTAAATATGGCTGATGTAAAGAGGTTACCATTATGTACTGAGGGTATTACTATTTCTGACAAAGAAGTACGTACTGTCTGCATACCCTGTTGTGAAGCAAAACAAACACGATTACCGTTTCCAAATTCTGGTTCTAGAGCAAATGGATTACTCGACATAATTCATACTGATCTGTGTGGTCCGATGGAGACTCCATCTGTAGGTGGAGGGAAGTACTTCATAACTTTCATAGATGACTTGTCTCGTAAAGTATATGTTTATTTTCTGAAGAACAAATTGGATATTAAATCGGTATTTAAGAAATTTAAAGATGAAGTAGAAAATGAATTAGAAAGGAAAATAAAAATCCTAAGAAGTGACAACGGAAAAGAATACTGTAATAAAGATTTTTCTGATTTTCTGGCAGCTTCCGGCATCAAACATCAGACCAGCACTCCATACACGCCCGAGCAGAATGGCGTAGCAGAGAGGATGAATCGGACGCTGGTAGAACGCGCAAAGTGCATGTTGTTTGAAGCAAAACTGCAAAAATCATTCTGGGCAGAAGCAGTCGCCACTGCAGCCTACATTATAAACAGATCCCCTTCACGTGTTCTGGCAGAGGTAACACCATATGAAGAATGGACTGGTAAGAAACCAAACCTTTCATATTTAAAGATATTTGGTTCTAAAGCCATGGTACACGTTCCTAAGCAAAATCGTCTGAAATGGGACAGCAAATCGCGTGAAGTGATTTTTTTGGGATACTGTGAGAATACAAAGGGATACAGGCTCTATGATCAAGTCAGTAAAAAGATTGTAATTAGTAGAGATGTGATATTTATTGAAAATTCCAACTTTTTGGAAAATATTACTCCGGAAACTGTATCAGTGCCACAGCTAATTACACTTCCTCTAAGTAGTACGAAGGTTGATTGTTTAGACCCACAGAATCAGACTGAAGAAGCAAATGACACAACAGATGACACTGAAAGCTCATCAAGTAATGAAACTTCATTTGACAGTTGTGTAATGAATAAAAAGACTGATGATGAGACATATTATCCCGATACAGATGATTATCATGACAATGATGATGATGATGATGAATATGTACAAAATAAAATTACCCTGAGGTCACATCAAAGAAAAAACATGGGAGGCAATAATTTCATGTGTTTTATGACAATTCCAGATCCGATAACTGTTGAAGAAGCATTATCAGGCCCAAATGCGAAGCAATGGAAAGAAGCAATGGATGAAGAGTATAAGTCCTTACTTGAAAACAATACTTGGGAAGTGACTACTCTACCAGCTAATAAACATGCCATACCGTGCAAATGGGTTTACAAGATAAAGAGAAATGAAAATGGAGAAACAGTAAAATATAAGGCTCGTCTAGTAATTAAAGGATGTTCACAAAGGCCTGGAATCGACTACACTGAAGTTTTTTCACCTGTTGTGAGACTCTCATCTCTGAGATACTTGTTCGCTTTGGCTGTAAAATATGATTTAGATATATGTCAAATGGACGCCGTATCAGCTTTTCTACAAGGGGACATAGAAGAGGAGATTTATATGAAGCAGCCACCCCTATATGACAGTAGTAAAAAAGTATGTCGACTCAAGAAATCTCTATATGGGCTAAAACAAGCAAGCAGGCAGTGGAACAAGAAGCTTGGTTCCACACTGAAGGAAATGGGTTTATCACAAACTAAATTAGATCCCTGTATATACTACAAGATTGTAGATGATAGCAATATTATTTTTATGGCTATTTATGTGGACGATTTATTAATATTCACAAATAATATTGAAATGAAAAGTCATGTAAAGGCACAATTACATAAAAAGTTTAAAATGAAAGATCTTGGAGACTTGTGTTACTGCATTGGAATACATATAGAACGCGACAGAAAGAATGGAATGATATATTTAGATCAAAGAAAATATATACTGGAAGTATTACAAAAGTATGGTATGTCTGACTGTAAGGCGGTCAAAACTCCAATGGATGTAAATACAAAGTTTTATGAAAAAGAAAATTCTGAGGAAACTAAAACATTAACTGATATTCCTTATCAGGAGATAATTGGATGTCTGTTGTACATTTCACAAGTAACAAGGCCAGATATTAGCTTTGTAATTAATATGTTAAGCAAATACAATAACAAGCCTGAAATGCAGCATTGGCTTGCTCTGAAGCGCGTTATGCGTTACTTGAAGGGCACTCAAGATTATAGACTGACATATAAGCAAACACCAGAAGAGACAATGACTCATGGTTATTGTGACGCAGACTGGGCTAGCTCAGGGGATGATCGACGTTCCTGCACTGGCTATACATTCCTGTTTCAGGGAGGAGCAATCAGCTGGAATTCGAGACGGCAGCCTACAGTTGCCCTCTCTACGACTGAGGCGGAATATATGTCCTTGTCGTCTTGCGTACAAGAAGCTCTATGGCTTAAGCAACTTCAAGAAAGTTTTTGGCCACACTTGACGAATGAAGCTATGGTTATTTACGGTGATAATCAGAGTTCTATCAAACTTTCAGGTTCTGATGGTTATCATTCCAGGACGAAGCACATTGACGTGAGGCACCATTTCGTTCGCGACAAGGTGCTTGGAGGAGCCATTGACGTTCGCTACGTTCAGACGGACATGATGGTTGCAGATGCTCTAACGAAGGCCACGACGCACTCAAAACTGGTCTTCTGTTCCTCCAAGATGGGCTTATGTTTAAGAGAGGATGTTGGAAGAATGTAAACAGCGCCTATGCCTTTAAATAACTTTTTAATTTTTCTCTTTGGCCCGCTCGAGGCGCCATCTTATGTTACTATCTCCGCTTCCGCTCTTATGTCATGTCAAGTCGGTCTAGTCGCTCATTGTAATTACTTGCACTTTTTCAATAAACCGTAACTTTATAATCTCTAATAATCGTATTATTTCTACACAAACGATTACAAAGTTTATTTTTTCCCATGGGATTAAGATGTTCTTCCGGGATAAAAGTAGCCTATGTCACTCTCTAGACCGTAAACTATTCCCATTAAAAAAATCATGTCCGTACTTAGCTTCCTTTTGACGTGAGAGAAAGACAAATGATTTAAACTTTATTTTTTCCCGTAGGAATAAGATGTTATTTCGGGATAAAGAGTAGCCTATGTCACTCTCCAGGCCTTAAACTATATCCAAAAAAAAAAATACATGTAAATCCGTTTGTTACTTTCGACGTGTAAGAAGGACGAACAAACAAACACACTTTTACATTTATAATATTAAGTATGGAAGTATGGATTGGCAAGTTGTTCGTAATCAATTTTAATCTTCTTGAACTAGCGTGTTGGTGTCACAGATCGACAATATCGAAAACCTCGAATTTTTCGGAATTCATTTGCAACTACTTCTCCGTGTTCCCTTTACCTTCGTAACATTTGAGGATCTCGCGTCAGTTGTTATAATTAATGCTCTAGCTCATACACACTGTGAAGGATTTCGGTCCGTGAGAACGTCGCGAGTTTATTTGTTAAGAAAACAAAAAACTATTATTAAATAGAATTAATTAACAACTGATCAAAACTACATAAATTCATCTAAATTAATGTGAAGGTTAGCGGTGTGACGGACCGACGCGAGTGTATGTGTCCTAGAGAAAAGCTCGGCTAGTTCAGAAAGGTTAAATACCAGATATATATTTACCATGTTTGTTGTGTTTTTGGTTGCGCGCGTCGTCAGCGTCGCTGCTGTCGCTGCTGGTGCGCAGCCTGCCCCGCGGCCGCGCGGCCCACGCGCTCAGCACGCGCGGAGGAGGGGGGGGAGGCGCGCGCCGGTGCGACTTGATCTCGCCTGCACACACCACACCACAGTCACACGCCGCCTCGCACGACCGGAGTTCACTAACTGAACTCCGGACGCAACAATACCTTACGAGACACCTATTCACACACATGCATATATAAACTCACGAGCTGAAGTTTTCCGATCGATCTGACAAAAGAATACTATGCAGAATCTGAATTCCGGACGTACATCTTTCCGTTCATTAATAGAGGGCGAACTAACCATCCCATACCAAAACGTACCGGAATTCAATCTTAAATTTGGTTTCTAAATTCTTAACTCATTCCGACCGTGTGAGGCTTTAAGATTCCTCGTAACTCTCTACAGAAAACTTAGTAGTTAGGACGAAATAGAGAATGAAAACATTCCGTGCCCCCGTTCCCGCTTGTTTTTAAATTATTTTAAAATGGAATGTTAGTGCAAACTTGTATTTTAAACTAAAGTAATTTTTAATATCAATATGTAATTCAACAGCAGGAAAATTATATTTATTTTATGTAAATATATTTCATACGTTTAGTTGTATCTTCGCTAACTTATTAGGGCGTTATATTCCCATCGCCGTCTCCCTCATAGCCAGCAGCTATATAATTATCTTTGTTGAATAAACTGAAGTGGTATAACATGGTAACAACAAATAGTGGAGGTATGTCGTTCCAACATTTAGTGGCTTGCTATCGAAAGCTGTCATTAAAATCGATGATTCTCATAATATCCAGCTAACAGAAAACGAGCACAGTGCTACTAAAAAGATTATAAACGTAACTAAATTTATTAGTAATAGCAACGTCAATTTTTCCATTCAGAAGTGTTCCAGCGTTCATCATTATCATCATTACATCAGCCCGTATTCGTCCACCGCTGAACAGAGACCTCTCCCTAGATCCCCCGCCCCGATCCAGAGCGACCTGCATCCATCGACTCTCTACAACTTCCTTGAGGTCGTCGCTCCGTCTAGTGAAGGGTTATCCTACACAACCTCGGCAGGCGCGGGGTCGCCACTCGGGAAACTTCTTTCTCCAGCGTTTATCGGTTCTACGACCTATGTGCGGGCCAACTGCCACTTCAGCTCGCTTATCCTATGTCGGTTATTTCTGGATATGTTAATTTCGGATCCCATCACGCAAAAAGTCAACAACGGCAAGTTCAAAGGTTTTTAATAGCACTGTAGTTTTGATGCTATGCAGTTTTTTTTTATATGTTGCGATACATACCTTTGGCGGCAGCGGCGCGCAAATCAGCGGCGCGAGGCGGAGAGATGGAGAGGGCCCCGAGGCGCGGCAGGATGTACCGCAGGTAGCGGTTGCGGAGCGAGTGCCACGTGCGCGCTGGGGACAATATATACATGAGAGATGGAGAGGGCCCGAGCGGCAGGATGTACCGCAGGTAGCGGTTGCGGAGCGAGTGCCACGTGCGCGCTGGGGACAATATATACATGAGAGATGGAGAGGGCCCGAGCGGCAGGATGTACCGCAGGTAGCGGTTGCGGAGCGAGTGCCACGTGCGCGCTGGGGACAATATATACATGAGAGATGGAGAGGGCCCGAGCGGCAGGATGTACCGCAGGTAGCGGTTGCGGAGCGAGTGCCACGTGCGCGCTGGGGACAATATATACATGAGAGATGGAGAGGGCCCGAGCGGCAGGATGTACCGCAGGTAGCGGTTGCGGAGCGAGTGCCACGTGCGCGCTGGGGACAATATATACATGAGAGATGGAGAGGGCCCGAGCGGCAGGATGTACCGCAGGTAGCGGTTGCGGAGCGAGTGCCACGTGCGCGCTGGGGACAATATATACATGAGAGATGGAGAGGGCCCGAGCGGCAGGATGTACCGCAGGTAGCGGTTGCGGAGCGAGTGCCACGTGCGCGCTGGGGACAATATATACATGAGAGATGGAGAGGGCCCGAGCGGCAGGATGTACCGCAGGTAGCGGTTGCGGAGCGAGTGCCACGTGCGCGCTGGGGACAATATATACATGAGAGATGGAGAGGGCCCGAGCGGCAGGATGTACCGCAGGTAGCGGTTGCGGAGCGAGTGCCACGTGCGCGCTGGGGACAATATATACATGAGAGATGGAGAGGGCCCGAGCGGCAGGATGTACCGCAGGTAGCGGTTGCGGAGCGAGTGCCACGTGCGCGCTGGGGACAATATATACATGAGAGATGGAGAGGGCCCGAGCGGCAGGATGTACCGCAGGTAGCGGTTGCGGAGCGAGTGCCACGTGCGCGCTAGGGACAATATATACATGAGAGATGGAGAGGGCCCGAGCGGCAGGATGTACCGCAGGTAGCGGTTGCGGAGCGAGTGCCACGTGCGCGCTGGGGACAATATATACATGAGAGATGGAGAGGGCCCGAGCGGCAGGATGTACCGCAGGTAGCGGTTGCGGAGCGAGTGCCACGTGCGCGCTGGGGACAATATATACATGAGAGATGGAGAGGGCCCGAGCGGCAGGATGTACCGCAGGTAGCGGTTGCGGAGCGAGTGCCACGTGCGCGCTGGGGACAATATATACATGAGAGATGGAGAGGGCCCGAGCGGCAGGATGTACCGCAGGTAGCGGTTGCGGAGCGAGTGCCACGTGCGCGCTGGGGACAATATATACATGAGAGATGGAGAGGGCCCGAGCGGCAGGATGTACCGCAGGTAGCGGTTGCGGAGCGAGTGCCACGTGCGCGCTGGGGACAATATATACATGAGAGATGGAGAGGGCCCGAGCGGCAGGATGTACCGCAGGTAGCGGTTGCGGAGCGAGTGCCACGTGCGCGCTGGGGACAATATATACATGAGAGATGGAGAGGGCCCGAGCGGCAGGATGTACCGCAGGTAGCGGTTGCGGAGCGAGTGCCACGTGCGCGCTGGGGACAATATATACATGAGAGATGGAGAGGGCCCGAGCGGCAGGATGTACCGCAGGTAGCGGTTGCGGAGCGAGTGCCACGTGCGCGCTGGGGACAATATATACATGAGAGATGGAGAGGGCCCGAGCGGCAGGATGTACCGCAGGTAGCGGTTGCGGAGCGAGTGCCACGTGCGCGCTGGGGACAATATATACATGAGAGATGGAGAGGGCCCGAGCGGCAGGTGTACTCAATTGATCCTACATCTATGATTATAAGACTCATAATTACGTAATCATCGAGCCTTACGAATGAGACCCTGGTAAAAAATGAGAAAAAATAAGTTAAATTAAACTTAGGAAAAAATATAAATCACTTTCAAATATAACAACATAAGTCTTGGCACACCATATATGAAATTACTTACCCCATTTTTCTAACAAATGAACTCGCGTCGGTCTCACGGACCGAAATCGTTCACAGAAAAGACTTGTATTGAGCTAGAGCATTAATTGTAGCAACTGACGCGAGATTGGAAAATGTTAGGGAGGTGAGGGAGCGCGGGGAGGTAGTTGCAAACGGATTCCGAGAAATTAAATGCTTTCGATATTGTCGGTCTGTGACACCAACACGCGAGTTCATGAAGGTTAAATACGGCTCATGTCACAATGACCCGTCGCGGGACACAAGCGAGTGGCCAGTCTGATACTAGGGCGGAGTCTACCCACGGGGCGACATCGACGTTGAGTGGAGCGAGGAGATTCACTGAGTGCATGTTGTCCATTGATTTCAGTGGAAAATGTATTTGACGATCATTCCTCAAGGACATGATCGATCAATTTTTTTCAACACAAACCTCGAGCATTTCGATGTTTTCAATAGTGTCAAGTATCATCAAATTCAGTTGTTTTGGAGCCTGTTCATTTCCAAGAGGGACTTTTAGGCGTGTTCCGCTCGCTCCACTCAATAAGTTGCCGATCCTGTAAAAATTCTTCGCACACATTTCAAAGAACCCCACGCTCGCCTGCAGCTGTCCCTCGCTGCAGTCACCGCCAGATCAACAAAGCTCTCGAGACCGCTGCACTCCACTCCTGCTGCAGTTGGCTCCAAAGTCTGTTTATCTGTCGGTGGTAGATGTCTCCGCACTCATCGAAGCCGCAGTACTCCTGCTGCAGCCGGCTCCAGAGCTCGTGGTCCTGGTGAAGATAAACGTGTCCTCACTCACCGACGCCCACGAGGCCGGAGTACTCCTGCTGCAGCTCCCTCCACACCCTGTTCCCGTTGACCTGCCGGGCGCGTGGTCCTCGGCTGATCCAGGCCACTATCGCGTGGTCTTCCAGCGAGGAGTACTCGCGGAACTTGCTCCTGAAAAATCACACATTCATTTTACATTCACATTAATTTCACATCATTTTACAGACCAGTTATACAAACCGTCACAAATGGGGAAAACGATCTACAAGGTACGTGTACTGGTGAATTTGAAAGGAACCAAAAAATCTAAAAAGAGGAAGTCTACAGCGTCAGGTCTGACCCCAGGTGCCGGCAGGAACTGTGGTACCTGGCTGGAGGTGCTCCAACTAAACATGTAGCGGCCTTCAAAACTTCAAAAAACTGATGTAACCTTTGTATAAAATATAAATTTTACATGTAGTGCAGTCTTTGAAGCGAAAAATAGGGTCTTACCTCCGAATTTTTTTACTGTGAACCGATTTGCATGAAATTTTGGAATTAGGCTCATCTTACCTTTAACTTCAAAAGTGAACATGATCTGAGCTCCGCCTATTATTTTTAAGGGGTGTAAACAACCCCTTAATGGAAAAATTGACATTGAGCCATTTTATCGCTAGAAAAATTAGCCTTTTTGGACCATAACTCTTTCAATTTTGATGCTAACACAACTTATAAAAAACCATTTTAAAGGTAATTAAAAGAGCTACAACTTTTTTCATTACAATATATAGTGAAAAACCTTTTATTTTGAAACGGTGAAGAGTCAATGGGCTCGAGAGAGACTGTGATTGCGGCCGCGCGCTCTTTAAACATTCATATCTCCGTCAATTTTAATGTGACAGAAATAAAAGAAACAATTTTTTTGTCAGAAAAAGACCTACATTTTTTATCATTATACTTTTATACGAGTACGTATCTTTCATCATTTAAGATATTATGAAAAGGTGGATTTTGTAAAAAAAATTTTTTTTCTTAAAATCGTGATTTTATTGAAAACTATATGTCCTAAAGCAGCCAAACTGCTAAAATCCATCAAACTCTTTATATTAAAGTTAATTCTAGACGGAATACGATTAATTTTAATTTTGGTGGAAATGGCACTTATGAAACACATTGATTTAAAAGAAAAAAACCATTAGATGTTCCTCTTATTTGCATTCAGCTCACTCATTTTACGTGCAAAAGACTTTTAACAGTGCTCATTTTAAAGCTTATTTCGAGCACTACAAACCCCGATTTCATTAGAATGCATAAAATGTATCTGCTCGCGGCTAGATGGCATTGAACACATCGATTAAATTTCAGACAAAATAAAAAACGGCTTTGATCTTCAATATTAATATATATTATATCTAGCTTAATATTGCACTTAGAACACTTAAAAACTTTTTTACCTGCTAAAATTTTGTTCATCATAAAATTTTCGTTAAAATGCATATTTTTGGAGATATTTGCAAAAAACCGATGAAAAACGTGAAAAAATTTCGAATTTTCAATAGGCTTGTATCCCATTTTTTTTTTTTCGATTTGTTATTTAAAGACGTCACAATAATAGAAATATAGGTGAAATAATTACTTCGATTGCATAAAAACTTCTCGAGATATGATAACTTGAAGATCACAATTTTGGACTATCCCGAAAACGCTCCATACAAAAGGCCACCACGTTATGACGTCACACCGTGCTATTTTATATGCATTAAATCAGAAATCTGTACGACAGCTATGTTAAATATTGCGTTTATGTAGCCAGTGCCGTAACAAAAGTTATTTTTATTGTTTCTACAATGGTAATATTTATTTTTTATAATTTCATACCTTTATAATGGACTTTCCCACCAAACTTTGACCGAACATAAAACACGTCGTACATAAGTTATTAAAATTTTAAGATCGCAGATCGTTCTAGTTTTATGTATTTTACGTTACTGATAGAGTTTTTATAATTTTGTGACATGGGCAACAAGCCTATTGCCAATAACTTGTGAAGTACCTATTGGGTTTTTAGAAAAACTTTATAGACCATTTTTTTCTTAAAATTAGGCCTTCTATCGATATCCGAGGTTATTTTGAAAAAAAAAATTTACAACTAAGAGAAGGGGCTACCACCCCCAGGGTGGGTGCGGAGTTCAGATCATTTTCACTTTTGAAGTTAAGGGTAAGATGAGCCTAATTCCAAAATTTCATGCAAATCCGTTCACAGTAAAAAAATTCGGAGCAATAACGCTTCAATGACTGCACTAATGACAATTTTTCATGAATACCACCAAATATCAATTCCCTTGAGAGTTGTTGTGTTCCTGCAAGTAAGTGAGGTCACCAGGAAGGAAGGAGTATAGGCTGGCAACGGATTGGTGTTGCTGTGACCCTTTGGTGTTGCTGATCTCCATGGGCGGTGGTGATTGCTGTCCACCGGGTGACCCAAATGCTGGTTTGCCCCCCTCATGCTTAAAAAATTTCAACTTCACATTTAAGGCTGATGTGCCATTATCCAATATCTTTGCCCAATGTAGTTTGACCAAAGGAATTGGATGACTTCATAAAATGTACCACCAACTGTTATTTGGCCAATGATTACGCAGGATTATTATTATTATCTAACTTACTTATTAGAAAGAGACGGTAGAAGGCTACACGGACAAACATGCAAACACATCTTGGGCAAACATCTTGGACAAGTAGCAGGCTACCCTCATTCGCTCATTGGTTTGTGAGTTGCAACAACAAACCAAACACAACGGAGTAAAAAGGACATATTGAGTGTTTTGCGCATAGACTTTCTTTATACTATGTCGGGTGGCAAACAAGCATATGGCCTACCTGATGTGAAGTGGTTACCGTAGCCATATTAAAGCTCGCAATATGAAATATTGCCCACTCCGCTGGTAACACAGCAACTTCATCGGTCCTGGTGACCTCACTCGCAAGACAACAACCCTCAAAGAAATTGTTGTTTGGCACTTCCCCAGTGGGCTTACAGCTGACAACTACGCTTGCCCTACCCCTCTTTCACCAGAGCCTCGTTAGTCAGAAGTGTGCACCACATGCATGCGAGTCACATACGCCCCAGAATTATTATAGACGATAGATAATGAAACAGTTTGATATGATTTTTTATATTTTTATTTTTTTTACTATTTTATTTTACTTTAATTTTTTTTTTCTCTTATTTTGGTTGAATACCATTTTATTTTTATTGTATTATGATAATATTGCATTATGTATAATGATAATATTGTATGGCTATTTAAAAAAACCGGACAAGTGCGAGTCGGACTCGCCCATCGAGGGTTCCGTAGTATCATTATTAAATTTGATATTTTTCATTATAAATAAGAAATAATGCGTCGAAAAAAATAAATAAAATATATTTTGCAATGTGTACATCAAGCCCTTTCATATGATACCCCATTTGAACTAGTAGTTTCAATTTGAAATTTCGACACCCTATAAAAAATATAGACTCCTATTTTTTAAGATCTATTTACAAATGTATAGTTTTGAGATTTATTCCTGTACTTGTAGTCTATAACGATGTTACTTGCCAAATTTCATAGTTCTAGGTCAACGGGAAGTACCCTATAGGTTTTGATTCCCTTGAGTGTGTCGAAATATGCGTTTTTTGCTGAATAAACGGCCGTAACTTTTTTCTACGTAAACTTAGCAGTTTGATTTTTTTTTAACTTCATGGGACCGTAGACCTGAGTATACAGTTCAAATTTCAGCTTGATACCTCCACGCATTCTCGACATAGAAATTCTTGACAGACAGACAGACAGACAGACAGACAGACAGACAGACAGACAGACAGACAGACGGACAACAAAGTGATCTTATAAGGGTTCCGTTTTTCCTTTTGAGGTTCGGAACCCTAAAAAGACCTATATTGACAGAGTTTCTTTCGGCATTTCTTCTCGTCAATGGTCATTCCGAAATGCTGGTAGATAAAAAAAATATACCTAATTGTAAAAGACGTGTCTAAGTGCCCGCGAGGGCCCACAGAATAAAGAATTTTGACTTTGACTTTGCGAACAAAACCATACTTACAAACTCGTGTTACTAGCAGCTTGGGGTATCAACGGCTGCTTCTTGGCTTCCTCCAGGGATTTGGGTTCATCGGAGTGGTCTTTCCTTGTTCCCTGGACCGGTCCACCAACCTTCTTGTTGGGCGATGACAGCGACTGCCGAGTCTGTCGGGAATTTGACTCGTTCTGCGAGTCCGACTCATCAGTATTCCGACTCTTAAGCGCGTCCGATTTATTCTTATGTCGAGTACTAGAAGTTTCCTTCCGTCTCGAGTCAGATTTATTTCCCTTATGTCCTACATTTAATTTATTCTCCTTATTTATTACGTTTAGTTTATTCTCCTTCTGTTTTGTGTCAGATTTCTCTTTCTGCCGTGCGTCAGACTCATTCTTATTTTGACTAGATCGAGAATCAGACTGGGCTCTCCGATTTGGTCGTGAGTCCAATTTACTCTTCTTTCTACTGGACGATCTGGATTTATTTCGATTCAAGGATAAATCTACTCTATTCCTTTTTCGAGTCTGTCGCGAAGTAGATTCATCGTCCTTTCCAATAGGACGTGAATCGGATTCATCTCGGACGGCAGGTTCACTCCTTTTACTAACCGATTGTGTCCTCGAGTCATTTCTGGGATTGAGTCGTGAATCAGGTTCATTTTTCTTTTGAGCTCTAGGCTCTGAATGACTCCGATTTAATAATCTCTCTACTTCAGACTTTCTTCGATTCTGTCCCGAACTAGCATTATTTTTGGTTCGTGACTCAGATTCAGCTCGATCTGGCAGTAAGGCAGATTCCTTCTTCTTACTACTCGATTGCGATGTAGACTCATTTGCTTTTCTGTTTGTTCGCTCATTTAATTTATATTTCTTGAGATGCCTCGCTTCATTTTGCTCCTGTAGCAATTCTAATTCATTCTTCCTCCGAAGTGGTCGATCAGAATTATTTACTTTCTGTTTAGACTCTACTGCGGACTCATCGTTCTTCTTAGTAGGTTGTTTAATTACATCACGATCAACGGGTAGGTCTACTTGACGAGAATTAGACTCATCAGCCTCTGGTTTCTTTCGCAATTCTTTACCTTTACGATTGGGTGAATCTAATGCAGACAGTCGGCCACTCCGTCTCAATTTGGATTCACTACCTTTTCGACTCCGCCTAAGTCGAGCGTTATGATCCGAGCGCGATTCAAACGCGCTATCACTCGACTCGTCACTATTACTCGACTCATTGTCACTATCATCGGCCTCACTGGACACAGAACTCGAACTCTGTTCCGATTCTGAACTGCTACTTGATTGTTTACGGCTCTGAAGTGTCTCCTTATGTGAACTATTCTTGTTAGATTGTTTATCGCGTTGCAAGGGTCTTTTGTTTACAATGTTTTTACTCGTCTGTCCGCCCAGCGGTTCCTTTCGTACTACGCCCGTTTTATCACGTTTAGTCTTTAAAGCTACGTTCTTCTCTGCACTTCTATCAGATAAAACCGAGACGCTACTGTCTGAACGGTTCTCTTTGTCACTCTCAACGGACGTGCTTACGACGGTATCCCTTTTCCTCATTTTATATCTCTTTTTTTGTGCCACATCCGTGACGGCCAGCAGGCCCAGCTTCGTGGCGAAGTCAGCCAGGCTGATGTCGTTCGAATTCCTCCTGTGATACATCCTCTGTATCCGCGCGCAGCGCTCGACGGTCACCAGCGGGTTGATCTTGTAGAACACCTTGCTCTTGTAGTCGTCGTCCGCGTCGAACGACTCCAGGTCGACGTCGAACAGGTTGTTCTTGTCGAGGAAGTTCCTGAGCGCGTCCACGTCGTCCTCGTTTATGATCAACTCTTTGCAATGTTGCGACTCTGTATCCGTTTGTACCGTTTCATCGGCCTTCGGAGAGGCGACCTTGTGGGCAGGTTTACTCCTATGTTTTTTCGGCGGTTTGTCTGCACTGAGTAACCTCTTCTTGCTCAGCGGGCAAGGTTTCTGCCTGGTCCGGAGCGGCGGCGGTGTTCGGTCGGACGCGGCGCCGGCGGCCGGCGTGGCGACGGTCTGCGTGGCGGCGCTGACGGCCGCTCTCTTCGTCACCGATGCAGCGTCCTCGAGCGCGCGCTTGTGTGCGTCGCAACAACAGTGATGCCTGTGTGCGGGCCGCTCCTTCTTCGGCGAGTGCTTGGCCGAGTAGTGTCTGTGAACAAAAAATAAAAATTCTTTATTAATGAATCACAATTAGCTATGGAATTTATTATTAGGAACTCGATGGCTCTGAAAACTTTTTTGTTTCATTTTAAGAACAGGAAAAGTACTGAATTTTTGGCGACATAGTTATCTAGCAACATACGCCGAGGACAAAGTGGACGTTACACAGTGCCGAAACTTTATGGGCATGAAGCTAAACTCGCAGACACTCGACATCTGCGAAGGGTTTATAAATCAGCGTGTTGGACTCTTACCGGGAGAACCTCAAATCTATTGAGCGTTACTCCGGCGCAATCAGCTGCAGACACGAGCCGTCCGGGGGACGTGCGAACACGTCATCGCGACCAACGTTGCGGAAAAGCAAGATGTCCGCCCAGGTGTTACCAGGATAACTCTCAAATATGTCGTTCTCAATGTCAAAAATATAAGTTTATTCTCTTAAAGTAAAAATCTAGTAATTCAGGTTTTCCGTGACGTATATAACATGATGGTTTAATCTAATGCCACCAAACCGAGAAGCATAGCTTGTCAAAAGATACGCCACAGCTAAAAATATCACAAAATGTAAGGGTCCGAAATAAATGGCAACACCACGCGGTACAGTCGTCGACAGTCGGAAGTGTTGCCATAAAACGAATTGGCCATAGACGAGTCAGAGTACTTGGTCATGAACAATCATGACTTATGAAGGACGTTTGGATTTGATTAAATCCTTTTTTTCGTGCATCGCTTTCATCACTTTGAACTTAGGAATAGAAATAATCATTAGAGAAAGTCGAGATCCGATTTCTGACAATTAAATAGTCAAACACAATTTCGATTAAAATTTAAATCAATGTTTCTTTTTCTTATTAGCCAGTAAGCCAACACAAGGGACATTAGACTGGATAAATATCTACATCTTAACGCTGTCTCAGGAGTCGCAAGTATGGCCAACAAGTGAGATGCCCCGGGCTAGAATTAAATAGGCCAGCAATACCAGCCCCCTTACCACCATCTCTTATTGCGATTCAATAATTGAGTAGATTGCTTATTAATACCAATGAATAAGCGACTCTATTCCATTTGAAATAGAGTCGCTTATTTATTGGTATGTTATTCATACCAATAAATAAGCGACTCATTCTATTCAGTTATTGAATCGCAATAAGAGTTGGTGGTAAGGGGGCTGTACCCTGAGATTGTCTCGCTTTGCGATAATTCTTTGCTATTCTTGTATTTTACAATTACAGAACCATTACAGAACCGATTTTGATAATTTTTTCACATCTTCAAAGGAAACACTTTACTTTATATTAACCTCTCAACTGTCGACCAGCCTCCTGGAGGTCGATTTCAATCGATTTCAAAAACCGCGCATCTGTCGACCGCCTCCTGGAGGTCGATCTGTCCGGACGTATTTTGAGTGTGAAATTAATCTTTAAAACTATACGTGTACAGCTCAAACTTTAACAACGTTTAGGAAAAAATGACAAGGACAGACAGTATCCTCAAGTGCTATTCAACTGGCATCCACTTAACGACAGTTTGTTTATTCAATGGCGCACATGTGTTCGTGAAGGTCACGGCTACCCATTGTGTAGTGTTATTGTTAGTTTTTTGTTTACATTCCTTCAATTGTTTCACGTTTTTTTGGTTTGTAAATAACAGGAGATTGTTAAATTTAACTGTTTTTTAAAATAAACGCAACAGAATTTGCTCCATGACATACAGTTTGAGTGGACGGGTGAAAACATAGCTCATACTACTTTCACCTTATAATTAACATATATTACAAGGTAAAATTGTGCAAAACTATATTTATTCTGTTAGCATATACCATACAAATTTCAACAATACAGTTTTATAAATATCTTTAATACATTTTTTTTTTGTTATCTTTTTTTTAATGCGACGCGGCAATATCGCGAGAGGCCATTTTGGGGGTAACGTATAAAAAATGACAGATGCGCTAAGTAGGTAAGATTTACGGTCGACAGGTGAGAGGTTAAATAACTTTTAGGCTCTAATAAAAGCTAAATAAATGTACTACAAACAATTTTAGTAAATTTTCTTTTCGTAGGGCAAGTGGTTTGGCCAATAAGTCGCAAAATAAGTGAGTAAAACCTAAAAATTTGAATTTATGAGAAAAAATTGTCATTTTCGAAATATCATAGCTTCCTATCGGGTCAATAGTGCTGCAATTAAGCTCAATTTGTAGGCAATTTAATACAGTTTATAAGTGTAGTAAACAATGTTCGCTGAAAATGCATAGTTTTGGCCCTGGAGAGCAAATAGTGAAAAAAGTCCCAAAATTACGTTTTTCTCGAATTTCTCAGTTTCCACAATTTTTTCGAAGTTGAAAATTTGAATTCCTCTAACAGACTAATACATATCAAAAATGCAGAACTACATCACGCTTTGCGAATTTAATGTCTTTATCCGACGCCTATTAGGTGCTTACTCAAATTGCAAATTCAAGCTAACGTTTCTTTTTCCCGAACATGTTGATAATTGCATCTGTATCCAGGGTCACAACTTTACATTTAGGAGACCTCTGCCAATGATATTTTTTCCGGTGCCACTGAGGCACGCAACCAAGATTTTATTTTACGAAGAGTAGTAAATGATCTTTCTGGGGTAGCTACGCTGACCGGGAGAGTTGCCAGAGTTTGTAAGAATTTTTTTTTGTAATGCTGCAAATCTTGGTCACATGCTTCAATGACACGAGAAGCATGTGACGTGACGTGGCAGCACATTGTCTATGGCTCTCTGCTGCGGTCTGAATCACGCACGATTCATTGTATTTTTTAACGGTTTTATTTAGCTTGCCTTGTTTATTTGTTTGGGTCAAATCTAGTACTAATTGAAACTTGACCCCCTTCCTGTTGACAGTTTGATCTGAAATTTGGTACACACCTTTAGTTCTGGTGACATTACAATTAAATAAATTCTGTTTCATTACAAATCCAAGATGGCCGCCACTACAAAATGGCGGTTTACAAGCAGCATACCACAAATAACGCTGGATAAAGTAGGTCTCCAACTGAATAAAGACAAATGTGTTTTCTCTACTAACAGGTTTCTCTGTTATTTTGGAATATGAAATAGATGAAGCTGAAGTTGGAGTTCAAGAGATAGTGGATAAACCTGCACCTACAGATAAAAGCATTTTTAGGTTTGTAAAAAAATCGTGAAAGACAAAGCTACAGTATTGAGTTCATTGTACAGACTGCTTTAGGATAATGTTGCATGGAAATGGACCAACACAGAACAGGTAGCCTTTGAGCTTGCTAAAACACTGCTCCCATTTGATGTAACATTAGTGCATAACAGCTTAGATAAAGAATTATCGCTGCTGTGCGATGCCAGTGAATACGGTGTGGGAGCAACGTTGGTGCATAAGATGCCCAATGGAACAGAGAGGCCAGACTATGGGCTTGTGCACAAAACTGCGATGCGACGCGACGTGGCACGACGCTGCGGCTTTGTCTGACTTGAGCGCGAGTCGCTGCTCAACGTCTGAAGAGGTAACCAAGAAACTAGAGCCTCTTCAACTTCGTAAAGACATTTACTAACTAATGATTTATCTCCTCTGTTGCATTGGCAACACTAAGTTTGATAACCTGTGGTTACTATTAAGTTCACTCTTGTGTTTCGATTAAATAGTTCATTATATTCATTCCTTCCTTTTTATCTATATAGAATGGCGTCTTATCCTCGCTCTCGTAATTAAGACGCACATTAATTTTATATTTGTGATTTTGTTAATCTTGCTCACCGCTTTGCCACTTTGTACACTGTAACGTGCCCTTGGATCAATACATTCTTTGAAGCAACCAGCGATTTTTATTTATTCGGAGCAGCCCACCTCAAGCCCGCACATGGTCCTACGAGCAACGGTTCGACGAAGAAATCCAGGTGCGTACCAAGAAGGGACAAATCGACGCATAATATTGTTGAGCCAGAACTTTCGGACAACAACGTCGGCATACCTGTATTCACGTGTTTCTTAAGGAGGCCCAGATTGCTAACGCTACAAATTCGTCAGCAGTCCTACAAGGCTGAGCAAGCATCATTTCATTTTATTGGGAACCTCGGCGCATAAAATTGTTGAGCCTGATTTTCGGACAACAACGTCGGCAGTACCTACCATCCTACTTCAAGCTGAGCGAGCATCATTTCATATCTATTGAAACGTCGTCGGCGCATAAAATTGTTGAGCCTGATTTTTCGGACAGCAACGTCGGCATTACCACTACCTACCTACCCGATTTTTTTTTGGAGTGTCTACATTGGAGACGCAAGAAAATCGTCAACATTCTACATTCCTGTAAAGCTAGAAGAAGCATAATTTCGTTTTTTACAATCGTGTCGCATTTGCATCAAACATTCGAGAAGATTCCGCTTCAATCAAATCAAACAAGAATAATCATCGATCGATATCTTCCTTCGAGCATCGAGTTACTTCACACAAGCGATCACTTGGTGGCGCCACCGCACTTGCATCGAGGCGCATCGGAAGTTCCGTGCAACATTCATTCGGCTACACTCGGTAGATCTCGCATTTGCTCGTGTGCATGATTTGACAGATTTGACAGGTTTCGTGCACATAGTTCGTTCCTAATCGGTCTTTCTTCATTACCGAATATTCAATCAACCGCAAGGAAGCCGATCCAAACGCATAATTACGCCATTTTTTTTCCTGTGTGTGATAAATTTTGTTTAAAATAGTGTAATTGCGCATCATTGCAGTGTTTATTTATACTCATTGGTATTTCTGTATACCGTTGTATACGGTTTAAGTGTTATTTCAATTAAAGTTTACAAATATGGAGCGATCAGAATTGGTTGCGGCACGTGGACATTATAAAGGTACGATCACGAAATTATATAAATTTATCCAAGATAGGGATCAATTGTTAAACTGCACTAATGAGGTTTTATTAGTTAAAAAGCAAAGACTTATAGATACATTTGCGTTGTACGAATCATACAGTGTTAAAATCATTTCATTAGATCCCCCCGAAATTGATCAAGCCGCTGAAGATGACGAGGTTGAGGATAAATATGTGGCCATTTTGTCCTCCATAAATGAGGAGCTCAAATGCCGTAACTCGGACTCCAACCTCGGTCCAATACTCAGAACGGCCCCAACTTCTAAAGTCAACTTGCCTCCAATAGACGTACCAATTTTTACTGGTAAGCCTACTGATTTTGTACCTTTTATTAATCTCTTCACCTCGCTAATAAATGACAACCAAAACATAGATCACGTTCAGAAATTATACTATTTAAGGTCTTATTTAAGAAATGAACCGCTAGATTTAATAAAAAATTTGCCATTAACCGCCGACAGTTATAAAAAGGCGCTGCAATTATTAAATGACAGGTTTAACAACAAATATAAAATCATAAATGAGCACATTAATGCAATAATAGATATAAAACCATTGTTAAAGTCCACAGCAAGCAATTTAAGAGAATTCTTATCTAATGTTAGACAGGAACTTGCTGCATTAAATAACTTAGAGCCTAACGTGCAGTATTGGGACGCTATAATGTTGTGCATCCTTTCTCGCAAAATAGATTTGTACACGTCTCGGGCATATCAGCTTGAGCGTGACACCGAGGAAGAACCAACACTGGACGGATTTCTCTCCTACATTGAAAAGAGAGCACTGGCGCTTGAGAATGCCGAGCCTGGTTTTGGTCAGCATCGTCAGCCTTTCAAGGAGCATAAGGAACGTCCAGTCCCTCCCGGTAGGGTTGCCTACACTGCAACGAAGGAGTTAACATGCATCTTGTGTAAGTATAACCACAGATTACATTTGTGTAAAAAGTTTCAACTAATGCCAATAAATAAGAGGCTAGAGTTTGTTAAGGTAAATGACCTATGCAAGATATGTTTGGCTGCACACAAGGGCAAGTGCAGATACCACTTTCGCTGCGGGGAGTGCAGAGAAGCACACAACACTCTTCTGCACATCAGAAGCGAAGGTGGTGCCTTGTCTGTCGCCGCATCTCCTGCCACATTGGCAGCATGTAATAGTAACAATGATGTTCTTTTACCCACAGCAAAGGTTAAACTTCTAGCTCAAGACGGCACAGAGCTTCAATTTAAAGCTCTTCTTGACTCTGGATCTCAACTGTCCTTCATATCGGAGAAGGCTGTACAGCTGCTCAATTTAAAGCCCACACAAAATAATATGAACGTAGTAGGTATCACTAACTCTAAAACAAATTTAAAGCAATGCCTACCTATAGAAATTTATTCATTAAACAAGCCTTTTAAAATTAAAACAACTTGCCATGTTGTTAAGCAAATCACATGTGACCTGCCACAGAGAAGGTTTAATCTGGCCAAGCTCAATATCCCTAAACACATCACGTTAGCAGACGATGACTTCAACATCCCTAGTGAGATTGATTTACTAATGGGAGCTGATGTATTTTTCCAGATACTGCTACCTTCGGAGTCGCTGGGCGTTCAACCGCGCGCGCTGCTTAAAGAGCAGCCTTCACTATCCTCGGTCTCCACTGCACAATCACAGCCCGGTATCATAAATACTTACTTTGGTCATGTCATCGGGGGAAGCTTACCACAGCCTGAGTCAACCTCTCTCTGCAACAAGGTAGCTTTAAAATGTACATGTGAGTCAGATATTAATGAAAGTTTAACTAAATTTTGGAAAACTGAAAGTGTACCTGAAATCTATAATGAAAAATCTTCAGAGCAGGAACTGTCAGAATATATATTTAAAAATGCTTTTCAATTGAAGGATAATCGTTTTGAAGTCTCTTTACCTTTGAAATTACCTCTCAATGAAGTCAATGATGCTTTAGGTGAATCTTTCCACTTAGCTTTGAAACGGTTTTTAAATTTAGAGAAAAAGTTGCACCAAAATCCCAATCTTTTCTCAGAATATCAAAAGTTCATTCATGACTATATAAAGTTAAATCATGGTCATTACGTAGATATTGCGTTGTATCAATTAAATAAAGATGCTGTCTACTTTTTACCGCATCACGCCGTCATTAAACCTGATAGTAAAACTACTAAGTTGCGCACAGTCTTTGACGCCTCTATGAAGACTAACAAGAAAGTCTCGCTTAACGATTTGCTTATGAATGGCCCTATAGTACAAAGGGAGCTTTTCGAGATTTTACTGTTATTTCGTTTTGGCGATTATACATTCACAACTGATATTAAACAGATGTTTCGCAACGTGCGTTTAGCACCCGAGCACACGTCCCTACAAAACATACTGTGGAGGGACAGCCCTGACGAGAATATTAAGTGCATTAGGCTTGACACAGTTACCTATGGTCTTAAAAGCTCAAGTTATCTAGCTACCCGTTGTCTAGATGAACTCGCAGTGCAAAATGAAAGCGAACTGCCATTAGCCTCATTCATTCTTAAAAATTGCACTTATGTAGATGACATTCTCTATTGCAATAACAACTTAAATAATGTACTAGAAGCCAAGTCACAACTCTGTCAGCTCTTACAGAAAGGTAGCTTTCAGACTCATAAATGGGCATCAAATGACAGTAGAATACTAACAAATATTCCTTCAGTTGAACAGCATTTCGATGATGTAGAACTTCAGCATGATGATTGCAGTTTAAAAACACTAGGCTTGCAGTTAGTCATGAAAGATGATAAGTTTAAAATCACTTGCCCAGAGCCCTTCAATAAAAATAATTGCACAAAAAGGGACATTCTGGCTTATATAGGTAAATTCTATGACCCCATGGGATTTATTAGTCCTACCATAGTGCAAGCTAAAGCTATTATGCAAAAATTATGGTCCACTAAAACTGACTGGAATTCCACCCCTGAAGATGATATTCGGAGTGAGTGGCTACAATTTGCCTCCAGCCTAGCTAATATGGAACCAATTTTAATTAACAGAAACATTCATGTATCTGACTCGGACACAGTGGAGCTTATAGGCTTCTCTGATGCAGCGAGTTCCACTGGATTTGGTTGCTGTGTGTACATACGTGTGGTAAGTCTAGCTAAAGAGGTCGCAGTGCATCTACTCTGTTCGAAATCACGCATAAATCCGCTTCAAAATAAATGCATGACTGTGCCGCGCTTAGAACTCAACGCTGCGTTACTCCTGTCTATACTAATCGTTAAGGTTCGCGACACGCTTATACTTAAATTTAATTTATCTCGGATTTGCCTTTTCACTGACTCAAAAATTGTCTTAGCTTGGCTACGAACTGCACCAATGAAGCTGAAGGCATACATTGCAAACAGAGTGAATGCAATTGCTAAAAACACCGCTGACTGTCACTGGCTTTACGTCAACACTAAAGACAACCCCGCTGATTTAATAAGCAGGGGAGCTAGTCCACGTGAGCTCAGTGCATGCAGCATGTGGTGGCACGGACCTGCATTCTTGCACGATTGCAACTACAATTTTGATCCCTCTGTAGAATTGCCCACTGTCTTACCAGAGACCAAGCCGGACACGGCATTCTCCAGCAACCAGGTTACCTCAGTTTCACAATCTAATGATATTTTTGAAAGAATGCACAACTACTCTAGTATTCATATGATGATACGCACGTTAGCCTATATTTTAAGGTTCATAAATAATTTAAAAGGTAGCAAAATCTCACATACTTACCTACTCAGTAAGGAATTAAATACTGCATTAATGTTACTTATTAAACATGAACAACAAATTTATTTCAAGCAGGAAATGGAATGTCTGAAAAGGAATACATGTGTAAAAGGTCCTTTACAAAGTTTACATCCATTTATCGATGACCTAGGTATCCTACGCGTCGGTGGCCGACTGCACCATTCAGATATTCCATTTGCTCAAAAACATCAAATCATATTACCTAAAGAATCTCATGTTACTGAATGTTTAGTTAGAAGCGAACATGAAAGGCTCCTGCACGCAGGACCTAAACTTTTACTGTCTAATTTAAACCAAAGGTACTGGCTTACTAATGGTCTCCAATATATTAGAAAAATAACATTTAAATGTATCACATGTTTCAGGCAAAAAGCCGCTGTATCGAGGCAGCTGATGGGTTCTCTGCCAGCTGGCAGGGTGACTGCTATGAGTCGTCCATTTGAAAAAGTAGGAGTGGATTTCGCTGGGCCAATAAATACAAAGCTCTCGCGCGTTAGACGATCCGTCGTAGGTAAAGGATATATTTGTGTGTATGTTTGTTTCGCCACTAAGGCCATACACTTAGAGCTTACTTCGGACCTCACTACAGAGGCTTATCTAGCGTGCCTTAAAAGATTTATTTCACGTAGAGGGCTGCCCAAAGAAATCTACTCAGACAATGCTAGCACCTTTAAAGGGGCAAAGAACCAATTAGCTGAACTTCACAAGCTTCAGTCTTCTCAGAGCCACCAGAGCAAGGTCTTTGAATTCGCAGCTCAGCGCGGAATTGACTTTCACTTTATTCCAAGCTATTCACCAACCTTTGGCGGCCTCTGGGAGGCTGGAGTAAAAAGTACCAAATATCACTTGCGTAGAACCTTGCAAGGTCATTTGTTGACTTATGAACAGTTAAACACCATTTTAGTAGAGATCGAATGTGTATTAAACTCTAGACCATTGATACCTATATCTTCATCTGATGTTAATGATTATAGTTATCTAACACCAGGCCATTTCTTAATAGGAAGTGCTCTTACTATGTATCCTGAAAATGATTGTACTTACATTCCTGAAAACAGACTTAAGTTCTGGCAATTATGTACTCAGGTAAAGCAGAAATTTTGGAAATTGTTTTATAAACAGTATCTTAATTTATTACAAAATCGACCTAAGTGGTTAAATACTGTTCCTAATGTTAAGATTGGTACTTTAGTAATTTTAAAAGAAGACAATGTTCCTACCATGTCCTGGCCAATGGCAAGGGTCAACAAAGTTTTTCCCGGCCAGGATGGCTACGTTAGAGCCGTAGAAGTTGTAAATTCAAAAGGTAAAACACATATTCGTTCTATACATAAAATATGTGTCTTGCCTATTGATGATGTTGTTAAACTCAAAGATACCTAAATGCATTTATTTTGTTTATGATGTATAAGAAAGTACATACTTCAAATACGTTGTTATTTGACCTAAGTGCATTTATTTTGTTTATGATGTATAAGAAAGCACATACTTCAAATACGTTGTTATTTGAAATTGCCTTCAGATAGCAATATTACATATGTTAACTTTAGTAAAAGACAATTTAGCTTTAAGTTAATAATAATTTTAGTCCTAAGGCATAGGTTGCACAAAAAAAATATATCACATTTCCTTGTGCTTAGCATTCAATCTTATTATTGTGAAACAAAGTTCAGCCTTTGTATTAGTTATAAATTTTGAAATTTGGATTCAAGTTTTGTTTGAATTCATTCTTGCCTAGGCCGCAGCATGTTGCATTGGCAACACTAAGTTTGATAACCTGTGGTTACTATTAAGTTCACTCTTGTGTTTCGATTAAATAGTTCATTATATTCATTCCTTCCTTTTTATCTATATAGAATGGCGTCTTATCCTCGCTCTCGTAATTAAGACGCACATTAATTTTATATTTGTGATTTTGTTAATCTTGCTCACCGCTTTGCCACTTTGTACACTGTAACGTGCCCTTGGATCAATACATTCTTTGAAGCAACCAGCGATTTTTATTTATTCGGAGCAGCCCACCTCAAGCCCGCACACCTCTACTATGATGAGTGCCCTGAAGAACTGTTACGAATTCGCATCGCATTACACCCCAGTTTTGTGTACCAGCCCATTATGGGGCCTTGCACACTACAGACAAACAGACAAAATATGCTCAAATTGACAGAGGCGTTGGCCATAATATTTGGTGTCAATAAATTTAGACAATACCTGACAGGGCACTGATTGTGTATTGGACAGATTATAAGCCATTACTAGAGATTATTGACGATTTAGTTTTGACAAGGTTGGTAACAGACTAATTGGTTTAATTTGTAAAAAGACACAAGATGTGGAGGCTTTCCAGGCTTCAGAATCATTATCGGATTATCTCTGATGTTTTCCGTATCTTTGTGACATGCACAACCCTCAAAAGCTATGTAAAATAATAAAGCCCATCATAGCCTTTCTGGGAAGGTGTGGTAGGATGTCAGCTGGAATCATATTAAAAAAGCAAGGAAGTTTTTGTTACCTGGCTGGCCAGCACGGGTGGAATCAGAATTGATACCTTACTACAGTAGAAGAGATTGTCTTTCACTCAATTAAGATAAGACTGTAATGCTTAGCTAAGCTAATCCCGAGGTTTCCTATATTTTCCTAGAAAGTTACAAGAGCAAGCTTCGAACATATTACAAGAAGGACAGCATTATTCGGAACAAAATGCTAGAATGCTATGCTAAAATGCTATATGTGTGTTTTCCATCGATGGACACTGAAAACGAGAGGAAGATTACATTATGTGATGCTTGTCGATCAAATCAATGTCAAATGATTGTAACAATCCAGCCAAAACAAGCCATGAGTGCCTGCCAGCAAAGCTTGGACCACTCTACATGTTGACTTCATGGGGCCTTTACCGAGCCATGGCCAAGACATTTTTCCACAAGCAAGTGGCCAGCAGTTGAAATGATGACATCCAAGTCAAACATTCACAGACTTTGGATTACCTGATGGTTTCGGATAACGGCCAGGCTTTCACCAGCAGAGTATTACAAACATTTATTTATGCAAAAAAAATCAGATAAAGCATTTAACTGGAGCCCCCTGTCACTCAGCTATGAATAAGCAAGCAAAACAAATATTAATGACTCAAACTATTAAATCTAAGTTCTAAAAGCAATCCAGTAAGCCTTAGTAATAGCGAGCAGCAGAAGTGCTATTTCAAATGCATACTGTACCAAGTACTATCACTGAAAATAAATAATAATAAATGAATATTGTCAGACAAGTTACACAGCGCCATCTAGCCTAGGGGCTAGATGGCGCTGTGTAACTGTGTGTGTAACTGTGTGCAAGTAAGCGAAGCTTGTGTTATGGGTACTAGACAACTGATAAACATGCGTATTTTTATACATTTTTTTCGGTGGAAAAACCTCCAGCTGCATTATTAAAGGGCAGGCATTTTATAACAGCTCTTTCAATACTTCTCCCTGACCTGGATGTAAACAAATGCCGAAAAGGAGGTAGAGAGGAAGGGTCAATGAGTAAGTGAAATACATAAACATTAATATTTCTGGACAATTTATACAGCGCCATCTAGTCCCAAATTAAGCGCTAATCTTGTACTATGGATGATAATTATACTTCAATACATTTTTTTGGGTTCCGTAACTCAAAAGGAAAAACGGAACCCTTATAAGATCACTTTGTTGTCCGTCTGTCTGTCTGTCTGTCAAGACCCTTTAAGTCGAGAATGCGTGGAGGTATCAAGCTGAAATTTGAACTGTATACTCAGGTCTACGGTCCCAAGAAGTTGTAAAAAAATCAAACTGCTCAGTTTACGTAAAAAAAAGTTACGGCTGTTTATTCAGCAAAAAACGCATATTTCGACATTCTCAAGGGAATCAAAACCTATAGGGTACTTCCCGTTGACCTAGAACTATGAAATTTGGCAAGTAACATCGTTATAGACTACAAGTACAGGAATAAATCTCAAAATTATACATTTGTAATTAAATCTTAAAAAATAGGGGGTCTATATTTTTATAGGAGGTCGAAATTTCAAATTGAAGCTACTAGTTCAAATGGGGTATCATATGAAAGGGCTTGATGTGCACATTGCAAAATATATTTTATTTATTTTTTCCGACGCATTATTTCTTATTTGTAATGAAAAATATCAAATTTATAATGATCCTACGTACGGAACCCTCGGTGGGCGAGTCCGACTCGCACTTGGCCGGTTTTTTGTATATACTTTCTTATAATACATAGAAAACACCCAGACCATGTCCATGCACATAAATGTTTGTCGTGTGCGTGGATTGAACCCGCAACCTCGTATTCAAAATACCCATTGCTAGCCATTCGTCCACTTGAGTCGTCAAATAAGCTTAGTGATGGCGATAATGTTTTATTAAGGATGTACGTTGGTGATGAAAAATGGAAGCAAAGCAATATAGTAGCAAAGCCAGCGCCAAGAGTGTTTGAGGTGCTCGCGACAGACAGCATCATGCTTCGTTCACACGTGAACCAGTTGTTAGGAGTGCAGCTACCCACAACTCCTTGCCAACGCAGCAGAGTGGACCGACACAGACAACAAATCCATTGTTATACCTCCACCAGAAGAATGGCCTGATATCATTGGAAGCTAAAGCTAAGCACATTTATGTCCAAGTGTTTCTTGTAGCATCATATATATTTAATAATTAATTGTAAACAAAAATAATTAATTGTAACATGTTTACAGGTGCACAAACAATGTAAGAATATGTGCCACTTACCTATGGCGTAGGTGCCACGTAGGGTACTCTAATAATGAATATATTATCAACTTATTACCTGAAATTATGTGGATAATATTGTATTGTTTAAAAATAGATGCCTAATAAGTAGTGAAATAATGTAAAAGTGAAAGTGAAATAATACAACATTAGATCAATCTTCTCAAAGAGGCCTCTACGCATTGGATCCATATCCCCACCCACCCGCCTTACAGTGATTAAAAAGAAGTCTAATAAGTATAAATATATATAAATAATATTATTTAGCATTTCAGCTTTTAACTTAAATATCCATGTAAAGACATAATCCGGCATCAACCCATAACATCCCACTGCTGGGATACGGTCACCCCCTCAATCCAAGG
Source organism: Hypsopygia costalis (assembly GCA_937001555.2). Taxonomy (NCBI): domain Eukaryota; kingdom Metazoa; phylum Arthropoda; class Insecta; order Lepidoptera; family Pyralidae; genus Hypsopygia; species Hypsopygia costalis. The sequence continues at coordinate 21,659,794 of OW443347.2, forward strand.
GGTTTAGAGCATACTCCACCATGCTGATCATCTGAGGGTTGGCAGAGGCCAGTGTTGTCAAGCCGCCCAATGGCCACTGATTTGGCTTAATGATTGTTATTTGAATACAATAGCCAGGATCGACGGCTTAACATGCCCTCCGATGCATAGAGCAGCTCGAGATAAATAAACTCCATAGACAGCAACGGCCGATGTTGCTTAACTTGTGAGATTGATTTACCAAATGTTTTAATGTAGTATTATGCAAAAGACACGCTATAGTACTGATATCAAAAATTTATGAAGAGTAAACAGTACTGCAGTAATTTGACAAATGTTTTGCAGGCCAGTGTTGGACTATTGGATTTGGCAGATCATACAGTACTCCATGAGAGTACAGCCACAGACCCATGTAGTCCAGATATTTTTTAATAGAGTATCTTGTAACTCTAATTGCAAGACGAAGTAGAAATATTTGTGTACCTTAGAATCACATTATGAGCTATAGGCATGTTGGATTACAGGGTGCACTGACAAATGCTTATAGTATTTGTATTATCGTTTTATGAAAAAAAAAGACGTGTGGCACTCGGGGACTGCCGCGGTAAAGCTATTGCATAGCATTTTGTATCAACTTATGCAATTATAATTTTATTTATTTATTTTATTCATGCAGTATTGCTTTTTCTTTGATATTAATTCAAGTTACACTTTTTGAGCGTGGTGACCGATAAGAAAACAAATTTTTCTATTATTAAATAAATAAAACGAGTTTCGTAGAGTCGTACAATACGTCTAATCGCACGCACACAACTCCGTGTCGAAGACTGCCGAACTGAAACGACGTTAGACGATGCACGGCCTTCAAGCCACACCTCCTTGCCTGTCGGAGTGGGGAGCGTGACGTTTTTTCGTTACGGAATTTCTGGAATCGGTCCCCGCGCTCAAGGCCCGCGATAGAAGCTATGTAATAGCTTAAAATCTTATCATGGTATTTGTGCCTGATTTTTAGAATTTTTTTGTGTATGATAATGCAACAGACTCACCATCCATATCCAGTGATGGTGGTCAAAAAGATGATGAAGCCTATCTATACTGTTCTAAGGGTATTGTTGGCTGCCATGAAACTCACAGCAAACTTTACATGAAGATTATATGAAGAAATTAGTGGAAGCTTCGGAGCTTGGCTTCGTGTCTCGGTAATTTGAGACATTATGTACAAGAGTAGGTCTGAGAACAGATAAGTATGAGAACAGGTTGTAAAGTTTATTATATTATTTAGGTGCTACAACAGCAGAATTAAGGTAAAGTACTGTTATATATGTAAGTGGGTACCAGATTATTATTCTTGTAGGTGTATAAGATTAAGCAATGAGGGTACTTTTACATTTGATATACACAGACGCCATGTCAGTTTTGCTCCTTAGCACAGTAAACATTGTTTGCATAAATTGTTGTTTTATTGGACATAATATATGGCGACGACGGATAAATCAGTCATTATGAGTCATAAATCAGTGAAATTCAATGAGTACAATATAAAAACGGACAATTGGGATATTTACATAGACAGATTAAAATACTGTTTCGAGGCTAACAATATCGCCGACGACGCCAGTAAAAGAGCTAATTTTTATACAGTGTGTGGAACGGAAGTGTTTGAAACTCTACTTGCGTTAATTACACCAAAAAGATCAAGTGATGTGACTTTCGGGGAGATAGTGTCTATTCTTACGAAGCATTTCAGTCCAAAACCAAATGAAATCTCAGTGTCATACAAATTCTATAAACGTGATCAAGGACATGAAGAATCAGTGTCAGAATATATTGCACAGTTGCGAAAAATTAGTGCCGGTTGTAACTTTATCGATTTAGAACGTATGCTTAGAGACAGACTTGTTTGTGGGATGAGAGATAACAAATTACAGTACGAGTTGTTGAAAAAAGACAATCTGCGTTACGAGGACGTGGTGGATGCCATGTTGTCATCAGAGAGCGCAGGGAAGGATGCTCGTATGATGCAAAGCGTAATTCCGACGACATGCTATGCGTCAACTTCGAGTACGGCAGTGACGTCACACCCCGCCCAAGAGCCTATGGAAGTGAATGCTGTCCAATCAAAATCGAGCATACGACTTTGCTACCGATGTGGAGACCGCCACGGAGGGGAATGTCGTTTCATTAACGCGATTTGTCATTACTGCAAGAAACGAGGTCACATCGAAAAAATTTGTTCAGTAAAAAAAAAAACAGTAGTAGGAATGTCCACTACACTGACGACGAACCGAATTCGTTACTGAATGGTATATACAACATGAGCAGCAAACGTCTGCGAGTGCCGGCGTATGAGTTGAAGGTTGTGCTGGAGGGGGTACCTGTTTCAATGGAGGTGGATTCTGGTGCAGCTTTTTCACTTGTGAACCAACACACATGGTCGCGATTGCAGTCGCGCGCTCGGTTGCGTTCGCTCCCTAACAGACTGTGTACATGGAATGATTCGCCGGTGGTAGTGCTCGGACAGGCTACAGTGCAAGTACAATTTAAGGACATTAGGTGTGATCTCAATGTAGTGGTAGCTAAGGGTTCAGGACCAAATTTAATTGGTAGAAATTGGTTTCAGCCACTGAATATTCGACTAACTGTGAACTCGATCTCTGAAGTTGATATGACTGCAACAAATATAATTATAAACAGACATAATCAAGTGTTCAGGGATGGACTCGGTACCTACCGGGGCGACCCTGTGACCATTCAAATAAAACAAAATGCGGTACCAAAATTTTTAAAAGCGAGGCCGGTACCTTATGCTATTAAAGATAGAGTTGAAGAAGGGATTGATCGTTTGGTTGAAGAAGGTGTACTTCGTCCTGTTGCTTTTTCAGAGTGGGCGACTCCGGTCGTGCCAATTGTAAAGAAGAACGGTAGTATCCGCCTCTGCGGAGACTATCGCAGTACTGTAAATCAGGCTACAGAATCGGATACATATCCTATGCCTACTGCGAGTGAGGTATTCGCTTCCATCTCTGGTGGAAAATTTTACACTACGCTAGACCTCGACCGAGCGTACACACAAGTGGTAGTCACTGATGACACAGCGCGGCTCCTAACTCTGAATACTTGTAAAGGGCTTTACAGTGTACACAGGTTGGCGTTCGGCGTGAAGGCTTGTCCAGGTATATTCCAGCGCCTGATGACCGCGTTGCTGGCAGGCGTCCCGGGGGTGGCGGTGCTGATCGATGACGTCATCGTAAGCGGCGCTACCAGGCAGGAGATGACCCAGCGTCTGGACACAGTGCTTGATCGTATCGAGAAGGCAGGTTTGCGACTCAACCGAGACAAATGTAAGTTTTCTAAAGAACAAGTAGAATTCTTAGGTTTCGTCATTGACGCACAGGGTATACACCCTGCTCCCAGTAAGGTTGAATCTATTTTAAAGACACCCGAACCAAAAAATGTACAGCAGTTGCAGGCATTTTTAGGACTTTACAATTTTTATGAGAGGTTCATACCTCACAAGGCCACTGTACTCGAGCCTCTCCATAGATTGCTTGACAGGTCACAGAATTGGCATTGGACTGAGAAAGAGCAGAGTAGTTTCGATACTGCTAAACGTCTTTTGACTTGTGAGTTAACCCTAGTACATTTTGACCTTAACAAGCCTTTGGTACTGACCTGCGATAGTTCAGAGTATGGCGTGGGCGCAGTCTTGTCTCATGTCCTGGACGATGGTCAAGAGCGTCCAGTGGCGATGGGCTCTAGAACGTTACACACACACGAGCGACGATATTCTCAGTTGGACAAAGAAGCAACAGCCATTATGTTTGGTTTAACTAAATTCCATAACTATTTGATGGGCAATTATTTTACAGTAGTAACCGATCATAAACCCTTATTAGGTATATTCGATCCAAAGCGGCCAATACCCAATGTCTTGTCACCTCGACTTACAAGAATAGCATTAGTCCTTACTTCTCATAATTACAACATCATATACAAACCTGGTCAACAAATAGGTCACGCTGATGGTTTGAGTAGGTTACCTCAACAGGTTCCCGAGCAACCAGAACCACAGCTATACGACATTTTGCTTATGGCCGAAACACCTAATGACTTTCCAATAGACGTAGAACAGATAGTACAAAATACAAAACGCGACAAATTGCTATCACGTGTTATCCATCATATATTGAGCGGTTGGCCAGACCGTGTGACAGACGAGCTGCGTCCCTACTGGTTACACCGTAATGAATTATCGATACACGAGGATTGCATTTTGTTGGGTTGCCGTGTGGTGGTGCCACCTTCGTTGCGTGAGCCAGTGTTGCAAGCTTTACACAAGACACACAGCGGCATCGTGCAAACTAAAGCGCTCGCTCGGAGCTATGTATGGTGGCCACAGTTAAATGACGACATTGAGTCGTTAATTCATAGATGTGACAAGTGTTTGGAACATCGACACATGCCACCCAAAACGACTTTTGAATGGATAACTCCTACTAAACCATGGTCGAGAATAAATATTGACTTTGCAGGCCCATTTCAAAACAAGACTTTTTTGATTATGGTTGATGCGTATTCTAGATGGCCGGAAGTATTTATTGTAAATAACATGACCTCAACTACAGTAATTCGGCATCTTAGAACAGTATTTGCTACGCACGGACTATGTGAACAACTGGTTTCCGATAATGGAACACCATTTGTTTCAACAGAAATGAGCGATTTTTTGCGTGCTAACAACATAAAACATATTAAAACAGCCCCATATCATCCTTCAACCAACGGTTTAGCTGAAAGGATGGTACAGACGGTGAAGGATAAACTGCGTAAAATGGACAGCATGTCTTGGGATACCAAAATTCCAAACATGTTACTAGGACTACGTACCAGTCCTTGCACAACAACTTCTAAGAGCCCCGCAGAGCTATTAATGAACAGGCGTCTGCGAACTTTACTTGATACAATACATCCTGATAATCGTCAAGGTCAGAGGAAGGATCAGCAAATTATTCGGAATAGGGAGAAAAGACATAGACATACAGATGTTGGACAAAGTGTGATGTATAGAAACTTCAGTAATGGACCGGGTTGGTTGCCCGGTACTATAGTGAGCAGGGACGGTCCGTCTAGTTATCAGGTCACTACGCAGGATGGAACTGTCATCAGTAGACATATTGACCAACTGGTCAAACAACATAACAGAGATGTGGCACAGGAAAATGAGACAGAAGAGGAATGTAGGGAAAGAAGTATCGAGGAAGATACAAATGAAATAGTACAACCTGAACTGTCTAGTCAAGATAGTGAGGAAATTATTGAGGTACCGAGTTCAGACCGATGGGCAGAGATGTTAGGAATACCTGTGCAACCAGAGCCTGGGTATTCTGGTGGTAAGGTCAGGAACAAGGTGACTCAAGTTCACAGTTGGTCTCCATATGCTCGTAAGGGGAATGACTTAAACTTTATAAATTAAATCTTTAAAATATTTGTATGTTTGTAATAAGTTAAAATCATTTACAGTAATATAGTTTAACATGTTGGATACACACCTGAGTATTATATATTATATGTTTTTATTATATCATATCATATCTTTCTGTTATAGTGTAATTGTTAAATTGAGTTTATATAAGTTTCTTTATGTTATACATACTTGGGGGAAAGGTATGTTATATATGTAAGTGGGTACCAGATTATTATTCTTGTAGGTGTATAAGATTAAGCAATGAGGGTACTTTTACATTTGATATACACAGACGCCATGTCAGTTTTGCTCCTTAGCACAGTAAACATTGTTTGCATAAATTGTTGTTTTATTGGACATAATAAGTACATAGCATTATATTGTTAAGGACACCTCTAAACATTAGCAACAGGGATGAGATGCATGAAAACTGTGGATTTTGAATTTTAAAATCCGGACATGTCATCAGTGTGATAGTACTAGTACTGTTTTTTATTCATAGACTAGCTGATGCCCGCGACTTCGTTCGCGTGGACTTTATGATTCCGGCGTATTAATACAAATACGAACTAATGTAGATATATAAGAAAATACTTGTTATACGTTAAAAGTCAATAAGTTATCATTATTTTTTTATTTAACATTGTAACCATAGTTAAAAAAAAAAATTAAGGGAGTCTTTGTTTGTTTGTATTATTCTTTATTGTTCAGATTACAACGAATGAGTACATGTAAAATAAAGGGATACAAAGGCGGACTTATCCCACACGGGGATCTCTTCGAGTCAACCATAAGTCTTTCCTTCGGGAGCTAATATGAAATGACCTGAAGCATTACTAACTCTCGAGAAAGCCACGTAAAGTTGGCCAAGCGAAAAACAACCAGTCCTAAGCTTGACCAGCGAATTTTAGTGATTTCTTTATTATCATAGCCAAGAAACTGGTCACAGAGAACTGTGTACGTTTAAAATTAAAATGTATTTTTTTGGAGAAGAATGGTATACGCGGAATAAATACAGTTTCACCGGCACCACTCCCAGTGAGAATCTCAGCTTCAATTATATTTCGCTGCCAGACATTGACTTTACTTCAGGAAGGAGATGTTCCCCAAATTTTAATAATATTCTTGAAAACTGTTGGTCACGTAAAGTTCTATATACAGCTTCTAGTGCCTTACTGTTGGCCATTTCGCATTCATCTCAAATGATTAGACAGCAGTCGTGAAACACCTTCGCTTTGTCACAGTTTCGTGCCACAGAGCATGTCCGTGTTTCAGTTCTGTTTAAATCGAGTAGGATATTGAACATTGTATTTGCGTCCTTCCGCCTAGAAGTAATGTGAGCATCTAAGAAAAACAGTTTCCACTCGTTGCTTAAAACACTTTCTACATAGCGTCCCGCAAATGCACGTACTCTTTCTGGTTTGTGCGAATATATACCAACGTTCCATTTCAATTTTAGCGTACACGTCTATAATAAACTAACTAAATATACCACGTTACCTTTGTAAATAAAATAAAACGATTGCGTCTAACTTGTAGCAGGTAAGAATAAAAGTAGCACCTCGCGGTTTTTTTTTTTACAATACATTCGACATTTTGTTAATGTTATTTTAAGTAACTTTTTTAGTTCTATTTGCTATTATAGCGTGTTATTTTTACTTTTTTTAAACTATAATTTATTGTAAACACATGTTGTTTATGCAAATAAATTTAACTTTGTTCTGCATCAGGTGTTCCAAATCTTGGATTTTTATACCTCAACAAAAAATGCTCATCCGGCAGAACAACGTTTGCTAAAGCGTCATTTTTATTTTTCTTATAGTTTACCTGAACCATTATGGTTTTGCATCTGGTGTTCCAAATCTTGGATTTTTATACCTCAACAGAAAATGCTCATCAGGTTGAATTACTTTTGCTAAGGCGTCATTTTTATATTTCTTATAATTTACCTGAACCATTATGGTTCTGCATCAGGTGTTCTAAATCTTCGATTTTTATACCTCAACAAAAAATGCTCATCAGATTGAACAACTTTTGCTAAGGCGTCATTTTTATATTTCTTATAGTTTACCTGAACCATTATGGTTCTGCATCAGGTGTTCCAAATCTTGGATTTTTATACCTCAACAGAAAATGCTCATCAGGTTGAATTACTTTTGCTAAGGCGTCATTTTTATATTTCTTATAGTTTACCTGAACCATTATGGTTCTGCATCAGGTGTTCCAAATCTTGGATTTTTATACCTCAACAGAAAATCCTCATCAGGTTGAATAACTTTTGCTAAGGCGTCATTTTTATATTTCTTATAGTTTACCTGAACCATTATGGTTCTGCATCAGGTGTTCCAAATCTTGGATTTTTATACCTCAACAGAAAATGCTCATCAGGTTGAATAACTTTTGCAAAGGCGTCATTTTTATAATTCTTATAGTTTACCTGAACCATTATGGTTCTGCATCAGGTGTTCCACTTTCCAAAATCAATTATACCCTATATGTTGCCCAGGATTAACAGCTATATAACAAAAAAAGTTTCATTCGAATCCGTCCAGTACTTCCAGAGATTAGCGTGTACAAACAGACAAACAGACATACAGACAAACAGACAAACAGACAAACAGACAGACATTTTTTTTTAAATTCTTACTCTATTACTATATCTTCATCGCCTCCGATTGTTTTTTTGTAAATATATTCAATGTACAGACACATTATTTTTACTGTTTTATTATATGTATAGATAAGATGGTCATTCGCAGCATGGAGCAAGCAGAGGCATTTAAAACTTTTAACCCCAGACTAGAAATGAAACCCCCGGCTGGACGCTCCCCAGACGCCTTCCACACTAGGAGCAATCTGGGGAGAGCCAGGCGGAAGGCAACTCTATATATGGTAAACATCACAATGTTATAATAAAGCACTTGTAGTGTTCCATGTTATATATATGCTTATAATTATGTGGAACAGTACAAGTGCTTTATTCTAACATTGTGATAATAATGTTCCACCAAGTGCCAACAATCAACATAAATAATAAATAAATAAATATTTCTCCATAATTTACCATTACCATCTAGTCCCAAATTAAGCTCAAAGCTTCTGTTATGGGTACTAGACAACTGATAAATGTATATAAATACATTTTTTTTGTAAATACATATGTGTAATACATAGAAAACACCCAGACCAAAACAAACAGACATGTTTAAGCACACAAATGTTTGTATTGTGTGGGAATCGAACCCGCAAGACCTCAGAGTCAAAGGGTGAGACTTCACTAAAGCAGAGATGTCTGAAGCGGAGACTGAGAGAGAACTGGAGCTGAGCGTAGACGAGATGTGTGAATAATGAAATTCTATTGGTTGTTAAAAAAACATCTCGTCTCTGCTCGCACATCTCCACTTCGGTGGAGTATCACGCAAAGTGGCCATCGCTAATCATTCGACTACCGAGCTCGTAAACAGTAGAATAGAATAGAATCATTTATTTGCTTAAATGTGGGTATATAGGTGTACAAATAATATTAGCCTTTTGATTCATCACATTCGCCAGAAATATTGAGGCATGCAAATATACACTAACTATAACTTAAATAAATAATTTGTCAAATATGTCAATTTAAACAGAAATAATAATAATAATATTTTGGGGTGTAAGTGGTTCATCAACATCTTTGAACCAAAGCCATCTTCACCTGCTCGCTGTGCACCCTACTGAGTGATAAACGAAGCTTTGGCGAAAAGAGAGATAGGGAGCGTAATTTGTAAGCTACCTGACTGGGGAATGTACCTCTACCTCACAGAATACCGCAGTTAAAAAACAATTCCCTTGAGGGTTGTTGTGTTCCTGCGAGTGAGTGAAGTCACCAGAAAGGAAGGATGGCAGCAGTCTGCCACCCGACGTAGTAGTCTAAGTATATAACAATTTCAATTTTACAGTCATAATCAGGTGTATATTATCGATATCGTTTTTGCTAATGTAATTAAGGAATCGGCACCAACAGTAGGTATCTAGTTCATGGTAAACATCGTCCGCCGGGCGGCGGCCAGTACCTGCGCTGTTCGAGCTGTGGTCCGTCTGCGACGTGTGCAGCGTGTCCCGCGGCCAGCGCGCGCAGCCCGCGCAGCACGCGGCGCCGGCCGGCCGGCTGCAGGCAGTGCAGGCGGCCGCGCCGCGCCACCAGGAAGCGCGCGCGCCCGCGCCAGCCCGCCACACGGCCCGAGCGCGGGCACACGCCGCGCCAGCGTCCACCCGCGAAAACGCAAAACATCGTCGCCATCTCTGCGATGGCCGCGACGCGACCCCCTACGATTAAAAGGCGCGCGATAACGTGAACCCGCACCGAACGATCACCTACCGGGATATCACAGACAACAAAATATTTTGACGTTCCACCGAAACAAAACAATCCGGAATGACTTTAGGTTAGGCTTGGGTAAAAAATCGATATATCAAAATATCGATATTTTTTCAGAAAATAATCGATATATATTCATGGCAAATTCGATAATTATTAATTTTATATTTTAATAACCCTAAAAATTATGATATTACGATAGATATTGATGGACAAATTCTAATTCGGAATACTAATACGTAGTATTAGTAACATTCCTAGGTATAATGTTAAACTCGAAGTTAAATTGCAAAGAACAAATCGAGAAAGTGTGCTCCAAACTAAGTAGATTTCCCTTCGCACTCTACAAACTGGCAAAAATGGACTCTAAACATATTGCACTCACAGCCTATCGTGCATACGTGGAATCCGCAATCAGATATGGGCTTTTGCTCTGGGGAAATGGTATCTGCATAAACAGGGTTCATAGCTCAAAACAGATGCATACGTGCCATGTGTGGTATAGCACCCGATGTTTCCTGTAGACCTTATTTTAGATCTCTGAATGTACTACCGTTACCTTGTCTTTATATATGCAAAATTGGCAAGTTTGTTAACAAAATATACATATATAGTACCACAAGCTAAAGACCAATCGCAAAGAAGTATGAGAAATCCAAACAAATTAATTCCAAATTTAGTACCACGAACAGTAACAGTAATAAGATTTTTTTAGCAGGCGACTATGCTAAAAAATTCTTATATAATGTGTCAAAAAACTTATAATAACATACCAAATGGCATAAAGGAGCTCCAATTTAACAAGTTTAAAAAAACATTCAGTAAATGGCTACTGCAAAAACGTTTTATACAGTTGAAGAATTTTTAAATTATTAAAAAAAATACCTAGTTAACTCAGGTTTGTCGGTGCATGGAGTAATTCCCTAAAATTGTGACTATAAATATTTTTGCATGCTATCATATAATATGGCTAAATAGGCATAAGCTACTTTACTTTTATGATCCAACCGCATTTATTGTATCCACCCTATTTATTGCAAATAAATCATTTGTATTTGTAATATTGAAGAGCTCAGTTCATACGTACGTCCGCATCGCATGTATTCGATTGCGGACTGCGCCAAACTCCGATCATATCTGCATCATCGAGATTTCAATGTTTGTTACCGTCAAACATCAGGAGGTTCGTGTCACCATTGTTCACGTATTAAACAACGTATGAGTTGTTGAGTGAGGACAGTAAGGGATGCGCTCTTGAGGAATCTCTCTTATACCCCGCATTTCCATTATTCAGACCACCACGTTCAATTTAAGAGACTTCAATTTTCCATAAAGGTATTTCGCTATGACCATTAACAAAGCTCAGGGGCAGTCTCTAAAGGTTGCTGGGGTTGATTTGAGATACGACTACTTCTCTCATGATCAGTTGTATGTAGCTTGCTCAGAAGTAAGTTGTCCTGGAAGCCTTGCAATTTTGGCTCCTGGTGCAATTGCCAAAAATATTGTTTACCGGGACGTCTTAACAGAAATAGTGTATGTTTGTAATAATGGTCAATACGATAAGAAACAGTCCTTTATGGAGAAAAAAATGAAATATCTGGAATTAACAAAAATAGACGCAAATCAGGAGTGTTCCCGTAGCGAAGCACGGGTACTTTGCTAGTATATAATATTTAGAGAACCACGCCTTAGGTATAAAATCGAAATATCGATCTTGTTTCCCTACATACATCGATATATTTTAAACATATCGCTACGATATATTTTTTTCATTTGCCCATCCCTAAAGGACCGAATGACGCCAAAGAAGGGCGAGAAAAGCAAACGAATTGTGTTGCCAACAGAGAATAAAACTAGAGTTGTGAAAAAAACGGGTAAACAGAGCAATTTTTTTTCTGTGAAAAGCAGCCAAGTAAAAAATGTACTAAATCTACGTTTTTAATATTGTTATTGTCATATTTTATTTATTTGGTTATAAATGAACATTTTATTATGAATGAATTTTGAATTAATTAATTCAGATTTATTATATTTGCGTAAGTACATACTTCCGTCATTGACAATGACAAGGTGTTACAATGACAACTCACCAGAGGACGCTGCAGTAAACATTTGTTTGTGCAAAACCAAAACTACAGTGCTACAAACTTATCTGACCCGGTGGCCAAATTTAGAACTAAAGCCGCCATCTTGTAATGTAGTATTGCCAGGTACAATTAATTTACTTACCGCGTATGCACATTCCATTGAGGTGTATTTTTTTAAATACATATTATCTTTTTTTACACATATTTCATTTCTTACAATAAAAAAATCGTCAACGAGTTGTTTCTGTGCAATATTATAACTCTCTAATATTATATAATAGCTATGATCGCGACTTAACGCGGTGCATTTTTAAAACTAATCAACAAAAAATAGAAGGCAATTGATATTTAATTGAAACACCACACAACACAATTAATAAGTATATCAATGCTATTATTTTAATAGTGTATATATTTCTTTGAATTTTATGTTTCCTCTAAAACGGGCGGCATTTCGTTTAATAGCAACACTTAAGTCGATCGTACCGCCCCCGCCACCGGGCCAGATAAGTTTGTGGCACTATACTAGTCTGATTCTGATGCGATTTTCATTTATAATACATACTATGCTTGCTCTCTAAAAAGTTCGAAATAAAAACAAAAATAAACAATTTGAAAAAACCCGCGACGGTTAAAACGTACATAGTTGAAAAAGGATATAATAATTTTGAATCCCCCAACTTAAAGAATTTATGCTATGAACTTAATAAAAAAAAAGCGGACAAGTGCGAGTCGAACTCGCCCACCGAGAGTTCCGTAGGTACGTAGTATCATTATTAAATTTGATATTTTTCGTCGTTAAATAATGCGTCGAATAAAATAAATAAAATATATTTTACAATGTGTACATCAAGCCGTTTCATATGATACCCCATTTGAACTAGTAGTTTCAATTTGAAATTTCGACACCCTATAAAAAATATAGATCCCCTTTTTTTTAAAGATCTATTTACAAATGTATAGTTTTGAGATTTATTCCTGTACTTGTAGTCTATAACGATGTTACTTGCCAAATTTCATAGTTTTAGGTCAACGGGAAGTACCCTATAGGTTTTGATTCCCTTGAGTGTGTCGAAATATGCGTTTTTTGCTGAATAAACGGCCGTAACTTTTTTCTACGTAAACTTAGCAGTTTGATTTTTTTACAACTTCATGGGACCGTAGACCTGAGTATACAGTTCAAATTTCAGCTTGATACCTCCACGTATTCTCGACATAGAAATTCTTGACAGACAGACAGACAGACGGACAACAAAGTGATCTTATTAGGATTCCGTTTTTCCTTTTGAGGTACGGAACCCTAAAAACCAAGAAAATCCGTCGGGGCTGCCATCTCTATTTTAAATTTCAACATAAATAGTACTATGTACACTGTACAAGTTACTATAAAAATGCCAAACTAGTTCATTTAATGTTAGCCCCCGAAGGATTTTCTTGGGTTTTTTTTTTATTATGTTCACAGCATAAATTGTTTAAGTCGGGGGTTTCAAAATTATTTTATCCTTTTTCAACTACGTTTTAACAGTCGTGGGTTATTTCAAAAATAATTTAGTTTTTATTTTAATTTTTTTTTTATTGAAAGTAAAACTTTATCTGTGGCATTCTATGGTATAGTGCCACAAACTTATCTGGCCCGGTGGCGGGGGCGGTGCGATCGACTTAAGTGTTGCTATTAAACGAAATGCCGCCCGTTTTAGAGTAAACATAAAAGTCAAAGAAATATATACACTGTTAAAATAATAGCATTGATATACTTATTAATTGTGTTGTGTGGTGTTTCAATTAAATATCAATTGCCTTCTATTTTTTGTTGATTAGTTTTAAAAATGCCCCACTTTAAGTTGCGATCATAGCTATTATATAATATTAGAGAGTTATAATATTGCACAGAAATAACTCGTTGACGATTTTTTTATTGTAAGAAATGAAATACGTGTAGAAAAAGATAATATGTATTTAAAAAAATACACCTCAATGGAATGTGCATACGCGGTAAGTAAATTAATTGTACCTGGCAATACTACATTTCAAGATGGCGGCTTTAGTTCTAAATTTCGCCACCGGGTCAGATAAGTTTGTAGCACTGTACTTTAATTTCCAATTATTCACTTTTTTTTTAAAGTAAACAAATGGCACCAAGAAGGCAAATTAACAAATGCTGATCTCAATGTAAATTATAATACTTCTGAACTTTTAACTATGTTTTTCTCAAAATCTATTCATTCCATGACGTCGCCTGATCTTTGCCTGTAACCTTCAATTATTTAAATAAAATAATAATTATTAAAAAGTGATATTCAAATTTGATTTGCCGTGTGGTTTCCGGCAGACTAGAATAGAATCACTCCGTTTCTTCCAGTGGATGTCGTACAAGGCGACTAAGGGAAATACATTACCAAATATCGATCAGGCCTCCCCAACCCGTCTGGCCAGCGTGGGGAGTGTAGGCCAAATCCTCTTTCCGTCTAGGACGAAAGAGAGACGGTCGTGCTCCTGTAGTGGAGACTAAAATGGACATGATGATGATGATGATATTCAAAATACATTTAGGGCTTTCGGTGTGAATTTTTACACGTGCACCCTGTGGGCTAGGTATACTCAAAAAGCTTACAATGCTCTTCGTATCCAGTACAATAACACATTCAGGGTGCTGTTACGGCTACCTCGTTTCTGTAGTGCATCGATGTTCGCCGAAGCAGGCGTAGACGGCTTCTACGCAACAATGCGTAAACGGTGCGCGTTCCTTGTACGCAGGGTGCAGAGTGGCAACAGCATCCTAAATATGATTGCAGGCAGACTGGACTGCATATATGTCAACCATTCCTGTGCCATTTTGGGGGGTGAGTGGTGCAGGAATGGCCACTTTAAAATTATTATATGGGTCGTTTTCAAAATAAATATACGTCACGAAAGTGTCAGTAAATTGTTTTGTTACGAAATGGTAAAAATAAGGCAATGTCAATGTTAGGAAATTGTTGGTCATACACCTCTAATACAACCATGGCAAAACGTCATTTCCTAACAAAACAATTTACTGACACTTTCGTGACGTAGGTACATTCATTTTGAAAGCGACCGATATCACCTTAATATCTTTAATAACATAATATATTTATAAGCATTAATAACAACATGAGTCTTTGTTAGGTACTTAATTAAATAAATATTCATTCATTCATTTAGTAGCATTTAGGTACCCGTCTGTATCTGGGTTACAGAACTTCATCCCTACGTTATCTAGGTCACGATCTACGTCACAGGCAATTCCAAGTATCCTGCGTGCGTAGGTGCCTGGATAGTAAAATAGCGGACAAAGGCGGGGCGTTTTTACGAATTGGGTGCGATATCTACGTGAAAATAAATAAATAGACTTAAAAAAAACTAAAAAACACGCTTTCACGATCAACCGAATTAAAAAATGAAAAATATTTTTGAATTTAGGCAGAAAATATAAATGAACGAAAAAGACTAGTATTATTGTTTGACGAGCTCGGTGGTCGAATGGTTAGCAATGGCCACTTTGACTCCGAGGTCGCGGGTTCGATCCCCGCACAAGACAAACATTTGTGTGCATGAACATGTCTGTTTGTCTTGGTCGGGTGTTTTCTATGTATTATAAGTATAGTATGTATTTACAAAAAAAATGTATATAAGTAGGGTAACT
The DNA here is from genome assembly GCA_937001555.2 of Hypsopygia costalis. NCBI lineage: Eukaryota > Metazoa > Arthropoda > Insecta > Lepidoptera > Pyralidae > Hypsopygia > Hypsopygia costalis. The sequence goes on from OW443347.2 coordinate 21,675,345, forward strand.
ACATTTATCAATTGTCGAGTACCCATAACACAAGCTTTTCGCTTAATTTGGGACTAGATGGCGCTGTGTAAATTGTCCACAAATATTTATTTATTTATTATTTATTGAGAAATGCGCAGGCTGCTTTGTGACATAGGTATTTTTCATTTAACGAGTTCTCTTTCTTTCATTACTTTTCTGTTTATTTTTATTTTCTATATTTATTTTCTATATTTATTTTCCACTTTTTAGTTCGATGTGATATTTGAGGGAATTAATTAATCCTGGCGATCCTTACCAGTATAATTAAATAAACTTATCAAATTACTGCATTGTCGCCGGTGCTTGATAAGTATACAAAGTTTAGTTTCCCTCCGGATCAGTAGTACCATTGACTAGTACCATTGATGGTACAAGCACAGGTACAAGTGAAACAACTTTGTATCTCTAGTACTAGAGATACAAATACTACTATAGTGACACTAATTTGCGATCAGTTGTACCATCATAAATATTGGTTGGACTAGGACCATTAATGGTACTAGTGATACAACCAACATTTACTATATTATAAACTATGTACTTACAACTAAACAAACGCGAAGTATAGACAAAGAAAAGTATTATAAATACTGTAGGTATTGTACTGCCTGATATGCCAAGTACTGGCCACTTGAAATCCCTTTTTTAACCGACTTCAAATAAATAAACTTTGACCGTTAAAAGTGGGTCAAGATCAAGTTTAAACAAGTCTGTTACAAAGTGACAAACATACAGGTGAAGCTAATAAAAGCGTGTTAAAAACTGAATGTAATAAAAATAACGATAAACGTTTCTAAGCATTTATCAAAAATAATGAATTATGGGAAAAAGTGTCTGTGTCGTGGACACGGCGGCCGTGTGTTGTACGTGAATACGTTAATGCACTAAAATTATCACAAAATGGCAGCGTTGCCCCCTCCCCCGCACGCGATGTTCAATAGTCCTGACTTAGCGCATCGAGATATAAGTACTTACTTATATCTCGATGACTTAGCGTAATAAACTCTTTGATCCTTCATCTATCCAGTGGTGTGATTGAATTTTGGATGTAGAGCATAGATTCCAAACTACAACGCCAAACTGTATCCGCCGATTTTGTTATCATTATTTTTTTTTATTGTCCCCGCATGGTAGCAAATAAAGACGTACCTATTCAGGTCAAAAAAATTGAAACTTTTAAGCAAGGATTAATTAAATGACACTGCATAACGTACTGTAGTTATCAACTAAACACATTAGTGTAGGAGCTCTACTAAAATAAAAATAACATGCACAAGTATACGAACTAAATCCATGTAAGTGCATACTCGACAATCGATACCTCACTTTTTGGTACACGCCTGGCGCCTGGTGATAGGCGGAACGTTATTAGTCAATAATATAATATGTTGCTGGGAGCTCGTCAATGCCAGCCTCGGCCCGGGCGGCGGCCAACAGGTGCCCGGGTGCAAGCCGCTGCCCGCTGCCTGCTCCGGCAGTTGCATCTTAGTGCACGCCGGCCGACGTCGCTGCACTCCGCTCCCGGTCCATTGTTGTAGAGCGAACGTCGCGGCATTTTATACCCATTTTTGCACAGGAAATATAAAGTGAATACGTGGAACTTTTTTTTTTTGTTAAATTTATATTGTTTTAGAAAATAATATTTTTTTGAATGTAAAATTATATTTTTCAACGTAGCAATGACATACAAACAAAGTATTAATAATTATTATTTAAATCGTTGTCTAGGCCGACTTGCCAGAATATTATAATTATATTTATTTATTTTGTAATGGAAAAATTCACCGGTGGGATCCCACCTAGAGGGGGGACCTCTAGGTGGGATCCCACCTAAAGAGAAAATATTTATAAAAGTATGAATAGGTGAAAAAATAATCTCATCTAAGTATTTGGAAAGAGCAGCGTTTTAAATACTTTATCTTGAAAAATAAATAAATATTTATTTATTAAATAGTATATACAAAAATTAAAAAAAAATATTAATAAAAACATGTTTAACTTTTTCCAACTTTAAATGGATTTATTTCTAATACTCAACAAATGTCTTATACGTATTACGTCCAATACAATGCATTGCAATGCAATACAATGAAATACAATACAACACAATGCAATGCTGTGCGACACAATACAATAAATTTTATGACATAATATAGAAAATACAAGAATAGCAAAGAATAAACGCGGTATCATCGCAAAGCGAGACAATCTCAGGGTACGAGTACATCCCCCCTACCATCATCTCTTATTGCGATTCAATAATTGAATAGATTGCTTATTCATACCAATGAATAAGCGACTCTATTCCATTTGAAATACAGTCGCTTATTCATTGGTATGAATAAGCATTCTATTCAGTTATTGAATCGCAATAAGAGATGGTGGTAAGGGGGCAGTAATCTGATAATTGGACGGTACGAAGATATACAAAATATGCATTATACAAGTATATGTCTGGGTTCATAAAAATGAATTATTTATAATGAATATCAAAAATTATAGATATCAAAATATTTATTCGATTATTATCGGAATTATAACATACATATGGAATGATGCGATTTTTAACCTGCAAATTGCGTCTGATTCCTTCACATTGCAGGCGTGTCGACTTTCAAACGCACCGCACCACATATCGCGTTGAGAAAAATAACAAATAAATTTAATTTCAAAATGAAAGTTTATGCTAGAGTGAGGCGGAGCGGAGTGGAGTGGAGCGGAGTAGGGTTGAGTGGGGTGGAGTAGGGTGGAGTGGGGTGGAGTGGGGTGGAGTGGAGTGGGGTGGAGCGGAGTAGGGTGGAGTGGGGTGGAGTGGGGTGGAGTGGAGTAGGGTGGAGTGGGGTGGAGTGGGGTGGAGTGGAGTGGGGTGGAGCGGAGTAGGGTGGAGTGGGGTGGAGTGGGGTGGAGTGGGGTGGAGTGGGGTGGAGTGGGGTGGAGTGGAGTGGGGTGGAGCGGAGTAGGGTGGAGTAGGGTGGAGTGGGGTGGAGTGGGGTGGAGTGGGGTGGAGTGGAGTGGGGTGGAGCGGAGTAGGGTGGAGTAGGGTGGAGTGGGGTGGAGTGCGGTGAAGTGGGGTGGAGTGGGGTGGAGTGGAGTGGGGTGCAGCGGAGTAGGGTGGGGTAGGGTGGAGTGGGGTGGAGTGGGGTGGAGTGGGGTGGAGTGGAGTGGGGTGGAGCGGAGTAGGGTGGAGTAGGGTGGAGTGGGGTGGAGTGGGGTGGAGTGGGGTAGAGTGGAGTGGGGTGGAGTGGAGTGGGGTGGAGCGGAGTAGGGTGGAGTGGGGTGGAGTGGGGTGGAGTGGGGTGGAGTGGGGTGGAGTGGAGTGGAGTGGAGTGGGGTGGAGTGGGGTGGAGCGGAGTAGGGTGGAGTAGGGTGGAGTAGGGTGGAGTGGGGTGGAGTGGGGTGGAGTGTTGTGGAGTGGAGTAGGGTGGAGTGGGGTGGAGTGGGGTGGAGTGGGGTGGAGTGGGGTGGAGTGGAGTGGGGTGGAGTAGGGTGGAGTGGGGTGGAGTGGGGTGGAGCGGAGTAGGGTGGAGTAGGGTGGAGTGGGGTGGAGTAGGGTGGAGTGGGGTGGAGTAGGGCGGAGTAGGGTGGAGTAGGGTGGAGTGGGGTGGAGTGGGGTTGAGTGGGGTTGAGTGGGGTGGAGTGGGGTGGAGTGGAGCGGAGTAGGGTGGAGTAGGGTGGAGTAGGGTGGAGTGTGGTGGAGCGGAGTAGGGTGGAGTAGGGTGGAGTAGGGTTGAGTGGGGTGGAGTGGAGCGGAGTAGGGTGGAGTAGGGTGGAGTGGGGTGGAGTAGGGTTGAGTGGGGTGGAGTGGGGTGGAGTGGGGTGAGTGGGTGGAGTGGGGTGAGTGGGTGGAGTGGGTGGAGTAGGGTGGAGTGGGGTGGAGTAGGGTGGAGTGGGGTGGAGTAGGGTGGAGTGGGTTGGAGTGGGGTGGAGTGGAGCGGAGTAGGGTGGAGTAGGGTGGAGTAGTGTTGAGTGGAGTGGAGTAGGGTGGAGTGGGGTGGAGTAGGGTGGAGTGGGGTGGGGTGGATTGGGGTGAGTGGGTGGAGTGGGTGGAGTGGGGTGGAGTAGGGTTGAGTGGGGTGGAGTGGAGCGGAGTAGGGTGGAGTAGGGTGGAGTAGGGTGGAGTGGGGTGGAGTGGAGCGGAGTAGGGTGGAGTGGGGTGGAGTAGGGTTGAGTGGGGTGGAGTGGGGTGGAGTGGAGCGGAGTAGGGTGGAGTAGGGTGGAGTAGGGTGGAGTAGGGTGGAGTGGGGTGGAGTGGGGTGGAGCGGAGTAGGGTGGAGTAGGGTGGAGTAGGGTTGAGTGGGGTGGAGTGGGGTGGAGTAGGGTTGAGTGGGGTGGAGTGTGGTGGAGTGGAGCGGAGTAGGGTGGAGTAGGGTGGAGTGGGGTGGAGTAGGGTTGAGTGGGGTGGAGTGGAGCGGAGTAGGGTGAAGTAGGGTGGAGTAGGGTGGAGCGGAGTAGGGTGGAGTGGAGTGGAGTAGGGTGGAGTGGGGTGGAGTAGGGTGGAGTGGGGTGGAGTGGAGCGGAGTAGGGTGGAGTAGGGTGGAGTGGAGCGCATTAGGGTGGAGTAGGGTGGAGTGGGGTGGAGTAGGGTTGAGTGGGGTGGAGTGGAGCGGAGTAGGGTGGAGTAGAGTGGAGTGGGGTGGAGTAGGGTTGAGTGGGGTGGAGTGGAGCGGAGTAGGGTGGAGTAGAGTGGAGTGGGGTGGAGCGGAGTAGGGTGGAGTAGGGTGGAGTGGGGTGGAGTAGGGTTGAGTGGGGTGGAGTAGGGTTGAGTGGGGTGGAGTGTGGTGGAGTGGAGCGGAGTAGGGTGGAGTAGGGTGGAGTGGGGTGGAGTAGGGTTGAGTGGGGTGGAGTGGGGTGGAGTGGAGCGGAGTAGGGTGGAGTAGGGTGGAGTGGGGTGGAGCGGAGTAGGGTGGAGTGGGGTGGAGTAGGGTTGAGTGGGGTGGAGTGGGGTGGAGTGGGGTGGGAGGGGTGGAGTGGGGTGGGGAGGAGTGGGGTGGAGTGGGGTGGAGTGGGGTGGAGTGGAGTGGGGTGGAGTGGAGTGGAGTGGAGTGAAGTGGGGAGGAGTGGAGTGGAGTGCAGTGGAGTGGGATGGAGTGCAGTGGATTGCAGTGGAGTGGGGTGGAGTGCAGTGGGGTGGAGTGGAGTGGAGTGGAGTGGGGAGGAGTGGAGTGGGGTGGGGAGGAGTGGAGTGGAGTGGAATGGGGTGGGAAGGAGTGGAGTGGAGTGGAGTGGGGTGGAGTGGGGTGGGGAGGAGTGGGGAGGAGTGGAATGGGGTGGAGTGGGGTGGAGTGGGGTGGAGTGGGGTGGAGTGGGGTGGAGTGGAGTGGAGTGGAGTGGGGTGGAGTGGAGTGGAGTGGGGTGGAGTGGGGTGGAGTGGGGTGGAGTGGGGTTGAGTGGAGTGGAGTGGAGTGGAGTGGGGTGGAGTGGGGTAGAGTGGAGTGGGGTGGAGTGGAGTGGAGTGGAGTGGAGCGGAGTGGAGTGGAGTGGAGTGGGGAGGAGAGGAGTGCAGTGGAATGGAGTGGAGTGGAGTGGAGTGCAGTGGAGTGGGATGGAGTGCAGTGGATTGCAGTGGAGTGGGGTGGAGTGCAGTGGAGTGGGGTGGAGTGCAGTGCAGTGGAGTTGGGTGGGGTGGGTGGAGAGGGGTCAAGTGGGGTGGAGTGGAGTGGAGTAGAGTGAGATGGGGATAGGATAGATTATAACTCAAGCAATAGTCGCATCGGGGTGGAGTGGGGTGGATTGGGCGGAGTGGGACAGAGCACGGAGTAGAGTGGAGTACTTCAATGGTACTGTTTTAAAGAGATTATTTTCGCTTAGCCTTTATTTTACTCCATGTGATGAATTAGAAGCTGGAATGCGTTTTTCATACTTAACTGTCAACATGAAATGTTTACTTACTATATACGACAATTGCTCCCCCGACAAAAGTGTCTGGCTTATGTGTATATGTCGCATGAGAGAGATTCCTCTCACGACTGTGGCATTGTGGGCGCATTGTCCATGTTTGATGTTGAACAACAAGGGTCGAGCTCGAGAGAAGAAGAAGACACGTTGCACTTATTATAGATACGAGTACATATAAACTGTAATAACGTGATGACAGGGTTGTTGATGGAGGGCGCTCCGAGGAGCACCAATGATGTACACACTTACTGTTGAATGTAAATAGAGCCTTTATTCAAACGACTTAATGCTATTTATACTACTGGGTGGTCGCTGACCAAGCAATATGCGTCTATGTCGCAGTAAACCATTAAGTTACGGTTAAATATACATATTCGCCATTGTGCTCTACATACTATAATACGAACAGTATATAGCTACCCCAATTTCCAACTAATCCTACCGTAATCATTTTTTTACAATAGGCTATTTGACTAACATTTTTTTCGCTTTGATATGTAGGGACGTCTCCATAATATAACCATAGGTGAAAGAATTACTTCGATAGCACAAAAATCTCTCGAGATATGGTAATTTGAAAATCACAATTTTTAGACTGCCCCAAAACGCTCCATACAAAAGACTACCGAATTCTGACGTCACAGGTTTGTATTTTGTATGCATCAAATCAGAAATTTGTACGACAGCTATGTTAAATATTACGTTTATGTAATTAGTATCATAATAAAAGTAATAGTATTTTTTATTGCTTCTCCAATGGAAATAATTTTTTTAAATAATTTCATACTTTTAAAATGGACTTTCAAGCCAAACTTTGATCGACGCTAGAAAAAGTCTGACTGAAGATATTAGAATGAAAGTTTGCAGATCTTTAAAGTTTTGTATATTTTACGATATTGTTAAATAATTTATACAATTTTTAAACGTTGGAAAATAGCCTATTATTTACTATTAATTTCATTGTTTCAGAATGTAAACCAAGAAGACACGATCAAAATAAGCAACAGCATTTTTCTGTACACTTATTTCGTCATTGGCGATCCGCAACAGAGAGGGTCCCAAAAAATTGTGACAACGCATGTATATTTGCTTAATGCATTTTCACATTTTTTTTGGCCGCTCTCATCGCGACATCATTCGGACGATAACCTTCGTCTTCGGTCTACGGCGAATCTTCGCGGCCACATAATGCGCGTATTGCACGATGATGTACAAGTAAGCGCCGTTACTCTGTATCTATTTTATGGCAGCAAATAATATTTTTTACATTTATGTCATCTAAAAAACAAATTAAAAGCAAGAAAAAGGAGCAAAAATATATAGTTACTCCAACCCATGTTACACTTCAGCTATATTATACACTGTAGTTACATCTAACACGTCCGCCAGGAACGACGGGTGCGGGCCGAATGGAGTGTGGCCGCACAAGCGAAGTTCATCGTGCTAGCGACTTTATAAATCTTCATGAAAAATATTAGAAATTGTCCAAAGTAATGCCGCGCAAACGCGCCATTACAGTTCAATTTCCGTTTCCTTTCAAAAGTACGTTTTTAGTAGGTAGATGTTGATAATCTTAAAACTGTAATTTTAATTTATTACACTTTTTAAATTATAGTAAAACATTATTGAGTATTATCAAATTAAATGATCACTAAAGCATTGCTGCGCACAGCGCACCAATGGTTGACTTCCGCTTTAGAAATACGGTCGGGTAACAACACCGGTGGTCCTGTGGTGGGGGCTGCTTTCAACATAAATTTAAATAAGTATACATGTTACTATAAAACTGCCAAACTAGTTCATTTAATGGCAGCCCCAATGGATTTTCTTGGGTCTTTTTTATTAAGTTCATAGCATAAATTCTTTAAGTCGGGGGTTTCAAAATTATTTTATCCCTTTTCAACTACGTTTTAACCGTCTTTTCAAAATTATTTTATCCTTTTTCAACTACGTTTTCATTACATTAATTATATAATATTAAGAACCAGGTGGAAGTTATTTTAAATGTAAATCTTGGGGATGATTCTTGGACTCAAGCATCACTGCCAATTAGATTTGGTGGTTTGGGTATCCGCAAAATTTCGGATGTGTCTTTGCCTGCCTTTCTATCGTCTATTTATAGCACAGCTAAGCTCACACAGGAAATACTGACTCCGTCTCTTAGCAATTATTGTATCGCTGGGCTTGAAGAGGCCAGAAATGCTTGGCTGGAGGCATTTCCAAACGCGGTTTTCCCTACCGATTTATCTGTTCAAGAGAGCTGGGATAATATAAATTGTGAACATATTTTTAAGAAACTCCTGAATAACGGTGGTTCACAAGACCGTGCGAGGTTGCAGGCGGTCGCGAGAAAAGAATCTGGGTTTTGGCTTCATGCATACCCTTCAGTAAATACGGGTACCTTTCTGGAACCAGATACTCTACGCATATCAATTTCGTTGCGTTTGGGACTCGATGTCTATTCCACCCACAGTTGTCCTTGCGGTGCTATTGTCGACCGCCTGGGCCACCACGGCCTTTCCTGTCAAAGGAGCGCCGGACGTTTCTCCCGCCACGCCGCTCTGAATGACATTTTGCGCCGTTCTCTTGCCAGCGTCAACGTACCGGCTATTTTAAAGCCGAATGGTATCGTGCGTGACGATGGCAAGACGCCGGACGGAATGTCTCTCATGCCGTGGAAGACTGGAAGGTGCCTGGTTTGGGACGCCACTTGCGTGGACACCCTTGCCCCGTCACATCTTCAGGTTTCCACGGTGAGAGCTGGAGCGGCGGCTGAGCTGGCGGAGAAGAACAAAACCTTAAAATACCGAGGTATCGGCTCCCAATACCTATTCAGCCCTTTCGGAGTCGAAACCCTCGGTCCTTGGGGCCCCTGTGCCTTGAGTCTTTTTGAAGACATTTCAAAGAGACTTTTTCAAGCCACCGGGGACCCAAGAGCCGGCGCTTACTTGGGTCAGAGGCTAAGCATCGCCATCCAAAGGGGTAACGCTGCTAGCGTTTTAGGCACGCTGCCTCACGGACCTACTTTAGATAGTTTTTGTTAAGATAGGTTTACACAGTTTAGTTTAGTTTTTATTGTCATTGTATTAGTTATGTTACTTATATAAATAAATAAACCATTAATTTCATTGTTTCAGAATGTAAACCAAGTAGACACAAGTAATTTATTGACGGGAGAAGATTCGGGCGGGAGATCGTCAATTTCTACTCATCTTTCACTTACTGCCGATCTCCCGACGACCTACCTCTTCGGCAAAGATGCCTTCGAGATGCCTTTGCCGAAAGAGTAGGTTGTCGGAAGATCGGCGAACCGAACACAGAACACAGGAGCAACCATTTTGATGATTGTGAGGCTTGCACGAACCTCTCTGAGAGCAGAGTCACTGATGGCTAATGATTACAATTTTGATTATATGGGAAAAGATAAATACAGAGAAATGGAATGTGAGCGAAAGGAAGTAGGTAAGTAGTGTTTTTTTCAATAGATGGCAAAACTCTATTATCAATAGAATTTTGTCATAATTGAAAAAAACAAAACAATGCTACAACGGATTTTATTTTATTTTTCGAGACAATTCAGGACAACAAACAACAAGTACAATGGGATGCCAACAAACAACGTGCTCTTATAAAATATTAGGTCATTGTACGGCCATCACCGTTATATAGGAAATATGTAAAATGTAGATGTAGAAATATTAAATATGTTAATCTTTATTTTATACAGAAAAAACAGAATAAATTGCAAAGAGTAATTACTAAATTTACAGGGAGTTGAGAACTTCGGTTACCGTCATTTTATAAACAGGTTTAGACAGGTAGAAAACGTCAATAGGCTATTTGACAATGTTTAATGGCCCCTCTTCACAATGGCCCATGATGGTCGATTACAGACAAGCACGATTGTGTAGAGGGCGTGATCGTGAGTGATTGATTGTCTGTGATCGGGCGTCATCGCCGGTAATCGGTAAGTTGTCGGTACATCAAAGGAATGCTGGCCCATGATTGTGTGCGCGTCCACACATCGCCGATTAGTCAGTACGTAGTTGTCTCGGGTACAGTGTAGACGTGTAGACATCTCGGTAAAAAAATAAAGAGGGACATATTCTTAGTGTTCTGTACTTATGTATCTAGTTCTTTCTGTCGATTTACAAACACAATATGGTGACGTGAACGAATGAAAAACCTTTTCGGTTCATAGAACTATATCAAAATTTTGGGGTGTAAGTGGTTCATCAAGATCTTTGAACCAAAGCCAACTTCACCTGCACGCGGTGCACCCTGCTGACTGACAAACGAAGCTCTGGCGAAAAGAGAGGTAGGGAGCGTAATTGTAAGCTACCCGACTGGGGAACGTACCTCCACCTCACAGAATACCGCAGCCAAATAACGGTTCCGTTGAGGGCTGTAGTGTTCCTGCGAGTGAGTGAGGTCACCAGAAAGGAAGGAGATGCTGCGATGGCAGCGGGGGTGGCGGAGCTCGAGCGATATTTTATGTTGCGAGCGTTAATATGGCTACGGTAACCGCTTCAGATCAGGCGGGCCGTATGCTTGTCTGCTACCCGACGTAGTATAAAAAAAAAAATGAGAATTGCATTTTACAATTCACAAGTCTGTTTTCGCGCAAGCCGTGATCACTTTGATATCCATCATCGATAGACGTCTTATTATAACAGTAGACAGTCAGTAAATGAATAGACACGATTGTGTGGAGAGCTGCCCGATCATGGCGGCGATTATGGACGATCATTTGATGGGCCAACACGTCCCATTGTGAAGAGGAGCCATAAAAAATGTATAAAATTATTTAAGAATATCGTAAAATACACAAAGCTATAAAGATCTGCAAACTTTCATTCTAATACCTTCCATCCGACTTATTATAATGTCGATCAAAGTTTGATCATAGATTGATTGAAAATTGTGATTTTCAAATTAACATATCTCGAGAGATTTTTGTGTGCTATCGAAATAATTCTTTCACCTATGGTTTTATTATTTCCTTACATATCAAACCGAAAAAAATGTTAGCCAAATAGCATATTGAAGTGTTTATTATATGACTGCATAAGTCTGCGAAGTGGTGCACGCGCACCGGCCTTCGTTTTTACTGTTTTGAGGTTTTGACACATAAATGAACGATGAGGATAGTTATCGCGATTTACTAAATTCGTTTTGCTTTTAGTTTATTTTAGATAGTTTTAATTGAGATGTATTTATTTAATTTTATCTATTTTATGTTTATTGTAAGACCTTTGTTGTACCGAATTAGTTTGATTAGTTTGACGAGATCGGTGGCGTAGCGGTCAATGACGCGCTTCGACACCAACGCTCGTGGGTTCGATTCCCACATATGACAAACATTTGTGTGCATGAACATGTCTGTTTGTCTTAGTTTGGGTGTTTTCTATGTATCATAAGTATGTATTTACAAAAAAAATGTATTTACGTATGTTTATCAGTTGTCTAGCACCCATAACACTAGCTTCGCTTACTTTGGGGCTAGATGGCGCTGTGTACTTTGTCTGAGAATATTTATTTATTTAGTTATCGCGTAGGCGCTGAGAACTACTTGAATTACGGTAATAGGTATATTTGATTAGTTGAATTTATGCAATCAAACTTATTGTGGCACAATTGTAACAAACACACGGAATCAAGAAATACCCTTTATTTTCGTTGAACAGATTGTAGGTGATCTTAATAAATGTTAAAAAGTGGGTCCACACCACCGGGGCGTACTCTAGCTGCGGTCTAATTAAGGAATAATACAAATAAATATGTGTGTATGGTCGTGTATCAGCCGGGCTGTATGCTCGTGCCACCCGACGAAGGCGTGCTTGTGTCGTGGACACGGGCGTGTGTTGCACGTGAATACGTTATATGCACTAAAATTATCTTGAAATGGCCCCGCCTCCCCTTCGCTTGAACTTACGGAACATCGCGTGCCCCCGCACGCGATTATCCCTATTGTTATATATATAATAAATTCTTTGATCCTTCATCTGTACAGTGGTGTGATTGAATTTTGTATGGAGATGATAGATTTGTAGCTGCAACACTAAACTGTATCCCCCGATTTTGTTACGATTCGTTTTTTTTAATTTTAAAGATATATTTAGGTACGTCAAAGAGAAACCAGTGACATATTATGTGACTGGGCCTAATAAATGCAATAATAAATATAAAACCAATACACAGGCTGACGGATCTTAACTTGCCGCCAACGGAGCGCTCGTCCTCCTGGGATGTACTGCCTATGATGATGATATTGATCATCGGCAGCACTTCTCAGAAGGACTAGCAACTTCTGCTTCTGCTTCTTGACAACGTCTACAAGAACACAACATCGGCAGCACTTCTCAGCGAGTGACATTTGAAGAGTTCACCGTCGACGTGTGGCGAATGTCGCAGTCGCTAGAGCGAGAACCTAAAAATTGTTTTATGAGAAATTTTTGGTTCTCGCTCCAGCGACTGACGGACCTGATTTTGCCGCCGACGGAGCGCCCGGCCTCCACGTTGTCCCTGCAAGAGGTACTGATCATCGGCAGCACTTCTGAGCGAGAGAGATCAGAGTTCACCAGCGCCGTGTGGCGAATGTTGCAGGAGCGAGACAGGACCTTCAGAAAATTCTCAAAGTTTCTTTGATATCTGCCAATTTTCTGAAGGTTCTCGCTCGCTTCTGATTCGCCTCGCCAGCGTTCATTCATGTCCACACAAGTGGACAGATTCATAAGGGTAAATATAATGTTTGCCTTTACTATTTGACAGATTTATACCTCAATCAGTAGCCGTACTGTACTTGAACCATGTTCATTGCCCGGACACGTGCGAATGTCTGTGCTATTATAGCAATAAACTTAAACAATTTAAACAAATATTATTAGTGTACACTTACAACTTGAGTCTAACCCCGCCGCCACGCTATGCTCTGTCCACACACTGCCCTACTCGCGCAATTATTCGCGACGCTCCGCACTTGGACATTTGCCTTTGCTGTACAATGGACGTTGAAGCTGTGGCAGCGTGCGCGATATGCATTTTAATTATAGCGAAACGAAGCTTTTTTTTATGGGCTAACGGTCTAAAAGATGCCATCAAACATTTCTTTTTTGCTACCAGCTCTTATAGGGAAATGTTCATGACAGACATGATTTTAAAAAAATGACTTAAAAAATATGACGCGTGTTACGCGCCCGAGCGCTCGATGCGGAATGCGTCCGAGGCGATTGTGTAGCCGCGCTCACGTTGCCGGTCCTTTGACTCGCGCCCAAAAAACCGACAAAACAGGGAATGATGGGCAAGACGAAGAGCAAGACGAGTGGCATGACGAGCAACGTGGCCACACTACGTTCCTGCCTACTTCCCTCGCCACTCGACGAGTGTATGGCAGGGCTAAATGGCAGGGCTATAAGCGAAATGACGAGTGTCGACGATATCATAAACTTGTCTGTTACTGTTGTTGTCTGTTTATAAACTTGTTGTCGGGTGCAAGTGGCTCTCAACTCAAGGGAATTGTTATTTGGCTGCGGTACTCTGTGAGGTGGAGGTACATTCCCCAGTCATGAAAGCCCATACAACGCCTTTCTTCAAATATAAATTATTTAACAGACTAAGCACTATATAATATTTGTCGCGAGTCTGAACATTATATGAATGTCGGGAGAATCCAGACGATCCGGAACCCTACTCTTACATCAAACTCAAAGTGTATTATCTGACGTCGGCACCCCGCTGATATGCTGCTCTACTTGATTCAAAATTAAAAAAAAAATTCAAAATATCTTTATTCCTTGGACTTTATAAAGCACTTAGAAACGTCATACAAATTAAATATAAGAATATGTATAAATCATTACTACTCTAAATCCGCAGAGCTTAGATTCACTTTCATCACACTATCTTGAATGTGAAAGTGAATTTAAGTACCAGTTCCGGCGACGGGGCTTCTTGAGAAGAACTGGCAAGAAAGTCAAGGCCGACTCTTTTAATTGCCAATATCGTTACATTAAATACAAATACAATCATTAACATAACATAACAAGAGCAATTCATTTCCAAATACTTTTATCATTTATGTAATCCGAGATACAATAGTAAGCCTTTTGACATAGTCTAGTTTTGATATATTTCTTAAATTTACCCATGGATAATTTAAACGCGTCGTTTGGAAGTTTATTGTAGAAGCGTATACATTGACCTGGGAACGAGTTAGAGATTTTATGGAGCCTAGTAATATGCATGATTTCCAGATCATCGTCAGCATACTTTCCTTGGTGGATGACTTGGCACCCTGTAATCAAGGTGGTGAGCGGGACATGATGCAAACGTCTGAATAGGTTTACATTAGGTTTGTTTGTCGTTCCAGGTTACATCGACGATCTTATATATACTCTTAAATGCTATACCTAGAAATACATACTAGACATACACTACGATCCATCCACCAGGGAAAGTATGCTAACGATGGTTTCCGAAAATGCATGCCCGCAGGGATTACAAGACTCAGCATTTGTCGTTTACTGGATATTAAGAAATAACACTATTACATTTTATTAAAACAAGTTGATATTGTGCGAGATGCTGGGATTGTTGAGAGAGAGAGATCGAGTAAAAGTCTCTGATGTCAAATTACTAGGTGCACAGCGTGGATTTATTTGCCACAAGTCTTGACAAAATTCTTCTTACTGACTATCTTCTAATTTCAATTCAGGAGCGCTTCAGTGGTTCACTATCTTCAATTTTCTATTTCAGGAGCGCTTGAGTATTTCTTTCTTGTTTTCCCGTCGTCTTGCTGAGTCGAAGCTGGAACTATTGATTACTGTTGAAGCTGGAACTTTCCAGTATTATTACTCTACTCTGTGGCTGGAACTATTGAATGCAGGACATGCTCCGACTATTAAACAAAATTCTAAGTAGGTCAACCTATGAGTCCACGAAGACGGCCGACCAATCAGGGCTCTTTAAATTGACTCTACCACTAAATCTTCTAAATCTTCTAATTTTTGCTATCTCTTTCTATCGGCATGTCCTGACATTCGCGAGTTTACAAATATTTATTTAAATCTATTTTCTATAACAAAGGCTTATTTAACTTAACATATTATAACAAAAATCATTCAAAATACAATCATAATTAACAAAGTGTTTACGCCTCTTTAGGGCGACCTAGTAGGATATTGAAAAGGTTGTTTTTATTCTTTATTGATTTATACGTACAATCTAATGTTTACACATAAAAATATACATAATCATCTATTATAACAAACAACAACATTTAAGGATCTTGTCCTGCACATTTCTCCCGCCGTGCATCGTGGTCGCCGTCGTTCGACACGATGCAGTAAATGGCTGTGCAGGCTCGCTGGTGTCCACCGGGATGACGACGACTTTCTTCGCTGGCCGTCGGAGCACTCCTCCTCTGGTTGCCACGTCGACTGTTCTGACGATTCCGTCGGGGCCCGGGTACGTGGCGCAGATTCGTCCACGTATCCAGGTGTTGCGTGGATGATTGCCGTCGACGATGAGGACCAAGTCGCCGTTGTGCAGAACAGGCCCTCGTCCATGGGGCTCCCGCCGGTTACGGAGTTCAGGCAGGTATTCCTGGACCCATCGGGCCCAGAAGATGTCGGCAAGGCGCTGGGATGCGCGCCAGCTGGCGCGCAGGTTCAGGTCGCGCTCGCTGAACTCGCCCGGTGACTGCAGGCGTCCTGGCCCGCCCAGGAGGAAGTGGTTCGGTGTGAGGGCTTCTGGGTCTTCTGCGCTGACGGAGACATGCGTGAGTGGCCGGCTGTTCACCGTGTGCTCGGCCTCGACGAGCAGGGTCTGCAGAACTTCCTCTGAAGGGTGGCGTTCATGCAGTGTGGCTGAGAGCGCTGTTTTAACAGAGCGCACCATACGCTCCCAAGCGCCGCCCATGAATGGAGCGCCCGGGGGTATGAAACGCCAGTCGATGGTCTTTCTTGATGCTTCCTCTGCCATGGCCGAGTTGATGGCAAGACGTAGTTCCTTCTCGGCGCCGTGGAAGTTGGTTCCGTTGTCAGACCACAGTTGTGATGGACGTCCTCGGCGCGAGATCATGCGTCTCAGCGCCATGATGGCTGAGTCGGAGCTGAGGGAGGCGGCCATCTCCAGATGGACTGCGCGCGTGGTGAGACACGTGAATAGAGCCACGTATCGTTTCTGGTGGGTCCGTCCCACCGTGACTAAGAGTGGACCGAAGAAGTCCCACCCGGTGTAGGTGAAGCTTCGCTGGTGGTGTGCGAGGCGACATAGAGGGAGGTCACCAGTCGCAGGGTGCGGTGGAGACGCCGTACGCATACGGCACCTGATGCAGCTTCTGATGACTGCCTTCACAGTGGGTCTAAGGCGTATGACCCACCGTTCTAGACGGCACTCGTCGACCGTTGCTTCGACGCCCGCGTGATTGAGTTGCTGGTGAATATGTTCAATCCATAGCCTTGTCGCACGATGTTCCCCATGCACCACCAGTGGATTCTTCAGGTCTTCAGGTACTCCGGTTGCCGCTTCTATTCGGGTTTTCAGCCGTAGTTCGTTGTCGGTGAATTCGACGGTCAGTTGATGCAGCTTACTATTTTTCTGTGGTGGCCTTCCGATCTTCATGTCGTTGATTTCTTCACTAAAAGAGTCTTCTTGTGATGCTCGGATGATTAAGTTCTCGGCGCAGCGTAACAAGTCAGCTGAGATCGGCCTATAGTGCCCTATTGAAGTTGCAGTGATTTTCCCTGCGTGTTTGACTGCTTGTTTCTTCCTATAAGTTCGGCGCCAATCTGAATCTTCCGTAGCATTTTTCTTTGTTCGTTTCTAACTCACTATTTGTTTCGACGGTCGACATAATTCGATAAACTGAACTCGTGCTGTTGCGCGTAGATAGCGTTCCCATTTTGAAAATCGCTCGACTGTAGGTAGACTATACACTAGGCTCGGCGACGCTTCTTTGCTTATTACGGCGTACGTTCTTTCTTCTCCCGTGTCCTTCTGCGTACTTCTTTCTGCTTCCTGTGGCCATAATTCGGGTTCCTCGTATAAAAAATTCTTTTTTTTCGGCGGGTAGCTCTAAATAAAGTAACAGACATTTTTGAATCACTCTTAGTAATTTAATAATTAAAAATAATAATACATACTTGGTTTAGTCGGATTGTAACTTAAATGACTTAAGACTATCACTCGCATCCACTGGCATATAAATTTCCAACACATTATCACTATGGAACCATCACAGCAAATGCACAAAAACTTAAGTGATCTGGCAGCTCTCTTCAACACTAGGATGGAGGAGTTTGAGAAGAGTCTACAGCAATCATCATCTTCGTCCACAGCTGCGCCTTCTTCACTCAAGAACCTCTCTGCAGATTACCAAAATTTCAAAACTTTTGTATGGAAGGCAATTTCAATGTTGAAACAACAAATGGAGATGATAATAACTGGTTTGGATCATCATGAAACACATTCTCGCAGAAAGGTACTCCTCTTTCACGGTATTCCTGAGGTGGAGGATGAAAATTTAACTCTTGAGCTCAACAAATTATTTAGTGATCAGTTACAATTAAAGATTGCATTTGGCTCTTCACTTTCGTCTGGTAGTGGCTCACTTATTGAAGCTTGTCATCGGCTTGGTGTGAAAAAAGATAAGCCACGTCCTGTTTTGGTTCGATTTGCCTATGCTGATGTTCGTACATCTGTATGGAATTCTAAGACGAAGCTCAAGGGTACTAGTATCTCTGTTTCGGAATTCCTGACCAAGACTCGGCAAGAAGTGTTCATTGCAGCACGGAAACACTTCAGTGTTAAAAACTGCTGGTCATCTGATGGAAATATTGTGATCCTTTTGCCCGACAATATGCGTGTCAAGATTGCAACTATGACAGAACTCCGCCAACTCCAGGCCCTGCACCCGCACGGCAGTCCACAGTAGACGGATAAACCCAGGCATGGAGAAGCATCTAACAAGCAAGCTGCAGGCACTTATTAGGAGTCACGTTGAGGTGCTTAATTTGTACTTTATTTTTATTTTTAATTCGACGGTATGTAACTTTGCAGTTGAGTTTTTGGCTGCTGTTTTTTATCTTTTCACCCACTTGTATTATTATAAACTTTACAGTAGTTGTAGGTAAAATATATTTCTTTTCGGAGGAAACATCACAACTCAAAATAGCAATTAGAATGAAATTGTCAAAGTGACATACTCTTTCTTCCTCTTCATTTTTTAATTGCTGGCAACCACGCTGTATTATGTATTTTTTTTTTTTCTATCTTGAGCAAAAGTAAGCAATTAGGTTCTGCATGAAAACTTAGCCAAGGATGTGAGTGGTGTTTTGTTTTGTACTTATAGATATATATATATTGGTATATTTATTGTGTATTCTTATTTTGTTTGATTGTGTATTGCTATTTTTTTTTTGTTTTGTTTATATTTATTAATTTAATTTCATGTCATTAGATTTTAATGTCAATGATGATTATTTTCTTTCATGCTCGTCTGATGAGTTTGGAAGTGCTCACAGTGATATATCTTCTGCATCTGACATTGAACCTCTTGATGCCAAGTTGCAGTCTGTACTGAACAGTAAATCCCACTTCCTTAACCTTGTGCATATTAATGCCCAGAGTATAATTGCTCATTATCCTGATTTTCTTGCATCTTTTAGCAGCGACATAGTTGATGGCATTTTAGTTTCAGAGTCCTGGCTAAAACCTTCTCTTCCATCTACACTGTGTTCTCTCCCTGGCTTCCGGCTGTATCGTAATGATAGGATTGGCGCTGGGGCTGGTGGAGTATGTATTTTTCTTCGCGAGCATATTCCGTGTGTTGTGGTTGCTCAATCGTCGAGCGAATATTCTGCCTCTATTGAGTATCTGTTCCTCGAAATTACTCTCCACCATAATAAAATCCTTCTAGCTGTGGCTTACAGCCCGAATGACAGAACTGACTATTTTCAAACTCTTGAGTCAGCCTTAGAACAATTTCGGCCCTCATACGACAATATAATTTTAATGGGAGATCTTAACACGTGCATTTTAAAAAATGACAACAGGACTAATAAACTTAACAATTTAGTATCTTCATTAGACCTTCATCTGCTTCCCCTGTCGGCTACGCATCACGTCCCTAACACTAGACCATCCCTCATTGATGTAATGATCGTATCAAACGTTGAGTCTGTTAACGTACATGGACAACTTGCAGCCCCATTCTCTCACCACGATTTATTATTTCTTACTTATAGGGTGCGCCATCCCAAACGTATTAATAAAACTATACTCCAGCGTAACTTTAAAGATATGGATGTGAGTCGTTTGAGAAAAGAATTCAGTAATATCGATTGGTCTAAATTCTTTGCAGCTGATTCAATTGACGAAAAGGTAGATGTTCTCAACTCAAATCTTTCTGCACTTTATGATCGTCACGCTCCCTTAAAATCTGTCAGGGTTAAACATTTACCGGCTCCTTGGTTATCGCCATCCATTAGAAGGGCAATGAGCAAACGTGACAAAGCAAAGATCAAGCTTAGGAGATCACATACGGAAAGTGATATACATGAATATAAAAAGCTACGTAATATTTGCAATAGGATGTGTAGAGATGCAAAACGCCGTTATATTCACTCTTCACTAGAAAACTTGCCACAGACTCATGTATGGAAATTTTTACGATCACTGGGTGTGGGTAAACAGTCCGGTAACGTCTGTGGGGCTGTAGACATCAATTCATTAAACGGATATTTCTGTACGCCCCCCGTTACAGTTGATCTAGCTACTAAAAATGCTACACTATCTTCTCTTTTAAAACCCTCTACGCCCACAGGTGATGAATTTACGTTTCGCTGTATCACGGAGGATGAGGTTAAAAAGAGCATTTTGTCTATCTCTACAAAAGCTGTGGGAACTGATGGCTTGAGTCTCGACATGCTGCTACCAATTCTAGACCTAATTGCTCCGGTAATAACACATGTGTTAAATTTCTCATTAGCTAACAACATCTTTCCTAAGGCATGGAAACGAGCTCAAATAATCCCAATACCCAAGACAGCCAACCCTTCTTGTTTCTCGGAATATCGTCCGATCTCTATTCTTCCATTACTATCTAAGGTTCTAGAAAGTGCTGTACATAAACAACTTCATACTTATCTCTCCCAAAACAATCTTCTTAGCCCCTTTCAATCGGGTTTCCGTCCTTACCACAGCACAACGAGTGCACTGCTGAATATCACAGATGACATACGTCTCGCTATGGACAATAAGAAACTCTCCCTGATTATTCTGTTAGATTTCAGTAGTGCATTCAATTCGGTCGATTTCGATATTCTCCTTGGTATTCTTCGCTCTATTAACTTCTCTTCGACTGTGATAGCCTGGTTTGACTCTTATCTTCGAGGTCGCTGGCAGCGCATTAAAATTGAGGAACAAACATCTGACTGGTCTGAGTTGATTGCTGGCGTGCCACAGGGCGGTGTGTTATCTCCATTGCTCTTCTCTATCTTTATAAATGAATTAACTAAAGTCATTACTTCTCCTTATCACCTATACGCAGATGACCTACAAATATACAATCATTTTCATGTCTCTGACATATCTGTTGCCATTGAGGCTATGAACCGCGAGCTTTGTGCGGTCCAGAAATGGGCCGAAAGCTTCGGTCTGTTAGTTAATCCGACAAAGTCCCAAGCCATTGTGGTGGGTAACAATCAACTAAAGTATAGGCTCAAGTATAGTGATTTACCAAGGGTGTGTTTTGGTGGCAGTCCAATTCCCTTCTCAGACAAAACAAAAAATCTGGGTCTGATTATTGATGGCACCCTTTACTGGACGGCTCAAGTCAACAATGTTAGCAAAAAAATGCATTACACCTTTCACTCGCTCAAGAGACTCCAGAACTTCCTTCCCTTTAAAACTAAAATTATGCTTGCTCAATCCCTCCTTCTCCCAATTCTTGACTATGCCGACATCTGCTATCTTGATGCAACTGAAGAGCTACTCAACAAACTGGAACGGTTGCAGAATTTGGCTATTCGTTTCATTTTTGGTTTGCGCAAATATGATCATGTCTCTGAATTTCGCACCCAGTTGAAATGGCTCCCTATCCGCCTTCGCAGAAATGTGCACATCCTGTCTTTCCTTTACAAATTAATTAAAAATCCTGATTCACCTCAGTACCTTCGTTCCCGTTTTCCTCCTTTACCACCTCCTACCCGCTCCCAACGTCCCTGCCTTACGAAAACATTAAATTATCCCCCTTCCAACACAACGTTTTTCTTTAACTCATTTACTGTTCGTGCAGCACTGCTCTGGAATAAATTACCAGTGGAAATACGAGACAGTATCACTGTGACCACTTTCAAAAAGAAATTAACAGAGCATTACTTAACTCAAATTAGTTAATTATATTTTGTATGTTTAGATCCATAAAATGTCAACATTAGCATGTTTGCATATGTCGCCTTAGCCAAATAATATTTCTATACTATTGTTAAGGTTGGCTGGAAGAAATCTCTTAAAGAGATAAGCTCGCCCTTGTACACCTTGTTTACACTGTTTTATGTAACAATATTATATGCAATAAAGAATTAATAAAAAATTCGGGGCCACGGAACCAACGGTGAAGGCTGGTGAAGTTTGTAGGGACGTCTCTGGTAGCGTCGTCGGCGACGTTGATTTTCGTAGGTAGCCACCTCCATTCGTTCGCCGTGCTGTGTTCTTCGATTGCTGCGATGCGGTGAGCGACGAAAGGTTTGTAAGACCTCGAACCCGTGCGAATCCAAGTCAGCGATGTCCTGCTGTCAGTCCAGTAGTATGTGGCTTCGGGCTTCCGCTCGTGTTCCTTCCTTACAGCTGTTGCCATGCGTGCACCTAACACTGCTGCCTGTAGCTCGAGTTGCGGAATCGAAGTAAGCTTAAGCGGTGCGACTTTTAGCGCGGTGGCGTACGAGGCTTCGCTGGCATCTACGAAGACATGCAGTTGGAGTGATTTCGCAATACTGTAACCTGGGTAGCATCTAGGCACGGTGACGTTGCTGAGATTCTTGAGGTGTTGCATCCATCGGCTCCATTCTTCTGTCAGATCTTGATCTAAGCATTCATCCCAGTCGGTGCCTCGCCTCCAGACTTCTTGAAGTATTTGCTTAGCTCGAATAGTGATTGGTGACACCAGGCCGAGCGGATCGAAGAGTGACATCACTATCTTCAATACTTTTCTCTATTTGTCGGTGTGTTGCTGTTCAGTACCGTCGCTGGAACGCGTACCAGGTCCAAGTTGAAGCCCAGCTGGTCTTCATTCGGTCGCCATATGAGACCGAGCACTCGTTCGAGCTGGCATCCATCTTTTAAGTTCACCGTGGAGTCTTCTGATGCTGCTTCTCCAATATGACGGATTCCAGTACAGTACAGTACAGGTAGGTAAGGTTAGGTTAGGTTAGGTTAGGTTTTTTTTTTTTTTTTTTTTTTTCTTGGCCAATCGCAATGTGCGCACATCCCACAGGGATTTTCGTCTGTTGGATGTGCGCAGATTGGCTTACTTCATAAATTCCTCCGGCATGGGGAAACCGGAACGTTTCTTAGGGTTTTATTTAATAAATCGAAAAAATTTTACATCTTTTATCCTTATCCTAATTAACATATTTTCTGCTTATAGTCTAATACATGTTTTACCTTAGCTATTCTATTTTTATTTTTATTACATTTTGTTACAGTTTTGTTTTTTTTTTTTTTTTCCAATACATGTTAAACTATTTACGTTTCTATACTTATTCATTCTACGTTTTATATATATATGTATATTTGTACATTCTGTATTACATTTTTAATGCTTTAATGCTGGCAACACGTTATTTATATACTTATTATATAATTAGCGTTTGTCCTTTAATATCTATTTATTTCTTTTAATGACTATTTTTGCTATTTTTGTACAATATTTAACAAACCGGTTCCTATTTATTTTGCTTTCTAAAATTTTTGTTATGTTTTCTTTTGTCACTTTCTCTTGCATTGCTATTTCTATCTCTGATCTGTCTTTCCCATGTATTGGACATTCTATTATAATATGTATTACATCTTCTTCCATTTCAGGGTCACAGGCGCACGATGGGCTGTCCCTACACCGGAACCTATTCAAGTACTGGGAAAATCCACCGTGCCCCGTAAGCACTTGGGTTAGCACAGGATCTAATGCAATCTTCTTTATGGTAGAGTACGCCTTTACCGCATCGGGGAAGAACACTTTTGTCGTGCCGGCAGTTTCGCTTTCCATGTATCTCCGGTTCCATTCGTCAATCGCATCAAATCTAATTTGTCGTTTGACGAATGAAACCGGGCATTTTTCATAGTCCGGCTTTGTTTTTCGAAACGCAGCACATTTCGCTAGTTCGTCCGCTCTTTCGTTGCCCTCCAGTCCCACATGCGCTTTAATCCAGAATAGTTTAACTATTCTTCCCGACATTCTGGTTTTGTTAATGTTGGTTCTTGCTTTTATAGCTAGGGGATGGAGGGTGTCGAAGTTTATCACGGATTCAAGTGCTGACCTTGAGTCGCTGCAGATGTTAGAAGTGTGTGCTGCGTTTCGGAAAGCCATCTCAGTTGCTTCGGCAAGGGCAAACAATTCTGCCTGGTGAACCGTACAGAAGTTTCCCAGCTTTAGTTTTCGATGACTTATCTCGGCGCCGCCACTCCACATCGTTAGTGCCGCGCCGACCTTCCCATCTATTCTACTTCCATCTGTGTAGATCTGTATGCCTTCACCTATGTACTGGTTCATTTCTGTACGGTCCCTCAGGCATCTATATTCCAACCCTTCCCGATGAGCGGGATGTGGTGCATCTGTTGCTGCTACCGGTCTCTTCATCTCTCGGTCCTCTACCACTCGCCGGGATAGGCCTCTCTTCACTTCGTAAAGAGAGGCTGCTTCACGGACTCTTATGTCCAAGGGAAGCAACCCGGCAAGTAGTAGAGCCGAGTTTAGAGAGACTGTTTTGTAGGAACGTATAATTTTTTGGGCAAAACCCCGTTGCACCACTGCAAACTGTTTTTTGGCGCCGATTTTGTTTGAGGCTGACGCCCACACACTCGCCGCGTACATAATGACCGGCTCCACAACTGCCACATATATGGTTCTGATGATCTCGGGTGACAAACCCCAACTCACCTTTGCTGCTCTAGATATTTGTTTGTAGAGATTTAATGCTTTCTTGCATACTTTCGTTATATGTGCATTAAATGTGAGCTTGTCATCTATAATGACCCCAAGGATTTTAATCTCTCGGGACAGCACGACGTCCACCCCGCCCATGCTCAGTATTGGTGAGTCATACTTCAACTTATTTGTAATTAGCATGGCCTGTGTTTTCTGTGGCGCAAATTTAAGTTTATTTTTGACTCCCCACTCCCGAACACGCGCGAGGGCGGCGTTCGCCCGCCCCTGGATTTCCAAAGCTGTGTTTCCCGAGAAAATCAGAACCACATCGTCTGCAAATGCTTGGCAGCGGTCGACTCGACTTTCCAAGTCCTTTAGTAGTGGATCCAACAGCAGATTCCACAATGTTGGACCCCCCACCGACCCCTGCACGCAGCCCTTATGTGTTTCCATTATGGATTCCACACCTGCATACCTTATACGAACCTTTCGGCCCGACAGATAATCGTCGATTATTTTCCGGATGTTTAAGGGGCACTTTGTCTCTGCCAACCTACATCTTATTGCCGGCCACCATGCGCCATCGAAGGCTCCCTCTATGTCAAGAGAAACCAACGTGATGAGCTTCTTCGCGCTCAGTTGACTTTTTATATATTGTATCATGTCATAAAGGGAGTCCTCGGTGCTACGTTGCGGAACAAAACCATATTGGCGCCGGCTCATGTTTGGCAGAATGTGCCACCTTATTCTTTTGAATATCATTTTTTCCAGCACTTTTCCTAATACTGGTAATAATCCAATTGGTCGGTATGCCTTAGGGTTCGTATAGTCGTCCTTCCCCGGTTTTTGTAGTATTACAACTACCGCTTCCTTCCACGTGGTTGGGAAACAGGAGAGACTTAGACATTTATTGAAGATTGCAAGGAAAATCTCGGGACTCAGGGTGATGGCCTCTCTGCAAATGTCGGCGGAGAGCCCGTCGATTCCGGGCGCCTTTTTGGGATCGATGCTAGACGCGGCCCACACCAGTTCCTCCATCGTGAATGATGGGTCCGATGTTGTATCATCACTCCCCTCATTCACGTTTTCGGCCTTTTTCCTGGTTTCTTGGTGTACCGCGTCATCGTCCTCGACCCCATCCCTCGGATAAAAGGTTTTTGCCAGAAGTCTCGCAGACTCCTCGCCGCTCAGGACTATCCCGTCCTTAACCAATGGCATGTCCTCTTCTCTCTGCTTTGTCCGCGCTATCACCCTGTATATCCCTCCCCACATGGTTTCCCTCTCTTGCTTTTCGCAAAAATCCTTCCAGCTGGCGGTCTGAGCCCTCCCTGCCTCCAATTTATAGGCTTCTTTGGCCTGAAGATATTGTTCTACCACCCATGCTCTGCGGACAGGCGCGGCGCACGCAATTCTTCGCCATTTTCTTGCCACTTCTTTTTTCATTTCGGCGAGCTCGTTTGTCCACCAGGGCAATCTCACCCGACTCTCCTCCCCCTTTAAGGTTGGCATGGACACCTTACAGGCCTCTTCCATAGTATTGCTTATCTTTACAATCATCTCTTCTAGTTTTATCTTGCTTTCTATCTTCTCAATTTCTGCCTTACATATTCCTTGCTCTCCCCATAGTTGTCCCAGTTTCTCTCGGAATTTGGGCCACTTTGCCTTCCTCGTGTTGTATTTTCTCGTCGTCCTTTTTGTGTCCATGCCTTTAGCCTTTTCCATTACCAAGTCGAATAAGATCGCCCTGTGGTCCGAGCTCGTCACGTCCGCTTCAACTCTCCAATTTATTACGTGTCCTAGCATGTCCACAGAGCACGTTGTGATATCCACACAACTTGTGTACCTTCTTCCGCCTCTTATTGTGTCAAAAGTGGGCTCAGACCCCCTGTTGAGGATTTGGAGGTCCATTTCCTCCAGCGCTCCAGCCAGCTCCTCTCCTCGAATGTCCACTCCCCTGCTTCCCCACCACGTGTTCCACGCATTTACATCCCCTGCCAGGACAATGTTCTTCGTTCCCACTTCTCTTTTTATTTTCGCCATCCATTCGAGGTACGGTTCGATGGGCTTATCCCCTTCCAGATAAACTGACACCACTCCCATCTCCCAGGCTGCGGTTCTTAATTTGACAACTACGATGTTTGGCGTTGTCAGTGTTGGGCACTGGGTAATGTCAATCCTGTCATTGAATATTATTATGGCCGACTTGTTTGGCTTCTCCAAACTGCCGGCATATTGTATCACCCTAGCGCCTGGATATGTCTTCATCTTTCCCGTACCTCCAATGTATGGCTCTTGCAAGATGGCGATCGCTGTTTTCCTGCTTGCGGCTTCTGCCATTAGCTCAGTAGTAGCCAACTTACTCCTTTGTAAATTGGCCTGGATTACACCGATTCGCATAGTATTTCCGTTGCCATGGTTTGCTCGTGGGTTGTCCTTAGCAGTATGCTATTGACGCCCGGGCCAATACGTCCCATCTCTTTTTTACTGGACACTCGTCACTAAACGCGTTATGGGCCGTGTTTACTAGTTTTGCCCGTGCGCAATTTTTACATACCGGCACTTCTCCTGTGATCCGGTCAGCACACTCGACGCTGAGATGTGGTCCCCCACAATGAGAACACAGGTCAACTGTCTCCTTACAAAATTTTCGGCCATGACCATACCCCAGGCATCGAGTGCACTGCAAGAGGGGTGATTGGTCCTCCACCAGTACAGTTTGTAAATCAATGCGTACTCTACGTCTTTCTATAGATCGTCTCCATATTGCAGGTGACACACAGAGTATCGCATGATTGCTGTGGGGATTCCGTGCCCTTCTTCTATATTTAACAGCAACACGATTTTCCTCTTCGTCGAGGCCACGAAAGATCTCTCCGTTCTGGTTCTTAAACGCCTTGATTATCTCTTCATCGCTATGTATTTTTAATACATCCTTCAGGACCAGAAGCGGATCCCTGTTCTTGATGTCCTCGACGATTAGGTTTTCTCCAGCACTCTGTAGGCGTTGCTTTATCTTCTCTCTTTCGTGCTTTGATTCGCACCCCACAACGATCTTTCGATCCCTGGCCTTTCTAACCCGCTCCACTTTTACCCATCCCTCTTTAGCATCTACAGTCTTTCTCACCCTCTCTAGCACTTCTTCAGCTGTCTCTTCGTCCTTTGTTGAAGTGATGACGACAGAGTGCAACGTTGTTCTTTCAGGTTCTGGTTTTCCAATCTGCCCTACTGTTGCTATCTCCGCATATGTTCTCCTTCTTGTTTCTTCTACTGCCCTTTGCATGTCGTCTATTTTCTTGCTATTTTCGAGTAGCAGCTTTGTATTTTCCTCTATCTTTCTGGCTAGATCTGAGTTCTTTATCTCCTCTTCATTCATATTTCGGGTGTCCGTCTGTCTGTGCTCACTTTCCCTACCTTGTTCTTTCTGCTTTTCCCTCTTTCTCTCCCGTCCCAGTTCCGCCTCCTGCTCCTTGATGATCTGAAACAACCGTTCAACAGACT
This sequence comes from Hypsopygia costalis, assembly GCA_937001555.2. Classification (NCBI taxonomy): domain Eukaryota; kingdom Metazoa; phylum Arthropoda; class Insecta; order Lepidoptera; family Pyralidae; genus Hypsopygia; species Hypsopygia costalis. The sequence continues at coordinate 21,702,904 of OW443347.2, forward strand.
GTGTCACTTGAACCTTAATTTCATTCTTTAGGTTCCGTGATGCCGTTAGAGCCGACTTAACATTGTTGTTACAGGTTCTTGCTTCCTGAATCCTTGTCCTTATTTTCGGCGACTGTTTTTGTGCTCCTGGCACCGTTGTTTGTGCTCCTGTCATTTTCCCTCTTTTTGGAGGCGAGATCTCAAAAGTCTTGTTTGTTCCCCCTGCCGCTTCCCATTCTCCTATGCTCCGCCTCACATTTGAGGCGGTATCCGTTGTGCCTACCAGGGCATTAGTCAATGGAGATAGGGAGCTTCTTGTCCTATCTTCACGTGATGAGATCTCCTGTTTGCCCCCACAGGATGTTACGCTGTTTGGTGTTCGATACATCACGGAGAAATGTGTCACTTAAGTTTAAGCCTTTTATATTTAAATTTGTAAAAGTTGTAAATAAGTAATTATATGTAAATGTAAAAATAAAGTTGTAAATATGTTATCTAAACCAGTCAGAATTTTTTCATTTGTTTTAATCTATAAATCATATATTATATAGTCTAATTTTTATTGTCGGGAAGCACAGAATATACAAATATAACACTTACAATGATCTGCAGATATAAATTGTCACCCACTCCCTTACAGAAACCGGTACAAAATCCACACAATTCGTTGTTGTTCCAGAGCAATTGCTCCTTTGTTATTCTGGGAATGTAGAGTCGTCACCCTCTATTAGTTAAATAGTAGCAGATCATTTGTTATTAACCGATGAAATATAAATTTTTTAATGTTTTTAGTCCGAAAATCGTATTTTATAGATTTCTATGAAAATGACTCTATGTAGAGCAAGATTCACAGGCTCAGCATGTAGAGCTCGTCGAGCCCGTTTCAACAACCCCAAACACGACCACCCTAGCCCCAAGGGTTCCCGAGAAACAGCCCGTCCAAATTTCCTGGATTGTGTCCAACAAAATGGACAGTGCTATTTCTCCCGATCCAATGGGCCGATCTAGGCCGTGCTTGGTATTGCCGTGCTTAGCTCGCCGAGCTCTACCGGCTCCCGTTGTTTTTACCCCCAAAATTTTTTGGACTCTAGAATTCTCGTTTTTGGTACTAATCTGGTAGTCTATGTTCCTACAATGCCAATACCAAAAACCCCAAGTCGATACGACCGTTAGTTCCGGAGATATTTGCGTTTGAAATTATTCAAGATGGCCGCGCGGCTGTCAAAGTCTGTTTTCAATCTCTTATATCTCCGCAACCAAAAGCCGCAGACCCACGGTTCTTGGACTCAGGGTGGTCAGTTTTTTTCCTCCTTTCCGTTGGAGTCAACTCCGACGGATTGAAAATTTTTGGGCTGAAAACGACTGAAATTCAGTTGCCAGGTGAAGAGATTCACCCTCCACCCAAATGTGAAAATCCCAACTTCCTACGACCAACGGTCTCTGAGTTATGGGCGCCCAAAGTATTTCAAAATGGCGGCCCTAATGTCAAACCGAGTCTTAAAATGCTTATAACTCCCGAACCCCTGGCCGCAGCAAGTCCGGACTTTCTCTGGAGACTTCAGCTCCACTTGCTCTTCAATCCTAATCTAGTTAGGTCGCTAAATAAATTTTTTGCCCCAATTTCGGTTTTGGGGGTCAAACCTTTTTCTCTGAACGACGGCACTGACTTCTAAGAAAATCCGGTATTTCCAGGCCCAACGGTTCACTAACTGTGAACGGTCAAAGTTTTATATCCAAAATGGACAATTCAGTCCAAAAAGCTAAAATCGTTGTTTTTTATGCTAGAACACCGAAGTTTGGGTTTCTCCTCAACTCGCCCGAGTCAAGGAACACATACCGTAGCCAAATTCAAATTTTTTGATATTTTTTCCGATTTATTTGAAAATTTTACTAAAAAATTCACAGTTCGCGAACCGCTGGTCCAAAAAATCTCAAATTTTGTACAAAAATAGTATAAATAGAGTACTATCATATAAATATAACACTTATTTAAAGTAAGACAATTTTCCTGGCAAAACTTATAAAAAATATTTTTTTCAGTTTTTCGTTTACAGTTCCAAATGTATTAATTAAAAAAAATTAATTTTTTCAGTATCTGTTCATCTAATTAGAGCGCCAAAGATAGCAGTTGCCAAATATTAAAATTTTCACTTGTTCTTGAGATATTCACCGCCAAAGTTCAACTTTTAAATTAATTATAATTAATTGTCTTTACAACATAAAATTTTTTTACTTGCGGTATTTTGTTGTCCATATGCTGCAGTATCTTGCTGCCAAAATTCAGCCTCGCGCCGCCTCTCCTTCACCGACCACGTGGCCACGTGGTTGATGTTTTTCTGGATTTTCCCCCGCAACTGTGCGCGTCGCCTTAGCGCTGATAGCGGGAAAACCTTTTTGTGTAAATTTCGATTCCCAGTTAAACTCCCCTGGGAGGCGTATTTGTTGCGTCCGGCTGATGCTGACTGCTGTGTCGGATGCGGGAAGGACTGGAGAAGAAGACGAGCGTATCTCTTCCCAGGTCTTCGCTTGCGTTCGTTCACCCTGGCCGGAGACAGCAGAGACTCGGTCCCGCCCCGGGCGCGCGCGACAAAGTTGCGGCGCGCCGCACGGGAAGCGGGATATCTCCGGAACTACGATTCTCCGGCTGAATCCAGAACCATCCCCGTGTTCTGAAAGAAGCGGCCTACCCAGTCGTGTACGTCACGTCCCGGGCCAGCCCCTCTCCACCCTGCTGCAGGGGTTGCAATACACCGCACTATATTGCGCCACTGCTCGCGGCGCCGTTCACTGTTTTTTGCACTTTATTATCCTATTTCAGGTCCTAATGGTCTAAATTTTTGTTCACTAAGTCTACACTATGTACTACGTTATAATCTATCGACACTTAGCCTAAATTCTGTCTATTTTTCAGTTTTTTATTACACCAAAGTCGCCACTTACTTTGTTGCCGTCAAAATTTGGGATAAGTCGGAAAGAGACCTGGTCGTGCGGCTGAAAACTGCAGCTGCCCGTAAGTCCTGAATGCCAGGGCTATCGGATGGTGATGTTGGAACGGGCCGGCGAGCTCGGGTTCGAGCTCCAGCCAAGCACCCGGTTCGGTCTTCAGTCGATATCTCCCTGGTTTCCCGGCGGAAAATTCCCAAATTTTTATCACAGGTCCAGATTAGCTTTGCGCACGTTTTAAAACACTAAAAAGTTTATGTTGTCGCTTTAATTTTTGAGTTATTCTAAAAAGTTTAAATTTTTGCCGGTTTTTCCGCACTTTTAGTGTTCCAACTCACCGAGTTTTTGTCCAAAAAATCCAAAATTTTTGCTGGGCACTCTCCTGCGAATTCCGCACACACTCACAATTCACACTACACAAGTTGTCGCTGATTTTCGCGAGTTATTAGCGTTTGTTTGCGCGCGCGCGTCCGGTTTCGCGATTTTTGCCCGGGTTTTTTGTTGTAGTTTCGTCACTGTTTACCCGGTTTTTGTTCTGAAAACGGTGTTGGATGCGGCAAAGAAGCGCGCATCTGGCAATATATAACACTTATATATTTGTGCACTTTTTCCTATTTTCTCGATTTTTCGATCGCGTAACGGCGTAAAATCGTGACGCTCGGCTCAGGAGGTACGGCGCGACTGGGGTTAGGTTAGGTTAGGTTTTTTTTTTTTTTTTTTTATTAAATAAAACTACAACTACAGACACTTGGTCCGTACCTTTTTTAAATTGATGAAATTTTTGTTATTTTGTTTATTTATTCTACTAAATATCCGCGCTTAAACATCTCTATTCTTATTTATATTAGTGTTATGTTAGTTAGGTGTATGTATAATTAAATTGTTGGTTAGGTTAGGTTAGGTTAGGTTAGGTTAGGTTAGATTTTTTTTTTTTTTTTTTTTTAGAAGCCAATTGCAATATGCGCACACTCATCGGTGTAAAGTGCCGTTGAGTGTGCGCAGATCGGCTTACTTCGTACATCATCGCACACCCCTATCGTGGATAAGGTTCTTTTCTAGTAATTTAATTATTATTTATTCCACTATCCTAAATTATTTACAAATATATTTACAAAAAATAAAATTATCTGGTAATGATGCAATAGCAATATCTAAATACAAGAATACATAAAACTTATACATTAAATAGAATTAAAACATTTCCTTAAAACTAAGATATAAACGAAAGATATCTAGAACTTATTGGACGCCGACGAGTTGAGGTGATGGCTTGGTCCAACTTACAATCTGATTATTGTCAATCTATCCACAGCTGTCCCCGGCAGACACTTAGCTCAATAACCCCATCTAGCCACCGCGATCGAGACGCCTATCGGAAAATATAGGCGCCCAAGTCCAACATTGGTCCTAGGTGGGGCCATTCTGCTTGTTCCGCCTGATGACAGCCGTGGCTAGATTGACACAGTAGTCAATGAACTTAAATCTACTTTTTCCAGCCATCACCTCGGACACGTTCGCTTCAGTGACCCGCATTCCCAAACGCTGCTCCAATTCCCATCTTTGTTTGGAGAATGCGGGACACTGAAACAAAATGTGCTGCACTGTCTGACCCTCGCCAGCTTCACAGAAACACGATGGATCGTCCGTGCACTTGAACCTGTACAAGTACGCGGCAAACCCACCATGTCCCGATAAGACTTGCGTGGTGATGCCAGACGGAGCCATTTTGCCCACGATACTGTAAGCGGCGGTCGCACTCGGGAAAAACAGCTTCGTCGTTGAAGCTGTAGTTCCCGAGCGGTATCTCCTATCCCATTCGTCAATGGTCGCCTTACGGATCATACCCTTGACGAATGAGACAGGGCAGCGGTCGTAGTCGGGCTTCTTCTTCGACTTCAGGGCCGCACTCTTGGCGAGTTCGTCGGCGCGTTCATTTCCCTCAAGACCCACATGCGCCTTGATCCAGAACATCGAGACGCTCTTACCCTGCGCTTTGCACAGTTTAAGAGCGTCCCGCGTCTGTACCGCAAGGGGGTGAGGGGAATCAACGTTACCTATCGCCTGGAGCGCCGCCATGGAGTCGCTGAAGATGCCCACGCTGGATCCATTACAGCTTAACGCGTATTTTGCCGCGGTGCAGAGAGCGAGGAGTTCGGCCTGGTAGACGGTACAGTAGGACGACAAAGTAAGCTTGACGGCCTTGGTTTCGGCATCGCTGTTCCAAATTGAAACAGCGGCACCTACCCGACCCTCAATCTTACTGCCGTCCGTGAACATTCGCAGGGCAAAGGTGTTGGCTGCCCTGTATTGTTCCTCGTCCACCAGGTGATCGAACTCGACCCTCTCCAGCTCCGCTGGGTGCGGGGCCTCGATCTTAGAGGCCATCCGCTCGATCTCCCTGTCTCTCAGCACCGGATGGGGCAGTCCCCTCTTGGCCTCGTAAAGAGATGCGATTTCTCGCACCCTAAGGTCAAGGGGGAGCACCCCAGCCAGCAGCAATGCGGAGTTCAAGGAGACCGTTCGGTAGGCCTTGCAGATCTTTTGCGCGAAGCCCCGCTGTACGCTGTTGAGCTGCTTTTGGATGCCTAGCTTGTTCACCGCTGGTGCCCATACGGCCGCGGCGTAAAGTATTGTCGGCTCCACTACAGCTATACAGCTGAGAATAATAAAATGTGCTGGTAGTAATGTAAAATGTACATAATGGTAGTGAAGATCATATATACATATGATCTTCACTACCTCAGGATGAAGACCCCAACCGACGCGGGCCGTACGTGCAAGGCGCTTATATATGTCCACCGCCCTTTTACAGACGGTGGTCACATGCGCATTGAACGTAAGACCCGCGTCGATGGTCAGCCCGAGGAGTTTGATCTGCCGAGACATGCCAATGCCCATCCCGCCCATGCTGAGGCGCGGAGTATCATACCTGAGTTTGCGCGTGACCAGCATGGCGCTAGTCTTTTGCGGCGCAAACTTTAACCGGTTTTTGACCCCCCACGCCCTCACATGCTCGAGAGTGGCATTGGCACATTTCTCTATATCCAGTGCAGTGGCTCCGTCAAACACCAACACAACATCGTCGGCGAAGGCCTGACAGTACACCCCCGCTCTTTCTAGTTGCCACAAGAGGGGGTCCAAGAGGAGGTTCCACAATATCGGACCTCCTATGGACCCTTGTACGCAACCTATTGTGGCAGCGCGTGCGCATTCCTCCCCCCCGAAGCGCACCCTCACCGTCCTATTGCTGAGGTAACTGTCTATCGTTCGTCTCAAGCTCAGAGGCGTCAGATGCGTCATCGGAGAGTAATTAATTAATAGTAAAATAGTATGCTTGTAGTTTTCTTATGCTCTAGTCATTTAAACGCATATGATTACACATTACAAGATAATTAGTAGGGGCTGGGTAAGATAGTGGTGCAGGGAGTTGCTTTGAAAGGCGGGGGTAGATGGGAGCGGGGGCGGGGGCGGTTTCATGGGGGCTTGGAAATTAGTGGCTTAGGTAGGATCAGGATGACGGCTGGGCTAATATGGTGGGGTCAGGAGTAAGGATAGGACAATGCAATCTTAGTTTCTAATTATACATAATTTGCAAAATTGGAATAAACTGAACATAAAGTAATACTTATCAACTACTAGAGTGACCCAATTAAACATCGTATTATAACTATGAGGTCACATGACGCACTTTATCTAAAGTATTGTTATTTGATTTCCGCAGTAACACATTTACACATCACAGAAACGAGGCCGACTGCCGGTGGTGCGCGCCGGGGGCGCGCGCCGGGGGCGCTACACATGCTGCTCGGGGGTGCTAAAACTTGGACGTAGCGTCATCAGAGGCCGGCTGCCGGTGCCACACGCGCCACTCGGGGGCGCCGGCCCCCGGGCGCGGCGTCATCGTGGGCCGGCTGCCTGTAACGCGCGCCGGGGGCGCGGTCAGCCGGGGGCTCGGGCGGGGGCCCGTCCCACGCGCGGCTTCCGGCGCAGCCACGCGGTCTGAGAAGCTGCTTACTTACTTGTGATGGTATTGTATGTGCCTCCTCATGGATGCCAGCACCGCCTGATAGCATGGGCAGGCAGGAGAGATGGCATTATGGTCGACTTCCTCGTGTTCTTTCTTCCCACCGCGGTTTTCTATGTTCCGCTTCTTACAGTTGTAGCACTTGGGGGTGTATTCTTTGTTCTTCTTAGGACAGTTAGTAAATGTGTGTGTTGTTACTGCACATATGGAGCATGCCTTTGTTTGTGATTTGCAATTAACTCGCATATGTCCAAACTGTAAGCAATCGTAGCATTGTATGAGTGGTGTGTAGTCTTCTATATGAACCATTTGGTACTCTATATTTATCCTTTCCAGTTTGGTGATTGCCTCCCACAATTTGGGTGTGACTGTACATACTGCGTTATATAATTCCTGGTTTCTATTATTTTTCTTAAAGGATAATTTGATGTCTTGGGGGTTAGTGATATTTTCTTTTATTGTTTGATTCTGTGATACTAAAATGTTGATGAGTTCGTCTGATGGTGTGGAGTTATGTATGCCCTTTATAATTACCATTGGCTGTCTCGGACTGACAATTTGTACGCTTATTTCTTGTGATTCGCTTACCGCCTGCAGGGTGTCTTTGCATTGCTCCTCTCTGTTGTATTCCACGAGGATCCGATTTCCGGAGATGGGTCTTATCACGTGGGGTGCATAGTTGCGTTCTTTGAATGACATTTTCTCCTTGAATTTGTCCACTATTTCTTTGTGAGTCTCGGCGCCTTTACCTGATATTATAACCGCTGGTCTGGGTGGAGGTGGGGGAACTGGGGGTCTTGGGGGCTCGGTATGTGAACCCGTCACGCTTGCATATGTTCTGTTACTAGTTACGGTACTTGGTGGTGTTAGTCTTCTTGTGACCTTATCCATTTCCTCCTGGACCGTCTTTCGCACTTCTTGGGCTATGATACTTGCGACTTCTGGAGTGATAATTGGTGAGGCGGGGGCTTCGGCAGCTTTGGGGGTGGCAACTTCGGGGGTGATAATTGATACAACGGGGGCTTCGGCAGCTTTGAGGGCTTTCTTTGCGGGGGTAGCGAAGTGAGGCTTAATTGTTTTAGCCTTACAAAACTCCGCAGCTAAGCCAACAAGATCAGAAACGATACCTAGAGCGTGTCCCTTGATGATCGCCTTGTTTTGTCTGGTGAGCGATTTTCCTTTTTCCACTGCGTTGGTTATTGCCCCAGCTCTATGCATCATATCATCACATTGCTTTATCCAAGATTCTATTAGTTTAGTCCACAGGACTTTTGCGCTATCAAACTGATCGCCGCATTCCTCTCTTTCTTTTCCTGAGAATCTCAGAGCGCTTTCCGAATGCAGGTTGTCGAAGGAGGGTGTCGGTGACATAGACATCGTTCTAGGTTATTATCGTAAAGACTAAATCACAACACTGCACTGCGTATTTACTATGTTTATTTATTGTCACTGTCAATTATAGGCACTCACACTATTGTTCACAGATTAAAACACTTTGCATTGTAGGCGACTGCAATTACGACTAGGTTAGGTTAGGTTAGGTTAGGTTAGGTTAGGTTAGGTTAGGTTAGGTTAGGTTAGGTTAGGTTAGGTTAGCTTAGGTTTTTTTTTTTTTTTTTTTTTTACATAGGCCAATCGCAATATACGCACATCCAACGGGTGTATACAGTCCGCTGGATGTGCGCAGATTGGCTTACTTTAGAAAACGCACACCCCTGTCGTAGACAAGGCTTTTACTAGTCTTATACAGTCGTTATATCTATAGTAACATTTTAAAACGATCTTAAAACTAACATGTTACATGAAGCAATAGCTTAAAATACATACCTAATTAACAATTATAACAATATAAATTTTCATTAAATTACTATGTCCGCTTTGGACGCCGACGAGTTGAGGTGATGGCTTGGTCCAACTTACGATCTGATTATTGTCAATTCATCCACAGCTGTCCCCGGCAGACACTTAGCTCAATGATCCCACCTAGCCACCGCGATCGAGGCGCCTATCTGAAAATATAGGCGCCCAAGTCAACATTGGTCCTAGGTGGGTCCATTCCGCTTGTTCCGCCTGATGACAGCCGTGGCTAGATTGACACAGTAGTCAAGAAACTTAATTCTACTTTTCCCAGCCATCACCTCGGACACGTTCGCTTCAGTGACCCGCATTCCCAAACGCTGCTCCAGCTCCCATCTTTGTTTGGAGAATGCGGGACACTGAAACAAAATGTGCTGCACTGTCTGACCCTCACCAGCTTCACAGAAACACGATGGATCGTCCGCGCACTTGAACCTGTACAAGTACGCGGCAAACCCACCGTGTCCCGATAAGACTTGCGTGGTGATACCAGACGGAGCCATTTTGCCCACGATACTGTACGCGGCGGTCGCACTCGGGAAAAACAGCTTCGTCGTTGAAGCTGTAGTTCCCGAGCGGTATCTCCTATCCCATTCGTCAATGGTCGCCTTACGGATCATACCCTTGACGAATGAGACAGGGCAGCGGTCGTAGTCGGGCTTCCTCTTCGACTTCAGGGCCGCACTCTTGGCGAGTTCGTCGGCTCGTTCATTCCCCTCAAGACCCACATGCGCCTTGATCCAGAACATCGAGACGCTCTTACCCTGCGCTTTGCACAGTTTAAGAGCGTCCCGCGTCTGTACCGCAAGGGGGTGAGGGGAATCAACGTTACCTATCGCCTGGAGCGCCGCCATGGAGTCGCTGAAGATGCCCACGCTGGATCCATTACAGCTCAACGCGTATTTTGCCGCGGTGCAGAGAGCGAGGAGTTCGGCCTGGTAGACGGTGCAGTAGGACGACAAAGTAAGCTTGACGGCCTTGGTTTCGGCATCGCTGTTCCAAATTGAAACAGCGGCACCTACCCGACCCTCAATCTTACTACCGTCCGTGAACATTCGCAGGGCAAAGGTGTTGGCTGCCCTGTATTGTTCCTCGTCCACCAGGTGATCGAACTCGACCCTTGTAACGTTATACGTTTCTTTTTAATAAAATTCAATATAATAAACATAATTACATAAAAATACAAAATACAAAATACTAAACTTAAATAAAACTATATACAACACGGTTTTGTGTTATTTAACTTAAAATCAATAATAAAAAAGATATGAATTGGATTACATAACTCAATTCTATAACTAAAGTTAAATATTAAATGGTGTCTTGAGTTGAATGAGTCACATTTGATTCATGACAATATTAATTGTTAATTAATATTATGAACAAAATGTTGTCTATTTCAATATTTACAATCGTCGGAATAATAAATAAACAATGAAAAATAAATAACTAAATTAATAATTTAAAACACAGTAAACAAGTATAAATAACCTAATTAAAAATAATAATAGTCGTATTAATCAATTGCCCAAAACGTATTTGCTAATGGTTTTCTTGAGCGTCACACGGTACCCTATTAGACAAACATCGTACGATCTTATGGGCGGAGCAAAGACAGTTCATCGGCAACAGCCGATACTCGGACCCCACACTACTTTTTTCAACCGCAGAGACGACACACAGACTAGCATAGTGCATAGACGTACTTCTATGCATATTTCGTACCTGCAAAATTTAAATAACTGACTTTAATCTATTTGCATATAAGTACCTAATGTATGTGATCTAAGTTCTTCTTTGCCACTTACGTAATAAGTCGCGGAGGACATTTGTAACCGAAATCACGTATACAGGAATTCCCCGATAGGGGAATTAGATACAACGAAATTGGATACCACTTGCAAAAGGAATTAAATACCACTTCAAGTTTGAACCAGAGCATTGAGGTCCCCTGCTGCCACGTCCCTACACCACCGAGCCATCATCCACCTTCGGCCACCTTCGCCAGGGAAGTACGGGACCGCGGAACCAAACTTATCAGCCGGGCACTGTAAACCCGATACTTATATTTATTAATAAATTTCTTTTAAATCGTGTACGCTGGGTATTATTTCATTTAAATAAATTTATTACCCGACGCGACACTGGCGCCATAACGTGGTAATTTTATGGGCTGATAATTTGTTTCCGTGGTAAGTAGGTAGTTGTGTGTTGTGGTTTTTTATGTGTAACGCCTTTTACATATTTTTTTTATTTCTGTGTTCACTTTTTTTGTATTTTTATGTGCTACTGCTCACGTAGTTAGCATATTTGTGTAATTTTTTTTCAGTTCTGCTTAGTACTCATTGTAACAGACGGAGTTATTTATATTTTAAATTATTATTGTAAAAACTGGTCATCACTTACCTTATTTTGAATTTTTTTTGAGGGTTCCGTATATATATATATATTTTCCAATGGCTTGTCCTGTAAAATTTATATCGTTACAAAAGTCCGAATTAGAATACGAGGTTTTACTTCTGCATTTAGACAGTCCGCTTAAACTGGTTGCCTTATTAAAACACGGTTTCAATCAGTCTGACTTCGATTTTAGACTGCTTCAGAAATACGTTCGAGGACTCAGGGTGAATCTGATAATATCACCATTTATTTGTCAATTACGTCAGGGTTGTTTTCTCGTCTATCGAAATCAATATCTGAAGATGACAAATTAGAGATAATCCTCCATAACATTAGGCCTTGCTACGCTAGCACCTTAGCATCAGCTAACGAAATTAAAACTCTCGAATCATTACAAATCTTATGCCGTAACTATGAAAATATTCAGGCACGTGTTGCTAATTTTCGTGAACCTAGTAGTGCAACTTCTGATACTTTAGCTCCGGAATTTGCGTATAATAGCAATATTAACAAAAGTAGATTTAATAACAACATACATACAAATAAACAACATTATAATCGATCACAGAACACATTTACTAAGTTTAATAAAATTTACAGTCAAAATCACAATAATGAAAATCGGAATAAAATTAACTCTAACACTTATAATGAAACGAACATAAATGAAAAGTATTTACATGCAATTGAAGCTCCTAAAGCTCGTTTTTGTCCTAGATGTCGTGTAAATACCCACAATTTGAGACAGTGTACTGAAAATAAGAACAATATTTATTGTTTTAAATGTGGCCGTAAGGATGTTAAGACTCCTCAATGTCCAGATTGTAATGACGTTAAGTCTGCAAATTCAAAAAACTAAGTGACTTGAATTGTGGCAGCTCATCAAGTAGTAATTTTAACAAAGATGATTGGAACAAATGGCTCCAAACTATTAATCTTTTCTTTAAATCATACAGAAGTGCCACAATTCATAGTAAACCAGTTAACGATGTTAGACCTTATGTTTCAGTGATGATTAACGATATTTCTTTTACTGGTCTTCTTGACTCAGGTTCTGCAGTCACTATTTTGGGTAATAATTCACACACCTTATTACTGTCACAAGGTTTTAAACTAATTTCTGACCGTAGTATTCCTATAATTACTGCGGGCGGTCAGTCCTTGAAAAGTATTGGCTTTATAAATATTCCGGTACAATTTGAGAATCAGTTCCATATAATTGAGGCTGTAGTCGTCCCGGAAATTGAAATTTCTCTTATATTAGGAATTGACTTTTGGCGTAAATTTAACATTTGTCCTAAATACTTGGGTAGTATTTCACTTAGTACCGCTATTACCGATAGGAATTCACGTACTGAGACCCTCATTTACGGTTACGAAAATCTAAGTGAATCCGAAAAACTAATTGCGGACAACATTATTGAGCAATATAAGGATATTTCCTTCGAACGTAAAGGTTTAGGCAGAACTAGCTTGATTACGCATCGTATTAATACCGGAGACGCCCAACCGATTCGACAGAGGTACTACCGTATGTCACCGGAAAAACAGCGTATACTAGTTGAGCAGGTAGACGAAATGTTAGCCCTCGATGTAGTCGAGCCATGTGAAAGCGCCTGGTCTTCGCCAGTCTTGTTAGTGACGAAGAAAGATGGCCAGCCACGGTTTTGTCTCGATAGCCGTAAGCTCAATTCGGTTACAAAACGCGATGCCTATAGTTTGCCGTACATCTCAGAAATTTTGCATAATCTTCGGGACGCTCGTTATTTAAGTAGCATTGACTTGTCTAAATCATTTTGGCAAATTGATATCGCGCCTGAAGATCGTGACAAGACTGCATTTTACGTTCCCGGTAGAGGAACACTAAGGTTCAAAAGAACTGCGTTTGGTTTGACGAATGCACCGGCTACCCAACAACGGTTGGTTGATCTCTTGTTCGGTGAGTTTGGGCCTAATGTCTTCGCATATCTCGATGACATTATCATAATCAGTAACGACTATAAAAGCCACGTGACGCTTCTTTTAAAAGTCCTTGAAAAACTTAAACAAGCCAATCTCACCGTAAATTTGGAAAAATGTAAGTTTTTTCGGAGTCAGCTCAAATACCTAGGATATCTCGTTGACAGATGTGGACTTCGGACCGATCCCGAGAAAGTGGAGGCCATATTAAATTATCCGACACCTTCTTGTCGGAAAGACCTCAAACGCTTCCTTGGGACAGCTACATGGTACCGCCGTTTTGTTCCAAACTTCAGCACTATAGCGGGCCCTCTGAACAAGCTGACTTCCATGAAGAAGGGCACGCCTCCATTCAAGTGGACGACCGAGGCTGATGCGTCCTTCAAAAATCTCAAGGAATGTTTAGTTACCGCCCCTGTTCTGAAGTGTCCTGAGTATGACCAGTCTTTTGAGGTGCATACGGATGCAAGCAACTATGGAGTTGGCGCTATGCTCACTCAGACTAAGGATGGTAGGGAACACCCTATCGCCTATATGAGTCGCTCATTGACAGCGTCAGAACGAAACTACAGCATAACAGAGCGAGAAACTTTGGCTGTCATCACTGCTTTAGAACATTGGCGATGTTATTTGGAGAATGGGAAAACCTTCACTGTTTACACAGATCACAGTGCTTTAAAGTGGTTCCTCTCTCTAAATAACCCAACTGGTCGGTTAGCTCGATGGGGTGTACGCTTGTCCTCATTCAATTTCGAAATTAAACACCGTCGTGGTGTGGAAAATGTCATCCCTGATGCTCTTTCTCGTGCCGTCCCTGTTAGTGCCATTCATACTTCCGATATATTGGACACTAAAGATGAATGGTACAAATCAATTTTCAATGGTTGTATTAACATGCCTCAAAATTTTCCAAATTATTTAATAAAAAATAATGTTTTATATAGGCTTTCTAAGAATAAATGCAATCTAAATAGTGAATTTTCATGGAAAATTGTGGTACCAAACGAATCAAGAGAAAAAATAATTTCGGAAAATCATGCAGAAGTAACAGCTGGTCATTTAGGGATTTTTAAAACTTACCATCGTCTCATGTTGCGTTACTTTTGGCCAGGTATGCACAAAGATGTCGTGACATTTGTAAGTACGTGTCAAAAATGTCTTCAATATAAGACACAAAATCATCAGACGTTAGGAGTCATGGGTCGCCCAAAGCAATGCTCACGTCCTTGGCAGATGATTTCAATAGACCTTATGGGCCCTCTGCCTACTACTCGTAAACAGAATACTTATATTTTAGTTATAACATGTTGCTTCTCCAAATTTTGCCAAATATTTCCAATTAAAAAAGCTACCTCAGACATCATTATCAAGATCTTAGAAGATTCTGTTTTCCTTGTTCACGGAGTACCACAAACGGTTTTCGTGGACAACGGATCACAATTTGTTAGTCGAGATACAGATGTTTTTTTTAGAAAATTCAATATTCCAAATATTTATTTTACTCCAAAATATACACCACAAGTTAATACTGTAGAACGTTATAACAGAACGATAATAACATGTATCTCAACATTCGTTGAAAATGACCACAGGACTTGGGATATCTTTATCCCAAAAGTACAATTCGCCATTAATAACTCAGTAAATGAAGCTACTGGTTTCACGCCATCATTTCTGGTTTACGGTAGGGAACTAGTCACTTGTGGCACTCACTACATAGATACAGAGTTAGGCGAAGAGGTAATTTTTCTACCACGCGACATTTATGCCGAAAATTTAGGTTGTCTCGCAAAAATTTTTGATGATGTGCAGGCTAGGCTATGGCATGCACATGAGAAAAATACCGCACATTATAATCTGCGCCGTAAAGCCGCTGAATTTAATGTGGGCGATATTGTGATGAAACGCGCTTACGTATTAAGTGATAAAGACAAATATTTTAGCAAAAAGTTGGCACCTAAGTTCATTACATGTCGCGTAATTGCTTAAAAATCTCCTCTTGTGTATGTTTTAGAAGATATGTCTGGTAAAAACTTGGGCACGTGGCATATTAAGGATATAAAATTGGCTAACGTCAGTAAATAATTTGTTTTTTGTTTAATTTTGCTTAAATATATATACAGTTTACAGCCAACGTCACCTATTTATAAAACATCTTAATTGAGTAAACACTGTTTGTATAGGTTACCAGTTCATATAAAACAGGAACCTTTCTTTATTGTTAGAATGCGTCAATATTCCACATAATGTTTATTGTTGCGTTATGTTTGCGTGAAGTATGAAATTATGAGTGATAGTGTAAATACAAACGTTACCTTATTTACTTAAGTGCGGATTTTATTATAGAATAAAATCCTTGGTGACGAGAGGGGGTATTGTAACGTTATACGTTTCTTTTTAATAAAATTCAATATAATAAACATAATTACATAAAAATACAAAATACAAAATACTAAACTTAAATAAAACTATATACAACACGGTTTTGTGTTATTTAACTTAAAATCAATAATAAAAAAGATATGAATTGGATTACATAACTCAATTCTATAACTAAAGTTAAATATTAAATGGTGTCTTGAGTTGAATGAGTCACATTTGATTCATGACAATATTAATTGTTAATTAATATTATGAACAAAATGTTGTCTATTTCAATATTTACAATCGTCGGAATAATAAATAAACAATGAAAAATAAATAACTAAATTAATAATTTAAAACACAGTAAACAAGTATAAATAACCTAATTAAAAATAATAATAGTCGTATTACTCAATTGCCCAAAACGTATTTGCTAATGGTTTTCTTGAGCGTCACACGGTACCCTATTAGACAAACATCGTACGATCTTATGGGCGGAGCAAAGACAGTTCATCGGCAACAGCCGATACTCGGACCCCACACTACTTTTTTCAACCGCAGAGACGACACACAGACTAGCATAGTGCATAGACGTACTTCTATGCATATTTCGTACCTGCAAAATTTAAATAACTGACTTTAATCTATTTGCATATAAGTACCTAATGTATGTGATCTAAGTTCTTCTTTGCCACTTACGTAATAAGTCGCGGAGGACATTTGTAACCGAAATCACGTATACAGGAATTCCCCGATAGGGGAATTAGATACAACGAAATTGGATACCACTTGCAAAAGGAATTAAATACCACTTCAAGTTTGAACCAGAGCATTGAGGTCCCCTGCTGCCACGTCCCTACACCACCGAGCCATCATCCACCTTCGGCCACCTTCGCCAGGGAAGTACGGGACCGCGGAACCAAACTTATCAGCCGGGCACTGTGAACCCGATACTTATATTTATTAATAAATTTCTTTTAAATCGTGTACGCTGGGTATTATTTCATTTAAATAAATTTATTACCCGACGCGACACCCTCTCCAGCTCCGCTGGGTGCGAGGCCTCGATCTTAGAGGCCATCCGCTCGATCTCCCTGTCTCCCAGCACCGGATGGGGCAGTCCCCTCTTGGCCTCGTAAAGAGATGCGATTTCTCGCACCCTAAGGTCAAGGGGGAACACCCCTGCCAGCAGCAATGCGGAGTTCAAGGAGACCGTTCGGTAGGCCTTGCAGATCTTTTGCGCGAAGCCCCGCTGTACGCTGTTGAGCTGCTTTTGGATGCCTAGCTTATTTACCGCTGGTGCCCATACGGCCGCGGCGTACAATATCGTCGGCTCCACTACAGCTGTATATATGATCTTCACTACCTCAGGATGAAGACCCCAACTGACGCGGGCCGTACGCGCAAGGCGCTTATATATGTCCACCGCCCGTTTACAGACGGTGGCCACATGCGCATTGAACGTAAGACCCGCGTCGATGGTCAACCCGAGGAGTTTGATCTGTCGAGACATGCCAATGCCCATCCCGCCCATGCTGAGGCGTGGAGTGTCATACCTGAGTTTGCGCGTGACCAGCATGGCGCTGGTCTTTTGCGGCGCAAACTTTAACCGGTTTTTGACCCCCCACGCCCTCACGTGCTCGAGAGTGGCATTGGCACATTTCTCTATATCCAGTGCAGTGGCTCCGTCAAACACCAACACGACATCGTCGGCGAAGGCCTGACAGTACACCCCCGCTCTTTCTAGTTGCCACAAGAGGGGGTCCAAGAGGAGGTTCCAGGTTAGGTTAGGTTAGGTTTTTTTTTTTTTTTTTTTTTTTTTTTTATTATAGCTGCCAAGTACTGTTGCTATTTATAATGCAACAATCTTATTCTTTTAATTTTATATCTATTATTTTAATTTTCCTGTATATTGAACCAAACCTTTTATTTATGCAAATCTGTAACTAGGGCTAAATTGTAGAGCCATTGGCTCTGGCTGCGCATAGCAGCACATCTGTAGCAAATTTTAAAAATGTTCCCCTTTTGTTATTGTCTTCTATTATTAAATGTATGCTGTCTATTGTTATTTGTGTATCTATAATTATTTCTGTATTAAACCTTCTCAATGCGTACTTAGGACAGTCTATTAATATGTGGCTGACTGTTTCCTCCTGCTCATCGTCACATGTGCAGAAGGGATCGGCAGCCAGCCTAAATCTATGTAGATACTGTTTGAGGCCAGTATGTCCAGTGAACAATTGTGTCAATAAGTTATTCAGGGGTGTTTTGTTTAACACCCTGAAACTTTCTCTACAATCTTTAAAGAAAATTTTTGTGACACTTCCGGTGGACGACTCATCGTATTTGATTTGCCACTTTTGCAAAGTCTTTTCTCTGATAAGACGTTTTGCGTGGGATAAGGGAAATTTGTCATAAACTGGTGACCGCTTATCTTTGAGAGCTGCCTTTTTGGCCAACTCATCAGCTCTCTCATTTCCACTTATACCCACGTGAGCCTTGATCCAATATAGATCCACACTGGAACCCTTATCTCGCATCTCCTCGATCAATAGCTGGATTTCTCCAACTATTGGATTCTGGGGTGTGACTTGGCGGATAGAGTCCAGTGAAGACCGTGAGTCGCTCAGGATGTTGTAATGTCCGGGTGTTTTGTCTTTGATTTTGATCTGCAGCGCTCTACATATACCAATCAACTCCGCCTGAAAGACGCTACAGAACCTCTCCAACCTGAAAGAGTGGCTAGCTGTTTCCCTGTTGCCCTTCCAGATACTGATGGCAGCACCAACCTTACCTTCGATTTTGCTGCCATCAGTAAATATATGTGTGCTATCAGGGTCCAGCTGGTTTACGTCGTCTTCAGACGTAATAAAGCCATAGTTTAAACTCTCTCTTTCTGCTGGATGTTTTAGTTGGAAAGGGTTCATCCTATTTTGGAGCCGCCTACCAGGCAGTTCCGCCAATGGACCTCCTCTCTTAACCTCATAAATTGCTGCCTGCTCCTCCACTCGGAACTCTAGTGGTAGAATTCGCGACAGTAGGGAAGCAGACACCATTGAGGTTGTTCTATGAGCCTTACTTATCTTTATGGCGAATTGTCTCGTCAATTTATCTAGCTTTTTGCTATTTAATTTTGACAGAGCGCTGGATCCATATACATTTGCTGCGTACAGTACTATGGGCTCTATGACGGCCAAGTAAATGGTACGAACTATGTCGGAGTTCAAACCCCAATTCGCCTTCGCCGCCCTGGACACCAATTTAAATATATTAGAACACTTCCTAATTACTGTATCTAAATGTTTATTAAAATTTAAATTTTTATCTATTGTTAAGCCTAATATTTTTATAGAATCTATTATCTCTAATTCCTGTCCAGACATAATAATTTTTGGTTTATTGTATTTTAGTTTTTTTGTGATAATCATAGATTGAGTTTTGTGGGCGGCGAATTTGAGTTTGTTCTCGTAACCCCACTCTGCAATCACCGCCAGCGCCATATTGGCCGCATCCTCCACCTCTGTCGAGGACTTACCGGAGGATATGACCAATATGTCGTCAGCGAATGCTTGCACATGAGCCGTCAAATTTTCCACTCTCTCCAGTAGAGGATTTAGCAGAACGTTCCATAATAATGGACCGCACGCCGAACCCTGTACACAGCCCTTGGATGTGCTCTTGGAGATTTCCACACCCGCGTAATTTAATTGCACTCCGCGTTGACTGAGGTAGCTGTTGATCAGCATAATTATGTCTTTACTGACTCGCTTTTCCATCAATTCTTTTAGTATGGCTGGCCACCACGCATTATCAAACGCGCCTTCCAGGTCTAAAGATATAACCGCAGTTATTTTCTTTTCCTTCAGGGCGTCTCTGATCAGCATGGTGGCATCGTATAGGGCATCCTCAGTGCTCCGCATCGGCATAAAACCATATTGGCGGGCACTCAACTTTTCCGAGGAGCCTAAATACCATGAAATTCTGTTGGCCAAAAGTTTTTCTAATACTTTGCCCAAAATCGGTAGTAGTCCGATTGGGCGGTAAGCTTTGGGCAAAGCATAATCATCCTTTCCAGGTTTAGGTATCACAACGATCCTGGCAAACTTCCAGCTTTTTGGGAAATGGCCTAATTCCAAGCATTTATTAAATAATGCCTGGAAGATTAAGGGATCTGCTCTGAAGGCCGCCAAGCAAATATCGGCAGTAAGCCCATCCTCACCCGGCGCCTTCTTTGGACTCATGTTTTCCAGGATCGCTGTGATCTCCGTTAGCGTGAAAGGGTGTGAGTTGTCAGGGAGCAGGTTATCAGAAGCCAATTCTTTAATTGATTGGTCAACCCGTCCCCTCACTCCTTTTTGGAATGGGTTATCAGCCTCTTTGTCGTCATCTGGATAAAAAGTATCCAATAGGAGCTTAGCCGACCTCTGTGGATCAAGTACAGTGCCACCCGGAGATTTCAATAACTTCGTGTCTTGATTCTTCTTGTCACACTTTTGAATAACTCTGTATGCGCACTGCCACATATTTTCTTTGGTCTGCTTTGTGCAAAAAGTCTTCCAACTATTAGTAATAGAGTTTTCTATTTCTCTTTTATATTCTGCCTTTGCCTGTAAATATTGTTTAATAATTTCTGGTTTCCTTATTTCATTAGCTTTTTGAATTCGATGTCTAATCCTTTTTACTTCCTTTTTCCTTTTTTCTAATTCATCATTCCACCAACTATTTGTTTTATTTACACCTGATTTTATTGGTTTTAAAGTTTTATCACATGCTGTTGTAATTGCCAAGGTTAGTCTTTCTGTTGTTGTGTCTAGTTCATCTGTGTCTTTAATTCTATTAATGTTTTCCAAATTTAGATCTTTGTTAGCAAACTCGTTAATTATTTCCCTTGTCAACTCCCTCCAATTTACCTCTTTCATATTATATTTTCTTGTATTATTTTTTGTGGTTTCTTCCTTTTCTGTATCGTCCAAATTTATTGTGAAATATATTCTCCTGTGATCTGTTAATATGTTGGAAGACTCGTCGACGCGCCAATTCTTAGTCTTATTTAATAAAGTGTTAGTACAGACTGTAATGTCCACGATGCTGGAGTACAATTGGTTACCTCTGTATATGTGAAACGTTGGTAAGTTCCCAGAGTTTAAAACATTAAGGTTGAGCTGATCAATTAGTTCCATAAATTCAGCACCCCTTTTATCCTCCGATTCGCAGCCCCACCAATGGCTCTTAGCGTTAATATCGCCTGCCAGATAGATGTGAGGGGTTCCCAGTTTCTCAGCAACAAACGAGATCCTATCAATGTACGGTTTTAGGTCCTGATCACCTTCCAGGTACACATTGATCATTCCAATTTCCATCCGATTATAAGTGAATTTGGTAGCAACAATATTTTCGTTAATAAGGTCGGGATTGGTATAAACTTTAATATTAGGGTCTAAAATAACGATGGCTGACTTAATTGGATTGTCGGGAGCACCTTTAGTACCTTGAATGATGTGGTATTTGGTATTTTGTAGGTATCCCTTGTTACCCACATAAGGTTCCTGCAGAAAGAGAATGGACGTTCCGTTTGTTTCCGAATCCCTGAAACACTCTTTGGTTGCTGCGAATCCTCTGCCTAGATTAACTTGGGTTACTTTCAATTTTGTATTGTTGCCTTCTGCTAGCAATACTGAGTCATGTCCCGCGCCAGCTTATCCCATCTGATCCATTCTGGACAGGCATTACTATACGCAGCGTGATCACTATCGTCTGGGCGGCCCTTTGCGTTGCAGTTGCAGCACCTGGGAGCCCGTTCAGTTCTGTCACATTGTCGTGTGTCATGTTTACCGGCACAATAACCACATACAACACCTTGACTGCAAGTTTTGGCAGTGTGACCGAAGCCCAGGCATCCAAAACATTGCACAACTGGTGTTTGGTCTACCGCTCGTAAAACCTGGAAGCCGATCTTAACTCTTTGACCCTGTAATTTGGCCCATATTTGGGGCGCGACCTCCAAAATAACATTATGGACCAGATTGTTTCGTCCCTTCGTCTTTCTTCTTATTTTTATCTCGTCACTCTGCGAGGTCGCGTCACCAAGAAGGTTTTTGTTCTGTTTGGCAATTGCCTCTATGATCTGATCATCTTTTGTATCTTGAGTCACTCCAATTATTTTTATCAAAGGATTCCTTTTGTTATGCTTAGAGACCGTAAGCTGTGCGTCTCCCTTCCGAATAGCCTCATGAAGAAGTTTCCCTTCTTCTTCGGAGGTGCAGCTAAAGAGAACCCTTTGATTCTTCATTTTTGTTATTCGGTTAACTCCTACTCCAAGCTGGACTATGTCTATGCTTCCCTTTACTTTGCCAATAACTTCGTCGCACGTGTGTAAAGGATTGATAGACTCGACCAGGATGTTATATTTAGGAGTCTTTGTCACCTCAGAGTAGGTCTTCTGTTCTGAATATGTGTTTGTTTTAATTTGGCTTCCCTGTCTATTTACTTTATTATCAGTAGGTGTTTTCATGCTTTCTTTTAGTGATTTTATTTCTCCTATTATCATTTCTTCTCCGATGGTTTGCTGGTGATTATAACCCATCATCCCAATTATATCATCCTTCATTATCGACATATGTTCTAGCTGGTTATTAGAAACTTCCTTTAATTGTTCCTTCATTACCTCTTTTATTTGCGTTATAGGTTCTTTCTCTAACAATTGTTTCTGTGTATCCACTGTCTTCTCAAGAGTTTCCTGCATAACTTCTGTTCTTTTATTAACTGCGTCTATTGTGTTTTTTATTTGTTCCAGGTCCCGTTTGTTCTCTTTCCAGGTAAGTTCGTTCGTTTTTAATTCGTTTTGTATTGTTTCAGAAGTTAGAACCAGTTCTGCGGTCCTGTCTCCAGTGAGGGTAAGTACTTGTTTGATGTCTGTTATTTCTTTGCTAGATATTTCTTTATTTTTCAGATCTACTTCTTGCTGTTTTGTTTGTATGTCCATTATTGTTGGTATTATAGTGTTTGTTTTTTCCTCAACTTTATGTATTGTTTTTTTAATGCTTATAATTTCTTCTTTCAGGTTATCGATTGTCCCTACAACATCTTGGGCTAGAATAGCTCTTTGAGACTGGATCTCTTTGTTCATCGTATCGAGTGTTCCTCTGAGATCAGCTATCGTCAATGATTCAATAATCTGGTTAAGCTTGATGGAATATTCTTTTTCACGTCTTATTAGTAGTTCCTGAGTCCTAGAGTGTGCTTTCTCTATCTGCAGCTTCAGAGTTTGGCGTGATTCGTTCATGCGTAAGACCATTTCGTACAGACCTTGCAGAGAGGTGATAACACTTTCTTTGATTGTCGTCTTTAGGTTTCCCGACTGCTCGAGTTGTTCTTTAGCTTCCTGAAGAAACCTATTCGCCGCAGCTGGCATTGCCGACATTGGGGTCTCCACATCGCCGAGTGACGTTATTGACGATCGTCTCGACCAGGTTATAGATGGTGTTGGAGAGTAAGGCTGGTCTTCAAAAGGGCACTCTGGTTTTTTGACTTCAGCAGGAGCAGCAACATCGGTTTCCTTGGAGACGTCTTTGGAGCATGTCTGCCCCTTGGTGTCTTCCGGAGGGTTTTGAGGAACTGCTTTTAAAACTTTCTTCCTTAAAGTTTCAGATTGAGGCTGCTGTTTAAGTTTTATTTTCAGGGGCTTCGGGGCCGTGCGGTGCGAAGAATCAGAGGCAGATGATTCGGACTTCGGCATCGCAGCGACTCGCAACCAGGTAAGTTCACAAAAATGGTAAGTTTTGGTTAGACTATAATTTTTGAGGGGGGGGAGGTGGGGAGTTGGTACTTGTAGCTATGGTAAGGGACGGCAAGGGAAGGAATAGGGAGCAAAAAGCAGCAACAAGGAACGAACAGTTTCGCCGCAGCAAAGAATCAAATTTTTGAAAAGTCAAATTTTGAACCAAATTTTGAGGGATAAGGGGGGGGGTTGGAACTTTGGACTGTATAGAAAGATTACTCGGGGTAGTACTTTTAATCGAACGGCACTTTTTGTTTTTGTCCAGCGGCAAAAATCAAAATTTCGACATGCTCACGTTAAGGTATTGCCTCTATAAAAAGTGACTTCCAGCGGTGCTGGAGTTGCAGAAACGGTGCTATAGGGGTTTATTAGGGCTCTAAAGCTTAATTCGACAATAAAAATTTTTTACCAGTTTTGGACCCCTATTTAGGGGTTGGAGTGAGAATTTCCGAAAAATATTTTTGGAGCCTTTGAAGGAGCCCAAGAGGTACCCTTAACGCGAAGAAAGTGGATGTCGCCCTTACAGGAGTAGCCCTAAAGGTAAAGTTCCGGTTAGGTTAGGTTAGGTTAGGTTAGGTTAGGTTAGGTTAGGTTAGGTTAGGTTAGGTTTTTTTTTTTTTTTTTTTTTTTTTTTTTTAATAAATTAAACTACAATCTACAGGCTCTTTGGCCCGTACCTTTTTTTGTTTGGTTTGTTTTTTTTGTATGTTTGTTTATTTTGTTACGCTCCGCAATTACATCGTCCTTATAGCTAATGCTATGTGTCATTGTTAGTTCCTTAAAATTAATGTGTAGTCCGGTGGTTTTTTTTTTTTTTTTTTTTTTTTTTTTTTTTTATATCATGCTGTTTGTTTGGTCATGCAATTGTTTTTTTTCTTTTTTTTTTTTTTTTTTTTTTCTTTTCTTTTTTTCTTATGTTTTTTTCTTATGTTTTTGTTCTGTTACGGAGTTGCTCTTTTCTCTTTCTTATTTCTTTTTTTTTTGTCATTACTTCTATTGTTTTTTTTTTTTTTTTTTTTTACATGCTTGCTTGTGTTGGATTGAGGGACGCGAGCTGACCTGTCCCTCCGCGCAGCACCCGTTCACGAGTTGACGCAGGAGGCAGCCATCGCCGAGTTCGACCATATTTTAGGGAACTCAGCGACCCGCCCCCCACCGCCGCTGCACGTCTGGACATTTTAGTGAGCATGACTGCTCGGGTCCCTCAATCCTACATTTTGTTTTGTTATTTTTTGTTCTTAAAGAAATAACGAAGAGAGAAGGCACCCCGGCGTTGAGCCCTCTTTTCTTTCTTTTCGTATGTCATTGTAAGTAAGGGCGTTGTGTTGGAGGAGGAGGAGGAGGAGGGACCTCCACTCAGGCTTTGCTCTCTGAGCATCGCGGCGGTTTTCTCGTCACGTGCCTTCATCGCCATTTTTAGGTTATAGTCCCTTATGTTGTCCGCTGTCGCAGCCTCTGCTCTCAAGATGAAAGTGGCTGTTGCATCATTTTGCGAGCAGTCTGTGTAGTATACACAGCTGTCGGTATGTCTAGAAACTGCGACCACGGCATGAGGGACACTTTGGAGGAGGTGGGATTTTTTGGACATTGTGCGTACAATAATCACTGACTCACACGTAAGGCCCTGTGCCTCGTGTATAGTTAGAGTGCGAGATCCCGATTTTGTTCCGTATCCCTGGCTGATAAGGAGTGCCTTTTCAGCCTGGGTGTGGACAAGGTAGAGGGTATTGTCCTTATTCGGGATCTGCACTCCTGTATACCGCTTCAGCGACAGGGATCTGGTGCTTGCCTTGGACGAGTATATGCCACTATAGATTTCTCTAAGGGCATACGCTACG
The DNA here is from genome assembly GCA_937001555.2 of Hypsopygia costalis. Lineage (NCBI taxonomy): Eukaryota > Metazoa > Arthropoda > Insecta > Lepidoptera > Pyralidae > Hypsopygia > Hypsopygia costalis. Next base: position 21,728,045 of record OW443347.2, read on the forward strand.
TCCTGGGGATTTCTGTACGTACAAAGAAGGTTTTTGGAAATAGACGTCGTAAGGTTTGGCCTGTTGTAGAGCATTTTGAACAGGCCGTGTCTGTCGATATACGGGAGCTGGTTGTTATCACCGATCAGCAAGGCTTCGCTGGCTTTGGCTACCTGGATCGCCATGACTATGGATCCGAAATGGTTCATAAGGGCTTCGTCCACCATTAGGCGTGTACACGATTGGCCCCTATGTAGTCCATTGACTAATAAGGATGCCATAGTCCGCACTCTTTTGTTGGCTTGTTCTAAGCCAAACCGCTTAGCCAGTTTTTCCTTGAGATCTGTGGCGGCCTCGGTTGTAGTTGTTATAATGATGTCCCTCTCAGGGTCGGTTTGGGACACCACCCACGTAGATTTCCCGCAGCCGGGGACTCCGTTGACCCATGTGATACTGGGTTTCACCCAGCGCTCCACGGTTCCGCCTTCGAACAGTTCCCCCGCTATGGTTTGAGCCATTTCGAGGATTCTATCGTCCAGCATTACCCTGGTGCACTTGGCGACCACCACTATCGGGTCCTCCGGAGGTGTGTTGAAGATGACTCTCCCTTCTCTGTCCGTTCTTGTTTCGTCCAGGGTTACAAAGCCGTCGGTGGCACTGTAAGCTGCCATGTATGACCCCGACATATTACCCAGGATTACTAGGTTTCTGTCGTTGTCATAGATCGCTGCCTCAGCTTCGCTTAGTCTCATTCTTAGCAGTTCCCGCGACACCTGAGAGTCGCGCCTGTGATACGCCTGCAGGATGGTCTTGCAGATGTCTTCATTGACCTTACGCGTCGCTCTGGTCACTGCTATAAACTCGATAAATGCGTTTACCATATGGTCTTGTGGGCCCTGGGCTGGTCTGAGTTTAGGGGGGGTCACTTGTCCCATTTCTGCCTTTGTGCGAGGACTCGTGGGCGGTTCCGACGAATGGCGAGGGGGTATCTCCGTGGGTTTAACGGTCGCCGCTTCCATCGACAGAGCCCTTCCTAACGCTTTTTTTTTGTTGGTGGGTGTGAGGACTGATTGGATGCACCTGTTGAAGGTCGCTATCATAGAGGAGAGAATGTGTCCAGTCGGTTTGTCCTTCTGCTTCGCGTTGCATTTCTCCTGCATCATCCGTTGTTGGAGGCGTTCCGACCCACTGATGTTGGGGTTTACAATCGGATGATCCCAGCAGTCTTTGGGTATCTGTATGGTGCCAGGGTCCCGGGGTTGGGCCTTAAGGTAACTCAGGTTTTGTCCCCTGTCCTCGTATACCACGATTTCGTGGTGCTGCGAGGCCAGGAGAGCTCCTTCGTAATCCTTAGTTCTCCCACTGAGGTACCCCACGACCATGGCATCGATACTGATGATCGTAGCAGGATCGACTCTTTGTCCTAAACTCTTCAGCACTGCACACATTTGCTCGAATTCGGTGACGTCGTCATCCGTGCAGAAGAGCGCGATAGTTTTGTTGTTCTTTCGCACTATTCTACACGTCTGATTTTCGATTGTCACCTTTGGCAATTCTTCGAACAACTTGCGCCGCATGGTGGTCTTGCTGGTGCTTCCGTTTAATAGGACTCCGAGTCCCGGCGAGATCGTCACCGTTTTTCTTGCTGCCATAGCGTTGCAGAAGGCAATCCCTACTCTCTCGGCGTTGTCGTCCATGAACAAAGCGACTCCTCTCAAGCGCAGTCCTGGTTGTCCTCTTTCTCCACAGAGTAGAATGTCGAAATTGTATTTTGTTGTGTCAGTGTGTGATGTGTCGATGTCTTGTGTTGTGTGTGGGGTGTTTGTCATTTCCGGGGTTTGCGTCGTCATGTCCGAGGTGGGGGGAGGGGGGGCTGGGTAGGTGCTGTTTCGCCGCGATGCGACTGAGGCCACCCTGTCCATGTAGGCCAGAAGCTTTGGGCGGGACGCCTTGCATTCCATCAGCCTTGGGAGGTTGTTTGTTGTGAGCTCCAGTTGAACAGAGCACTGTAGGTTGAATCTCTCGAGCTGGAAACGAGGGCACTCGAGCAGGATGTGCCACACTGACTCGCTGATTTGTGGATCGCACTCGCATCCTGGGCTGTTCTTCAGATTGAACCTGTGAAGGTACTCTCCGAAGCCGCCGTGTCCTGTCAGGATTTGGGTCTGGTGTTGGGTCAGTTTCGTTCCTCTCACGATGCGGTAAGCTGTGCTCACATCTGGGAGGAGCGCTTTAGTGACCGAGCCCGTCTCGGAGGAGTCGTAGCGTGCTTGCCATTTCTGGACCGACTCCTCTCTGATTTTCCTCCTGACATATGAGAGTGGGACCTCTGCGTAGTCGGGGTTTGCGTTCGTACTTGCAGCTGTTTTGGCAAGTTCGTCCGCCCTCTCGTTTCCTACTGTTCCCACATGTGCTCTGAGCCAGAAAAGTCGCACTTTTCTGCCCTGCTTTCCCATCCGAGCGATGTTCTCCTTCATGGCCCCAGCCAGGGGGTGTAGCAGCTTCGGGTTCGCCAATAATTCCAGAGACGATCTTGAGTCGCTCAGAATATTGACCATCTCCCTTCCGCTGTCCCTTGCCCTGACTATGGCCCTGTGGAGTGCAAACATTTCGGATTGGAAAACAGTGCAGCTCGAGTCGAGGCCGAAGGTCTCATGGGCTGTTTCTCGTCCGCCCTCCCACCATGTTAGTGCCGCCCCGACTCTGCCCTCCATCTTGCTGCCGTCAGTGTATATCTGAGGGCCGACAATCTGGTGGGCTTTCTGGGTCGGGGGGTCCATGTCCTCGAGGAGCTCGTACTCTGTTGTAATTTGAGTTGCTGGGTGCGGGAAGTCTTGAAACTTCACTCTTCCTTCGAGCTTTCTTCCGGGAGGTAGGAATGCGGTCGAGATGCCTTTCTTGGCTTCGTACAGTGCGGCGTTTTCTTGGATTCTTAGGTCCAGCGGAAGCGTACCAGATAGAACCAGTGCTGATGTTAGTGACGTGGTTCTGTAGGATTTGCATATTTTCTGGGCAAATCCTCTCTGAAGCGCTTCCAGCCGTTTCCTATTCATCTGGAGCAGTGTGGCTTGCGACCAGGCGCTTGCTGCGTACGTGACGATCGGCTCGATGACCGCGACGTAGATTGTTCTGACTATTTCTCCGTTCAATCCCCAGGTAACCCTAGCTGCGCACGCTAGCTGTTTATAAATGTCGGCTGACTTCTTACAAACGGCCGACACGTGCGACTTAAAGTTAAGGTTCCTGTCTATTATGAGCCCTAGGAGTTTGATCTCATCAACCAAGGCCAGCTGTGTATTGGACATGCAGATGTTTGGGGGACTGTACTTCAGTTTTTTGGTTAGCAGCATTGCTTGCGTCTTATGTGCTGCGAAGTTCAGTTTGTTTTTGTACCCCCATGTCACAATTTTGCTTAGCACTTGGTTGATGTTATCCTCCATGCTGGCTATGGATTTCCCGGAGAATACCAGAACGCCGTCGTCTGCGAACGCCTGACAGTAAACTTCCTCACTCGACAGTTCCTGTAGCAGTGGGTCCAGAATGAGGTTCCAGAAGGTAGGTCCTCCGATAGATCCTTGGACACATCCCTTCGTTGTTTCCCTTTCGCTAGACGCCCCTGCATAGTGTACTGTTATCTTCCTTCCTGTGAGGTATGAGTCCACCATCTTGTACAAATTACGTGGGCATTTCCTGGTCGCAAGTTGTTGTTTTAGAGCCGGCCACCACGCGTTATCGAAGGCCCCCTCTATGTCCAATGAAACAATAATGACGGATTTCCTCTCCTCTAATCCTGTCCTTACGTGTCTCATGAGGTCATATAGGGCGTCCTCGGTTCCGCGCTGTGGCATGAAACCGTACTGTTTTGGACTGATAGTTGGAAGAAGGTGCCACTGCAGCCTGCCCACCAAGAGTTTCTCTAGGGTCTTACCCAGCACCGATAACAGGCCGATGGGTCTATAAGACTTTGGGTGGGTATAGTCATCCTTACCTGGTTTTCTGAGAATGACTACATGAGCTGTTTTCCAGAGTTTGGGGAAGTAAGATAAGGCTAGGCATTTGTTTGCGATTGCCATAAATACTTCACTTTCACTCCGGATTGCTCTGGCGCAGATGTCGGCTGTGAATCCGTCCGAGCCGGGGGCTTTTTTCGGGTTTTGTGCTTTTAGCACAGCCTCCACTTCCGCCTCAGTGAAAGGTGGGTCTGCGGGCGGAAGGTACTCGTCCGGATTCCTGCTCTCAACAAGTTGTCTGAGCTGCGTATGGTGTGGTTTGTCTGTGGATACAGCGTCCTCGGGGTAGAACGTTTCAGCTAGAAGATTCGCCGATTGTTCGGGACTTAGCGTTTTACCGTCCGAACCTCTCAGGAGCATATCGTCCTCCCTCCTGGCCGTTCTTCTGAGGACTCTGTATATTCCATCCCACACGCTTTCTCTGTCCTGTGTTGAGCAGAATTCTTTCCAACTATCAGTCTGGGCCTCTGCGGTCTTTTGAGTGTATTCCGCTTTTGCCTCGCGATAGTCTTTTAGTACGGTTTCTATTCTGGTTGGGGCAGCGTTTCGGATCCGTCGCTTCTTGCGAAGCACGTCATTTTTCAGATCCTGAAGCTCTTGGGTCCACCAGGGTGGCGTTGGCTTGCTTCTTCCTCTACCTACTTTGGGAATGGCGGATTCGCACGCTTCCTCAATTGATGCTGAGTAGGCTTCGATTAGGGTTTCCAGGTCCTCCACACCTTTCACCGCCTCGATTGTACCGACATTGATGTTTTTCCTCTCTAGGGAGTCGTGTAATTGTCGACCGAATTCCGCCCAATTTGCCTTTTTTGTGTTATACTTCCTGGTGGTAGGTGGGGGGCGCTGTTGCAGCCTCTCTCCCAACACCAGTGTATATGTAATGGCATTATGGTCTGAAGTGATGAGGGTTCGGTCAACTTTCCACTCTTTAATTCTCCCTAGGAGTGGTGCAGAACACGCTGTTACGTCTACTACGCTTGAGTAGAGTCTGCCCTGTCGGTATTCTTCGAAGGTTGGTGTGTTGCCGGTGTTTAGGATCTGGAAATCCATTTCGTTGAGGAAGGAGTTGTACTCTTCGCCTCTCTGGTTTTCAGACGAGCTTCCCCACCAATGGCTCCATGCGTTCACGTCTCCCCCTAGGATGATGTTTGGTGTGTGTAATTGGTCGCATACCGCTTTTGTACGCGCAATGTACGGGTCGATATCTTGGTCTCCCTCGTAGTAGACGGACACTACTCCAAGTCTCATTGTTCCGGCCTCCAGTATGACCGCTGCCTCGGTTTCGGTGACCAGTTGAGGGTCATGAATGACCCTCAAGCGGTCCCCGAACACGAATAACGCAGCCTTTACTGGTTTTTGCCTGTTGAGGGTGCACTGGATGACTTTAGTGCCTGGGAATTGCTTCACTATGCCTGTTGAACCCACGTAAGGCTCTTGGACAAGTGCTACAGCTATTCCCTTATCCTCGGCTACTTTTAGTAGCTCGGCTGTGGCCTGCTTGGAGCGCCTCAAGTTTGCTTGGATGAAGCGCAACCTTGTGTGTCCTGTACTCGGGAGAACATCACCCGCATCATCTTCTGCGTCAGCAGTAGGCGATCTTGGACCGCGCTATATTGTCCCATATTTGTCGCTGGGGGCATATATCGCTATATGCCATATGGGGTGGGGCGCCTTCTTCTTGCTTGGCCTTTTTGCAGTTCCGGCATCTGGGGGGGCGGTTCTCTTTTCTGGCCGGGCAGTCCTGCCAGGAGTGAGCACCGCTGCAGTAGTTGCAGTGCTGCTCAGTCTCCTTGCAGAGTGCCTTTGTGTGGCCGTAGCCCAGGCACCTCGTGCATTGAATGAGAGGCGATTGGTCCTCGACTCGGTTCCTGCCGAGACCGATATGGACCGTTTCAACCTCTGTCATGCGCCGGTGCAATTTTGGCGAGACCTCCAGAACTGGGTGGCATTGTAGCCCGTTTCGGGCGCGTCTCCTATAGCGCAGGCGGACAACGTCTTCCTCACCTGTGAGGCCTTCGAACAATTTCTTGTTCTGGGCCCTCAGGTTCTCCAGGATCTCGTCGTCCTTGTAGTAGTCCATTACATTCACCAAACGGACTAGGGGGTTGGACGTTTTTGCTGTTGTGACTGTTAGTGACTGGTTCTTTTTAATTTGGGTGCGAAGGCGGTTTACGCCCTCCTCCGTTTCGCAACTTAGAACCACCTTATGATTCTTGGCCTTTCGGACCCTGTCCACAGTTACTCCTGACTTAAAGTCTAGAGTGTTTCTGATCGTCTCTATGACCTTGTCCCCGGTATTGGTGGGGTCCGTCGAGGAGACGATCAGGCTGTGGTTAGGTTTGCACCTAGGGGTCTTTCTGGCGGCCGCTGCGTACGTTTGCGGCTGTGGTTTTTGGTGTATTTGTTGCTGAGGTGGGGGCGCATCTTTTTTTAGAGAGGAGTTAATCCATACCAAGGTTGAGTTGAGCGCCCTGGATTGGTTGGCTGCCTCCGCG